>JAOWCC010000577.1:28715384-29315384 GCA_030867875.1 Actinernus sp. WN-2022
CAGCTCGTGAACCAAATTGTTTCACAAAGGCAGCACCTTCTACTAAGTTAATTTAAGACCCTGAGTGTTGGTCCGGCCGGGGTTAATGGAATTAATGGAGAACTGGTCTATGGGTGTGCTTTAACATTATTGTCATTTGTAAGTTATATTAACATTTGTTGTATTTTCATCCAATCATTTGACTTGGATTCTGAAGATTGAGCGAGACGATCCAGAATTGAATAGTGCACATGTGCGGATAGCCTCCTCCGCAACTCTATGTTCTCTCCCTCATAAAAGCTTAGGTAAAATGCATGTCTTTTAGTCACACATTAGCTTTAAATTTATTGGTGTAATCCTTTCAGCCTATCGTAGAATTCTATATAAACTGCTCCTTAGGGACCGGACATTATTTAGCGGTAGGGGGGCTACTAGATCTGCATTGTGACCTGCCCCAAAAAGTGTAACCCTGCAGTTCTCTGGTCTAAAAAAATAATGACCCCACCCCCTTAGATAAGTGTGCTTAGTTAAAAAAATATGGCCCCCTATAAAAGAGTAGCATATGAAAAATGTGACCCCCATAAATGGGAGCATAAAAAATCTAGTGGCCTGGCCATTCCCATGGGTGCAAAGGAGACTCAGGTGGACCTTTGCGATGCAATTGGCACATGATCGCATCTTCTCCTCCAGGATGGCATCTAAGTTAGGCCACCACACAAATCTTCGTGCAATTGACTTCATACGTGCAATGCCTGGATTTGCTTCATGTAACTCTTGTATTACCATTGGCTGGCACTTTGAAGGAACGATGACACGACTTCCCCACAATAGCAGTCATCCTGAACAGATAGTTCCTCCTTACAGAGTATTTCCTCTCTGCAGGAAGGACCTTGATACTAAACCAATTGGTCTTTCTTGATCATCTTCCATTTCATGAGAAAGAACAGCACCGATACCATAAGGCGAGGCATCACATGACAGGATCAGTTCCTTATCAGGGTCATAGTGCGTCAAGAGGTTAGATGATGCGAGGAGACTCTTGGACTCAGCAAATGCTGTGTCTTGCAGTTGTCCCCACTGCCATGGTACCTGTTTACCTAATAGCTTGTTGAGGGGTGCGAGGGTATATGGAAAAATTAGGTAGAAACTTCCTGTAGTAGTTTACCAACCCCAAATAGCTCCGCAATTCTCCTACATTGGTGGGGGCCTCCCTAATTGCGCGTACCTTATCATCTGTGGGATGCAGCCCTTGGGAATCTATCCGGTGTCCCAAGTAGACAACCGAGTCAGCCGCAACCCTGACTTAGAGACATCCCAGAACCTGGTCAAGAATTGCAATGTGTTCCTCCTCAGATTTGCTTATGACCAGAATGTCATCAAAGTAGATAGCTACCTGGGGTATTCCATGGAGAATACTTGCCATTATTCGCTATAATATTGCTGTTGCAGAGGAGACGCCGAAGGGGAGGCGGTTGTATTGGAATAACCCCCTGGGTGTATTTATGGTTGTATATTTGTTTGGATTCATCATCAAGAGGAATTTGGGTGTATGCCTTGCTAAAATCTAATTTGGAAAATTTCTTGCCTCCTGACAGTTTTGCAAACGGATCTTCGATTCTGGGTATTGGGTATGTGTCTTGTCTAACATTCTTGTTAATTGTCTGCTTAAAATCTCCACAGATTCTTAGAGATTCTTTGTATGCCTTAAGGACAGGGACAATGGGTGCAGCCCAGTCTGCAAATTGGACAGGTGATATTATTCCCTCAGCCTCTTCACACACTAGCTGCGCATCTAGCTTGTCCCGCAATAAATAAGGCACTGACCTAGCCTTACAAAAAATGGGGTTTTCTTCGATGGGCCAAGTGAATCTTTGCTGGGGGACCGGCCTTAAATAATCCCAGACCCTCTTGAAATACATCCTCATATTTCTTGAGTAGGCCATCTAACTTGTCTGTAGTAGCTACTTGCCTGATTTCTTGCCAATTTAACTTCAGTTTGGACAGCCAATCACGGCCAAGTAGGCTGGGACCTTCCTCTTCCACAATTATTAAGGGTAATGCTATTGCTTCCTCTCTCTTGTTTACTCTCCCCTAGCCTGTTCTTGGATGCAGTCAACCACGCCAATCTTTGCCCCTGTATAGGTCTTCAGCACGGTGTGTGATTTCTGTAGCTCGGCGACTTGCTTTCCCTCCACACTATCTTGTAGGTTGCCTCTGACATGATGCTCACAGATGCCCCTGTATCTATTTCCATGGGGATGTCACAATCGTTCACCTTGATTGATACTTTGATTGGTTTAAACTTCTGTGGGTGTCTGCGATGTAGTTGAGAACATACTATATGATGTTTGCTCATCATCGTCAGCTTCTTCTTTTACTTGGAGTGTTGTTTGGGGATCCCTTTTTCCTTTTTTCTTTGTTTCCCCCTCTGCATACCTTTGCCAGGTGGCCTAGCTTCCCACATTTGTAACATTCTGCTCATTTAAAACGACAATTGGAGCTGTGGTGTTGAAATGACCCACACCGATAACATTCTACTTGCCTGGATGGTTTGGGGCTTGGTTTGTCCGACCGTATTTCGTTGATTGTGCTAGCTATAGTCTCAGCTGCCCTGGGTAACTTAATGTCTTTCACATTCTTCTTTGCGGTTTCCAATCCCTGGGCTATCTCAAAGGCTTTCTTGAAGTCTAACGTAGTTTCTGATAACAATCTACGCTGTATGCGGTCCTCCTTTACACCACACACTAACCTGTCCCTTAGCATTGCGTCTAGAGTACTTCCACCTCCCTGGTACTTCCAAACCAACAAAACTCTGATATTCTTCTTAATTCTGACACAAATGTGGCGACCGATTCGTCGGGTTGTCGCACCCTGCAATTAAACTTGAATCGTTGCACAATTTCAGACGGTTTGGGGTTGTTGTGTTTGGCAAAAATCCCACACAGTTCCTCGTACTTGAGTTCCGTAGGTTTTGTTGGTGCTACTAGACTTCGTAACAGTTTATATGTGGTTTTACCGCATACAGCAAGCAGTATACTTTTCTGCTTACCTGCGTCCTATAGCGATGTTTCGTGTGTCGTCATCTATTGTCATTAATGTGCCAACCAGAGATCCATTGGTTCCTAACACAAAGCGGGCTTTACAAATCATGGTTGGCACATTAGCATAACAATTGCAATGTTTATCAACACGAAACATCGCTATATGTCGTTCGCCTTGAAGTATTCGTCAAGTCGCTCCTTATATTCGATCCACTCGTCGTCTGCTGGATCAAACGCTTCAGGTCTTCCAAAGGTCGCTTCCATGTTTATTCTCCTTTGTTTTGATCCTCGTCGCCAAATGTAGTATATTGATCTATTAGCCTAACTCAACGATATACTAGGGAACTTAACTAAAACTAAATCCAAGATGGCTTCCCCCGGTTGAGCACATGTTCAGCCTCGACCTGGTGCAGGAAACGTTCCTGGTCGCCCCCAGGCTCTACGCATCACAACATAATAGTGTCTGGCTCAGTAATAACATTGTTGATAGGTTTATCTCCTTATTCTAGCATTCAAGTATACTAGTAGACTAGTAGACAGTAAAATTTCCAATTTTGGAGTTTGAGTTGGGACGGTCGGAAACCGGTCAGATTTTTTTCTGGATCCGCGCCTGAAGAGAACGCTGCGAAGCGAGGAAAATGAAACAAATTCCCTTCTACGAGGGTAAACATCAAAACCTTCTTTAGGATAAATTAAGGTAGATTTATGGACGGTCATTTCAAGGTCTTCTGTGCAGTTCAGCAAAATAACAAGACAGACAGACAGACAGACAGACAGACACATTTTATTGGTGTTTTGTACATGCAAGTACTTCGACATGGGTCCAATAAATTTCAATAAACTTCAATTAAATTAGATTATGTACTTCTCTGTTAGTGGGAACAGGCATCACTACGTAAAAGCTTCAGCTCTGATGTTGAAGCAGAAGACAAAGCCGGAATTTTGAAACCGAAACCGTGTCAATATTTTGAATCAATATAAATCTTCACTTCGCCAGCAATGAGCGAAAGCGCCCAAAAAATAAGACACGAGCTACGATTGGTCAATTTACGAGCAAATAATTTGGCGCGACTGACTTCTGATTATGAAAGCCATGCTGTGAATGGTTAAATCTGGGGAAAGGAATGTTGTTCGGGTTTAAGCAGCCGTTAGTGGGGAGAAGCGTTGCGTGACGACACAAATAACGGCTGCGAAGGAGACTATATATAGCATAGGCAATAAATAATTGTTGTGTGGCTCCTTCCACACTCTTCTGTCACTGTGCGGTATATAATAGAAAGTTGAGCGAAGCCAAAGATCATAGAATATCATTGGTTTGTTATGCTGACATTAAAATAAAATAATAAACTGTGTACGGCATATAGTATACGCAATAAATTCATTCATTCATTCATTTGTTGTAGCTAAAACCCTTGCTGTTATGTCATTCTCGGCTGTTTTCTCGCGCGAGCGCCATCCTGACTCCAAGGAGAATAACATATATTGTTTTTGCCTGGGTAAGGTAGTTTAGAAAACAATTAAAAGTGTGGCTACCTGAGCAAATACAATAGCAGTTTTGGGAAAACCAATTGCAATCAGTATTTTCTATTTTTGCCCGTCAGAAGTGCGATCTTTAACAAGTTCCAAATCACCATATACACATATACATATATACACATGTACACATATAGTGATATACACATATATATATACACATAGTTTATACAATATCAGACGGTCGCACTTTTTGACATTCAGTTATTTGTAGCTCTGTTCAATACAACTCTCAACTAATTAAAAATCATTCATGATGTCGTGCGTATGTTCTCCGAAGGAAGAAAACAACTAGATATTTAATTTTATAACTAAGAAAATTACTGCCGGATAAGTAAACATTTGGACCTAGTCACAGCAGGGTTTGGAGATGGCGCCCATTTAGCTGAGCAACAGAAATTCAAAAAAATTCATATAAAGTGTTATGGTTGTGTAATCTGTAAGTGGGGGAGGGGGTGGGGGGAGCCGGAATGGCGCAAGTGAAAAGCGCCTCTTACAGCTGTGGCTCGCGATACGAAGCACAACAAACAATCTCGCCCTCTTCCGTTCACCCCCCTCTACATAAATCAGGTTTCTTTCGATATAGGCGCTCAATTAGCGGCGCTGGCTTTATGATAGCTCACGTTTTTTTTACCTCGTTTGAAAATCAAAAGATAACTGAATAAGGCTAAAATACCGAGCCCTTAGAAGTCTAAAATAGCCTCGGTGGGCTAAAACAGATCGTAGATTACATTTTATACAGAGAGAAAGAAATTACTTTCCTGTGGCAGTATGCATCATGAAGATAGGGGAGTTATCCTTTTGGATTTCCCTCTTGGCCCAGAGTCTGATTCGTATAAATATATATATATATATATATATATTCTAAGCTTGATACATCACCATAACGTTTTCCAAAAGAAAACCGATCTAGGAAACTGAATGTAAAATACCGGGATAAAATAATTCTGGCTGCTTTTAAACTTTGGTCTTGAGCGCAGTATCTTGAAGTCAACGGAACTCGACTCAGAGTTCTCTTGAATGAGGTCACCGCTAGTGAAGTCAACTGTTGTTCCTGGAAGATCTTAGTCTAAGAATAATCTTCTCCGGCGGATTCTCGAACTCATGACGACCTGGTATTTAGTCAGTTAAGAGATTATCCGTTAGGTACTCACTGAGAAACTAGCGTGTTTCCGTTACGTTCGAAAAAAGATAAATAACTTGAGTAATTCTGATCTTGATGGACTGTAACTCTACTGATCTGCCTTCTCACGCGAACCTTTCGCGTTCTGGACAAGTGGCGCAGTGTACAGGGAAATATTATAATAGTTGAATGTTGTCAGTTAAGGAGAAAATATTATCAAAGTGTTTTAAGAGTCGCATTTAGTGAAAAGATAAACTATCAACACAAAGCTGATTTTGAGCAGGTTTGACTCTACTAGCACTTAGCGACCGCATATGCGAGAATACTGCTATAATAATTTATACAGTATTAATCGTCAGGCCCACTTTGCATGACTATTGTACATAGCTCAGTGCAGGATGGTCTAAGCCATGACTATGAACCAGTGATAAACTACAAAAGTTACAAAATCGCGAAGCCAGAGAAATTACCAAATCAAAATACGACACAAGCTCTAATTTTCTGCTCGATATGCTAGGCTGGGCCAATCTATCTATAAAACGTAAGAAACAGAAGGAAGTAGCAAGACTCCGCAAGTTTTCTCCATTGTATACTTACAAAAATATTTGCAGCACAGATTACAACCAAAGAAACTTGGAAAATAAATGAACCCTATATACCTAAACTACGAACGTAGCAGTTAGTTATAGTGGGGCCCTTTTATTGAATAACCTCCCCAATGAGACAATAAATTATGATTCTCTTGGTGGCTTTAGAAGGGATATCGATAACATATTTTCAGTATCGGACAATCATGCATGTAAAACATTTTTATATTTTAAATATATTTTTAATTGTAATAACTGATGATTTTACTGTGTATAAATAAAGTTGATGTATGTATATGATTTAAATTTGTTTCACTGTGGAACTAAAGAACCACGTGGAGTAATTTGTGCAAGGTTGTTTTCATGACGCACGTAACAAAAGAATAAAACCACAAATTATTGCTGGTGCATGGCGAGTTAATTTCACGAGAAAAGCTCGCTCAAATGTCACATGCTGAAACGTTGAAGCCGTAACGAGAATAGCCTTAATTCTTTAGTTGACTGATTCGTAGATATACAGTGAAGGATCTTCTAAGCCATGCTGGCCTTGATGCTGAACTAGATGAAATAAAACCGCGCTCGATATATTTTTCCTCCCATATATTTTAATCCTACCTCTGATCTGGTGCTTGTCTGGTTATTGTGTTCTTTCCAATGCGCACGAAAATCCAGAAAGACTGTGTTTAAGTAATTCTTGTGAGTCTGTTTACTATCGAACCAATATGATGTCTGTGCGCAGCTGTTTCGTGTGTTTTAGGAGAACCAAGCACGATATACCACGGAAATGAAATCACATAATCATGATTTAGAATAGGCACTCACAGAGGCGCCGCACTGGCACCACATGAAGTGCTCACCTGAAACCCTTTATAGAGGCGGGTCAGTAAATAAACTTGAAACCCAGAAAAACAACAATTGTAAAAGCACTGCGCATTATGGAGCGCTTTTGAAAACAATAACTGATTGACATTTAATTAGACGTGGCCACTGGGCACGGCTTTCATCTGATGTGGAATAGGAATGATGAATCAAGCATTGAAAAAAAACAGCGAGCGTACTTTTAGAAAAAATCTGGAGACAGTCTTTAGTGTAATGCGTCTATCCGTGCGTAAATTCAAATTAGTGCTCTATTAATTTGAAAACTGGACTTACGCCAAAAGCATTTTGAATGGTAACAAAAAATCGGTACCCTGTCTAAAACTGAGGAGTAATGTAGTTTTGTATAAATAACAAAACTGCATAGTATGAAAAATAACTGATGAATGCATTTTCAAATTCTTTAAATTATCGCTAGGAAATGAAAAAAGATGTTACAACAATTGCTGGTTTTCACTCAATCCCCAGAGATTCAGATGACAAAGGGCATGGCGGCCATGTTGGTGCCCCAACAAAAGAAGGTAACGAGCAATCTATTGTTTAAGGGCACCAACATGGCGGCTATGACGTCAAGTGAAAACCAGCAATAGTACCTACCCGCCTTCCGCGAGTAGACATTCACCTGACCTTTATTAATGCTTACGTGTCTTCCCCTAAGTCACTTAAAGATAACGCTTAATGCTCTTATCCAAGTCATCGCAGTCACAAACAAAGCTCGCAACCAGCTACCGATGAGGGCCCGGTTTTTCAAAGGGTGAATAATTACGAAATTACGGATAAATCGCTATCCAGTGGATAAAATAAGCTAGTTTGGTTAATACTTTATCCAGTAGATAGCGTTATCCACCGGATAAATCGCTATCCAGTGGATAAAATAAGCTAGTTTGGTTAATACTTTATCCAGTAGATAAAGTTATCCACCGGATAAATCGCTGTCCAGTGGATAAAATAAGCTAGTTTGGTTGATGCTTATCCCCTGGATCGTGATTTATCCGATGTATATAGCGTTATCCACCTTGAATTTTGAACAACCAGGCTCAAGCATCTATAGAGATCTATTATTTTTAGCACAATATTTGAGGGCCAGCCAACTTAACATCCATACAACGGCTTTGTTGGATCAATATTTTATTAATATCTCTATTAACGTTTTTCCAGTTTGTTCGTTTTGAAGAAAATACATCGGTAAGGTTAGCGTTAGGGTATTACCACCAGCCGTGAGCTCACTAATGCATCATTACTTTGAATTGAGGAATGCAAAACGCCAAAACAGTCCGTGCTAATTCTGCACAGTGTGAGTGCAAAACATCACTGACTCCAGTACATGCAGCAGATCTACTGATGTTATTATAGTTCCAGCTAGCTGCAGGGCAAAGCATTTTCCTTCAGTGACTAAAGGCTCGTTATTGATCACTTCGAAAAGTGGTCATACCCAATTCACGAGTCCAGTTTACGGTATGAACTGAACTTCAGTAAAGAAAACAACAACTTTGAACGAGGTTTTTTAGTTATCACCAGTTTTTAACTCATGGATGCGCGCATGTGCAGAAACAAGTTATTGGGGTCGGCAGTTTTGGCAATAGGTGGATCTGTAACGCGTAGACAATGACAAGAACCTCGGAACATGGTCAGCTCTGATGGTTCTTTTGAACTCGAACCAGGACTTGAACTAGCTTGCCTTGTAAACAAGTCTATCTTTCTTTGAAGTTGAATACTTTGCGCCCCGAATCCGACGATTTGCTGTCTGTTTCACTTCAAATCCTGTTAGAAACCCCATTCATTCTGAATCTACTATGGAAGAATGCTTATCGGATTTGTTCTGCTTATTCAGCCACAGACTTCCATCTTACGTTAACCAAACACGCTAGTCCGACCATATATTAATTGGGCGATATGTTAAATTCAGGAGACCGAATCGAGACCGAACGTACGTTGCTACGTTTCCTTATAATACTATGGTTCGCTTATTTTCTAATTTTGCTTATTTTCAAGCAATTTTGTTGATTTTTTTCGAGTGTGGCCCAGTGCAATGCGTTTTGAAAATCATCAAAGCTGGAATTATTACGAGCAAATTCAATAGGGCGTCTCGTATGATTTTCATAAGCCCTCTGATTTCTCCTGGAGAGCTTGACAATGGATTGATTAAAAACTTACACTCCTGCACGAGAACTTAGGTGTTATTCAATCTAGTATTAGAGTGTTAAAATGTATTTAGGTAGTATTCTTTCAAGTGATTTTTTTAATCGTGAAGAGCTGGACGATGTCGTGACAATCGATTACGCCACGCATAATATGAATGGTGAAATGAAATTAGATGAAATCCTTGATTCAAAAATGAAACTTTGAGGCGAAAAAACACCTCACATTACCTTGATTTATTTTATCAACACACATGTCGAAATTAATGTTTTAGAAACGAATTCATATGTTGACAAAATGATCAACTGGGAAAGTACGCCAAATTTCAGTCGAGATGAATCCCGGCTATAATTACTCGGCCAGCGGTACACCGCTGGAATCGAGTCATAAAATGTAATGTTTTTTTCCCACTGTGCGGTATATAAAGCATCCTGCAATAAACGGCGAAATCGGCGATTCCGTGACAAGATTAATCGTAAACTATCCACAGAGAATGCGAGCTTTTATTGTCTTGAAAGCCGTAGAGTAGCTGCTAACGAATGTTACGTGAGTACAAATTTCAGTTCACTGAACTGATGTATTCAACAGGGAGTAGTGTTTAATAGTTGGAAAACGGCAAGACTTACACCAATATCCAAGAAACAAAAACGAAACCTTCAGGGGAAACTATAGACCGATCTCAATTCTAAGCGTTCCAAGCAAGATAATGGAAACTGAAGCAAACGATACACTAGTAAGTCACGTCTTCCGAGAGAACCAGTTGGGCACTCAACAGAATTGTTGTTTGTACACCTCACAAACGTGGAGGAATGCAGTAGACGCGGGCACGGTGGTTGCAGTGGCCTTTATAGATCTTAAAAAGGCGTTTGTTAGTGTGTCCCACACTATCCCGGAAAACAAACTCCAAGACAACTTTGGTGTTAAAAGCTCCCTTTCGGTATGGCTTAAGAGCTATCTGAATGACAGACGCCAATATACGAACGTTAATGGTGCGGAATCCGGGAAGCTCCCCGTTAAATATGGAATTCCACAAGGGTCGGTGTTAGGTCCAACACTCTTTACCATATATACAAACGACTTTCCATCTTCAGCTAAACTGATCTGGGGGGTATTTATGCACGCGGACGATACTACGATTTTTTGCTATGGCCAGACAGCGAATAAAGCCATCGTAAAGTTGAATATGACACTGACAGAGCTATATCAGTGGTGCATCCGTAACAAACTCACTCCGCACCTAGGGAAATGTGAAGCAATGATGCTAAGCAGAGGATGCTGTATGGGTCCCCGGGCGTCAGTGTACATAGGTAGCTTAGCAATCAAGTGGGTATCCAAGATACGGCTATTAGGCATGACCGTGGACGATAAACTGAGCTGGACAGACCATACACTAGATCTTAAAAATAACTTTGCCAAAACATAAGATCTTCTTACGAATTCTAGATTTTTACCTACAGAGGTTCTCATATGATTATATTATAAGGTTATTTTACCATCTGTTACATATGGATTTGTAGTGTTAGTAATAATAAAACGCGATTCAGGGAATTCCATTCGGGCTCATAATAAGCTCGTGGTACAACGATGTAATACTCGATATATGCGGAACTATGTCGCTTACAGAGGTTCAACACTATTGAACGCAATAATATCTAAGGACAGTAGTATCATTACCGTAGGCACCAAAGTATTTGCGCATAAGATAACATTTTTTTTTTTTAGCGATTTGAACTTTAATATAACTTCTATACAGACAACAAATTTCAGGCTCAACGAATATGTATATATATAATATAATAACTAAAATACTTAATATCTATCATACCAATACTGTTAGTGTATATTTTTCACGTAATAATGTAAAGTAGTTTTTACTTAGTACTTTTATTAGTGGGTAGTAATGTACAGTATTTGTTGGTCATTTTAATCTATCTATCTATCTGTCTGTCTGTCCGTCTGTCAAACTATTTGACTCTCTTATAATGTCCTTATTTTTATATGGTATTGAAGTATGGGGTTCTGCTTATCAGAGCAAATACCTTGAACGTATTGATAGGTTTTGTAAACGGACTTTTCGGTTTGGCTATACTACTAAAAGCATAATTATATCTGATGTAATTAGAGACAGAGACACTAAGATGTGGGAAAGAATCATTACTGATCCTAAGCATGCCCTGTATGAGCTCCTGCCACCTAAGAGAGGGAGAATCCTTCGAGAGCGCGGGAACCAGTTTATTCTTCCCAAAGTCAGGACTGAAAGATATTTTTTTCAATTAAGATAACAACAATTATTTGTGGCAATTATTAATATAATTTACATTATAATACATTTACTTATCGAGTTATTATTTACATAGTTCTATTCTACATTATTATATATACTAGAATCAAAGTGCGTTCGACATATATTTTTGTATGAGAACTAACGCGTCTCACCTCGGGTTTCAATTGTTTTCTCAACATTTGTAATACCACTCCAATTATAGTGTTTTAAATAGTACATAGGAGTTAGTATAGAACACAATCAACCCTATTCAGATGTGTATAAACTGCATACCAGTTTTCATGACCAAGGCTGTCTCCATAATACTAAGTGTCAGTGATTATACTCCAGTGTAGAAAATAAAATATAATTGTGTGCATGTGTGTAAACTACACCTTCAGACTGATTCAAATTATTATTCAAGTGAGACCAAGGCTGGCTGCAGAATATTGAGTGTCCATTGTTATTGCTGAATAATTTCTGATAATATTAGGGCTCACCTTGTTTTGATATTCAAGTGCCTTGACGTATCCAAGTGTGGTTATACCCTGAATGCAGTGTTAATTTATATGACCACGATGAAACCACCACGATGTTAAAAAGCTAAATATTCATATCCATGTATTTCTCTTCAGCTGCCTTCAAGGAATGATTTATAGCATCTTGACCATTTGCAGTTTTGGTATCGGCAAACTGCGAAGAACACAATTCAATGCAGCGAGCAAGCCAACCGAGCATATTTTTCGATCGCAGATTCACTCGGGCTCAGCACAAATAAATAATTATGGCCGAGTTGAATGTTTAAGGTACAAAACAGACCATATTGGACTTTGTCAGTCCTCCAGATGTACTACACACTTTCCTCAGGCTTTGCTCAATTGTACTTGCGAACCTTTGAAACATCATTGCATTGGATTGTCGGAAAATAAGGCAAGTAACTTACCGATCGCGAGCAAAACAGAAATCATGCGAGCGGCCATTTTGGTGAATGCAGCATCGTGGACGTTCACATGGCGTTTGCTCCGAGCATCGTGTCGTTACCAGTTCTCCGGCCGAGATAATTTATTCTAAAAAGTACAAACATACATGAGGACATACACGAATCTCGATTTCTTTCGCCTGGGGAAGCACAGGTAGCCCACACAGACTACAAGGAGTCCACTGCAAGATTAGTATGCGTTCTCCTTCGTCGAACGCAAAAATATCATTATTACATGTAAACTCACACGTCTGATGTGTAGTATTAATAAAGACTATTATTATTATTATTATCTAACATCTGTCTATCTATATATCTACCTATCTATCTATCTCAGTCTATATATGTGATTCGAGGTGCAGGGCAGCGTATTCGTGTCTTATGCCGTGAAGACGCTTCGGCCATTTGTGGCTATAGGATTGTGCCGTTTCTTCTAACCAAGCTTAACCAAGCACAATAAAGCGATGCCAGGAGTCACAAAATTCTCCTGGAATTAACTAGTCCATTTAGAACTTGCCGAGATCCAGAAATTAACGCATTATTTTTCATTATTGAAATTCATGTTGAAATCGAATGAAGTTACAGTCAACGATATTCATCTAAAAAGTCTTTATATGATCACGAGAGACGTGAGTTTACCAAGGATGTGAGACTGCATGGGCAAAAGAGAGGGATGAATACCGCATTAAGAGTAGTATACATAATCTTGAAGTAAGACATGATCCGGAAAGGTTATTTTCTGAATCCACATAAAATGCAATGCAGTGTTGCAAAAATATAGTTAACCTTGTATTGATCCACAAGTTCCCCATCGAGTTCTCCATCGTCGACGATTTTAAAAGGAACCCTAACTGGTATACCAGAATCTCATTTGTTGGGCATGGTTCAAATTTATTTTTACCCCTAAGAGGTGCAATTTCCAAAACACAAAATTAACTGATATTTTCACGATTTTATTAGCAATAAAGATAGCTGTATCAAATACTTTCCGATCGTGCAGGTTTTCAAAAGTACTGTCGTCATAATAATAATAATATAATAATAATAGTGTACTTATATAGCGCCATATCCATAAAATGCTCTATGGCGCTTTACAATGTCAATGTAGAAAAAATAAAAATAAAAAATACAAAGATCGTTAAAATTAAAAAGAAAAGAAAAAATATTTACAAATACGTTTTCCTAAAAATATGAGTCTTTAGACGAGATTTAAAAATATTTACAGTAGAACTACATCTGAGGTCTAGTGGAAGTCCATTCCAGAGTTTTGGGGCAGCAACGGAAAAAGATCTGTCCCCATATGTCCTCAGGTTTGAGGGTGGTACAATTAAAAGGTACTTTCTAGCAGACCTTAAGTTGCGATTAGGCACATAAGTATGAAGCATATCATTAATATATGATGCCGCTAAGCCATTGAGCGCCTTATAGGTAATGAGAAGAAGTTTAAAAATTATTCGTTTCTCTACTGGCAGCCAGTGTAGATCTTTAAGGACTGGCGTTATATGGCTAAATTTAGAATTGCGAGTAATAAGCCGAGCCGCGCATTTCAGAACGCGCTGAAGTCTTTGGATTATAGGCTTTTGGGCAACCCATAAAGTACAACATTGCATTTGTCAAGCCTACATGTAATGAAGGCGTGGACAAGCTTCTCTGTTGATTCCTCTGACAGATAAATTTCGAATCTTACTGATTTTCCTAAGATGGTATAGTGCAGACTTACAAACTGATTTAACTTGCATTTCCATTGACAGACAACTATCAAAAACTACTCCTATATTCCTTGCGGCAGCTGATGGCTGCACACTACAATGTCCTACTGTTAATGTACTAGAAATTGGACGAGAGCGGTATTTAGAGCTAATCACAAGCAGTTCCGTTTTATTACTATTTAACTTAAGCTTATTGGATAACATACAGTTATATATTTCTCCAACACAAGCTTGAACTTGACCAATCGATGATACTTGGTCGTCATTACAAAGGGAGTTAAAGGACATATATAACTGGATGTCAGCCGCGTATAAATGAAATTTCATATTATAGCGCCGAACAATATCACCAAGTGGTGAAGTATAAAGTAGGTATAAAGTTGGGCCAAGAACAGACCCTTGAGGAACTCCACATGTAACAGGGCGAGTTGCGGACCTTTGACTTCTTATTCTAACAAATTGAGATATATTATTAAGGTAAGAGGTAAACCACGATAGGGTTTGAATACTAATAAGTACCACGATAACCACCACTGTGGAGATTTCAAAGCGAACACCCTAAGTGGTACCAAACTACGCAATTTAACCACGAAAAGGTACGACGGGTATCTCCGCCGTTATTGACATAAAGTGAGCCCCGCATGCAGGGGGGTTCTCTACAGACTCAGGGTTCTTAACTTCAGGAGTTGTTCCACAAAGTTTAAGGTTGTTTTTGTTTCGCTTCCTCTGCGAATCTGATCCTCAGGTTATCAGGCTCTGAAATAAGTTGGTTTTATTTACAATATATTTTCTTACCTACCTATAAACCGTCATTTTATCATCATTTGACTTTGTTTTTGAGGTTGTTTAGACGTCAGCTGGTACAAACAGACGAAGAGAAGAGAAGCAGAGACAGTACAGATAGCATATCATCCGCCTAAAACCGATCCTTGAAAACTGTGAAAAGGATTAGTTTTCGGATTCAAGGCATTTAATACCAAATGTAATCTTCTTAGCTCGATGGTTTTATCAAAATAATATGAGCAAACTCCGGCTTAGCAATTCAAAGTCTTAGGGCTCACTATGCCGAGATAGCGGGGAAGAAAACCCACAGTGGTAAGTTTGGTCAATTTAATATTATTCAAACAATTTTATTGATAATGTATATAGTGTATTTTGTGTATGACTAAGCAAACTAATGTAACAAATGGTTGGGGAGCCAAACTGTGCATCATTACCTTTTTACGTTATAGGAAATGAAAATATTAAGGAAAAACGTCAGAACAAACAAATCCAACGGCAGCAATAATGGATGATAGAATTGTAAAAATATATCGTAGTTCGTCTGGCCGTTCAGAGGGAGAGATAAAAGAAAGGAAAGTGAAGTAAAGTCACTAGCTGTTTTTAGAGAGAGTAACACGTTTACCGTTTATATGAAGCTCAGTAATCTTCCACGTGGCCCTCTAATGACTTTTACGTCCTTATCCGAGAAGACGTGAAGGTCTAACCATTTACTGTTGGGTTATGTAAAGGCAGTACCTTCTACTTACTTATTTTAAGACCCTCCTGAACATCAGACAGGCGAACTGAGTTAACCGGGAACCGGTGAAAGACATTTGTAAAATGCTTTCTAGACCTGTTTTAAACTTGTTCAACCGGATTATTTATCTTTTTTTACTTTGATATTTACTTGAGGTTCGTTAACAACCTCTGTAGATGAAATTATTTTCAAAACGGAAACATTATTAGTTTTCTGATGAAAAATTGATATTAGTATTCAAATATTGCACACAGTTCGGAAAAGAGTGTTTTCTAAACGGAAGCGGTATTGCATTAGTAGCGTGCAGTAGCGGTATGGAGCTATTGATGTAAACTTTGTGACGCTAACAACCGTAATTATCATGGTTTAAATTTCGGTCTTATAAATCATTATTTTATAACGATTTCGTGCACGAGAAGAGCTCTTGGCCGCTGCTCGGTGTTTTAAGAAAACTGCATTGCATAATCACATTGGCTTTTCCATCGCCGTAATTGTAAGGATCTTCCAATCAACAATATCAAGGATATATCGACATCACATAAAGAAGCAAATATAGATGAGGATATTAATAAATATATGATCTCACCATTTCTAAAAAATATCGTTGAAAATCCAGGAATTTTTTTTTCAAAAATTTAAAATTAATATTATAAGATAATATGGCCCGGGGGTTAGATTATGTTCCTCGAAAATATAATATCAGTTCGGTCAGGAGCCCATTACCTGGTTCGGTGTGGGTTTGATAACAAGCAGGAAAAAAGACGGAAACATTGCTCATCAATTTTTTAATCTGTGAAATCTTACCTAAAAACAAATAAGTGGAGGGAAAAGAACCGGTATATAATGTTTCGGCTGCCGATTGCATATTACTCTTAGGAAATATAACTTTAAAACGTTGGTTTTATTACCTTTCCATTCTATTAAAAGGGTTTTGTAACTATGTCGATCGATGTTAGCCGTTGGCTTATCGAAATTAACAATCTTAGAACGGCAAGAGTAGCAATCTGACTGAAAAAGATAATTATTTGGGGTCCATTTATTCCTTGTAGTAACCCTTGGGTAATGCTAACATCTGTAAGAATAGCATATTAGTTAACTGCTTACCGTAATTCTTCTGTTCCCTTAATTACACTTTGGATGTTCACTTGGGTCAGATGAGGGCTGTCGGTGGAACAGTAAAACGTGGATCAGTTTTCCTAAATCGATGTGAGCAGCAATTCATAGTAAGATTCATTCCGTCACGTGCCTATAGCTAGTGACTCATTTACAGAGTATAGATCAATATTCAGCATATGTTTGGACCTGTTTGCTGTAGTCTCTTATCAACTTCTTGATCTCAGTCTATCTATCCAAAAAAATACATTTATGATGATAATTTATACTTTGCGACCGGATCTGCAGCAGCAATCGATCGGTCAGTTAAAAAATACAATATTCTTTTAGAAGCAGTGGAGTAAAAGGAAACTCAAACTTCATGTTACGTTGGATGACAACTGCTAGTTGTCAGTTCTGCTGAGATTTTCAAAACTTTATCACAGAAGGAAATAATTACTTTCAGAATCATTAAAAATTGTCATTTGAATTAATAAAACATATAAATATAAAGCTTTAAAAGAGAACATTTTGTAGCAAAGTAAAATAATACCCGTATTTCTGTTATCATCCTTTTTAATTTCATAACGATTCGTTTTCGGAGCTTGGCTGGGCCGGTCGAGTAGGAGATGAAAAAGAAACTCCAACTTTTGGATGACAACTGCTATAGTTGTCAATTTTGCTGAGTAGAGTTTCAAATGTTTACCAGTTACCGCAGAAGGAAATAATTACTTTCAGAATCATTAAAAGTGTTATTTGAATTGATAAAATATATAAGGTTTTAATAGAAAATATTTTGTAGCAAAGGCAATAGGACAATAATAATAATATTAATAATAATATAGCAAAGTAAAATAATAACTGTATTATAAATATACAATTCTCTGACGATTCGTTTTCAGGGTTTGGTTGGGCCGACCGAGCTGTTATGTGTGTGGTAGCAATTTGATAAAGATAAAACTGAAAAGCTATTGTAGCTACATAGATAGAGTTTTGTGAGTGTCTTATGGTCGATAACGACCTGCTCTTTTCCGTTCTTTCAGACTTGGGTCTAATTTATCAGCGACTGACTTTGAATATTTTGATATCACAGTAGGAAGAACTCACCAGAAGTTATCAGTAAGAAAATACGTATTTTCTCTCTTTCACGATTTCACGTCAAACCATTCAAAGTTATTCTTTGAACCTGCTAAAGTATATGATTGACAGAGCAATATCGTTATCTTCATAGGAACTGTCAGTTAGCACAACTGTCAGATATAGTTTCCTCTTGTGAAAACCTTATAATTAAGCTTTGTTTTCGTTCCAAAATGAAACAAATAGAAATATAATATCTTAATGCTACTAAATATTGAATCTTAATGCTACAACCTCAAGAAGAGTGGTCAAAAAGTGTTAAATATACAATTTACTTATGTATCGGGACTACCACGGTTTTAAGGTTTAAAACTGAGAACACATTTTAATAAAAGACTCTCTTCACGCCATTCAAAACTCATTTTAATGAAATAGATGAAAGAAAAGATAAAATAGCCACCAAGTAAAATGATTTATCTCAATTTCTTCAAAAGTACCGCCGACCTTTCCTTCTGAAATATCATGACAAATGGTGTTATTGCCGGATCTTGCTGTTATGTACATACGATTATACAAATGCAGGCATATGGTTAAAGTTGGCATTATTAATCCGTGGAGAAAATAATAGTAGAGTCAAAGTACTCAAGGCCGAGAAACAAAAGGAAGCGAAGGGATATTTGTTTGGTGCTGTCTATTCGCGTACTTTGTATGCACTTATTTATAGTGAAATTGTGAATTCTGTCAGTATGTATTTCTGTTTACCGAGCAACACTGTCCCTGTATAAAGCACATTCACCCCAAGAATATTTTATCCACATAAGAAGCTTGCAGGGCTAGCAGTTGTTATATTCCTACTGTGTTATAGGGCTATATTATTTCACAATAGTTTAACCTTAATAGCTCAAGAAAAAGACCTAGGAATTAGATGCTAGACTTACGAAATACCAGAAATGGCGAAGCATTTGCCGTTGGCCGTTCAGACCGGTTGAAGCCATTCGGTTTTGTCGATCGGTACTGAATAGTAATGTATAGTCTATATGTTAATAGTTTGAGAATCTCAAAGCAAACTTTAGTTAATCAGATTTCGCTGTAGGAGATCTTAATTTTTAAAACCAAAGTTAAGCCGGATACTTTTTAATGTCAAACACATTTTGCCCTAATAATCATTAAAAATAATTCATACATCTTGCATTTTTAAGATCAAAACACCTTTAATCCAGATTATTTTCTATTCAAGGTAAACTTAACCATGACGCTCTATGCCTTGAGTCCTCAAATACTCTACTCCACGGAAGGTCTTGACGTTCTAGATCGATATAGACGGTAAACCGTTGATTTAAGTCCATGATAAGATACCATAAAGGGCTTACGGTTTATTGACTACAGCAGGAAAGGATGATCGTAAGCATGTCCGGACCACTTTAGCCGGGACGCGACCCCACCGAGTCACCAACTTACAACCACAGACTAACTGACTGATAACTTTCTATCACGCTGATTGAGAAATGATGAAAGTATGAAAAAGTGAAAAAATGAGAAGAAATCATAATAATAAGGAATAAAGATGTGATGGCACCTATTTACCTGCAGCGAGGACTCAAAATCCATACGTTTGGAGCGGCAAACTATTCATGACCGACATCAAGAGCGGGGAAAAGGAGTCATATACAAACTCACATGGCAAAGGAGAGTTTGGATTGATTAATTAAATAATACACTCATGTATCACTAGAGCCCATCGTATGATTGATATCTCTCCAGACTTTAACGACTTGGATCTTCCTTTATTTGTGCGATAGGATCAAGAAGCAGTTTTTAGTGTGAGTCAGTATTTGGTTGAAGAATGCGTCAAAATAGCTCTCCGTGAAAAAGAGCTGAATGTTATTCGTCATAGGTCGTAAATATTCTTTCTGAAGATATGACAACACAGAACATATATTGCCAAATAAGCTTGATGAAAACCAAAATTAGCGGTACGACAATTTTCATATAAAAGTGACAAATAATCTTTTTTGTTTCAGTGCAATATTCAGTCAATCCTAGTACAGGTCATACGAGACGGAGATTCCTTGCTCTCAAACCTCCATCGAAAGCAAGAACTATGTCGGACATGTACCGTTCGATGGATCATGGCCGCGCATACTTGTGCGATGTCATTGTTGTATTGTCGAGAATTTTACAACAATTTACAGCAAATTAGGCCGGCGTGATTTCGCATTGGAACTCTATTCCTACTTGCTGCATATTGTGTTGTGATACTTTGAAATAACGAGCGGATTTAGGAGACAGTGCTCCAAACAGATACACGGCTATTGAATGTGTCCAAGTGAAAGTCTTAGGCTTTCAATGAGATCCGCCTCAGAGATTTCAGTGTACATTCCCCACCGGGGGGGGGGGGGGGGGGGGGGGGGATTTCGGGTGGAGGTGTGCTACCTGGGTCTCAAAAGCCTGACCAAAATATTAGATTTCCCATACCCTTTCTCAGACTTGTACTCTATGTCATAACAAGAGAAATATATGAAAATGTGCGGTCTCAGACTTCCCTGTCAAGATCATACCCTATTCCAGACGAAAACTGATGCGAAATTTATGACCCTGTTTCAGACTATAAAACAGCTCGAAAACCATACCCTTTGGGGCAGTACATACCCGCATAGCGTATATATGGGAGTACCCCCCCCCCCCCCAATATGGGATTCCTCGTTGTCTGTTGACTTGCTTTAACCACTAAAATGGTCATTCCTGGAAAATTTTCTTCGAGCCTGAGTGAAACGCACGTACGATTTCTGCGAAAGGACCGGCTAAAGCCACTAGTGGCATATAGCGTACCTTTAATATCGAGTGTTTCCCGCTTCTTCATTCTCTTTATTACCATTTACAACCTCGCTTATGTTTAAAAGTCTCTAAAAGTTAAAATCCCCAAAACAAGCGAAGCCGATAAATTGGGCCACCAAAGTGCAACTAATGAATGAACAAATAATCACATTTTACCCGTAAGGTCTGATTGTCTGTGGCCCATTTGCCGAACCTAATGGAATCCGTGGCAGTGTAAACTGATCCATTTTTAATAGCACTTTATAACTCCTTTGTGGCAAATTGTTTCTAATCCTTTTTATGTTACCAAATATATATGTTTTCTGTTGATTTTGGTTGTCAAAGGAATGATTCACTAGCCGACACTGACAAGTGTTGTGTCAGTCTTATCGGAGTTGTAAGAAAACTTTCTCTTTTTATTCAAGCAAATGGCTGCATGATTGTCTGTGGCCCATTTGCCGAACCTAATGGCGTCCGTGGCGGTGTTTGATCCGATTTTAATAGCACTTTATAACTCCTTTGTGGCAAACTGTTCTAATCCTTTATATGTTACCAAATATATATTTTTCTGTTGATTTTGGTTGTCAAAGAAATGATTCGCTAGCCGAAACTGACAAGTGTTGTGTCAGTCTTATCGGAGTTGTAAGAAAACTTTCTCTTTTTATTTATTCAAGCAAATTGCTAAACTTAAAAATGTAAAAGGTTTTAACGTTTAATTGGACAAAAAGGACTGTCATGGTTTGCTTTTGTGAATTCATTTATGATGTGAAATATTGCACAAAATCATGTTGTCTGTCAAAAGGAAACAAAACAAACCAAAACATGTTTACCTTGACTTGGTCCTCTGATATTAATATAAGCGTTGTTTACTCAACTGCAACGGTTTGGCATCGAAGTGTGAAGAGATAGTGGCAACACACAATGCATCAATCTGATTTATAATTTGTGTATTGGGTACGTGATCACTTTATGTCATCGTTTGCATATTAACTAAAATCACATATAACTAAGAAAAATATCAATACTCCAGTTTCGTATTCGAAAATTACCCCTGAATGCAAGGACTACAGACGCATGTGCTCAGGCTTAACCTCATTCTGAAGTTAAATATTCATAAATACCAGCGAGAAGGTGGGCTATTCACAACTCTGTGTATTGTTGTAGTTTCGCGATCGCGTTTTGCACCTTCTCGCTGGTATTCATGAATGTTTAACTTCAGAATGAGGCTAAGCCTGAGTACATGCGTCTGTAGTCCTTGCATTCAGCGGTGATTTTCGAATACGAAACTGGAGTATTGGAGTCCGATCTCATTAGCTAGGAACACAAAAATTGGAAGCCTTCTTTTTCGATGTGTATTTAAGCCTCTTGAGACAAGATAGAGATAGAATCAATGCAAGTGACAAAGAAAATACGATGTTGATATGTCTGTCTTACGTGTATGCGCATATTTTCTTTTTTTTAAATGTTATAACTTAAATTAGAAATTTTATATAAATAATTAATACATTGTAATAAATAAAACTGCAAAATAGATTATTTTCTATTTATTGTAATTGTATTTTGTTTTCTCTTTCGCTAGGATGTTTTCCTCTGTATTGTAAATTTTCTCTTTCACTTGTTATGTAACTTTATTTATTATTTGTTATGTAGTAGTTTGTAGTAATAATAAAATTATGGCAATATAAAAATAAATTTAAAAAAGCTAGGAGCATTACAGAGCTACTGTGTTGTCAACCTTCCTCTCTATACATGTGTAAATATATATGATATATTAGGTGAAATGCAAGGACTCAAGGACTGTCAACCTTCCTCTCTATACATGTGTAAATATATATGATATATTAGGTGAAATGCAAGGACTCAAGGACTCAAAAACTTATGATGTATTTCTAGGAAGATTTATTTCCTCTGTCAAATTATCTACGAATTCCGAGTTTCGTGGATTTATATGACCGGATAGTCGAACACTTTGAAAACAGGAACAGTTTTTCCCCGCCGCCCACGTGATAAACCGAACTTTCTTGTACAAACAAAGTTTAAAACGGAAATTCAGTTTGATTCTCCACAAACAGGAACTTTATGCAAACAGACCCAAGGCAGCCAACAGTTATTACCTACACTTTGTGTGTTAAATGAATTCTATACTGAAGTATATTTAATATATAGCTAGTATTAATATATAGTATTAAAATAATAGTCAAGCCTGTGAGCGGAGCTCAAAGTAGATATTCCAATAATTAATTATTTCTTTTCCCCCAGAACATTGGCACATTCAATAGGTTAACTCCAAGGTATCACAACTCAGAAAGCTATCAAAAGAAGAAAACTCGACCTGAACACTCATAGATTTCAATCTGCACGACGTTCAAAATACTCCGCTATCCTTTGTTGGAACGATAGAGCAACTGTTATTGAAAAAGAATACTAAGGAAAAAGAAATACAATAAACTAAAGCAAAACACGAGAAAAAGACAGAGAAAAAAACAACAGGTCCTACCTGAGTCGAACCCCACGTCCATCAAATTCAGCGCCGCCTAAAAACAAATGAATCTTTTTCAAAAATTGCTGTAATAATGTCTTTGTGAACAGCAATACGTGACGAACAGTGACGACAAACGAGTGGACATACGTAGTGGAATAAAGTTCGTTCATACAACGTGATAGTAATATTGAGGCTGCTCACTTCAACTAGGGCAGATTTCGTATGAGTGAGACGAACTACGCAGTGACAACAGCACGGTTACCGTACGGCATGCCGTGACATTAATTGAAATGGTTTCCCATTGTTTTTGTCCTCCTGATCCAATAAAAATACAGAAATACGGTACAGCACGGTTACGGACATGCCGTAGTTTGTGCCACTCATTATCATACGAAATCTGCTCTATACGTGTCAGTAGTTTACTGAAAACTTGTCGGCTTACACAGTTCACTCACGGAGAAGGTCACTGGATGTGACTTTAGTTCTCGAATATTCTTCGAAATGTTCATATCGCACACGAAGTCGACAACATAGTACAGTACTGATCAGAAATAACATAATAAAACATAGCCTTCCAATGCAAAACTCGTGGTTACAAGGGTAACTTTATTTTAGCAAGACTCGAGAGCATTGTATGATACTTCCTTAAATGGAAGGGAGCTACATGCTACATGTGGCTCTAGATATCAGAATTATTTTCTCTCACAGCAAAACTTATCGTTCGCCAAAGAAGTATTTTAAAAGTAATACCATGACCACCTCGGGTTTCTTTGTTTGTTCAGGAACATTTTATCTCTAAATTCCCTCAGTATGTACAAATGGTCTAAATATCCTTCTTTAAACATGCAAGAGGGAGAATTAGGAGGGCATGCTGATGAGGGAACACTGCATGGGCACACCGTGTTATGGCAGGTCATTAGTCTTAGGGCGCAATGCCTGTTAACCCTGTACACCATCCGTTTTATGGACCAACAAGAGGCTGCACGCAGCCTGTACTCGGGCCCGGGGGGAGGAGGGTATACTCCAAGTACTTTTGGGTGGGAGTGTTCCGCCGGCCTGTATGCATGGGTCTCAAAACCCTTACCCTAATTCAGAGCAGAAATATAAGCAATAGAAAAAGGCAGACATGCAAGGCCATACAAAAAACCGGGAAGAATGAATCTGTTTAAAATGTCGAAAAGATATCGAAGACGAAATGCACTTCTTGATAAAATGCCCAATTTATAATAAGCTAAGAGAAAATCTATGTTCAACATTTAGACTTGCCTCAAAAAACACGAAACAATGACAGAGAAACAATTGTTTCTCGCACTAATAAACCCACAAAACTCAAAAGACACACTCCAAAAGGCATCATCTAAATATTATGTTTACTGACTGATTGTTTTAAAAAAGGAGATAGAGGAAACGTCCGATAACATAATTTAATGTATAGTTGTCTCTTTTCTGATAATATTTCCAAAACTACTGTTATAAAGCCAATTGTAAATTATTGTAAAATTATGTTTTTAAATTATGGTAACACTAACGTTATTTGGAACAAGCAATCAATGTACTACGTTTCTGCACGATCCAAATAAAGCCCATGTATGTGTATGTATGTACTCTATTCCAGACTAAAAATACAAAACTTATGACCCTATTTCAGACTAAAACAATTCGAAAACCATACCCTTTGGGGCAGCCAGGAGCGTACCTATGTGATGGGTAGCGCCCACAGCACAGTAGACGATGTGGCTATTTATAGTCGCGAAGTTCTGGCATGCAATTACGTTGTCTTTTGTTCTCTTGCGCTTTAGTATTTTTAGCAGTTTGAACCGTGTTAATTACAATTTTTCCGTGCAACCTGATTGGTTAAAAGTGACGGCCTTTGTTTCTTCTCGCGGAAAACACAAAGCTAAAAATAGCTACATCGTCTGTTCTGCTGTTGGACAGACCTAATCTGGAAGATGCACGTCCCTGGTAATGGGCTCCTGGGCAGCACATCCCGTATTGCTTATATATGGGAGTTCTCCCCCGGATACTCGGGCCGTATATATGATATTCCAACAAGAAATGTAGAGGATGCTTTAGCGTGTACCAGAAGTTGAAATTCTAATGGCAAATAAATATCCATGGAGGACAAATCTTAAGATCTCTTAAGCTAGCGTTGAAGTCAACTGACTGTCACAATATGTGTGAGGGATGGGATTGAAGTAAAAAGTTTTTTTTGTTCAGTGTCCATAGTTAGGGAACACATTTTCTTTTTTCACCTTTTTGGGGTTTACAGGGGGGGGGGCATTGTAGGTCCTCGAGGGAAAAATAAAATAGAAAAGTCACTTGAACAATAATCTGTGATCTGATCCGATCGATCCATGTTCCAATTTGTATTTTCCAAGGTTGCCTCCATGATGTTATTGACTCAGCGAAATCGAACCTTCGTACATTTAGACTCAAAATTGATGTTAAGTATGGGTTAAACAATGAACGCGATTGGTTTATGGAATTTAGAGTGTCGAGCATTAGATATATATTCGCCTCTCGTTGCGTTCTATGTAAGGGTTAGATAATGGCACGAGAGTTATATGTGATTTCAGTAGAGTGCCGAGCATTTAGATAGAAAACCACGAGCGCGCTAGCGCGATTGGTTTTCTATCTAAAATGCGAGCACTCTAAATCACATAGAACTCGAGTGTTCATTATCTAACCGTCTTAGAATTTGGTCACATCCACGAGACTTTTTTTTCTGAAATTATTGGCAACTACTTTAAGAAACTCTGAACATTTCGAAATAATATACAGGGTCTAGACTAGGGGAGTAATTAGTATTCTCTATACAGAGAATACTAATAAGGCTATTGTTTTCTATTGTTTCATAGCCTTAATAGTATTCTCTATATAGAGAATACTAATTACTTAAATATGGGATTTAGACAGCTGAAATGCAGCTGATTGGTCGAGTGTATGACCATGTTCTAAATAATGCTCGACACTCTAAATTCCATAAGCCACGAGTGTTCATTGTTTAACCGCCTTAGAATATGGTCACACCCACAAATAATTTTGTCAACAAACTTTTGGCATTATGTGTGTGTGTCCCTGCAATCAGATCTATTCAAGTTTACTACAATGTTTTTGTCATTGTTACCTCATGATAATTTTGGGCCTTGTTAGCTTGAATTCGGCAAGTAGAATGCATTTTTTGTGTGCTGTTATTCAGTTACAATATGGCACAGTATTCAGAACTCGAAGAACTCTAAGCCCTAGTGGCAACACAAGATTTAGTTAAATTTGAGACTGAAAATGCAAACCTTTTAGAGTACCTGACTCAGGCCGAGGAGCCAAGCCCGAACTCAGAGATTTACAAGTATTAAATTATTTTTGCGTAAAACTGTTGTAGTAGTTTCATAATTGTTCTTCTTTATGTTAATCATTTTCCATAGTGGCTTTCTACAGAGTACTTATTATGCATAGTGAAGTACTATATAATATTTCACTGGTGAGGTTGTAAAACGGCCTTACCAGTGGAATACTATATAGTATTTCACTATGCATAATTAAAATCTTTTTACCCCACAATTTCCGGCCGTGCTTCAGAGCCCACGCCACTTGTCTCATTGAGATACTATGGAATAAAGAACACTAAAATACTCAGCGCTGATTGGCTGAGTGGGTGTGGGTTTATTTGAACTCGTTTACTCCACCAAACTAAGATCGATTACTCTTAGGCTTGTTATCAATTCAGTTACCACCTCAAACTACATTTATCGGGATTTATTTAGAGTATATAAACTCTCTTTTCAATAATAGTTCTTCTTTCAGGATCTTGATGGTCATAAACTCAGGTGTTGTTGAAGCCAGTGGTTTTTCTAGAGTATAACTGTCACTCTTAGGAATTCGACTTGGTTCGCATGAACGATTGCGTTTTATGACAATGAGTGTTTATAGTACAAACGAATATGGCGTAGCGAGATCTGCAAAGCGGCACGTCAATGTCTGTGTGTTCATGTTTGGTTCTTTGACTTCATTGCAGTTATATTCTACTGGTATGTCTGCATTCTTCCAGAGATTCACGAATATAATCATGATCACAAGGAAAACACTGGATATAATTAGTTGGGCTGCCTGTGGGTAGGCCCGAGTCGACCTTCCTAACTTTATTTTCGCCGTCAACCAATCAGATTGCACTTTGCACGTGAACACACACGTGCATGGCCGCCATGTCATGTGACATCATCTCGCGGCGACCATTTTCACTAGCAGCGAGGAGTGACAGTTTTAATGTTTCTGTTTCTGTTAAATAATCCACGGAAACTGAAAGAAAATGCTTGTATTTCTGAATCTGAGTGCATGCCATCGGATTGCAGTGTTGTATTGTTGACATTGTTGAAACGCTCTTCTTACCAGTTAACATGACACTGACTGAAGTTAGCCTTTAGGTGAGTGATTGTGATTGTGATTTGTGGACTGTTTCAGTGTTTGATACTCAAATATACTGCATTGTATTGCACAACTAGGAAGTCTTAACTAAGCCAGTCAAACCAATGCCGAGCTTTACAAGACTTCTTTTGAAGAGATGATATTTGCTGGGCATTTCTCTCTCTGGCCCATCCGAAGGGGTAGAGTGATAGTCAGAAATATGGCTTGCATATATTGCCTAAAGACAAACTGTAAAATAATTGCCCTATATCATTATGACGTCAAATCAAAACAATCTATTGTTTAAACGCTAAGGATTACGGTCGTGGGAGGGGGACAAAACAGCAACAACACAAAGGAAATCGCTATCAAATGCATTTCGTAGAACGTAGAATAGCGGTAACAGCCACCAAATATGGTAAATATTGTGGCATAAACATTGATAGGGCTAATATCTGGAAACTAGACAATTCGAAGTTAATTTTTTTCTCAGCAGAGCAGATTTAGTTCAAAATTCTATTGTTCATGTCGATTCTGTCCCCCTCATAAACAAGCCGTGACGTCATAATGATATAGGTCAATTGCACGATACGATGGAAACAGTCTCTAGAATAAATAGGCAAATAAAATCCTCCAAGCACAACCCGATCCGTGGTCCAATCTGATTTTATAGTATTTCAGAAATAATTTGAGTTTTAATATGTTTTCAGATAAGAAATCGAAGTGATTGCTCACATCCGGATTTCATGGATTTCCAGTTCTAAAAAAAAGGGATTTGTTGTTATAGAAACGGTCTGAGTTTGAGTATCAGTTAATCTAATGCCACTCCAACCCAGACAGTTGCAAGTACGTTACCACTAAATACCTCTGTTCATTAGAACTTTTTACTGATCCGTTTTTGGATTTCCCCCAAAACGCCAAGATTACAAATCTTTCTCTAAGATGGATTTCTTGGATTCAAAATCCGTTTTTGTACATGTATTGCCAAAAAAAAACGAAAATCGTTTATCGGATTTCGAAATCGGGATTAGGATTTTCCCTATAATTACAGTCATGCATGAACAGACAATGTTTAGCTATTTATTTAATTAATGTTAATCTAAATCATGTTTTACATTATTTTGTTTCGAATTTTTAATTACAAGGAGGGCCACTTTTCAGATCTGTGTAAAAAAATATTTATATAATAGATTCGATAGTACGCGCGCTCTGATTGGCTGAAAGCAGTATTTCTATAACTCTATAGGAACAAAAAAAGTTGAGCGCGCTAATACTTATTTTCTGTGGGTATTTTATAAAGGAAATAGAAAACATTTTCTCCTTGTGGAAGTTTGGAAGAACTCGAAATAGCTGTGAAAACACTCTCCCTTCGGGCTCGCGTTCCCACTGCCATAACTCCCACTCGTGTTTCTATAACTCTATAGAAACATGGGAAATGTTTTCTATTTCTTAAATACCAATAATATTTGCATAACATTATGGTATATTTTCGAAAATAATTTGTTCAAAGGCTTCACCCCAAAATAAAAAAATGCATTCCAATTATAGTGATTGCATAACAGGAAACTGATATATCTAAAATAGAGGTTTCTAATAGAAAGTGAAGTGGTGCGACTGGGGATAAATGATAACAGCTGAACTACATGCACCAATAATGTGCACATGGAAACAATAATCCAACCAAAGAACATCCTTTGTTTTGTTAATTTTCAATAATAATAATCAACAATGATCCAAAGACTGCAAACAATGAAGTTGTAATCTACCAATATACACGTCACCATAAATTATATAAACTGATCAAGCAACCTGATAAACCTTTTCGGATACTTTAATTCCTACAAATTGAAGGTGAAGTGGGTCAGGTTTGGTGCTTGACATTTAAGCCTTAATATATGCCAATATAAACACAGTATACTAAACATGTATTTCCTATTGCACGATCAAGCCTGAAATGCCTCTTAGGTCAGACCTATTGAAAATTCTTTTCGAAGATATCCCACAATGTTATGTATATTTTATTGGCATTATTTATCATTTGTACTTACAGATGCAGATATAAACACACTGATTTC
Organism: Actinernus sp. WN-2022; assembly: GCA_030867875.1. Taxonomy (NCBI): domain Eukaryota; kingdom Metazoa; phylum Cnidaria; class Anthozoa; order Actiniaria; family Actinernidae; genus Actinernus; species Actinernus sp. WN-2022. The sequence goes on from JAOWCC010000577.1 coordinate 28,745,071, forward strand.
AACCTCACCTTCATGGCAGATATTTGCACGTTCAGCACTTTGACAAGACACTGTTCAGTTTCACTTTCCCTTTCAGCTTTGCTCTTGAGTTGAAGTTGAGTCAATTGGCTTTGGTCAAGCCTTCTCACTCAGTTCTATAGTATTGTGCAGTATATTTGATTATTATATGGACGATAGTGTTTTACTGAGAAATAAACCACTGATATAATTCATACGAAACTACATCCGGGTACTAGTGAAAATATCGATGACGTCACTGCACGCTTGCCGCCTTTTGAACTACAAAATCGCCAGAAATTCAAGACATTGAGGCCTGATAGTATATAGATGGTAGACATAGCATATATGGTACATTGGGACACTATAACGCGGGATACATAAAGTACCAACCGGTAATTGGGTAACACCGCTCACCAGAATGCTATCGCAGACTCATCTCTTTTGGTCCGTTTAGGACCTACTTTCCAAAAGGACAAATTAGCTTGAATAACCGCTAGCTGTTTCAACAAACACATTGCAGTTTCTAGCCGGTACAGAACAAGGTTTCCAAAGCGGCCATGTTTGTTGGATTTGGTCACTTGTGGTCAGAGTTATGGCAGTCTCAAGACGAGCAATATTACGGGTTTTAGCGTGCAAATATGGAGTCTGAGGTTTCTTGTCGAAAAGCTGAATTTTCAAGAAGTAAAATGAATCATCGAAAATGGACTTTGGGACATCAGAAGAGAAGAATGCGGTAGGTCTTGTTTATGTTTACAACTCTTCGTGCGCTCATTTTTTGCCAAGGTTGTAGATTTCAAGCAGATACATTTTATAAACTGTTATCTGCATGTTTTTACTGGAAATCGTTTAATGTCCACTGTAAATAAATGCGATTTTTTATGCTTCCTCTAAAATCAAAGAAATGAATTATCAAAATTTATTACTTGGCTTTGAAAATATCAAAACTGAATTGATAATATCTGTAGAAATAATGTCTCGATCGCACATTTTTACGATTATACCGTATTTCATGAGAAATAAGGAAAATGTTTAGGATCCCATACATTTCTCTGTAAAGTTTTCACCCATTTCACACAGTAACAGGGGTCAATATATGTTGCGCAATAACCATGTCTCGAATTTCTGGCGAAGATGGCGGCAGGTTTGTAAAAATCACAGAGGAAGATGTAAACAGCTTAAATGAGCTAAATATTTTCTCGACGACAAGGAAGAGACAAGAAAATCCGATGAAACTCCCCAAGACAGCTTAGAAAGATCACGAGGAAGTTTGTACCGACAGTAAGTAAAATGAACAGATAAGAGTTCTTAGAGCAGTTTAATTGTCCATATAATAATGCGCTCACTCATGAAATGTTTTCGACTCTCGAGGATAAACTTCATATCTTCTCACCACCGTGTAATATCCTCTATGTGTATTCTGGTATATTGGTGGGTTACACTGGCGGCCATGTTGGTTTGGTAGGAACGAAAGAAACCACATTTACACTTTAAAGACAAACATTATTTATTTTCAAATTAGGAACTTTGGCACCTATAAACGGCATTAATGATCGCTTTTCGTTCATTCAATTTTATAATTCGTGTATTCATTCATACTTAAATCAGCATATTCATTACTTTATTCATCGACACTCTTCATTGTATTGCGGCTATTAGCATTTCTATTTTTGGCGCAATTTTCTTTGATCATAATTAAACCGAGTACATGTTTCCTCAGCGGTAATCATGCACTCAACACTTTGTAAACGGTTTCCCCAACCACAATTCCCTCTTTTGCTCTGACGAAGGGATAGCGCTCGAAACGTCAGCTGCTACTCGCTTCCCACGGCGGTTAGCACACCATACTTTGTGAAATAATATGTAAATTACAATTAACAGAACCTTTCCACGGTTTTTCCATGACATTTCCATTCTATGAAAGTACGTGGATATATTTTTCAATGCTTTGAAAATTGTAATTTAATTCTGACGACGGTTAAGTGACGAAACGAATAAGTCAGAAATTAATATTTTGACGGCACGAAATAGAGGCTCGGGCATTGTCTAAGGATTCGCTTGTACTATTTAAGCATTGAACGGGAAAATAAGATGATTCATTCTACGTCGGTCAGTCAGTTCTAGACAATACTTTTTGTTTCTTGAATGTATCTTTCTAAGGTTTATTGATACCTCGTCCCCGGAGGTTGAGTTCCACTACATTCAGTCGAGGAATACGTTTCCACACATTTTCTGGCCACCTCTAGTGTGGCACATGTCATGTAGGTTTACATGGTGTCTTACACTAGGGTGTATATGACTGACTGTCACTCCTAAATAAACTTTTTCACTTACGAATTTCTCGTGGTAGTGTAGTCAAAATTTACGTCTTTCAGAAATAAATCACACCGCGCGCGTGCCTGTCCCGCCTACTCGCTCATTACCCGCTGCCTGTGCGTCATCAGCTCGCGCGCTATGTTAGGTATATGCCAATCCTTGCTGACGTCATTGTTTACATTTTTGCCTCATTAGCATAAATTAAACTTCAAGCTACAAACTGAAACAGACCACATCGGTTGAGAGAGAATTTTAAACTTAGTAATCACCGAACATTTGATATTGATATGTTAAATATTTATGGAGAAATTGACTTTTCAAAAATGTAGAATGGGCTGGGTGGCAAGAGTTGCTGACAGCCATACATTCTTTGTAGATTTTGAGATTCATTCCTCAAAATATATTTATCATATCACTCCCAAATTTTTGGTGATTATCAAGTTTGACAATCTCTTTCGATTTATGGTTTGTATGTACGTCGCTTGAAGTTTGATGTATATATGTAAGTAGAAACAAACAGTTTAGAGTAGCTTACATATTTGTTATAGAGTTTGGGCAGGCTTACGACGTACTATGATTTACGTTTTCGACTCAAAGGCAGTTCGATCCATTTGGACCATATTTTGACGAAAACCATCATCAATAACAGGACAGACACAAAAAACTAACTTCGATTTGTTAAATAATAATAGCTTTAATCCTTATACCAACAACGGTACATTGGAATTACGGTAATAACAATACAACTGTATAAACACCTAAATACAAAACTAAGAAGTATTACAAGCATTGAACAAGACAATGATATCATAGCAATATTTGGCTGAAAACTTCATAATCGAATCGTCCTTCATTGACATTATATATAAAAACAAAGCGCGCTTACTAAAATATCGAAATGAACTGTTTACATCCAACAGGTTATTAATGAAATCTTCCCTGAGAGTTATAAAATTCCTGTTATTACAAGTCATTACATTTGTTAAATGTGACTGTTAAGATGGTCGAGTGATCTAACTGTGGTTGGGCATGTAGCTTTTCTTATCTTTTTCTAATATTTTGCTACTCGTTATTGTTTTTATTTTGATTCCATATTCTTTTTTTCCATTATAGTTGCATAATCATTTCGATATAATATAAAAGCGGTAAGTATATCGAAGCTCGTGCGGAATAAAATATCGTGCTCTAATTTTCGCTCACGTTAACGTTAAGTAAGTAAAGCAGTGTCTACTTGGAGCTCCGCTTATAGACTTGACTATATATACCATAGTATAAGACTTGACTATATATACCATAGTATAAGACTTGACTATATATACCTTAGTATAAGACTTGACTATATATACCTTAGTATAAGACTTGACTATATATACCATAGTATAAGACTTGACTATATACACCTTAGTATAAGTTTGGGCATAATTTACCACATCGCGATCGGCTTGTAGACTTAGTTAGTCGTGTTTCAGTACTGATTGTTTAAAACACTAGTATTCCCAAGAGACTATGAAGGTAGAACCGTTTCCCGTCCGAGATTATCACAGTCAATAGGTTAATATGTACGTTGAGACCCTAGTGAAACTTGAATATTCATTAGCCCGCGCGATGACGTAAATCGTATTATATAGGGTAGAATAAATATAAGTTAATATGCAGAGTTGTCAGTTCGCAAAGATAGGTTTGGAAGTGAGTGATATCTGCGTGATCAACTGAGCAGTGAAGGGTATCTGCGTGAGCCTGTGAGTGGTATCTGCGTGATCCACTGAGCAGTGAAGGGTATCTGCGTGAGCCTGTGAGTGGTATCTGCGTGATCCACTGAGCAGTGAAGGGTATCTGCGTGAGCCCGTGAGTGGTATCTGCGTGATCCACTGAGCAGTGAAGGGTATCTGCGTGAGCCTGTGAGTGGTATCTGCGTGATCCACTGAGCAGTGAAGGGTATCTGCGTGACCCTGAGTGGTATCTGCGTGATCAACTGAGCAGTGAAGGGTATCTGCGTGAGCCCGTTAGTGGTATCTGCGTGATCAACTGAGCAGTGAAGGGTATCTGCGTGACCCTGAGTGGTATCTGCGTGATCCACTGAGCAGTGAAGGGTATCTGCGTGAGCCCGTGAGTGGTATCTGCGTGATCAACTGAGCAGCTAGTGAAGGGTATCTGCGTGTGCCTATGAGTGGTATCTGCGTGATCCACTGAGCAGTGAAGGGTATCTGCGTGAGCCCGTGAGTGGTATCTGCTTGATCAACTGAGCAGTGAAGGGTATCTGCATGAGCCTGTGAGTGGTATCTGCGTGATCCACTGAGCAGTGAAGGGTATCTGCGTGACCCTGAGTGGTATCTGCGTGATCAACTGAGCAGCGGATGGTATCTACGTGAGCCCGTGAGTGGTATCTGCGTTATCCACTGAGCAGCTAGTGAATGGTATCTGCGTGTGCCTATGAGTGCTATATGCGTGATCCACTGAGCAGTAAAGGGTATCTGCGTGAGCCACTGAAAATCGAAGGGAATCTGCGTGAGCCACTGAAAAAGGAAAAGCGGTATCTGTGTGAGCCCATGAGTGGTATCTGCGTGAGACACTGAAAAACGAAGGGTATATATATGAGTGAGCCTGAGAGTGGTATCTGCGTGAGTGAGTGAGTTACTGAGTTAAAGGCTCCCGCACGAGCCTGTCATGGTGATTTTTTATACGAGGTTTTGAAATTTTGAAACGGTGATTTGCGTGTTCAACGGGATATTTCCTTTCCTTGGCAAAGAGAGATGACTCCGAAGGCGCATGTCTAAAAGGCAGCCCTTGTTTGCTTTAGTTTAGTCCTACTTGGTGTGCAAAGGTGCTATAGCGAAGAAAATCCGATGGGTATGGACGCATGAAACTCCGGCTCCGGGCTTACAGAAGATGACGCATTTAAATATGACTATAAGCGTGCCGTGGTTTCATTTCTAGACCCGGATATATACTTCATATTCGGTGAATGTTGGATGGTTAAGGAGTGCATGTACACTATCATTAGCTCTGACAGAAACCCAATTGGACATGTGTACTGGAAATCATTGAAGCTGCAAAGTCGTCGAGTCTCGCAGATTTATATAGGCGACAATGCAATACTGTTGAGAGATTTTGCTAAAGCATTTTATACTATTCAAACGTCTTGAATATTCATTAGCCTGGACGATGACCTAATTAGCATTATATAAGGTATAATAAATTCTGCAGAGTTGTCAGTTTGCAAAGATCGGTTTGAAAGTCAGGGAGTCACTATCCCATACCTTAATGCTAATGAGTCAGCAAGAGGAGTAATGTACTATGTGTTGCCCTGGCTGCGTGGATCGAAACTACGACAGCATGAAAATCAGACTGGTTCCAGTCTACAATTAAACAACCGGAAGTTGGTTATCTTAGTTGAAGGGGAGTTCATCTGGGTGCGAGATCGAAGTCGTAAAATGTCCGTGCATATATTTAAAGCATTTCACCACATCTCTTCAAAGCGATAATAGTTTTAAACTGCTATTTAATTATTAGGTATTGGATTGTTACGTCGAGACAGAAAATCACGAGAAAATAAGAAAATAAACACCATACAGCGCATGGCGATCAATAAAAGGCTGGTGGAATAACAGGCACTGTCTGGATATAAAAGCGGGAGCTGGAAATAAAAGCCGAATAGGTTAACATCTGCCGCATTTCACAGGCATAACACATGCTATGCAGAAACGTTGTTAAGCGATCGATTTGGGTGCAACAAAGACGTGTGAAACAATTCCCGTTCCGATGTAGTGTGACATATATATGGCCAAACCCAATGAGAAATACAAATGAATGAGTGGGTTCTACAGCTTCTTGTCTTTGAAAATCGAAGCATTCGTTAGTTCTGGATCGTCTCCTCACTAAAAGAGGTAGATCTCGGTCAGTCGCGTGTCTAAGTCCTCAATTAAAGACTACTCAGAATGCTTGTTCTCTTACGTCATCCGCTACTGGGTTTACCGGTTTAGCTGTCAAACTCTTGGCTCCGATAATAATCAGATGCTCAATTATTACGTTCACGCATACATTTTCAATTGTCGAAATTTATTGATTTATTTTCTAGTCGCCGTATATTAACTTATTTTAAAGGTTTTCCTTTACTGAATAAAGAGATCATGACTAATTGTGGTTGACGGCGTTTTAGGCGTTCGTCAGGGTTAGATTGTAGACGACTATCTCACCATACCCGCCGGTCATATCTAAAGGAAGACAACTATCGATAACAACAAACCAAGCCGGATTGAAGGGGGAGGTTTATCTACCACGTTTCCTGTTAGTACCCTTATATCAATATATATTTGCGAAATCAACACCAACATTAATTGGACAAATATAGCCTCTTCCGCAGACATCTCTAAGTAAATCGGCAAAAAAAAAAATGGTTACCTGTGATGAGGCCTGGAAACTCCACTTCTACAGTTAGCCCAATCTTTTTCCGATTTCCGATATCAACAATTTGAAAAAAATAATTAATCTTATTAATTGAGAAGTGAAAACGTTATTGTTTTAAACATCGAACTGCAGGAACTCCGTTTGACTTAAATATTATTTAAAAAATCCTTAAACTAAGCTCTTCTCGGAGTCAGGATTCGTGACATGTACAATTGGGCCATTTATACGAGAGACATAAGACGCGGCTTACGTAAGACGCGAACTGCTCGTATAAAAGGGACGAAATCTCTGTTCGCGACTAACACAAGCCGCGTCTAACATAGGACGCGGCTTATCGAAGGTCAGGATAGTTGCTGCTTTTGTTTCTGCTCATCGTACTCGAAACGAACGACGCGGGTTTCTTTCATAGCTCTCAAAACACTTTGATAATTCAACAATCCTTTTAATCAAGATCATCCTCAACGGGAAATATAATTTAAAACTGAACATTCACTGATATATAAGTAGTTATTTTTCTTTAACAACGCCAAACTGCCTTCTTGCTAACCAGGCGTGAGCGCCATGTTTATACAGACGACAAGGATGTCGACACGACATGACAATCATACCCGAAAATTAAACGAGGCACAAACTCGCTTGGCGCGAACCATTTATACAAGAACTTCGCGTCTTATGCAACAGTCAATTCCAGCGGTGCCCATCACCCCACCAACCTCCCCCTCAAGCCAACCCCCGGGCATTATACATTTTTGAAAAACAAATTTCAAATGCCCCACGGTTGGGCCAAAGAAATCGGGCAAATGTCCCACCCCGGGCACATCCATATACCTTCCCATAGTACGAGTATTTTGAAGCAGAGTGAAATGAATACGAGTCGGGCTGGACTTCATAAAATAGTTCAAACTAGCAGTTCAAATGACTAGCATTAACGGGAAGATATGGCCGTTAAATACAGTCATAAATAGAAATATATAACATGCCTTTACATACTCATGCAGTACCTTTGATATAACAGATGAACAGTGATCCTATGTGAAGTGTGGCTGATTACACTTAGTTAGAATACTCTTTGCTGCCTTACTAGCTTTAAATACACCCACAAGTTCTCGCTTTTGCCAATTTATAATGCGCTTCCATTTATAATGTTTGCTGCAAGTACGTAGTTGACAACAAGGGAAACAACGATCGAGGTTAGTTTCTTTCCAAGAATTATTTTCGGTAGCGTACGGCAATGCCCTACCATAGAATATAGAGCCGAGCTCAGTTTTCTAAAAAACACCAGACGTTTTTCATAGCATGGCCATCGCCAGACTGGGAGATTGGTTTGAAAACCGGCGGTGGTAAATTAATCTTACTATAAACCTTGGACACGTTTCTTGTCGATCAACATGGACGGGAAGACACTTGTGCGACAACGCACGTGATGACGTCAAATCGCACCAAAAAAGGAAAATTTGACCTCCGGTTGCAGTCCATGACTTTATGAACGTGTTTTGTTTATGCTGCCTAATGCCCGACCCCCAGGCCGATAGTTGCAAATCTCAAAATGTGCTTGCAAATGAATATTTCTGGATTCGAGTGTTGCATCCATGAGTTATAGAGGTTTATATTTATAATATATCCGAGCTGGTGACGTAAAACCGGTCTGCATTTATTATACAAAAACATACTGGTAGAGATAAATGACCATAATATTAAACATTTATGCTATATTCGAAGGTTATATCACTGATTTTACCAAATATTTTGTCAAAATCAGAAAACGGTTTCATTCACAACGAAAAATAAATTACGTCACTTCATTAGCATATTGGAAATAGAAACCTCTATAACTCACATACGCAGCACCCAAATCACGAAATGTTCTACTATTCAACTATTCACTTACAGAATCGATATTAATGATAAAAAATCGACCTCATATACACCAGATAGACCAGTTTATTGTATAAACCTTGCTATGATAGCTTACACAGTTTGAGATACCAGCGCTCTTTCCAATGTTGATATGTGTTAGTTTATCGAGTGAATTTCTACTTAATATGCTAACAAGGCAAATTGTGAACAATGACATCAGCGAAACTCGGTAATTTATTTTTAAGACTATAATAGTCAAAATCACATTAAAATAATTGGTGAATGAAAAATGTTACGACATACGCAGAACAGAACAGGGTAACTTCAGTGTTTTCAACTGAGTGTCGTAAAACCAAACCGCAATGAACTGGTCACGTACCGAAGTAATTCGTGTCTGATTAGTTTTACTTGAACCATGAAATTACCGCTCTAATAGCTATTTAGGAAGCTAAACATACAATTCAAGAATGCTGTATGATGGGTAATTGCAATACAGTAAACACCCGCATAAAAGAACAAGTGGATTAAGAACCTTCAGGCTGAAATTTGGTGAATAAAGCACCATATATATATAAGAACCAATTCAGCCTGACAAATGAAACATGTTCTTATGTAAAAAAAAATGGGGTATCAAAAATTAGAAAACAGTGGGGCTGATCTAAGTATGTGTGCTGGACCATTACAAACACACAGTATTTCGCAGAAGGGATTGGAGTTGCTAGAGTAAATTTGACTTCATTTTGTTGAAAGTAGCCTAATTTTCTTTAGAGCCTTTTTTGGCTCAATTCCAGAGGGGGCCATACTGAACTGTATGGCATCCAGTACAGCCTGTATCCCTCAATAAGGGGGGAGGGTATAATTAAATAATATAAATATTAAACCTCTCAGTAATCTTGATCACTGTACCTCATTTCCAGAAACAATTTTAAGAACCTCTTAAGAACATCTTCAGCCTGATTTCTCACTAAGCACCCGATATATAAGAAATGCATCAGTCTGAACCCCAAAATCACTTGTTCTTTTATGTGGGAGTTTACTGTAGTGAAATAATTGTGAGCGATAACTAAACACTTACTAAAACTCAAAAGGTTATCGATCAAATTAATTATTGCAGATATCGATCAAGCAAACATTCTCTCAATAAATCAGTAAATAACTATTTAAACTCATTATTGTTGTTGTTCTTATGCATCGCTTTGCACTTGAACATTTGACTGCATACTCCCTTAATTAAAATTAGATACTCTATTAATAGTTACCATTTAATAGATATGGCAGGAGTTAATATGACGTCATGGGAGCCAGCAGGGGGCAGTTAACGACCCTAACTCGGCCTACTCTGCGCATGTCCAGGTCCAGATCACTTAATCTACTGCAAGAGTCAATAGTAAGATTGTCAACATACGGGACCTTAACGGCAAACCTCTTGACCTTGTTACACCTCATCACCCGTAAGGCGTGGAGTCGGTCACACTTCAGGCTCATCCTACACTTGTTGTTTCCCATTGCCAAGCTACAGTCTTGTAACATCACGTGACCCACCAATGGGCAGAGGATGCTGACACTTTTCAATCTCAGCTCATTCAGCGAGATGTAGTCAATCCTTGCTTTTGCGACGATAGCAAGCTCCAAAGGCCTCAGGGCGCACGATTTGCCATTTATATTTACCTCCTCGATTGAGATGCAGTCAATACTGATTTGGCTGGCGTGGAATACGTCACTTATGTTCACCTTCTTGAGATGCTGGGAAGAGATCTCCAACGTGCAGCCTTGAAACTGTAAGTTACGCCTTCCTTTTCTCGCGCCCCGAAAACCAGTGCATTTGAAAACCTTGAGATTTGGACAATCTATTTTGAGGTGGGACAAAACCAGGTCAACCTCCCAGATAACGAGTTTACGAAGATCGCGACAGTCCTGGCTATCCAGCACAATCGATTCCCATTCAATTTCAAGCTCGATGCGTGAGATCCCGGGATTTTCATGCAAAAGTTTTTTAAAGCTTTCAAATTGAAATTCACTGCAGTTTCGAAGCTCTAAGTCATCGATGCTTTGGCAATGTGCTTTTATGTTCTGAAGGGACATGTTGTCACGGAGTACTAGAGAAAGCAAACACGTGGCATGTATCTCCAAATCAGTCATGTCAAAACACTCTGAAATCATGAGGACTTCGAGGCAGGGCATATCACATTTGACAGTGCGAATCCAAGAACTGGGAATGGATGACATGAACAAAACTTTCAAGCTTTGGGATTCGAGATTTAGAGACGTAACGGACGGTACTTCTTCCATTGAAGAAATCGATCCGATGATAAAATGTTTAAGGTTCTGAAGCCCTTTAGTAAACGCAACAATATCTGCTACGGACACTGGCAGGCAACGAATTTCTAAACTTGTAAGAATGTTGGCATGCTTGGATGCAAGGATTTCTCTAACTGGGGGTAGCCCAAGGTTACGTATTTCTTCCATTCCTGTCATACTGTTAGGGCTCACTTCCAAGTGAAGTTCTTTGAGGTGGAGGTTATCCAGGAGTGATACTATATTTCCCTTGCAGAGTTTATGAAGACTCATGTGCAAGCACAGTATTTCAAGATTTGGAAAGATACGGTAAAGTAATCTAATATCCCAGGATCGGAACCCATTGTGGTAGCGCCTCGCCGTTCTCCCATCCGTAGATGACATCTCTTTCCTGCAGTCATCAATAGTAAGATATTTGAGGAGAGGACCGCTCATGAGCGAGTTAGCAAACATACAAGACCACGTCAAGACTGGGATGTCCAGCTTACGGAGGCTTTTTAACGATACCAGTAGATTCCGCAGTTCTGCCTTGACAAAGAATTTCTGATCTTCTGCACGAATACACTGGACAAAATGACCGTATTTGCAAAGACAGATCTTGAGTGTGGTTTCATACTTTTGCTGGTTTGCAGAAATACTATCTCGATCTTCGTCGAGGTGAATGTGTTTCCACAGATGGCCAGTTGAATCAATAACTGTGCACCACTTCCTGCAAATAGTTTTCAGCTCCAACAAGTCCCCATAAATTGGATGGATGAAGGAAAAGATTTGAGCTATAATCTCGTTTGGAAGATGTTCCATAGCTACCGATGTGTGAGTTGCATTCTTCCGCAATGTTCGTTTATTTTATTTACTGTTTATGTACTATTGTACATAACTAAAACTGCTATTTTGAATATGACGTATGGGCACTGCACGAGCTGAGTTTTTCAACAAGTGACATGCTTTTGTTCAGCGCGCGCGAAATTTCGTTGGAAAGAATGTACTCGTGATACATCGCGCGCGCTCAAGAATGAATTTTATTTTGGGGTGGAAAATCGAATCGTTACGCGCGCGCCTGACAAGGAATAGAGAGTTATAGAAACGACGACGGCAATGCGCAGGATGACGGCTTGAAACAGTTGCCTTACTTACAAAATAATATATATATGCAAGCCTAAGAGCGGAGCTCCCAATAATCACATACGAAGAGATGCACGCGCATATATATAATGGAAATAAAATTACGAAAATAAATAGTGCACCTGCAGATGAGTTGCAAGCGCATATGTTGCTCACTCCAGACTTACCGGAGACCTCTAATGTAAAGAACTTTACCAGTATGGCTAGTAAGTCACAGGCCCTGCATAATTTAGATTTTGGAGCTGAATCACCGCAAACTGCCCCTCACAAGAACGATTATTATAAATATTACTGAATTATTAGTTTTAAAATAGATGATTAATAACTTAATGTAAAATGTGAATATAGTTAACTAGTTTATTTTAGTATTATACACGACCCCACAAGCGGCAACGCTTTAATCTTTTATCGTGTTTAAATAAAAGTTATTGTATTGTATTGTATTGTATTGTAACGGAAAAGGTGACGGCATACAACAGAAAGAACATGACGTGTATGCGTGCACGCAGAGATGTAACGGAAATTGAATATCTTACCACAGGTAACCCAAGCTCTGTAAGTGGAAATATTTACTAACATTTGTATGGGAATTTTTTAGTCTTGGATTTTCAAAACTAATTTGTCCACGGGCTATGTGTGGTTGCAATTTCAGCGTTTTTTCGCGAGTTTTGACTGCAGCAGTTCTGTACACTGTATATCAACGAAAGATCGGTAGGAGACCGGCGAAGGATTTCAACGAGTCGAACTCTCACCACTTTTATACCCCGAAAATCTCAAACGGCTGCAAATGAGTAATTTGGTGGAGTTCTTCGGCAACTAGCTGCTCGACAATGAAGGTTATCTCGGATCTACTGACTGAAAATGCTTTAATATTTACTGGCCGATGAAGTGGCGAAGGCAAGATGCGATTGTTTGGGATTTTCGGTGTATAAAAGTGGCGAGAAAAAAGTGGTATAAAAGTCGCTTTCAATTCAATATTAGTTTTGAAAATCCAAATTTTGCGTAACGGCAAAAATTCAGACTGATCATTGAGATAATTTTAAAAATCACAAATTTCCATAAATGGGAGAATTAAATGTAAAGAACAGAACGGCGTTAAACCAAAATCACACGTCTTCCGCGCACTGAATGATGCACTGGTGGGGCGGGCAGGGAAAGAACATCCAGCAAAATTTCACTCTCATCATAGGAAACCCCAATAATGAAGTGAAAATTAGAATGAAATGTATTTACATATTGTTTGTGAAGGGAAAACAAGAATAAAACGTGTTTTACGTACTCTTTGTGAATTTGTCATGTTTTACCCTCCTTCCCCTCCCCCTACTTTTAAGCCGACTACTCAGTCTTAAAATTATGGGGAGGGGAGGTACAAAATGAATGCTGTGCGCTCAGTTTCAATATTAAAAGTTAGAGACTTTGTGTTTTATCGACAAATACAGGCACTTGCTGACTGTACGATGAACTCAGAATTTCTTCATTCGGCCTTCAGCCTCATGCAGTATTCATTATTTTTCGTTCATCGTACAGTCAGCGCGTACCTGTATTTGCCGATAAAGAACGCACATCAGTCTCTAACCCTTAAATCAAGCACGCTGAGCAGCCAATGAAATCGCTCCCGTAATTTATATTATAAAGGCGAATAAAAGAAAGAGTAAACACCAAATTTCGGGAAATAAAAACACTTTTCTACGTCCCGCCATCACTGCCGTCGCTGTCCTGGTTTCTGAATAGAGAGATTAAACACCACGTTTTACGGGAAACGTCAGATTTTGATTTTTTATTAAGCTTCGCCTGAAGGAAAATACATATATCAGGAATGATACCACGAACGATAGTTTTAACAAATTACAATGATGTAGAAACAAAATGATGAAAGGCAGGGTGACTGCAACAGCTAAAGCCAATTTCTGTGGGCCCATGACACTAAATTAAATTAATAATAGTCAAAGAAAGAATTAATGATAAGGATTTCACAACCACAAGGTGACTAAAAGCAACAAGTTAAAGAACTGAGTAGCCTACGGACAGAGTTACATTTTACACAAACTGACTTCCATGTGCGCGGATCAGTGTCTGGTTATAAGATGTTTTCAGGGCTGACATATAATATTGTAAAGGTGAGACTTGTAGGAGGACAGTGAAAGTGCTGGTTGTCGGGAATTCGGTTCCAAATTCTAGTGGCTCTTATCATGTAGGATTTCTGATATGTTGTTGTTTTACAGAAGCGTTGCTTAAACTCAGTGCCGCTGGTGTTATTACTAAACCTAGTTAGTCTAACAGGGCATATTTCCTGTGGTAAACCGTCGTTATTAAAATTGATAAACCCTCTGATAGCCTTAAAGAAAAATACCATATCTAAGTACTCGTGCCAGTAACATATATAGAGGTAGTAGACTGGTTCTTATTAGTCTATCCTTATAACTCGTTTCACAGAGAAATGGAAAATTCAAGATAAATTTAGAAGCATGTCGTTGCACGCGTTCTATACGCTGAATAAGTTCTACTGTCTGAGGGGCCCAGACTTGCGTACCATATCCCAAATGGGGACGAACAACAGCACGGTAAAGGGTACGTCTCGTAGAAACTGCTTTCACACTTCGTGTGGAACGCCTAACGTTTAAGTTTCCTCAAAGATAAATCTAAAAGAAAAATAGAAAATAATTCCCACGTTCACAGCAACTTACCTTCACGTAGAAACCGCAAACGGCAAAGGCGAAACAATGGTGGTAGAGAGGTCCTACAAAAAATGGACAATTTTCACTTTTGCCCCACAACATCAAAACAGCGCGTTTGCCGTCATCGACGTTACTAGGCGACGACTGCCCGCGATCATGCACTGTCAGAATTAAGACATTTATGAACTATTGGGAAATGTAAAGCAGACAGACAGTACCGCTCGAAACGAACCACAGTAATTAGATTACCCTAAAATACAAAACACCCTAACCTTTACTAGAACGAGCAGTACTAAAACAATAGAGCTACAATATAATGGGTCCAATCAGATTACAAGTCTCGAGCGGTACTGTATTACTCACCTATCCCCAGTCTCCTCTGTATAAAAAGGGAAGAAAATATGAGAAGCACAAATTCCCATGGTTCCTTGAATCCTTGCGCATTAATAATGAGTTCCCGTGGTTAATTGCGCCATGTGAATTATACCAAACAACGTTGAGTCGTTTAAGTCGTTCAAGTGATCTAAGAAGGAGAACTGACCGTTCAAGAATACAAACCGGATGAGTATGTAACGATAACGAAAATCGTAATTCCATGCCAAATTACAGCGATTACAAGCGAATTTTTTTGGCGAAATTGTGAACGACGTAGAAAATAAGAAATGTATAGTAGCCAATAGAGTAAAAAAATGGACTATAAATTAAAAGAGGACTATTAAAGCTCACGGTTTTTGCAAGGAATGACAAGGAGATGAGTTAGTGTTACTTAAACTTCAACATGTTCAATATCTTTATTGTTGTAAAATATCGAAAATATGCCTATTCTATGCACTCTGTTGGAGAGGCAACAACCCTGATCGATAGTTTTCTTCATTCTGAAGGAACAGACCAGACACAAAAATGCGTCAGAAAAAATGTCACTCTTAGAAATTTCTTTTTGTAAGGAAAGACAATTGACAACGTAGCAGATATATGTACTTCAAGCCAAATATGATAATCGCGCGGTTGTAAGAATGCACTGCCTTTGGGTGTAAAACTAACACGTACACAGGCTCTGCTGAGTAAAATTGAGAAGACATAACAACAAGGACGAGAAAGTACAATATAATTATGCGTTGGTTAGAACCATTATAATATTTCAAACCAAATTTTAAAAGAGGACTAACTGGATGGCTCTGTCGCATTACCGTCGCATTACTTGTATCAGGAAGTACCGTCAAAACAGATCAAGCGTTCCTCCCTAGAAATGAAGTTCATTAATGGAATCTGATTTCATTCTTCGTTTCAAATGCTGCAAATGTATGTATTGTTGAAAACAAGCCAGGCGAACTTGCGACGTTCACAACAGGCACGCCGGGCACAAATGATCGTAAAAACGGCGGGTTTTATATATATTGAAAAGTTTTCGACATAAAAGAATGAATTTTGGTAGGTGTATAAAGGAGTGTAAACAAAACATAGTCTGATAAGTTAACCTAATATAGCCATCATTATGACGTCACAATTACGTCATATATCCTTTTCTAATAGGTTTCTTCTAAATTTTTATTACCTCGAAAAACGTTTTATTATATCTTTTTAAAATCCCTTGTTCATGAGAATGAAATAATCGAAAACCCGATATCGATCGGTTGAAGTAAACGAAAGTTATTAAAGTTTGAATGTTGGTAATTTTCCCGCCAAAAATTGGCGGGAAATAAATAGCATAAAACCATTGATGAAAATGTCGCTTGTTTTAAAGTGCCACTATGATGAAATTTGACCATTTCTTTTGCCACTTTTTTGTATTCCATAAGAACAAACAGTGGCAGAAATATCAAAATCAGTGAAAAAAGTTTGCAAAGAGGCCAATTAGACTACACATTTTAAAGAGAGTTTACCGTCAAAATCACGTCCGCCATTACGCGAATCCGTTCCCGTGGGCGAGGAAGGCCTAGTCATTTTTTAGCGTATGTGACGTCATACACTTAACGCATCGTTCTCAAGTTGCTTCGAACCCATACATTTCTTCTTATATTGGCTACAAACTCGTACTGCGAATTTTGCTGTGGTTTAGTAAATAACGACCTAAAATCTGCATCAGATTCTTCCGAACTTAGTAATGTGTCTTTCTGTTTAAATTTATTGCCGGTTGTAGATGATTTAGGGGGAAATAGAGCCGCTGGCGACCGAGTTGAAAGCTGGACGAATAGTTGCTAAAATCGCTTGAGAAGTGGCCTGCTAGTAAGTAGTTCTAGCTAGCAGAGGTTTCTTATCTTTTTGGGGTAATTTTTTCCCAGGATATTTTCCCTGGTTCGGCTTTCAGGTTGTGCTGTTACTGGATCCGGGCTACAGGGAGAATTCAGCGGAGAAATCACTAAGGTAATGATCAGTTTATAAGTCCTAAGTTTGTTCATTGTTTGGTGTGGGAAAGCTAGCGCATACTAACTGAAATTCATTTCATATACTTTGTTTACGTTTATTGAGAAAAGTTTTTCCACACACAATTCTATAATTCCATCGGTTGTTGGCCTTATGTCTTCCAAAAAGCAAGGAGGATGCCCTTAGCTTGGAAAACAAAGAAAAAAGGAAAGCAAAACAAGGCCAAACAAATGCATACGACTACGAGCCAAATAGATAAATAGAAGTCCTCGCAAAACCCGACATGGCCAAGGGTTAGTATTTTCACTTTCAGACCGGCAGTGCCGAGGTGGTCCACATCTGAACATAATAAAAGAAGAATTGATAGGAGCCAGCCGAGAGAATATTTGTTTCCAAGAAACCCGGGCCAAGAAAGCTTACGGATGGAAACGTATTAAAAGTCTGACGGTGACTCTGAATCGCTTGAAACGATCTCGCTATTGCCGTGCTGTTTCAGACGCCTGCAAATCGCTGTCTCCTCTACTAACTATGCTGGCATTCAAGGCGTCTCTAGGTGTTCACCATAGCTTTGTCCCTCGAGGTCTTTTTGTCTTTCCCATTTTTCAAGTCACACAAGAGAACTAGAACAACCAGCATTGAACGGAAATCAACATTGGCGGGAAATCTTGACAGATGTTGAACTGTGATGAGTAATCGATTGGCCAAGAGCTCGCTAATTTGTTGGGGTGGCGGGGATTCAGATTCACACACAGACGGCTAAATTTTTTGAAATGCTATTTTCTACGCTTTCGATTTTCAACCAAAATAGAGTTTTAAAAAAAGCTCCCACTCAACAGAAATCTATTCGATTTGTGTGAAATTTTCACAAAATGTTAATTGATATCATAGCTGCAAAAGAATATCGAGGAATTGGGAAATTCTAAAAAGAGAGCTCTTGACGGCGTTTCTCGCATATCTACTCGGACTGTGTTTTCGCCTTTTCACGAAGAGCATGATAACTTTTGAACTAAATCGAATTTTGAAATTCCCCGACACAGTTTTGTAATACGATTCCTCTGAAATGCGACAAAGCAAACATATTTTAAAACTTTAAAATATTTTAGGAGTCGGAGCTTCTGAAAGCCATCCCCCTAGACCGGAGAAACGGGTTCGCGGAAAATTCGAGATTTTCAAAGAACTCAAAACTTTTTATGTATTCTCGTAGCCAATTTTATAAGCTTTACAATGATACATGGATGATTTATCTACGATGTTTCCTCGAGGCGCTACATAATTTAGACTGGAAACGCACCCTGAAGGTATCCGGTAACCTTAAGTGTATGACGTCACGTACGCTAAAAAATGACCAGGCATTCCTCGCCCACAGGAACGGGTTCGCGTAATGGCGTACGTAAAATTCAAGATTCGGAGTCCAAAAAATAAGACTTCCTGTCGTCGTATCGAAAAACGGTTTGAACTGGTAATAATATAGCCACTCTACTTTACGAATATGAGAAAAAATTGATATGTCAAAATTTGATCGTAGGGGCACTTTAACTTTTACAGTTCGAAATACTGGTACATCATATTTTGCACAATAATAGATCTCTTTAGTAATAACAACGTGTTCTTTTTAGAATTTTGATTTTTTGAGTATAACAGCTTAGAATTGAAGCCCCATTTTTTGTTATACGTCATTATGACGTCATAAATATATTTGTGTACCCTCAGTTCAATGTTTTTGGAATTTTATCAATGAAATGCATTTGGCTAACACTTACAAGTCATAGTATTCTCTTTAATTATTATTTTTTATAGTCGGCAATCTGATTTAAGCTTGAAGTATGACGTCACTAATAATGACGTCATAAAAACAGTAAATCGTCCATAACAAATTTTCGGCAAATTAATATATTTCATAAAAGCTTTCTGATGACGGAATATTTTTGAAACTTGTTTTAAAGGTTAATTTTCACCAAAAAAGTAGGTATCCCTTGTGACGTCACAACAACGTCACAATACAGAAACAATTGTCCCGAAAAATGTAGTCTTACTTTGTTACCAACCTGCCAACATTTCGTCAAATTTAGAGTAGAAGTAAGGAAATGGCGTTACTTTTACGTTTTATGTTACACTCACCCCGCCGTTTTTACGGTTATTCGAGCCCGGCGTGAGGCCTCAATTCAAACTGAAACTCGAATTGTGATTGCATGAATTAAAAGTGCTAGTGACACGATCAGGGTGACATGGCCCTCAATTATTGTTTTGCCCAAAAATATTTTTTAGGATGTATTTTCGAAGGTTTTTCTCACCACAGGAAGCCCGGTTCTCAACTGTGCTTCTGGTGGCTTGTGACGTCACAACCAGAACACGAGTCTCTCTCAACATGGCGGTGTGGATTTCGATACTGAAAGTGAAGCGGAGTCAAGCGACTTTTACTTGACATTTAGTAAACAAGTCTCTAGTTTAGGATTTGATGATTAAAATCCAATTCGATATTCGACGCTTCAGAGTCCAAAGGAGGCGAGGAAATGAAGATCGAAATCACAGTAGAATTAAGAGACAATCGATTCTAGAATGGTACGTGCATGTTTTTTTACCAAAACTAAGTTTAGTATTAGTATTATGTGATTAAGCAGATGTTTTCAGTGTACAGTGTATACCAAATTTTGTGCTCGTTTTCTGGTTGAAGAAATTAACAAAAGGGGAACTCTTTAAAGAAGTATATTGACTCGTAATAATTAATTACATTGCGCTCGTTGTTTCACTTGAGTTTTGAACATTTTATGACGTCATTTCTATGATCAATATGAGTACAGACAATGGAAAAATGTATGCGATTTTGTTTTTACAACGACGAAGCAATTAGCTTCAATATAGTGCGTAATAAACTGCTTTCGAGTCGAAAAAAGCCATTGAAAGTCCAAAAGTAAACACTATACTTCTAATTACCGGTGCGGAGAGAAAGCTTTCTTTGACAAATGGCATTTGTTTCACCAATTAACTTCCGTCATTGATGGAATGCTTTTGAAATCCTTTCTTGTTTTTTTTTCTGGATCAGAAAAGTTATTGTTATAATTCAAGACTTCTGAGCTCTGAGA
The DNA here is from genome assembly GCA_030867875.1 of Actinernus sp. WN-2022. Classification (NCBI taxonomy): domain Eukaryota; kingdom Metazoa; phylum Cnidaria; class Anthozoa; order Actiniaria; family Actinernidae; genus Actinernus; species Actinernus sp. WN-2022. The sequence continues at coordinate 28,765,178 of JAOWCC010000577.1, forward strand.
GAACTAACCACAAATTCGCCGAAACTTTCTTCACTCAAGAGAAAACTCACATTTTGCCAAATGGGACACTACAAAGAAGTTTGACTCACCGATTAACTTCTTCTAGTAATGAAATGCTTGTGAAATCCTCATTTTCTTGTTTTTGGAAGCGAAGTTAACAGCCATTTGAATTCACAAACCTCACCGTGAAAGCACTTTGCAAAGCTACCACGGCTTGCGAGTGACGTCATTTTTATTGTCCGTACTAAATTGCATATAGCGGAGAGCCAATCAGAAGGCGAGAAAATTGGGTGTTGTTGTAAAAAGTGTGGTTGATACTGAATTGAACCAAACTGAGCCGCCGAACAAACAGGAACTTTATATACTGCATCAGCTAAGTTTTCCCTTATCCGAGTCCGAGATGTTATTTAGAGTCACGGTCTCTTAGCTTCTTCCTAGATAATGGTTTCTGAAGGCTGGGAAGGCTCTATCACTATCAAGAGGGTGTCAATGGGGTTAACTGACTACTGAGCGTATAAGGCCGTTTTTTCGTTTCCGTAAGCGTATAAATCACTAAATAATAACTGACTAACGTATAAATGGAAGTCAATATTTTAGCGTAAAGGGTACATGGAAGTGAAAGCCTGGATATTGTCTTGAGGAAAGTAACACATTTTTTAACCTTTTCGGTATAAAATGTCATAAAATATCAATTGTATTTTCCGTGACGTTGCTTTTAGTCTGTTGCGTGACTTTCGTGACAAATCTGAGCCTGCGTGTGGTGAGTATGAGTATGCGGCTTCGTGTAGTAGTTCCAGGCCTCTCTCCTCTCTCTCTACAATGTTCTACCACCTCATATCTCCTGTAGAAATTACTTTATTTGGCAAAATGACGTCACATATCTATAATAAATGCTGATAGCGTCCACGTTTACTGTTTACTGACTAAATCAATTATTATTAGCAGTTTACTGCCTAAATGGCATTTTACTCCCGGGGAGGGGGGGGGGGGGAACTCCCTTAGGTGAGGGGTACATGGATGCTCGTCGTACCTTTTAGGGGTCAAAATCAGGAGTTTGGTACCACTTAGGGTATCCACGATCAAACACAGACATTTCTACGTAAAGCGGTGGTACCTTTTAGGGGTCGGGTGTCGCCGAATGCTAGAGAATGACAGCGCTTTTGAAAACAACAAGGAAGAATGTGCTTGATGTCAAGTAATAGCAATAAAAGGCATCGAAAGTTTAAAATGTTGGCATGTTTTTATCGGTACCTTTTAGGAGTCAAAATAAGCTTGAGCCACGCCCATTTTAGTACCTCTTAGGGGTCAAATTGAAAATGTCCGACGAGCATCCCTACCCCTTTTATATGGGAGTCCCCCTCCCGGGATTTTACTAGCTAGCTATACACCATTGACACCTCTATTAAAATCTGGCTATATGGAGAGTGTGCGTGGATAGAAACAAAACGCATGACGGTCGTTAGAACTCACAAACAATTGCACCCATTATCCCCGTAATATCACTTGAAGCGACATAACATTTGAAATGAAATAAGACTCCCTGATAATATACATTTCGATGAACCTGCTTTGAATCGTCCGAAATTTGTGAAGTAATCTTCCGTGATGTGCTTGCTCTGAAGACAAACTTAGCGACCATTTATCCCTTTTCATCTGCACAAATTTTGTCCAACATCGAGCAAGACTAATATCGGGAAGGCCACACACATACCTGGTTATCTGCATGGTCACATGGTCACATGGTCACATGGTCACATGGTCACATGGTCACACACATACCTGGTTATCTGCATGATCACATGGTCACATGGTCACACACATACCTGGTTATCTGCATGGTCACATGGTCACATGGTCACATGGTCACATGGTCACATGGTCACATGGTCACATGGTCACATGGTCACATGGTCACATGGTCACATGGTCACATGGTCACATGGTCACATGGTCACATGGTCACATGGTCACATGGTCACATGGTCACATGGTCACATGGTCACATGGTCACATGGTCACATGGTTACACACATACCTGGTTATCTGCATGGTCACATGGTCACATGGTCACATGGTCACATGGTCACACACATACCTGGTTATCTGCATGATCACATGGTCATATGGTCACACACATACCTGGTTATCTGCATGGTCACATGGTCACATGGTTACATGGTCACATGGTCACATGGTCACATGGTCACATGGTCACATGGTCACATGGTCACATGGTCACACACATACCTGGTTATCTGCATGATCACATGGTCACATGGTCACACACATACCTGGTTATCTTCATGGTCACATGGTCACATGGTCACATGGTCACATGGTCACATGGTCACATGGTCACATGGTCACATGGTCACATGGTCACATGGTCACATGGTCACATGGTCACATGGTCACATGGTCACATGGTCACATGGTCACATGGTCACATGGTCACATGGTCACATGGTCACATGGTCACATGGTCACATGGTCACATGGTCACATGGTCACATGGTCACATGGTCACATGGTCACATGGTCACATGGTCACATGGTCACATGGTCACATGGTCACATGGTCACATGGTCACATGGTCACATGGTCACATGGTCACATGGTCACATGGTCACATGGTCACATGGTCACATGGTCACATGGTCACATGGTCACATGGTCACATGGTCACATGGTCACATGGTCACATGGTCACATGGTCACATGGTCACATGGTCACATGGTCACATGGTCACATGGTCACATGGTCACATGGTCACATGGTCACATGGTCACATGGTCACATGGTCACATGGTCACATGGTCACATGGTCACATGGTCACATGGTCACATGGTCACATGGTCACATGGTCACATGGTCACATGGTCACATGGTCACATGGTCACATGGTCACATGGTCACATGGTCACATGGTCACATGGTCACATGGTCACATGGTCACATGGTCACATGGTCACATGGTCACATGGTCACATGGTCACATGGTCACATGGTCACATGGTCACATGGTCACATGGTCACATGGTCACATGGTCACATGGTCACATGGTCACATGGTCACATGGTCACATGGTCACATGGTCACATGGTCACATGGTCACATGGTCACATGGTCACATGGTCACATGGTCACATGGTCACATGGTCACATGGTCACATGGTCACATGGTCACATGGTCACATGGTCACATGGTCACATGGTCACATGGTCACATGGTCACATGGTCACATGGTCACATGGTCACATGGTCACATGGTCACATGGTCACATGGTCACATGGTCACATGGTCACATGGTCACATGGTCACATGGTCACATGGTCACATGGTCACATGGTCACATGGTCACATGGTCACATGGTCACATGGTCACATGGTCACATGGTCACATGGTCACATGGTCACATGGTCACATGGTCACATGGTCACATGGTCACATGGTCACATGGTCACATGGTCACATGGTCACATGGTCACATGGTCACATGGTCACATGGTCACATGGTCACATGGTCACATGGTCACATGGTCACATGGTCACATGGTCACATGGTCACATGGTCACATGGTCACATGGTCACATGGTCACATGGTCACTTGGTCACTTGGTCACTTGGTCACATGGTCACATGGTCACATGGTCACATGGTCACATGGTCACATGGTCACATGGTCACATGGTCACATGGTCACACACATACCTGGTTATCTGCATGATCACATTGTCACATGGTCACATGGCCACACACATACCTGGTTATCTGCATGGTCACATGATCACATGGTCACATGGTCACACACACAACTGGTTATCTGCATGGTCACATGGTCACATGGTCACATGGTCACACACATACCTGGTTATCTGCATGATCACATTGTCACATGGTCACATGGCCACACACATACCTGGTTATCTGCATGGTCACATGGTCACATGGTCACATGGTCACATGGTCACATGGTCACATGGTCACATGGTCACATGGTCACATGGTCACATGGTCACATGGTCACATGGTCACATGGTCACATGGTTACACACATACCTGGTTATCTGCATGGTCACATGGTCACATGGTCACATGGTCACATGGTCACACACATACCTGGTTATCTGCATGATCACATGGTCATATGGTCACACACATACCTGGTTATCTGCATGGTCACATGGTCACATGGTCACATGGTCACATGGTCACATGGTCACATGGTCACATGGTCACATGGTCACATGGTCACATGGTCACACACATACCTGGTTATCTGCATGGTCACATGGTCACATGGTCACATGGTCACATGGTCACATGGTCACATGGTCACACACATACCTGGTTATCTGCATGATCACATGGTCACATGGTCACACACATACCTGGTTATCTTCATGGTCACATGGTCACATGGTCACATGGTCACATGGTCACATGGTCACATGGTCACATGGTCACATGGTCACACACATACCTGGTTATCTGCATGGTCACATGGTCACATGGTCACATGGCCACACACATACCTGGTTATCTGCATGGTCACATCCAGCTAACGGCAACAACGACTTGGCATGATTATTAATACAAGAACAAATTAAAAACAAATACACAGAACAAGGGCAAGTACTTCATGTAACTGCACAAACTGTTCCAAACCCTTATAAAACCCTGATCCTACATTTAAAAACACCCTAACCGTCAACAACGGGTGATCACTAATTTAGGGTGTTTAGAGGTGGTCACTAATTTTGGATGTTTTAGACCTAATCACTAATTAGACTAATTTAGGCTATTGTCACAGCTACATAAAGTAGTACCCAGAACAAGGTCGAAGTTTGTGTTGTTTGGTTCACGAAGAGAGTCGAATTGTTATGGTATGGGTTAGGAGAACTGCAGTTTATCGGATCGATAAAAAAAGGGTTTTGAAGAAAAAACCCAAAAATAATTTCGCCATCGTTTAATGCACGTCAAGTACTTTTGATTGAGTTTTTAAAACGATGATTTAAAAATCGTATCACTAGCACTTTACTTAATTAGCAAAATGCATGCTTGTAGTGTACCTGAAGAAGTGTATGTCGCTTGTATTTATAAATGCTAGGCTTCTGAAGCTTCCATATTTCCATGGATTCCAAAACATTATTTGTCATAATATTGGCTTTGTGTTGTAACTCCTTGGTTGTAAAATGTAATGATCTATTCTCTCAAAGGCGGGTGGAGAAATTCCAGGTTCATACACTAACCTTGCTATATTATTTACTATTCAAAGTAGGGACATGGGCCTCCTGTGGTAAGTATGCCATATAAGGTGTAGGCCTTTTGTTAATCAGTCCAATCAGAATTCGAGTTTTGAATTGAGGCTCATATTGAATTTTCAACAGTGAACGTTTGGAACGAAGAATAGTGAAATCAAATTTCCAACTGACGAATTTCATTTCTGGCCGGCTAGGGAGGAACGCTTGGTCCGTTTTGACTGTAAGCAAGAGATCTCTCGCTGTAAGCTATAGATGGTTTGCACTCAATCCCCATAGATTCAAATGACAAAGGAATGGCGACCATGTTGGTGTACAGAACAAAAGAAGCTAACGAGGAATCTGTTGTTAACTGTACACTAACATGGCGGTTATGACGTAACGTGCAAATGCTCCATTAATAAAGCGTATGAGTGGGCAAGTTACGGCATGGTTACTTTACGGTATCATGGTTTTCCCGCATTATTTTTCTCTTTCTGATCCAATCAAATTACAGAGTTACAGTAAGTACGGTAGGCTATAGACTGCCGTATCAGTTTTGTACGACTCACACAACATCGATCTGCTCTATAAACTAAATGAATACAAATTGGGTATTATTATTATTTCCGAATTTTGTCCTCGAATAGGCTTTTTGCAGGAAACAGTCATGTGCTGATATATATAGCACTTCTAAAAGCAATGAATTGCACTTGTGATATGGGAAGGCGTTATTCTAGTATGGGAAACAAACTTCAAAAACGCAGTTTTAGAAAGATCGACGATCAATTGTTACAAACAGTTTTTGCTAATAACACTACCGATCTCGAACAAGTGCCTTTAAATAAATGAAGTCACATTTGTTAGTTTGCCATCCAGTACAACCACGTGATCGTATACCTGGCCCATTCAATGAAGTCAGATTGGCCGAAGCATGCAACTTCAAGGAAAATGATCAGAAACAAAATAATTATGTTTATTGACACAGCCGTCCGCGAAACTTCTATAAAAGGTAACAGGGGTTTGGAAGCAGGTGAAGTCGTCTCTCGCATAAGAAATATACATTGGGTTTAATATCGAAAATATAATACCGGTATTAACGAATATTAGCTAGCACTAAACTGCCGTTCCTCTTCTGTATCGTAGGTGCATCTTGAGACTTACTTTGTTGTTTCATCGTTCATTTCCTCTATTTTCATGTTTGTTTATAATGACGTTCATATGTAAATTATATAAGTTATTGCGTAGCAAAGAAACACTGGACTTAAACTTGTAATTTCCAGGAAATTCGCCTGAACAAATTTTGTTCTTTGAACATTGTACATTACTGTTGACATTTAGAGAAAACCTTTTCACCGCAAGGTCAAGAGTAGTCAGTAGCTCTAATAGCTTATTTATCCAGATGAGCAGACTTGTACGGCTGTAAAATTCTGAAATAATCGATTCTTTTTACATGTTTTAGAGTGGTTGGCCTGAGGCCTTTTTTAGATACGGTGGAACAAACATTTCCCGGAATATAAAATTACATTTATTTCTACCGATTACCGATTACGTATATTTTTTATTTATTTATAAATTTCGAAGACAACTCGTGTGAAATATGTTTGCCTTTCTGTAGGTCTTTCTTCTGTTCAGTTAATAATATATATATATATATATCTACTGATGGCTTACAAAGTATATACGTAAAAGGCGAACAGGTGAAAGAGGATCTGATTCAGAAAAGGTGAGCGAATAACTGTTTGTTAAGACTAGTAACGACTAATTTAGAAAGCTTTGCGTTTGAAGAAATGCCTAAAGCTTCCCAACTTAAAAAGCATTTTAAGATATGTTTAGCCGATGTCTTTAGATTATCCTATAGTTAGTGTACGTGAAAAATGTTGGAAATCTCATTATCTTAGGAATCAAGCAACGGACTAAATATTAAGTCGCTAAAACATAAGCCGTTTAAGCCCATTCTGTGGCTCAGACTCATTCTGAGTCATCATTACCCAAAGACATCATCCCGCATCTGTTGTAATGCTACTCTAGATCTGCAACTGTTCACATGAACGAGCAATATGATCCTGGCCTGTTGAATATTTCCTTGGAATGAGTTGAAGTATATTCGAGATTCGGACCTATAGTAAAAGTATATGAATCCTTTAGATTAAGTCCCTGTCGTTTGACGTTAAAGGTAAGTATATATCATTTACTTTACTGAACTGGTAAACCGCAATTACTAATATCACCTGACGATAATTACCGTCTTGTACATTTCTATGCAGTTATAACGACGTATAAATGATCTAAAATTGCAGAAAATTAACGCCTATAAGGTAGGAAACCTAGAAATCTTAAATAATATACGGTGCTCTCTGTGACATATTGATACATTGAAAAATAGTACTTCTGTGGCTAGATATATACCTATATCTAACTGGCTTGCTCTTCTCACGTCCCAGGAACAAAGCTATATATGTACATGACCTTCGCCGGTTAACGTGCTCACGCGAATTCTTTTAATTCATGTTCGGTCGTAATCAGTACCAAACGGATAACTAATAGGGCAATTAGGCCAGGCATCCACTGCTCGTAACGATGCCGGTCTTACTAAAAGCGTTTCACTGTGTGGATGAGGAAGAAGAAAAACAAAAGCTGTTAAATTGTTCAGTCATTTTTTTTATTTAAACATATTTATTCTTTACATTTGACCTAAGAGCAGAAGCTCATCGAGAGGACTTGTGTAACATAATAAACTGACATAATAGACCCTTCCACGGTTTCTTTGAACTTTTGATATATACGTATAACAGCAAAACCGTCGATACTGTTGAAAAGAGCACCTTGAAGTTAGTCAAAATTCCAAATTTGAGAGTTATATCTTGAATAGGAGCAAAGTTTTAGGCCCGCAAACTCGAACATTTTTACAGACGTTTGTATGGAAATTTTGATTGGGGGCACAAACTTGCCCCCCAGACAAAAGTTCCACACAAACGTCTGTAAAATTTTCCGATATTTTCCGAGTTTGCGGGCCTATAACTTTGCTCCTATTCAAGATATAACTCTTCACTAACTTTGAGGTGCTCTTTTCAGCAGTATCGACTGTTATACGTATATATTAAAAGTTCAAAGAAACCGTGGAAGGGTCTATTAACAGGGAACGAGAAAAAACATTAAATGTATAAAAATAACACACTTAAAATAGATTAAGTAATAAAAAAAACAATAATTAAGGCGGGGAACCTGGCTTTTTAGTATTAGATACATGATTATTGTTTAGGACTGAATATTCCAGAATCTAGAATAATTTTTTGAATTTCAATAAATAGTCGGGCATTATCCTGAAATTCTAGATCGGGCGATCCATGAAGCAGTGTGCAATTTATCTTAAATAAATAATAATTGAGAACGAGTGTGAAGTATTCATGCATATCGTGAAAATGCGACATCGAATAATTTATTATATTTTTGAGGGATAAAAAGAAGCTTAATGTTAACTTTATGTTTAAATTTAGGAAGACTTTCAAGTTTTCAAGAATTCCATAGTTTAATAGATGAAGGAAAAAAAGATTTTTGAAACCTGTAATCCTAGTAGGAATTAGGCTAATATTGTGGCCTGATCTTTAGGGGAAATGAGTGCGTTCTCTGACTAAAGGGGGAAGTAACTTAGATAAATAGAAAGGGGAATGGCAATGTGTAATTTTATAAATGTAAATTAATTATGATATGATCTTCGAGAGTGGAGGCTTTCCCAACCAAGTTCAGTCATTTTCGAAATATGCTCGTAGTATCTAGTAACATGATTCTACTATGTATGAAAGAACCAGCAAAAGACATTGAAGCCTTTGCTCCGATGTTTTTTATCCTGGTTCTCCGGTTTTCCTCCATCCACAAAACCAACACTCTAAATTCCAATTCCGTCGATCTGTAGTTTAGCCGGGTCCTGACTTTGACGAGCCCTATGCTGGTTGTTCCAGGTCCCGTTAAAATTCAGTGGGTGGAGTGCTAGGCCATTAATCGAAAATCATAACTGCACCCCTGTGACTGACACTTAGTAAGATGTTTAATTAAAATTGTTAAAACCTCTGTAGCAATATATAGCTGATAAACCTTTCACTCTCCTATGCTAGCAATTGCATGGGGATATCATTTTCCGTATTCAGACATTATGTCGGCTCAGTGACGGCGAAGACTTTTCCAGCTTCACAGTCAGCAAAACAAAGAGATTGTAAAACGAAGTATCGAGAATAAGTATTCTGTTTCTTAAAGTTGAGACTAGTACAGTCTATACAACATCAATTGTCTTAAGTAGTATCATTCTCTGACTCAGTAATTGTTAGGTTTGAGTGGAAAAGCAGTGTCATGTTTACTTATTAAGGACGACTGATTTTTTGCGAAAGTCCATGACGACCGACCGTGGCGCAACCTTGCCATCATTCCCCGCTATCAAGATATAGATAAGTGTCTGCTTGTGCTTAGACGGTCACGTTACTACAACGAAAGCATTTAAGAAGTGCCCATGCAGTTCAAACAAAGCACCTACGAGACCTCTGAAAACCTAGAAACCATTGGTATAATGCTGCACGGGGGAGCTTTCAAGCAAATTATCAGAATTTGTACTTATATCAAGTACTGTAACAGTTTTGAATGCAAACTAAAAGTAATTCATATCGCGAAGCCTCAGACGAAATTGATTGGTTTGATAAAATCGATGTCTCCTCACCACCGTATAATATCCGCTGTCTCGGTTATTCAGTTTCGTTGTACATAAAGTCAAATTAAATATTATACTCGTCGAAACGGACACGACACTTCAGCAGCTTTCGCGTGAGCGTGATGAACTACTAACTGCGGATCGTCTTTAATTACGGTAAGATCTTTAGCTTTATATCAGTATCAGACTTTCTCATTGTTTCCAAATCACTGGGAGGGTGCGAAAACAATTAGGGTTCAGTTACAGTTGTATTGTTTTCCGCACTCGGCCTGAAATCTAAATAACGTCGGCAGTCTTAGTTCCTTATCAAGGGGCGGAAGACTTTATGAGAACACAGGAAGACATTAGGAACCATTATAATTTGTCATTCAGTGATTTAAAAAGATGTCTGAAATCAGAAATTTAATTATGCCTGGTGACCGGTTTTATTCAGTTTCGTTCAGTAAGTCAAATTAAAGCGGATTAGACTAGTCGAATATCATTTTAGGTTTTGAAGCATTTTAACAAGCTTTTTTCGTATGAACATATTTTAAGTTAAAGTGCCGTTTCGGTGACAAAAGTATTATCGAACATGATAGTGAACAAAAGCATGATTTAAGGAAATATTAATGTGGACACAAACATACATTTTTCCGAAACATATATCGAGAAGAGGAGTGTGTTGAGACATGCCTTGTATCACAGGTATAACTTACGATCTGTATAAACGATTACAAGAGATCTAGAGAATGTATGGAAATGTCACTATTATCGCTGTAGTGCTCTTAAATCTAGTATGTTTCAAAAACCTTCGCTTTCTCTTGTAGTTTTTACTATTAATGTCAATTGCGATTCCTGGGCAGCATAGCCAGGATTTAGGGTGGTTAACTGCCCAGTAATCGCCATAGACATTAAAGGTTTTTGAAACATTTTACTAGATAGCGGATAATAGCGAAATTTTCATACATTCTCTTGTAATCGCTTATACAGATCGTAAGGTTGGTTTACCTGTGTTTGTATAGACCATTTACGGTTCATGCGCAGTTATACAAATCTTAGTTTGTTTATTTGGCGGGCAGGCAGATATTAGACAATGGTGGCCTGCCAGTTGAAACAAAAGACTTGAATAACTGCTCATGAACCGTAAACTGGTCTATTGCTTTGTGTTGTTGTTTCTTTCAGTTGAAATATTGAGCGTTTTACGGTTTGTTGACATTTCTCCCCGCATCTCTTATTATTTGTTTAAAAGTTTTGTGATGTTTTGTTTCGCTTGAACATTAAAGATAAATCATTTTCTATAATTATAATAACAATAATAAAAACACATTTATATAGCGCCATATACACTAACTGCCCTATGGCGCTTTACAATTCCTATATATTAAAAAACTTAATACTAAAAAGTTAAAACACATTACTAAGAAATATACAACAATATAATTAAAAATAAGTTTTCTTAAAAAGGTATGTTTTTAAGAGAGATTTAAAAACAGAAACCGAGTCACTTAGCCTTATTTCTAAAGGAAGATTGTTCCAAAGTTTTGGGGCGGCCACCGAGAACATCCTATCGCCATGATAACTCTTTAACCTCGATTTTTGTACTATAAGAAAGTGCTGACTACATGACCTAAGATTCCTTCTCGGAGAGTAAATCAGTATGAAGAAGATCGCTAATGTATGACGGTGCTAGATTATTTTAGAGACTTATAGGTTAAGAGGAGAATCTTAAATACAATACGCTGCTCTATGGGAAGCCAGTGAAGTTCCCGAAGCACAGGCGTAATTTTTGGACCGATTGCAGCCTCTGAATGAGATATTTAGGCAGCCCATAGAGCAACGCATTACAATTGTCCAATCTGCAAGTTACGAAAGCATGGACAAGTTTTCTACACAATCATTAGATAGATAATCCCTAATTTTAGTTAACTTTCTAAGCTGGAAATGTGCAGATTGACATATTGGCATAACGTGCTGTTCGAAAGATAAGCCATCATCAAATACTACACCAATATTCATTGCTTTAGATGATTGCAAAACATCATAATCGCCTACTGAAATAGAATTCAGGCATGGCCGAGGACGATACGTTGAGCTGATTACAAGAAGCTCAGTTTTGTCTCTATTAAGCTTTAACTTATTAAACAACATCCACTTGTCTATATCGCGAACGCATGCTTCAATTCTAGCAGTAAATAACGCTTGGTCTTCGACATCTTGGGAATCGAAAGACAAATACAGTTATGTGTCATCAGGGTAAAAATGAAACCCCATACTGTATTATCTCACGATGTCCCCAAGTGGCGAACTATAAAGAATATATAAAATTGGACCTAATATACGGAACCTGGGGTACTCCGCAGGTCAGTGGACGATTTGTAGACTTTTCGCCCCTAATGGCGACAAATTGATATATATTACTTAGATATGATTTAAACCAAGCAAGAGCAGAATCTATTACACCGAAACGGGATGCTAACCTATCAAGCAAGATACCATGGTCGACAGTGTCGAAGGCCGCAGATAAATCTAGTAAAAGTAAAATAACACTGCGGTGATTATCAAGCATACTAAGAATGTCATTATTCACCCTCACAAGGGCAGTCTCTGTACTATAAAATTGTTTATATGCCGATTGAAACATTTCATCAAGATCATTATTTACGATATAGTCAATTAATTGTAAAGCTACCACTTTTTCAGTGAGCTTGGCCATGAACATTAAATTAGAGATGGACCTAAAATTGGCATAAACCTCGAAATCAAGGTGTGACTTCTTGAGGAGTGTATTCAAGAGAGCTAACTTAAAATTATCTGGCATTATAGCCGAATCAATCGAGCTGTTAATAATATCAGTCATGACCTGTAATGAAACAGGTAAACACTTCTTAAGGACCAACACAGGGACTGGGTCGAGTGGGCAGGATTTGACTTTAGAGGCAGTAATAAAGTCAGATACTTGCTGTAATGATACGTTTTGAAACTTCGTTAGAGTACTGTGGCATGCAGCGGAAACGGTGACAACATCTGAAGAGCTGCTAAAATCGACATCCAGATTTCTACGCAGAATAGTTATTTTCTGACTGAAAAAAAACGCAAAGTTATCTGCAAAATCCTTACCAGAGCTTGATGTAGGATATAGTACATCGGATTTGTTATGCAGCAATTTATCAACGGTTTGAAATAAAATCCTTTGATCACAGCAGTTACTTTGAATAATGTCAGAGTAAAATTGAACCTTAGCATATCTCACTAGTTCATTAACGACATCACATTGCGACATATAGTTGTGTTTGTCACTAACCATCCCTGAAGATCGCCAACAACGTTGCATGCATGGGCTCTCCGTTTTCTCCGCCAGTCTCTTCGCCAATTTGTACCATGGAGAGGAAGGACGAACCGTAATGGATCTGTTTTTCTTAGGTGCATGCTTATTCAGCAAAGATTCAAGGGTGTCGTAGTATTGCTTAACCAATGTATGCAGATCGCTAGGAGTGTCTATAATTAAGTCGGCCATTTGCAAATCATAGCGAAATTGCACAAAATCAATAGACCGTATTTTACGGAAAATAACTTCCTTCTTCTCTAACAATAGTTTCACTAGTCGAAGATTGACATGCACCGCATGATGATCAGACATTGAAGGATGATGAACGTAACAGTCACTAATGATATCCGCACTAGTTCTTGAGATGACTAGGTCCAGTATATGGTCGCTACGATGAGTAGATTCGACAACCTGTTGACTAAGATCAAAAGACTCTAGAATTTGCATAACTCGACGAGCATCAATATTGTTCGCCCGATCAACTTGAAAATTGAAATCACCGACAATCATCAGGTCACTATAGGAGTAAAAATCAACTGCTCTAGATATAGGATCTGAATTCATTTAATAACATGTTCACATTAAGTCCATTTACCGCAGAGGGTGGCGGACGATAAACAATAACGAGTTTTATATTCTCGCTACAAGACGACTTTAAAATGACGTCGATCACTTTGTTCTTTAATCTTAATTTTAAACTTCTTGTGAAAAAGTGCCACTCCACCACCACGGAACGTTATCCTGGGAACCTTTTTTTTTTTTACAACGTCTTTTCTGATTTTCTACATTTACAATTACGTTAATTACAGTTGATACAATATCTTACAATTCCACTATATAAGATGTATACAACACATATGCACACAAAAATTACAAAATATTAACAAATAAAAACACATTTCTACTGCAGTACTCGCACAAGCAACAAGAATTTTGTAATATTGTTTTCCAATTTTTCATAATGCTCTTTCAGCTTGTTATTTCTTTTTTGCGATATAAAATTCAATATTTTGTAGGTATTCCGATCCAGCCTCGCTCTTAGAATCGTTAAACTTGGTTTGACTTTGATAGATCTACATTTATAAATGACCTGCTTTGCAGTGAGAATTAGGAAATTCAACATTATATAATCTGATCATTTCCCCCAAATACCAAAAATAATATCTGATGCAGCAAAAAACATTTACTTCAATATGAATAGTTTTCAACCGAGCGAATGTCACCCCAAAAGTTATTTGTCCATTCACAACTAACGAATTCAAAAGATGTTCTAATGTTTCATTTTCATTATCACAAAAGGTGCATAAGAACTATGTCAAACACGAATTGGAGTCTTTCATCAGGGGTTCCAAATATTGAGAAAACAAATGAGGGTTTTATTGTTTTCGAAATATTTGGAATCCCCTGATGAAAGACGAACAATGAGTGTTTGACATGTCTTCTCATGCGATTGCAAAACCGACAATTTACATACGTTTATTTTCAAACTTCATTAGCAAGTATTGTTTACCGTTTGACTATTGTATCTAAATAATTATTCAATAGATGGCTTATTATTCTTCTTTGATGGCAAAAAAGTGATTAAACTAGCGTACTAGTAGAGTAGTGGACGGCAAGAGTTAGTACAAGCAGTAGGAAGGGTCGTGGTTCGTACTCCAGTGGAGGCAGACTTTTTCTTTCTATGTCATTCTTTATTTCTTTACTTCTTCGCTCTTTACTTGTAGTTTATCAGTATGTAATTAGTTAGTGGTTCATGAATATGATGATTAAGAAATATTGATCACTAGGGTTGGAAATATGATCAAACACTAGTGCGTTTGGAACTGGTGTTTCATTGGATGTCAAGATGCATCCACCTGACGAAGCTTCGAACAAGGGTTTACATCCGGTATCAAGACTCATGCATGTGACCAAATGCAGTTCCTCCATTGGATGACTATCTCATGAATTATTAATGAGTCTGAGAAGTAATATATACAACACTGTCAGCCGTGTTGTATCACATATCCAAACACTGAGAACTGAACTTGAGAAACGACGCGAAGCGGAGTTTTTTAAACTCAGTTCGAGGTGTTTGGATATGTGATACAACACGGCTGATAGTGTTGTATATGGCTTCTCCAACGAATTTACCATTGAAGAGAAAACGGAGAAGAAAGTTTGGATAATTTATGCAAGTGTTTCATCACATATCCAAACTCCTTCACGCTTGTGATTTTCTTTGTAATATTCTCATTAATTATTCAGTCATGAGTTTGAGAAGCATGAATCAACAATCTTCATCCTGAAAAGCATATGATTTGTATAAAGAATTATATTAAGCAATTTGTATTGAAATTCTCTTAGTTCAGTATTGGTAGTAATCTTAATGGTAGTAATCTTAAACTTGTTGAGGATATCGAAGAGAAAACTTTGCTAATGAAGTTGGTGGTTTTAAAATCTTCTTAACAAATATAGAACAAATAACATTTGCTTTAGGCTTTTCAACATTAATTGAAACCCGGTCGACCTCTAAATCATATTCATCGGTCCTCTGAGTGGGAAATGAAGTGCTATTTACAGTATTCGATTTGAGTAATTTTTTCCAGTGGGGTGGTAATGCATCAATAATATCCATTAGCTTAAAATAGTCTGATTGTCTCTCTCTTTAAGATATGCAAAAGAACACAAGGGCCGCCAGTGTTAATCATGTCAGCAACTCTTACATACCCTCCCCTTACAAGATACTTATCATAAACAGACTTGCTATCCAAACAAATATGAATGCTGTTCCAAAGAAATCCATTAGAAATATCTTCAAGAGATTCAGGGTGTTTTGTAAAAAGAACGGTCCAAGCCGACAACGACTCGCGATGGAATGAAGGGACTGCTTATATCAAAATTACACTTGAGAAGAAAAACACCACCTACATTATCCACATTTTGGGAAAGAATGTATTTCCAGATACACCCTTGCCCATTCATATATCTTAATAAACATATTATTCTTTGAGATTTAATTATTGACTCCAAATGCGGCATTCTTAATCCGCCATCCTTAAAATCGTTTATAAGTGTCAGTCGTTTAATTTTATCTTTTTTCCCATTCCAAACAAAGTCATAAAGGATTTTATTTACATTACTAATAATTTCCTTAGACGTGTTAATCAAGGAAGCACGATATAAAAAATTAGGGATTGCAAAAGACTTTATGATTTAAATGCGTCCAAACAATGAAAGATTTCTCCACTTCCAGATATTTAACTTCTTTTTAAGAGATCTGAGAACCAAATCAAAATTAAGTTCGTTACGTTTGCGTTCGTCATATGTGAAATAAATGCCAATAATTTTAATAGGCTCGTCAACATTTTCAATATTTATATTTTCTTTTATTTGGCTTCTTACTTCTGAACTTCCTAACCACATAGCTTCCGTTTTAGTTTGATTTACTTTAAAGCCGGAGGTTGTTCAAATCTATTAAGCAAGCTCAGTAAGACATCATAAGAAGCTTTGTCTTTTATAAAGACAGTGAGATCGCCAGTGAATATATTAATTTTAATTTCTTCATGGCCTAACTCAATTCCTTTATTTTCTTTGTTTTCCCGAATAGAAATCGCCAGTGTCTCCAAAGCGATACTAAACAGATAAGCAGATAAAGGATCTCCCTGTACCTTTAGTAACCTCAAAATAATCTGTTGCATAGCCATTATTTAGAACTGAACTTGATATTTTGGTATAAATTGTTCTAATCCATTTAATGAAGGAATCTCCAAAATTAAATCGTTTTAAAGAGCCAATTAAAAAAATCCAAGTCAAAGAATCGAAAGCTTTTTCGAAGTCAATTGTCACAAAAAGGCCAGGTATTTTAAAACTCTTTGTGTATTCTATAATGTCACCAATGTTGCGAGCTGCGTCAAAGATCGTGCGACCTTTAACATACGCATTTTGGTTATGGTGAATTATGTCCGACAGGACAGGT
Source organism: Actinernus sp. WN-2022 (assembly GCA_030867875.1). Classification (NCBI taxonomy): domain Eukaryota; kingdom Metazoa; phylum Cnidaria; class Anthozoa; order Actiniaria; family Actinernidae; genus Actinernus; species Actinernus sp. WN-2022. The sequence goes on from JAOWCC010000577.1 coordinate 28,782,384, forward strand.
TCGAGACGCAAGGCTAAGGCAATTTTTGTGTCGAGATTTATTAGAGATATAGGCCTCCAGTTTTAAAAAGACAATTTATCCTTACCCTTTTTTTCAATAAGCTTAATAACTGCTTGCCTCTTCGATTTAGATAATTCGCCGTGAACATATGAATAGTTTAACGAATCAACCAGATCTTGACCAAGCACGGGCCAGAAGGTTAAGTAAAATTCTACAGTAAGTCCATCATTACCTGGGGTTTTATTTCGCTTAATTAAATGTTGTTGATGCATTATAGCATTCTCCTATTAATAGTTAATTGACCTTCGCAGCACTCTCTTTTCGCACACTCACTATCATCGTCATCCTCAGCCCTGAGCCACGTTTCAGTTATTAATAGCTAAAAGGTCTAAATCATGATCCACAATTTTTCAGCAGAAGTGTCTTGTTCCTAAGAGATCTGGCGTTTAGAAGGGCGAACTTCGAATAGCTTTGCTGTACACAACGTTGGAAAGGCTGTAGAGGAATCATTATCAAATTATTCACATTTACACCAGCCGGGCGCACTGAAATGGAACTTGCAGAAACATTGATTGCTTCGCTTCGATGCCTGACCCCTCCCTCTAAAATATTGCCAATATTATACCAATATGCACAAACTTAGTATATCTGCGTGTAAAATAAATGATCACAGTATTTTCAAGTTTCTCGAATGAATCCTTTAAAACCCCAAGGGGTTTTAACTGATGTTTAGCTATTTCTAGATTGAAAAGAACCATCGACCCCCCCCCCAAAAAAAAAAAAAAACAACAACAACAACAACAACAACAACAATAAAAAAAACAGTCATTCAGGGTTATCATGGAAATTTCAACTGACCTATTATAATACTGAGGACGTCATCAGCTCTTCTAACAGACCACAGCAGAGAGTTTGTTTGAGGACACGGACTCAGAATTTAAGGCTTTTTGAAGCATGTTTCCCCATTTGTAGTAGGCTGGAGGACTTGGGATGAAGTTTAAAATCAACACTTTCTCGAAGAAATGAGCCGTGCAAGGTATTTTTCATGTCTTGCTTTCAGCATGAGCCATAATTTGTTTTCAATGACTTGACCGTGAGCTCTATAAATGGGTCTGAACCACCTACAATAGCTTTTTTTGAATATTAGACAGGATTTACTTGTCAGTGATTCCAATATGATGCTACTATATCGAAATAATTTCAGAATAATTATACATATTGAAGAATGGTTCGGATTCCCAGCATGCTTTGCGGTCAGAGTGCTTATGACAGAATGGCTTGGTGCTGGACAAGTTTTTGAACTGCATTTATTTAGGCAAAATAGAAAGGAATAGTTTCTTACAAATCCTTCTTTCTTCGTGTAAGTTAACTACACTAACGGAATTATTTCAATTCAGAGAAAAGGAGTAAAAATGCCACAGTACAGAAAAAAACATTTCTCCTCAGATACTAAATTTGCTTACAAAAATGTTTTACATAAAATTTTGAGTTTCATTATGCTAGAGATAATCTCAAAGCCTGAAACCCTCATATCAAATAACCAGTAGATAGTGCCAAATGACACTCTTGGGAGTTAACTTGGGGTTAAAGGGAGTCGATACACAATAATGTTAATGGTACTGGCCATATCAAAGCAACAGAGGATAGTCGTAGCGACTCAGACTTTTCATCAACTTGCATGTATATAACAAAAATAGACCGACCACCCTATAGCTATCCCTGATTTTTTTAATACGAGTTCAAACAAGGAGTTATAGCCTAATGAAACGGCCATACTCAACTTGCTGGGCGAAATTACTTGATAGCCTTTAACTATTAGACTATTAGCTACCAAGCAATTTGCCGGTTGGGTTCCCTGTAGTGAAATGACAAAGCCATCTGATCTCCGCGAGGAAGGGTTGTAGCGAGTTTAGATTTGCACCAAATTATAGATAATCCGAAATCGAGTGAAGTTAAACTGTGTCCCAGACCACCTCAGCCAAAACAAAAGGGCGACGCATTTTTACGGATAGAAAGGAATGTCGTAGCGACTGATGGGGTTCACTCCAAAATGTTATCCATACAAAAAACTGCAGAAGGTCTATTTTGATAGATGAGGATAAATTAGAGCGGAAACAAAATTGGAAAACGGCTTAACACCCTGAAGTTCATTGTGCGAGTAATAACTCAAATATTTCATCTAGTGAACGTTGGGCGAAATGGGAATGCAATCACCTGGTTGTACTGGGTGGCAAACAAATCTTAATTCACATATATTTAGAGGCACTTATACGAGATCGGTAGTGTTATTAGTAATACCTGTTTTTAAATGCTACCCGGAACCACCCGGCTCCAATCGATTGTCGATCTTTCTAAAACAGCGTTAATTTGAAAGATAGCTTGCCAACCGAGCATCCATGGCCACGCCTTTCTCATGGGGATCACGAGCTCAATTCATTCGTTAACGAACTATTATATCAGCACGTGATTGTTCCTGCAAAAGTCATATTGCTGGCTTTCATGCACTTGACGTCATAGCCGCCATGTTGGTGCCCTTAAACAATACTTTAGATTCCTCGTTAGCTTCTTTTGTTGGGGCACCAACATGGCCGCCATGCCCTTTGTCATTTGAATCTCTGGGGATTGAGTGAAAACATTAGGTGGCTGGTTTTTATTCCTTTAACTATTCGTTACAAACCAGACATTAATTAATTAATTAACAAAAAAATTGAACATGTTTAAATGTCTGTTCTTTTCGTTCACAATCGGCGTACTGTATATTCACTAAGAAACGAATTATTTGACCAAGTTTTGTGATATAATTGTGTGCCAGATAGGAGCTAAGAGCAAAGCCTGTTCTTATTTCGACACTAATTCAAAACCAAATCTAAAGTTGAAGTGGGTGGTTCAAAATTAAATTTCATTGCAGGGAATTGTTTTAAGTACAGCATATGTATCTTCAAGTTGCTGTGACTTCATTTTTGGGAGCCATGTTGCTAATGAATCCAATCATGTGATCAGCCACACCTTCTTGTCCATAATGAAGGACATTGCTTTCTAATCATAGATAACCTGTAAAAAAATATTCCCTCCAAAAGATAAGGTTTTTTTCAAAGGAAATTGACAATATTCAACTACAATGGATGCTAACATCCTGTAAAATAAGTTTGAGTGCATGCAAACAGAAGAGGTCACATGCATGACATCAGCAGGGCAGTGTTAACTCTTTCACAACGGACCGTGTTTGAGCTCAATTCGTGAAATCCTGAGTGCTAACTAAACCCTCCCCCCTCAGTTCCAGTTTGGCTAGTCCGGGGTAATGAAATACTGCTGACTTGTTAAGCCAAGGGCTCAAACTTTCCCCACGATGCCATTCGGGAGAATTCTACGAAATCGTCGACGGTAGGTATTGCAACTTCTGTAGGGTTTCCAATAAAATGTGCTCTAATTTTGGAGAAAAATGCCACTGTCAGAGAGCTTGAGGACATCATTAAGTCTGAGGACGGCTGAAAAGTACTTGGTTTGCTTGTAGTAGGCTTTGTGAGGGGATTTCACAGGGTTTTCCTGTTGTGTTTGTGCTTTCAGACACAAGAAAACATTATTCAATGAAATCCTTGAAATCCTGCAGTTGGCAGTCTTTTACACCTGCTCAACCTATTAGGATGTGTTTTTGTCACTTTAAAGCAACGGCTTGAGTCCAAATCACCGGTCTTGGTTGTAGGGGTAAAAGACTTATTTAAAAAAACTTACAGAAGTCCCAGAGTGGGGGACCCTTGTGATTTTTTGTCCATTACCCAGCATGCAATTGGAGGTGGGTGCAGGAAAACGTGGTGCAGAGAAATGCAGCGTCAAGAATAGCGTGGTTCGCAGTCGCTTGGTGTGTTTTGTGCAAACAAACCTGGTGGTTGGAAAGATTAAAGAAGGTACTGTAACGCCTGAGTGCTGATTTTGTGTTTGCTTTTGATTTCAAGTGCGAATGGGAAGGATTTTTTGAGCCGATTTTCAGCTCCTCAAAATTCGTAAAATCGAAGAAACGAAAAACGATCGCCAAAACGAATGAGCTTTTCACCAAAGTGGAAGAGCCAAGCGATCCCTGTTATAGCTCTAACTTTGAAGTCATTCATCCCTTCAAATAATATCGCAACATCGTCTTTCCAGCAGGTCTAGATGTGATGCAATAATTTTTCCAGTTATCGGTCACATAGGACCGATAATTGCAGGGTCTGTCGCCAAAGAGTTAATGTATTAGTTCTATGATAATCGTTAGGAATTATTTGTACTATTATCCTTTCTATATACAATTATGTTTATGTCTGGGCTTCTGCAAAAGGTTTTCCTACTATTAGGCAGCTCTGAGTTGATAATCTACAAAAACGGGAATATGCACTACCTTACTAAATTGTTAAAAATGCCACTAAATGTGTGCAGTGGCAGCTAGTTCAGTGCGGTAATAAAATAATTTAAGCGAGATGAACAATATAATATAAAGCATGCAGGTTATCCCAATATACTTTCTTTGCTTGATTTCAAAAAAGCCACACAAACGTGCAGTGGGCTGCGAACACTTTTTCTGTTTTCCCTGGACACAACTGAGACAATCAGCTGAGCAGACTAGATGCATGCGGAGATTCGTCCTCTTTGGACACAACTAAGACAATCATTAGCTGAGCAGACTAGATGCATGTGGAGATTCGTCCTCTTTGGGCACAACTAAGACAATCATTAGCTGAGCAGACTAGATGCATGCGGAGATTCGTCCTCCTTGGATACAACTGAGACAATCATTAGCTGAGCAGACTAGATGCATGCGGAGATTCGTCCACTTTGAGCACAACTAAGACAATCATTAGCTGAGCAGACTAGATGCATGCGGAGATTCGTCCTCTTTGGACACAACTAAGACAATCATTAGCTGAGCAGACTAGATGCATGCGGAGATTCGTCCTCTTTGGACACAACTGAGACAATCATTAGCTGAGCAGACTAGATGCATGCGGAGATTCGTCCTCTTTGGACACAACTGAGACAATCATTAGCTGAGCAGTCTAGATGCATGCGGAGATTCGTCCTCCTTGGACACAACTGAGACTATCATTAGCTGAGCAGACTACATGCATGCGGAGATTCGTCCTCCTTGGGCACAACTGAGACAATCACTGGCTGAGCAGAGACAAGACTGATGGGGTTGTGGGGGCAGCCAGAAAATTGTAAAAATTGGCTAGATTTTTGGAAATCGCATTTCCTGCATTTTGAGAGCAATCAAGAGCAGTTTCAACATTTTAAAAGACTTTTACTTCGTGTGAGTACGTGCCTCTATGCTCACTACGCCACTGACTGCTCAAATGTAATGCTACAAACATAATGCTGATCGAGTGCCTCAAGCGGAAGTTATGTATCAGTATCAGGTACTATAAATAATGTCTTTACAAGGATAATGAGTGTAAGATTCGACAGGTTAAACATATATCGAACGTTGCCTCTCTTATCTTCATTCACAAGCTGACAGGATGTTTTTTATAGTAAAAGTAAAATTAAATGTATAGAAGTTCTGTCTTACGATTTCGTTGATCAAGACAACTATAATTAGAGCGTTGGACTTCACATCGAACTATACCGAGTCCGACTGCAGCCCTCCGAGACGCTATATATAGAACACACATATCCATGTGGGATCGTTTGGACAATCTGGAGGGCCAACTGTTGCAGTCTTTGTCTCAGAAACAGTAATTACTTCACTTTAACAATAAGGACTCTTTACAAAGCCACAACATACAGAGAAGTCTCGACTGCTTCATGAGTTTTTCAGCTGTTGATCGAATTGTCATTTCGTACTCTGAAAATTACGGAAGGGTCTGGGGACGGCTTCTCCCTCCTGGATCTGCCTATGTTCTACAACTTACATTCTACAACTTACATTTGAACCAGTCTTATTCTTAGCTTCTGATCTAATATTTTTGACGCAGTTAGAACCATTGTGTATATATAGTTTTACCGTATGCATACTCGTACCGTACCGCACCGTACCGTATAGTACGGTACTGATAGCACCGTACCACTTGAATCGTTCTTGAAATTAAACCTGCACACAAAATCCCGCATTCAGATAATGACCCACGAGCTATATCTCCACCATTTGAAAAGATAATGATAATCGTCAAATATAGCGATAGCGCTTATGTAAAAGGTTTGCTTAAAAATAGATCGAACTTCATGATCAAGGTGATTTCCGGACAACAACTTCATGATCAAGGTCCTTTCCGGACAACAAGGAGAAAAAATAAGTTAAAATTCAATAAAAATAGCTTTTCAGGTTAGCATCACTCAAGGCTAATTTACACTAGCGACGCAAGCATAAGCACGAGCAACATACGCAGACGCAGTAATGCATCGATCGTTTGTGGCGCTTGTTCTTATCTAGCAGACGTATAAGAAGAACAAGTACGCCTAATGGAAATTACGCCACTGCATCAGTGCTTGCATTTTCAGCAGAAGTCAGTCATTAACGCACGTGTCAGCTTCTTACATTATAATGTCAATTACGGTAGCATAACAAAATAATGCACTTTCGAGGTATTGAAAAGCTGCTGAATGCACTTGCGGTCCGCTCGTGTATCCGCAGTTCTTAAAGCCCTCGAGCGTGCATTATTATATATAGAACATGGAGAACCATTTTATTTTACTTGTTAAGTGATACTAACCCTAACCTAACCATTGTATTTTACTTGTTAAGTGATGGTTCGCGTAAGAACAGAAGCACTCAACGGCCAGGAATGCACAACGGTGTTAATTTTTCTATTGTTGAAACTTGATATCTCATTGGTTATACACAAGTAAACCTCCTAAAAATAGGAAATAACTTTAATTTCACAATATTTTTTATAGAGAATGATTGAAGCAGACAATCTGTAACTATGTAAAAAGAGAGAAAGAAATCCTATTTGGGGAACATTTAAATATTTCATAAAATCTCAGCTTTTGTTTTAGTGTCTTTCTATTGGCTGAATTTGTTTTGGAATCAAAAACATGTACACAACGAGCGATTTCATGCATTTTAATTTGAGAACATTAATACCACTAGTCAAGAGATATCTTTAGTATATAATTGAACCATTTTCTATTTGGCATTAATGAAATCACATTCATTGCCATGGAACAATAGATCTTTCTCCTGTTCTTACGCGAACCATTACTTAAATAATGTCAACTTTGATAAAAACAAAACTATTTAGAGAAATTTAGATAAACAATTAAAGTTCTCTTAGTGGATTTTAACTGCGTGCACCTTGAATATAGTTCTGATAGAATAACTAAATATATTAAATATATTGTTGATCCTCATATCAGTCTCTGCACTCAACGCTCAACTCACATGTTGATTTTTATGGAGGGCGGAAACCGGAGTACCAAGAGAAAAACCGGAGAACCAGGAGGAAAACCCTCATAGCATGGATGAGAATCAACAAACTCAGCTCACATATGACGCCGCGTATGGGATTCGAACTCGGGACCCAGTGGTGCGAGGCGAGCGGTTATACGCGCTAGCTCCCTGTGTCTTAGATAACTTGTGCAATTAATATTAAGCCGGTTTTCATTATGAGTCGGTACTGGGACTGATTTGGTCGGTCAGTCTCTTTTGGCCATGGCTGAATGATGATTTGATCCTTCCGCAGTCCAACAGTTCATTTTGTTCTGGTCTAGTTTTCTTACGAATGATAATTCGTCATTTTTTTTTTACATATATAATAACAGAGGGGGACATTGGGGGGTTCTCAATACCGCAATACCGCAAAATAAATCCGAAAACACCGTATCACTGCATTCAATGTTGACAAAATACCGACACCGCAATGACGCAATAATTCCGTGATTTACATGGATTTGACTTTGAAAATAAACGTTTCACCGAACACCGCAGGTTTGAAAACACAAACAACGCGTACCGCAGGATTTGAGATCACCGCAATATAGTATTTAATTCACCGAAATACCGTACTAAAAACGAACCGCAAACCCCAATGTCGAGATTGCATTTTTATTTCGCAGCCGAGGAGGTTGTGTACACAGTACGAACAAACACTGGCGTACCGCAGCTTAGATTTTTCGCTTTTTGGAGTGCGGCTTGCCATGTGGTTCCTCAGTAGTCAAACGGCAGGAAAAATATACTTGCACTTGATCAGGCTGGTTCAGTAAATTTATCGCGGCATCAAGGAACCAAACTAGGAAACAACTTACTGCTCCATTACAGTCTGAAAAAAGTTAGCCTATATGGTACTAGGAAAAAACAACAGGCGGTGCCCGGGTTCATATGAACACTTTACATCGTCATAAACCACCATTACTCACTCACCACTGAATTAACCCAGTAATGTCGTAAATTTCGGGTTTCGCTGAGAAGAGTCCCGCAGTCCATCAGCGTTAAAAACTCAAATCTAATTTATCTGTGATTGTTGAAATATGTCTCGTTTAGGAGAAGCCGAAATACCGCTAACTGATTGAAAGTATTATTCACTGAGGCGTCACGGAACCGACCTAAAACATCTGGTATATTTTGATAATTAAAAGTGAACAAATATAATGCTGGACTCGAGATTACTCGAATCAGAGCTAGACTGACTGAGAGGCTCAGATACGTGGGCATCTAACTTGTCGGTATTGAAAAAAGGTTGCACTAGTTTATTTACGTTTTCATTCCAGTGGGTATTCTGTTCATCTAAACAAGAATAAGTCGGTATAAGAAGGCTCAAAATAACGCTATATGAGCTGTGAAAAAAGTTATCTCCGACTGTCTCGCTGGCACAAACGGCGTCACTCAGTGCTTCGGTGGCATAAACAGACCTCCAAGCTGAATCTTGGAAGCGGCATTCGAGGTGGAGATCATCCGTTCTACAGGAACTGGATTAAAACTGAGAAGGTAAAGCGAATAACCGCCGCTGGGGAGTCTTAAATGATCCATTGCATTATTTACAGAACCGGCGAAAAACGTGAAATCAGTAGCAAAATCTCTAAATGTTTTAATTGATTTAATTATATATAAGGCATGTCAGAAAAGGAATTGAGTGCCGTATCGAAGAACGCTGATCAGCTTAAGCTTGTCTTTTACCACAAATCATAGTGGTTTTATTGTAATTCTTGGGCTTGGCTGTGCAGACACACTTGAATATACTTTCTCACACACTAATCAGGGAAAAGATGGTGCTACTTTAATATTATGAGATTATGTTTAATGTTTTCCTCTTGTGCACTCGCTAGACAATATTTGATTTCCTTGTTGTGTCTCTTTAACGCCCATCCTTAAGTTAGAAAAGGAAAAATCAGCCATAAACTGGAATAAAAGGAAACGCTTACGTACCATATCTCAATCTTTTAATATAATGAATATATGTGAGTGATACACAACCTATTCAGCTATTATTATATATCATAGAAGTACATTTTCAATGATATGACATCAGTCCCATGTTCGTGATCGAACAATTCAGCCTACAGCATGATTATCCAGTTCGTTTTTTCCTGTTTATGAACTTTTTCCTCACGAAAACGTACTAGATGTGACTTTTGCATACTATTCGTAAATTTGTCTATGCGGAAGATATTACGCGTTCTTTAAAAAATGCAGAAAACGAATATATATGAGTATTATTTTGAGGAAGAGCAATGTGAGAAATTAAGTCACAATGATTTTTAATATTACATCCATTTCTGGCATTTTTACTTAACATTCAGTGAAAACTGAAGGAAGTACTATATTGTCTCTAATAAATAAAAACATATATTATTAAGCCATAGATAAAGTTGAACCTTATTAGTTAGAGTTACTAACGATAAGTAACTCGCTTCATAGTCTTCAGGGCTCTCGCTTTTGCCCGCGTGACGTGAGTGGAGTCAACATCCGTGATGTTGACATCAAATTCAGAAGCTGGCCCAGACTGCGAGCTAGTTTCGTAATGTCCATCAGTATATAGGCACGAGCCCTGGCCTCTCAGTACCGATTACGTACCAAGAACAAACGCAGAGGAAGCCGGGTACCTCGTGTGCTACTCGTGTATTCTTATCGGTAGCGTAGCACACGCATGCATGTTAGTGACCGAAAGGTCATAACTTTTTTTAAGATGAAGTAGGATAAATTATAACACTGAATGCCCAGTCTCGATATTTCCTATGTCAGACTCAGTCAGGAAAATACTGAAGAACATTACATTCACACTAGTAAGATCACAAAATTAAAGCAGGGCTTTTTATAATGTTTACAAAACAACACTTAAATACAAACAATGGATAGAAAAAAAAACATTCTTGTCGGACTATTGGTGTATTCTTATAATTTTTCCTAACCTTTATAGACTTAGGAATTGTAATGGCGACATATGTTTCCAACAAGAAACGCGTTTCGTGAAAACACGTTAAGAATGGCGCATGGTGTTGCTATACAAGTAGTGTGATGTTTGTCATTAGAACTGCGCAAACGTTTTGCATTTCCCGATCGCTAATAGACAGAAGGTGAGTACACCACCTTTGGGAGCAGTTCATCTCGAGATAAAGTTACAGTTGTCCAATTTGAACGTATCTACGTTATAATTAATATCAAAATATGAAACGCCATGGGCTCCTGGAAACACATATACATATTTTCTGTACATATCTATGGTTTTATAGGATAGGACAAGGAACCTTGAGCCCGGTGTACACGACAAGCATTTTGGGTACGGCACTCCTAATTTGGACACGGCACTCCTAATTTGGGCACGGCACTCCTAACTTGGGCACCGCACTCCTAACTTGGGCACGGCACTCCTAACTTGGGCACGGAACTCCTAACTTGGACCTTTTCACAGGGTCTCAGCACCCTAATATTTTCGGGCACGCGTACCCAGAACATTTCCTTGCTTGTCGTGTAGACCGAGCTTTAGAAACAGAAAGAGATTATCACATATTAGTAATGCCTTCACAAAGTTTACACAGTTTACAATTCGTACTCAGTTTTTGTGTCTTTGGCGCAAATTGGCATGGCTCTTTGTTTGCTAGATATCAGTACTATATAATTTCAAAGTATCGATTACAACTGAATAATAAAATGTTTAAAAGACCGATTTAGCTTGTAATTTGTTGTTTCAATTCAGATCATGTGACAGCTCTCCAGAGGATTCAGTGCTTTGCTTTCCAATTAGAGAAATGTGTACATTTCCTCTGGGGATATAGAGAAACAAGAAATCATTACTGAAGGAAAAGTCAGGTGATCTGAATTGGGAGGGGGAGGCTAAATCGGTCTATTACTCATAACCAACTTCACCAGTAGTCAATATCTAATTGGAGGCTACTTGTCCAACGCAGTGATTTTGTTCAGAGATCTGATGTACTACGTCTCTTAGCTTATTTAATAAGTGCTTTGTTCCCGTTGTCCCTATATATGATAGTTAGAACATGATGTGGCAGCCTTTTTGCAATTATTATAGTCATAATCAGGAGCCCATCATGTCATCATTCATTAACTGTGATTCTCTCCATTTCCTTTCCTGTCTTACCATTAAGCTTCTTACTAATCTTTAGCTAGTCTATTCTTTAACTCGTGGATGCACGCATGTACAGGAACGAGTTATTAGGGTTAGGTAGATTTTCATTTTCGAATGTTAATGTACCTTTTCAAAATAAAGATGTATGTTATCTGCGGATATACACGTACGGATATTCGGAATATGAGAACTCCTGGTGCGCATATGCATGTTCGGGAGCTAACGATATTAATGGCTGGTGGCTCAAACTTGGGTCCCTCTCGATCACCTCGTGGTGAAGACGTAACGATGACGTCATTGATCACGTGATTTTGCGAACATGCCCATATCTCCCTCATTTCTAATGCCAGACAGCTCAAACTTGGACAGGCATGGTACTGGGTCCCCACAAATCACTTAGTGGCAATGACGTAACGATGACGTCATCGGTCACGTGATTATACGTACATGCACATATCTCCCTCATTTCTAATGCCAGACAGCTCAAACTTGGACAGGCATGGTACTGGGTCCCCACAAATCACTTAGTGGCAATGACGTAACGATGACGTCATCGGTCACGTGATTATACGTACATGCACATATCTCCCTCATTTCTAATGCCAGACAGCTCAAACTTGGACAGGCATGGTACTGGGTCCCCACAAATCACTTAGTGGCGATGACGTAACGATGACGTCATCGGTCATGTGATTTTAAGTACATGCCCGTATCTCCCTCATTTCTAATGGCAGGCGGCTGAAACTTTGACAGACATGGTAGGTAACTACTGAGTTCCTGTAAAAAAATAGTGTTGGTCTGCGTCTGCGGGGAAGATAACACTGGTATATAATCAACTAAGAGTAGCAAAGCCGACACAACGTAGATTTTCGAGGTTTATATAACGATATTTCGGCTGGCCAAACCAGCCTTCTTCAGGTAATATGAAGAAATGTTACTACATTGGCGAACGTGACTAACTAGAAATATGGGTTACGAAATATAGGAAATAGATGACAAATGATTGACACTATTAATATAGAAATAATAAGATAATGAAGTTATATATATACCAGCTAGTATGACTCGTCACGGATGTTAAGACCATAAGGCACGAGTTCTTATAATTTACTGCTGTGAATTGAAGTTTCTCTGCTGTCTCTGTGTCTTGCTATACTAATTCAAACCGCTTAACATAGAAGTTGTATTTTCGGATTCCATCTAGTATTTGCTGTTTTGAAAGCTTTGCCGCTGAACTGAACGCTGTTCCGTTTACCAAATTGAACGTTGCTAGCGGCTGGCTGGGCCTACCATAAGATCACCAAGTCAAACCGCTTGACATTATAGAAATTATGTTTGTGATTTTAAAAATATGATTCCGGTTAATTTTGGAGAAAACGTCGGTTTTCCAGGCCAACATTTACTGGTTCGCAACTTGTATCCTCTGGTCATTGCTGCCGCAGCGAGCGAGCCTGAGGGAGAAGTGTCTATCGTACGACCTCCTTATAAGGAAGCACAGTAGGCCGCCATATGTACGTGTAGAGGGTCACTAAAGTACGTGAGAGAGGTCACTGATGTACGCACAGGATAGCCTCCTCCGCAGGCATCTCTAATTAAGAACAAGAAAAAGGAACCGACCGGGATTCCTGTGTCAAGCGCGAAGCGCCGACGAGGAAACCCAATTCCGTTTCTTCTTCTTCTCCGGTATAAATAGAGACGCCTGCGGAGGAGGCTACGCACAGGAGACTCGTCCCAGCTTTCGATTGACCGTGAATTTTTCAAAACGGCGTAGGAAAGCGGCCATGAATCTTTTCTAGTCCCACTCGTTTAATCAACCATTTTGAAACTTTCAGCCTCACAAACTAAGTAGAGACTTATTCCCTTTTACCGAAACTTCACATGCACTAACACTAAACCCTAACCCGTAACATAAACATAAACCTAACCCTAACCGTCAGTAAACAAGTTCCCAGGTAAACGACGAGGTCTCACCTACCTAGAGCTATGGTTCACAGGTAAACGTGTTCTCACTGGCCTTGGGCTAGGATTTATAGACAAACGACGAGTTTTAACCAAAATATAGAGGGGAAAAAATCCAAAATTGAGAAAACAATATCGTTCTGGGATTCGAACCCGAGGCCTCAGATTGTAGACCACATGTGGTAACTACTCCTACGCTAATCGACCATCGATGCTCGATCTGTGACCAATTTTTATACATAACACTACCCGCAAACGTCTCCTGTGCGGTACATCAGTGACCTCCCTCGTGTACTTCAGTGACCCTCTACACGTACATCCTTATCCTTATAAGATAGTCTTGGCCTGAAGCGAGCGAGCAAGGCGGCAGTTCTAATCTGTAAGTGGGTCCAAATCTCGATTTATTTTTTCCCCACAATGCATCAGCATCACTTCTATTGTCTTTTTTTACCACAATGCTTTGCACGGATCAGATCGTCACGTGACATTACACGAGGTGGAATCTGCATTGTTGGAGCTTAAGTACGTTCAACCGTTCTTTAATGCATTTCTGTGTATGCGATCCTTGTCTAATCATGAATTTGTTCACGTGACGTGTAGGCGAACTCTGTGTGAACTATCAGTTTCCAAAGAGCAAGATCTCTCCTGTTATCAAGATGGTGAACAGCAACTAATTTCCTTCTATTGGCCTTCGATAAAGTCAAGCAGCTGGTTCAAAACACAATTAGCTAGCATGCATTTACAAATACATTCTCAATTACAGTTAATTTCCGATGTTTAAACTTCACCGGGGAGAACAGCAGTTTTATGTGCCGGGAATCTTAAGAAAATGTCGGGAATTGGTAGGCTCAGGGAATTTACCGGGAGATCGATGATATGTCGTGACAAAATGAAAATAAATCGGGACAACTTTTGAGATACACACCACAGCTCAAACAGGATTCAGTCGCACGATAGCCCAAAAACTACAAAATATATTCATCTAACAACTTGGTATTTTTAACACCCAGTAATATAATTTTCCTGCCAAAGTGCTACTGTAGGTTATTTTCTAATACGCTTCCTTAACTGAGCGGAGCAGCATTAACTACCTGTTAGGTATACTAGTCTGTAAGCGGGTCCAAATCTCGATTTCTTTTTTTTACCACAATGCATCACTTCTAGTGTCTTTTTTTACCACAATATTTTGCACGGATCTGATCGTCACGCGACATTACACGAGGTGGAATCTGCATTGTTGGAGCTAACTACGTTCAACCGTTCTTTATAAATGCATTTCTGTGTAAGCGATCCTTGTATAATCATGAATTTGTTGACGTGCAGACGAATCGAACTCTGTGTGAACTATCACGATCTCTCCTGTTATCAAGATGGTGAGCAGCAATTAATTTCCTTCTATTGGCCTTCGATAAAGTCAAGCAGCTGGTTCAAAACACAATTAGCATTTACAATTACATTCTCAATTACAGTTGATTTCTGGTGTTTAAACTTCACCGGGGAGAACAGCATGTTTTTGTGCCGGGAATTGGTAGGCTCAGGGAATTTACCGGGAGATCGTTGATATGTCGGGACAAAATGAAAATAAATCGGTATAACTTTTGAGATACACACCACAGCTCAAACAGGATTCAGTCGCACGATACTGAGCCCCAAAACTACAAAATATATTCATCTAACACCTTGGCATTTTTATCACTCAGTAATATAATTTCCTGCCAAAGTGCTACTGTAGATTCTCTTTCTAATACACTACCTTAACTGAGCGGAGCAGCATTCACTACCTGTTAGGTATACTAGTCTAGCTATAGTTGGCCGGTACATAAGTAAAATTATTTCAAGTAGTTCTACTACAACTACAGACGTCATGTTGCAATATGTAAGAACTAGAATGGGGCTTGATTTCATTTATGAATTAATTTCGAAAGTAAAATCTGTTTCCAGCTGATTTCGATTTATTTTTACATCTCACTTGAAATTCAGTGATCAGCAGTATAACCCGCATGATCCCGACTTGACCTTTAATAACATATTTTTAAATAGCGACGAGAAATAAGCATTTCCGGTTTCGGCTAGCCCCCGCGGCGACTTCCGTCTGCTTGTGGTGGGGAAGTGAAATGGAAGTCGCCGTGGGGTCTGCTTTAGGAGGCTAGTTTTGGCCAGTTGAAGATAACCACTTTCCTATATCTCTGTCTTGCTGGGTTTGCTAACGAATATTGTGGGATTTTTTACATTAATTTGTTGCAATTTATAGTAATTTATAGGTCCCACAGCAGAAATATGCGAAAATAAATGTCAGCACCTAGCAGTTAACGGGCGCTGTTTACTCATCTAACTGTTCATAGCGAACAAATGAATTTATTATGCAGTATGTATACCAAACTTAACGTAACAACCTTTAAATTACTACGAGTGGTAGTACTCTAGCAGAATACGACGAAATCTGTTTTGTTAGTATCCCAACACGAGCGTAAAAATAGCTTACTAACAGTATTTGCATAAGAATATCTGGGCATCCAGAAATTAAAAATTATTTATACTTTGTTATCTGTTTGCCAACCTTGCTGTGATTAAATATATACTCATGTATTAATTTTAAAGTGCCTATGACCTTTTTGTAATTTTTATAGCTATGAACCTCCGAAAGGCTTTGAGTATTTCTGTGAAGAAAGTTTTTGTTCGTGTGCACGTGACGTCATCAACATTCTAAAATCTAAACTAAAGGATCTATAACCCTGGGCCGGGTTGTTCAAAGCCCGATTAGTGCTAATCCTGGATTAGCTCTGCACATAACCTATTGGTTGTCATGGAAATTAACCCTGGATTAGCACTAATCGGGCTTTGAACAACCCGGCCCTGTTCTTTTAATATGATTTAGGTATCGGTATACTCAGTATTCTTTGACAATTTTAAGTCGATACGGTGAATCGTTATTGAGTTAGAGTATTTTTAATTTTGTGACAGACCCGAGCTCAGCGTGTTTCCTAACTGTCATGGAAATCCATATATTCCTGCCAATTTAAAATGTTAGACTTGATTTAACGTTAAAAGTGATATCTAAAGTGTTTTGAAGTGAATGCTAATCATATTTCTGGGAAAAACAGCTTGATTTGTAGAGTACGTTTTCGGCCGACATCTTGGTGTACCTAAATTGGTACACCAACATGGGCTGCCGCATACAAATTACACTAAATAATTGTTTGAATATTATTTGAACGACAGCTCAGTTACGAAGTACTCTAATGCTCCAAAATTTCGGTCATTTACATATTTTTACCTTCTCTATACACAACATTAAAAATATTTTACTGATATCAGTCTTTTTTTGAGGGATTTTTTTGTGACGTCAGTGAAAACGATCCATACTTTACAGGGACGTAGCCAGGATTTTTTCGGAGTGACTCACAATTAGCCGGTAACAAAACGAGCGGGGGACTGGAACCGAGTCAGTAAAACTAATTCAATTAAAGGGGCTATCTCATGGTGTTGTGCATGTAAAGAGTCACTATTCAATTTGTGGCTGTTATTTGTGTTCTCCCTCAATGCTTGATCATGATTGAAATGATACAGAGTATAATGTATAGACTTGCTCCAAGTCGAACTCGCTAAGTAACTGGGTAAGCGATTTCTGGGTCAAAAAGCGAGAGCGAGAATCGAAGCGAGAGGCGAGTTCGACTTGTTTCACTTGCACGAAAATGAATCGGGGGATTATGTTTTGGCGTGAAAACACGTTTCAGGGTGGTAGCTTACATTCCGTGCCTTTGACAAATTCATTGTAAATACCACATCCACGGTCGACTGACTTGACACGTCAACAAACAATGCGTGAAGAATTAACGCTGTATGATTGGGCAAATCTTAGTACGTCATAAGCCACGCCTCCGGTTGAAAAATCAACGGTAAATTTGGGGTAAATTTGGCGCGCTGCAAGTGGGAAAAGTCCTTCGTGCGGGGGGCTAAGAAGGACTTTGAGAAAGTCTTTATAACGTAATGAAGCCTATGTGTACAAACACGTTGCATGGCACTACCCAAGATTATGTGCTCGAGGCCTAGGTTCATCAATTCATATGAAAATCACTGCAAATCACTGTCTTGCCTGGAATAATAATAATAATAATAATAATAATAATTGCTAACGATAATCATAGAAATAATACAATCATTAAATAAATAAATAAATAATTAATTCTTAATTAATTAATTATTTAATTAATGTTCGGTATCTAGCGCCTAGTTGATGGCATAAAAACCAGCCTATCTTATGTATTTTCGCCCAACTAGATGATTTTTTTTGCGTTATTACTCGCCCAAATGAAGTTCAGGGGGGGTTAAGCCGTTTTGAATTTATGTTTTGGCTGTCATTTCTCCCCCTGGACTTTAATGTCAACGAAATTAAGAGGAATCCCTGCAGTTTCCTTTTGGTAACATTTTGGTGAAAACCCCATGTCTCTACGATGTTGCTTTCTATCCGTAAAAATCCATCGCCCTTTCCGTTGTGGCCGCAAAGCATGCTGGGACAGTTTCATTTGCTATTTCCGAGTCCAGAACTGGATTAAATAACGTTGCAGCGTTAAAATCATAGTTTTGGTAGTGAACACGACGAACACAACATATTCCTTGGAAAGAAATACGAACCTTGCAAAACTGAGGGGGGAGGGTGGAAAATCCGATGCATTTCCTGTTCAATAACGGTGCTCTCCCCCATTAGAATTGGCTTGAATGACGTTGCAGCTTAAAAATCATAGTGTTGGTAGTAAACACGACGAACACAACATATTGGTTGCAAATTTGGGGTAAGAAATGCGAACCTTTTGCAAATCTGAGGGGGGAGGGGTGGAAAATCCTATGCATTTCCTGTTAATAATGGAACCCTCCCCCATTTAGAAGTCCCGTATGGACTGTTATCCAAATGCCGACCTACTATACAGACAAGCAATCCGTGGTTCCACAAACAGTGGAAGAAAATTCAAGTAACTACAAGCCGCATGCACCTCAAACTACTCACCAAAGAATGCCTCAAGAAATTAAAAACACTTCAAAAGGAACTTTCACAACACAAGGAACATTTACGACAAGTCAGCACTACTTATCGTTTTAACTATTACATGAATAAGCTTAATTGTATGGCTCAATCTCTAGAACTCGCACTTCGTAATCGTAGATCGCACAAACGTACAACTTTCTCTTGTAGAAATAATCATTCTACCATAACTAACACCGCGACAGTCAACTTAACTCAACAAGCCCACCAAGATCCATTGACTACGGATCATAACTGACGACATAACAGTACAGAAACGTAAACGGACCCGACGTAAGAACACTAAGAAACAGCATGATAAAAGCAAACACGTACTTCTTGATACCTCAGCTGTAATTAATCTATCTAATATTACTCTTTCTGATGACGAAATCCAAGTCCTTGCACACGGCTTAACCTTTTGCCCTAATCCTCGACTAATCAACTGGTCGGAAGTTAATGCTGACTTTGACGAATTTGCACGACGTATGCGACTCACTGAATTCTTTTATGACGAAACTAATAGCAAATACGAACGTAATCCTTTTCACCCTAAAAGCTCTTGGACATCTCCTACAGACAGAGATGCTGCACTTAATGCTTTTTTAAGCGCCGTTAAACAAGACATACTTACAACGAAACCTACCAGTATTGTTGACAATCTTTCTAAACTCCAACGTAAAGCCTTATATGACCTCAAACGACGACACGACGTGGTAATCAAATCAGCTGACAAAGGATCGGGAATAGTTGTAATGGACAAAACATGGTACATCGACGAATGTAATCGACAACTTAACAATCCTACATTTTATAAACAACTTGATGCCGACAAAACCAACGATATACAGAAACGAGTAACAGAATACGTTAATCATATGTTCAACCAAAACATGATTGATATGAAAACAAGACAGTACCTCGTACATAACGACGCCAAACCAGGACGCTTCTACATATTACCTAAAATACACAAAAACAATAATCCTGGACGACCCATAATATCCTCTAATAACCACCCCACAGAACGCATCTCGCAATTCGTTGATTATCATCTTAAACCGTTAGTTACTACCACTCCTTCTTATGTTAAGGACACTACTGACTTTCTTAATAAACTTTCCCTCTTTAACAAGCTCCCTGATAACGCTTTGCTCGTAACTCTCGACGTTTCCTCCTTATATACTAACATTCCGCATAATGAAGGCATTGATGCTTGTCGCTATTTTCTTCGTAACCGCGTTAATAAACACTGTACCCACAGAAACCATCTGCGACCTTATACGCATGATTCTTACTATGAATAATTTCTCGTTTAATCAACAACACTATCTACAAATACATGGAACAGCCATGGGTACTAAAATGGCTCCTTCCTTCGCCAACTTATTTCTCGCTAAATTCGAACGTGACGCACTATCTAATTCACCCTACCAGCCACACACGTGGTTGAGATATATTGATGATATTTTCGTGATCTGGACCGAAGGACTGGATCGACTGAAAATATTCATTAATTATCTCAATAACCTCCACCCTACCATCAAGTTCACTTCTTCCCATTCTGCCATTAACATCCCATTTCTCGACGTTAACGTTTTACTTAAAAACGGACTTATAGAAACAGACTTGTACACCAAACCCACTGACAAACACCAGTACCTTCTTAAAACGTCTTGTCACCCCGGTCACACTAAATACTCTATCCCGTATAGCCTTTCACTTCGCCTTCGCCGCATTTGCTCTTCGGACGATAGCTTTAAGAAACGCACTAATGAATTAATAACATACCTTAACAAACGCGGCTATAATCTTACTTTCCTTAAGACACAAATACAACGTGCATCTAACATTTCTCGCACTGATGCTTTACAAAACAAACCCAAGCCAGATGCAGACCGTATTCCTTTTATCATTACATATAATCCAGCACTACCTAACATCTCATCAATAATTCATAAACACTCTAACATTCTCTATTCATCTAAACGTTCCGAAATAATTTTCAAAAATCTTCCCTTAGTAGCCCACCGCCGCTGTAATAACATAAGTGACATTTTAGTAAGAGCTCAGTTACCTAACAATACTAACACCTCTCCATTGCCACCCGGCTCTTATCGCTGCGGTAAAAACTGCATTACCTGCCCTTACATCGAACATGGCCTCAAACAACACACTTTTTCCTCCACTGGCGAAACTCACCATATCAAATCTCACATTACATGTAATACTAAAAACGTAATTTACATGGTTCAATGTCACTACTGTAATTCACAATACATCGGAGAAACAAAACGATGCCTCAAAGACCGTTTTAACGAACACAGACGACCTGTAGATAAATCCAATATCAAATCTAAACCTACAGCCGTTTCTGAACATTTTCTCAGCCCTAACCATTCTAGTACTGACATGCTCCTTATTCCTTTAGAAGTCATCTATTCTAAACGCGATTCCGTGAGAAAAGCACGTGAATCATATCTCATCTATAAAGCTAAAACCCTCGAACCACTCGGAATGAATAGACGCGATGAAATGTAATTTCACCGTTTGACCTTTATTGTCGGCTGTTACTCTATCTGTACTATCTTTTCAAACCTATTTCGTAATTTCCTTTTATGTATTACTATTGTATAAAACATATGTCATCGATTTTGTAATTTCCGCTCATAGTTACGTAATTAGCAATTTATATAAGCCTTGTATCCATTTGTGACCTCCACTGTAAAATAAACCTGAAGAAGGTTGGTACTGGCCAGCCGAAATATCGTATAAACCTCGACAAGCGTTGTATTTGATCAGCATTGCAGTAGTCTTCGGACACTTTATCATTATAAAATGAGGTTGCAGCTTAAAATCACAATGGATTAAGTGATGTGGCAGAATTAAAACCATGGTTTCTGTACTCGACGCGACGACCCGCCATGCGGCATGAACAGTGCGGAAGGCTGGCGCTTTCTCAGTGTAAGCATATTAATAATTCATTTTGTCAAATTTTCATACAAACCTTCTAAAACCTAACCCCCAAATTTGAAAAAACCCTAACCATTTTAAATCCCAAATCATTAATAGAACGAGTCTAAATACACCTGAACTTAATGGAGAATTTAGCGAAGTTTTCAAGTGTTTTCAAGTGCACTTTTGCTTTAACAATTTCAGGACATGCTTACACTGAGAAACCCCCGGAAGGCTGTCGGTTCGCGAGCTTGTGATGACATTCGATGCACTTGGATGGAAAATAACAATGTAATGCTAATGGCGCTAGCAAAATCCGAATACGACAATTCTGTCGGTGGTACGTTGGATCTAACAGAGAGATCTGATCAGCCAAAAACAGTAATAAGTGAACCAGTCCAAGGACTACAGAAAAGCTGATCAAACAACGTATATATTGATAAGTTAACGAAATTTCGGCTGGCCAAACCAGCCTTCTTCAGGTAGATCTTACAAGTGAATAATATTTCACAATGGTAAGTAAAAGTATAAAAAGTGATTACACAATATGAGAGGAAAAAGGAAATGACGTAAGTAGAATAGAAATAACAATCATTTCAAGGAGAAACTTTTTTTGCTTTAGGCCACTTATTTCCACGAGAAGTGGTCCAAAATTCCAGTTTAGCCTTAGTGGGTGGAAAATAACCATACACCTATGATCACTACCATGCAAGTTGCATGGCACTACCCAACACTCGCTATGACGTAGCTAGCGTCTAACACACATGTTGGATTATCGTTAGCGGTATCCACTAGTTCCTAACGATAATCATAGAAATAATACAATCATTACTGAAATAATTAATTAATTAATTAATTAATGTTCGGTATCTAGCGCCTAACTAGATGGAATTTTGGGTGTGGTATTCGTGCAAATGAAGTTCAGGGGGGGGGGGGGGGGGGTTAAGGCGTTTTGAAATTTAGTTTTGCCTGTCATTTCCTTCCCTGAACTTTAATATCAACCAAATGAAGAGGACCCCCTGCAGTTTGCCATGGGTAACATTTTGATGAAAACCCCATGTCTCTACGATGTTGCTTTCTACCCGTAAACATCCATCGCCCTTTCCATTTTGGCCGCAAAGCATGCTGGGACAGTTTCATTTGCTATTTCCGGGTCCAGAACTGGATTAAATAACGTTGCAGCGTTAAAATCATAGTTTTGGTAGTAAACACGACGAACACAACATATTGGTTGCAAATTTGGCGTAAGATCTGCGAACTTTGCAAAACTGAGGGGGGAGGGGTGGAAAATCCTATGCATTTCCTATTAATAACGGTGCCCTCCCCCATTAGAATTGGCTTGAATGACGTTGCAGCTTTAAAATCTTAGTTTGGGTAGTAAACACGACGAACACAACATAGTGGTTGCAAATTTGGGGTAAGATATGCGAACCATGCAAAACTGAGGGGGGAGGGGTGGAAACTCATATGCATTTCCTTTTTAATAGTAGTACCCTCCCCCATTAGAAAAGGATGAATAAAGTTGCAGCATCAAAATCATAGTCTTGATGATAAACATAATTAACACAACATATCGTTTGCGAATTTTGTGTAAGATCTGCTAATTTTACAAAAATAAGGGGGGGGAAGGGTGAAAACCATGGTATGATTATCGTTAGCGGTTTCGACTTGCGTAATATAATAGATATAATAACATTAATAATAACAATGGTAAAAGAAACGCAATTGATGTTTTCTGAAGTAGATTTTGCAGTAGAGCTCAAACTTTAACATTTTTTTGAAAAGTCAAATCCAGGGCCATGCGGCGACATATTTTCTTCCCACATTTTCATTCACGATCTTAAATTTTCAGCATATCAGACAAAATAACGCACACCAATTTTTTATATATCCACTCCCATTTCAGCTATATGCACGCAGTTGACCTGAATTATGTTAAATTTGGATATCCACTTGAGATCATATCGGACCGATAGCAAACAAAGTACTGACGCAATCAATTTCTTTGATATCCACTTGAAAGCATATGGGGTTGATAGGAAACAAATTCATACGCACTAAATTTCTTCGATATCCACTTGAGAGCATATCGGGTTGATTAGCAAATAAATTGGATGTCCATCTATTACTTATTAACTTAAAACTCTGATATTAATTCTTCATTTCTTTGAGAGCACTATTAATTTTATAGTCAATCTCCACTTGAGATCCATCTATTAAATGCTTCCCACATGGAAGATTGAAGCGTCCCATTTGAGCTGTAAAATCGCAGGACAAAAATAGGAAGGGTACATTATGGGCTTATAGATATTCTAGATCTAGGAAAGTAGTCGGCTTCTTAAGATAACGTTCCGTAAATTTGGTATTCTCAAGGACGTTTTGAAGCACCCAACCACAGGTTCCCTTTGAAATCGCCTTCAAAGCTAAACGTGTTCTAATTCGATAATCAGTTTACTTTAGTGATTCTAGTATTCCAACTCGTCGAGAAATGTTAACTAAATGAGGCCTCGTCCTTTCCACATCCTGGCAAAAATCATATACTTAGAAATTTCAATACAGTTTTAAATTGATCAAGAGAGTGCGATTCTAGCGAACATTTTTGAAAATAAAGGGGTAACGTAGACAGAATATACGACGTCATGGAAAATATAAGGTGAAAATATCAGCCGTCTAGAACACTTGTCTTATAGGAAAAACAACCAGTTCTTCGAATTCTATTTAACGATATATATGAATTTACTTCTGAAGTATTTGATGCAATAATTATTTTGAGTCAATAATTCACCTTTAGCTTGTCCTTTGAGTCCTTCTTCGTTATTCTTGAGAAGCTTAATTCTTGAAGTGAAATAGAAAGGCCTGAACTGTCCCTATTTATGCCCTTGATTTATTAATGACATTCCCTTGCCATGGTTAGCCAATGCGTTGTCTGTAATGTCATTCAAGTGACTTGAACAAGCGAGGCCAGAGACACGAAAGGTTTTTCTAACACTTGCATGTATCATTTTCTCTCACGATGAACTTGAAACAAGCAGAGTATCTTTAATCTGTATAAATATCGACCAGCTTTGAGGCAGACTACATCAGACTAGACTGTATATCTCGAAAAGATGTATCTTCTTCTGGCCAGCTGAAATTAAGTAAATTCAGTCGCAAAACATTAACAACTAATAAAGGCTGATAGTAATGGGTAATGGGTAATTTATACGAAATTACCATTACCGTATAATCAGCCTTTCTTCGTTGTTATTGTTTACACATTTTCGCTGATTAGATCTTTCCAAGGTGATCATGGCAGGTATTATACTTCGTCCGTTGGTCCCTGCAGTTTTACGATATTTCGCAAAACATTGGTTGCTTGGATATAGATCATGTTACCGTCTAGGAATCACAATATATTTTAGCCTTAAGAAGTATTTAGCTTCTGCACGCAAACTTATTATCAACACTGGCTTAGTAACAAGCATACATTTTTATTTTTATCTTATCATACTTCAAATCAATTTATGAAAAATATTAAAAGCAGCCCTGATCTCGCCCATCGGTTAGCATTTTGAACATTTGTCCACTTTTATATTACCCGACGTAGCTAATTGATAAAATTGATAATTGTTTCAATTGATAATAATTGATATCAATTAGTTAATTGATTATCAATTGATATCAGCGATTGATGACAACTGATAGCCAAAAAGTGAGTGACCAAAATATATATGATAATTGATAACAATTGATAATAATTGATAAGCAATTGATAATCATCAGAATTAGAATCCTGTTAAGTCCACAACTGGGCTACAAGCTAACTCTGTAGATGTCCAAGTTGACCTCTACTGTTTGATAGTCGAAAAGCTTTACCTTTGGGACCATGCTACTTTAAAGCTACACATTCCTCTCTACGTTTACGTGAAATTGACATTCGTGGTATCCTTTGACAACACATTGAACGTTAAGGTCTACTATTGTTTCGTGTGGATAATCTCGGTTTGAATCTGTGTTAGTTTCTAATCCCTTTACTGACATTGTCGTGGCTTGGACCAAATATTAAACTACCCTGACTACTACCGGGCTACTAGCACACATACGTCCTATTTCCCGCCAGTTGATGAGACACCGTACACGTGTTTGACATTAACTGACTATTAACACATGCGGCGTATATGCGCATGGCACGTGTTGCATGAACAAATGTAAATAATATTTTACTCCAGTTGCCGCGAAAGGGGCAAGTGTGCTGCTTGTGATGAGTATGGCGCTGAAGGCAATATTCTGTGTTAATATTATGGCCACAAAATATTCAGTGTTTGTTTTTCGTAAGATGGAGTCACGGTTTAAAATATACTGATCTAAGAATTATCGGTTTTACATTTTGTGGTAATAACATCTTATCTCACGTTTCAGAATAATTGATAAAAATTGATATCAATTGATACGTTAATTGCCAAAATCTGAGTGAAAATCTGTTGTTATCAATTGCTGATACAATCGATATTCAATTAACTAATTGTTATCAATTGTATCAATTGGTTTTTGATAATTCATTCAATTTTTACAATTAGCTACGTCGGGATATTAACATGAACGCGAGAAAAGCAGAGTATCATTAAAATGAAAAATTAAACGACAGTGGTCGCTGTGAACCCTTCTCCCTTCTTGGGGGGATTTCTCAGTATCACTTTTTGTGATTTTGAGGGATCTTTCGTCCCTAGCGTCAATTGTAAACTCTCTTTGAGGAGTCGAGCGGACATGCTTTCTAGCACGTGCTTTGGCAGTCGTTGACGTGGCTTTGCCTAACTCGCCATTACAGTCGTCTAGCACGGTATTTGGTTCCATCAATCTTATCACGAGAGGGGCTCGCTCGTCTACATGTCAGTTGAGAGTTAATATTTTGGCCATTTGTCAGTTAGCCCCAGTTAATCATTACTAGAGAAACTTTACAATGTTTGACCCACAAAAAACAAATTTGTCAGTTTTCAGTTATTTTTCGGTTGTCAGTAAAAAAACGTCATTTGTCAGTTGTTTTAAGGCCGTTTGTCAGTAGACAGTTAACCCCATTCAGACCCTCAACTTGGTCAGTCATTGGCGAGGATTTTGTGTATTCAAAGCTTGAGTTCGCTGTATTTTCTGTGATTTTGCGTGCACAAGCGCAAATCTTTCCTGATCGGCTATCAAACGTTGCACTGATTGGCGCATGCGCTTGCTATCTCATGTGGTCAATCAGCACGGTAATGAGGTAGAATCAATATGGACCAGCCTTCAGGTATATTGCTTATCTCGAAAAGATATATCCATTGGTACTAAACACGACAATCACAACTCATTTTTGTCAAATTTTGGGTAAGATCTGCGAACCTTACAAAACTGAGGGGGGAGGGGTGGAAAAGCATATGCATTTCCTGTTAATAGTAGTACCCTCCCCCATGGCCCATTAGAAAGGGATTGAATAAAGCTGCAGTATCAAAATCATAGTCTTGGTACTAAACATGACTAATACACCATATCGTTTGCGAATTTTGTGTAAGATCTGCGAAGCTTACAAAAATAAGTGGGGAGAGGTGGAAACCATTGTATGATTATCGTTAGCGGTACCCACTTCTGTAATGTAAGAGAAATAATAAAATGAATAATAACAACAGATAAACAAACGCAATTGATGTTTTCTGAATTAGATTTTTCCGTACTGGGAACTCGAATTTGTTTATTATTTTGGCGAAAGGTGAACTCTAGGGGGTGCAGCCGACATATTTTCTAGCCCTATTTTCATTAAATCGTGTAAAATTTTCAGTACCATTTGATTATCGTTAGCGGTACCCAATTGTCTAATATAATAGATATAATAAAAATATCCACTTGAAGATTTAAATTGAGTTGGTTTCTTAAAAATTGAAGTGGTCACTGTATTTTGCGTGTTTGATTATCGTTAGCGGTATCTACTTGTAATAATAATAATAATAATAATAATAATAAGTCTTTACTGATAATCAAGGAAACAAATTCCAAACAACAGACGTGTTTGGATTACAAATGGCGGAATAAACATCTTTTAATTTATAAAAACGCTCTTAAAGCGTTCTGTTCTTACACGAGGAAGGATATAAGAATGTCCCCTGTCTCGAAGCTTGCGTGTTTTCACAGGCGGGAGTAAGTCAGCTAAGGCAGTTGTGGTACGTGGATCAATAATTCTCTCCCACAACTTCATATCCTTTTCAGCCAGAATATCTAAGATGCGATAACACTTTTTAGAAAATCCTGACTTAAAAGCTCTGGCAATTTTTTTTTCTATACGACTAAGATATTTACAATAGAAGGCACAATCGCATACCTCCAAGGCATATGTAAAAATAGATAAAATGAGACTCTGAAAGAGAAGGTCCAGATAACTGGCTGAAAAACCATAATATTTACAAACTCGTAGAATGTATAAACGACTACTGGCTTTTGACAACAAGTGCTCTAAATGAATGTCCCAGTTAGAAGAGTTTTCGTCAAAGGTAACACCCAGAAGCTTCAGACTGGATTTCCACTCTATAAAGTGCAGGGGTTCAGGTGGAATCTTTGTGGAATGCAAATATAAAGGCCTTTCACCACGACACAGCTCCTTTAATAACTAGTCAAAGTGAGCATTATTTTCCACAAGGACAGTTTAAACTTAGCTAGTCTGGAATGTTTGTTGAACTTTGGCTCAATATTAACGATGCCAGAAGGCATCAAATATGTCAATTTCCCCATACAAACTCTCTTATTTTTTAACGATGTCCCTCGAAACCATACATTCACTGTAATATTTTGGAGGGACAAAGAAATTTTAATTGCTTATAATTCAGACAAGATTCACGTGAATTACGTCAAACTTGGTAAACATACTAATTTCAACATGCTCTGTCATTTGGTGAACTCCATTTTAGAATTAGAGTAATTCTGATAAATTCGGTCCCAGTCCCCTGCTCGTTTTGTTACCGGCAATTGTGAAATTTCAACTCAAAGTTCCACCCCCTAAAACAAGCTCTTTTTTTCTTTCAAAAATTTTCAGTGACGCACGTACGTCCGGGCGTACGGGTAGCTACGCCCCTGCTTTATGTTATACGCTTGTTTGAAAGGGGCGGCCTTCACCTCCTCGGAACCTGGAATAGTACTGGCTATCCAAACAATGCCTAACCCTGAAACAATACAAACCCTAACCCTAAAACAATGGAATTCTTTGTCAGTGCAGTCCAAATGGGGTCCAATAAAATGCAAGGTTTTGAGAGGTGAAGGCCTGCTGGTTTGAAATCGTGTAAATGTGACCTTTCGTGACCCATGACCACGTAAGTAAAAACCTGGGTCGATTCCTGTTAAGACGTCATCTTGACGTCATATAATTAATTCGGCTTTGCAGTCATTTGAAGAAATATTTAAATGCTGACTAAAATAACTTTTTTCTTTACTAACAACTCACAAACTGTGTATATTATATTTCCTATGCATCGACGTTGTTGCGTTGTTGTGATAGAAAGGCGCCATGGAGAATAATGCATTAATGAGATGACGTCTACACAGGTATCGACCCAGGCTTTTACTTACGCGGTCATGGGTCAGGAAAGGTCACAAAAGGTCATATTTATGCGATTTAAAACAAGCGTAGAACATAAAGTATTCACTGTAAACCAAAACTTTCTTCACAGAAGTACTCAAAACTTTTCGGAGGTTCATAGCTGTCTGCTATAAAAAATGCAAAAAGGTTATAGCCTATAGGCACTTTGAAACCAAGAAATAGACCCAACTACAATAATAGAAAGTTAGCTCTTAGCTAGCTCTTAATCTTTCACAAGTACACATAATAATAGGCAATAACACAGCAGTGAGGTCACAACGTCTGCTCCGTTTACACCTTCAAACTGATCAGTAATTTCGAGAGCTATGATTGGTCAATTTGTGGTCCATAACTTTCCGTACGGACCTTCCGCCTACATCCGGTCTCAAAGAAAATGAAGAAGCCATATAATCAACATATCTGCCCGGTTTGTTCGGTCCGTACCGTAAGTTTTTTATCTTCGTTGTTTCCCCTTTTTATGGCCCCAGCGCAAAGGCAAAAACTCGGTCCATAACATAAGTCCTGGTTAAACGAAAATGAGAGTTGAATGAGAGTTTTCTACAACTCATCGATAGGATTATCATGCAGCCCGGTCAAACGAGCACGAGAGCGCGTGAGAGTTAAAGAAAACTCATCATTCTACTCTCATGAAAATTTGAACAGGTTCAAATTCGATGAATGAGACTCGATGAGAGTTTGCGGTCAAACGAGTGTGTTACTCTTATGCGCTCTCATGCTCGTTAGGCGGGGCTTTACGGTACCGACCTCGCACTCGGTTAATATTAAAGAGGTATTTATTAGATGATAGTCACTGCAGTGGTATACCGGCTGATAGCAAAATGGTAAAAATGATATCACACCGGCTCCATTGGGGATATCATTGTTATCCACACGTGTGGGCTATCACTTCACAGACGGCAAAACCTATTTTGTCTGATTTGCTCTTTCTTACTCTTCTAATGTTTCTAAAATGTGGAAAAAAACCTTACTTTTAAAAAGAAACAACACCATCTCGAACTAATTTGTTTGATTTTCAGGACTTGATTTGACAGGCTTTTTAAGCAATTTTGGCGGTGATTTTCCTTATGAAAATCTTCAAAATTAGATAATTTAATGCGGAAAATGCTTACTGGGCGGTTTTCATGTAAAGTAAATTACATGGCTAGCTGCTTGGAGATACGGAGTTTAAGGGCCATTGACATATTTAAATCGGCCGTTGCTAGGGAAAGTTTGCACCCTCGTAATACCAGGAAAGTTAAAGAGTGGGCAATGATTATTGTCAAGGTAACTCCTAGGGTAAAGTCTTGTAGTTTGATGACGTCATTAAGTGACGTCATGATGACGTCACCAAAATCAGAAGATTTCTAAACTTTCCAAGGACTTTTCAGTCCAATTTTAAGCTTTTTTGGCGAATGAAAAGCCATAACTTTGGCATTTATTGTCGGTTTCCAAAATCCATGCTCGTTTTTGTGGAGAACATGGTCGGTAACATTTTAACGGGAAAAAGTTTGGTGTTTAGTGAAAGCGCGCTAAATGTTTAGGATTTTTAGAAACCGGAAGTGAAGAAATTAACGAATGCGCAAAAGTGCCTGTTTTGTGGTCGTGAAATAGTCGCAGAACTGTTGTTGCAGTAAAGTCTACAATAATGGGTCGAACAGAATGTGCATTTTCTCCTATTTCCTCCGACAATGGCCAGTTTTGGGACTTGGCTGAATACTCCAGTCTGCAATGAGCTAATTTGATTGTCTGCAATGAGCCGGATTCGGACTGTGTGGCCATGGAGCACATGGCAGGAACCCATTTCGCGGCAAACCGAAGAGCCAATATAAATCAAGCCAAAATTAGACCGAGATTCGACAACTTTCACTTGAAGTTGAAGTTAGCTTAGCTCGTGGCGTTCACAACAGTTTGTTTTCCGACATCAAAAATACTTTCTTTAAGGATGAAAACTGACCTGTATTTTAATTAGTTGCACTGAGGTTCAGTCACAACTTTACCAGGAACCCGAAAACATTATATCTGGAGACAAAAGTGTGCATGTTTCAGGGGCGTATAGAGTTTTTGCCAACTACGCACAGGTGCAGACCCCGAAAAAACAATAGGACTGTTTGGAACAAAAACGTTTAATTATAAATACTTATAGGATATTACGTGCGGGATTACGGAAGAGTTACATTGCCGCCGTGATAGTTGTAACTGTGCTCTCATGACGATGTCAGTGTTTATTTCGAGTGGCAGAAAGTATAATAATTTGTGCCTTTACATTTTCAATTCCGTGTAGTGAGTCGAGGCTGACTAAATGTTAAAAAGTCACCGGATTTCTCAGGTACGCACATGCGTATATGCGTACAGGAAGCTACGCCCCTGTGTTTGTGGAAGATTTGAGTTGAAAACCTGCTGGTCGAAAATCACTCGACTTCTTGCAATGTTATAAAGTGGCCGTACTTTTCTTCGTGTTTTTAGAAGCCATTTTCTCGCTGGAAGTAGCCATTTCAGCCTCTGTATCTTTGACAAATTTAGATACTATTTACTAGATGTTCTTTCAATCTATCGACAGTAGAAAGAGCTCGGCTACATCGGAGAGTCTAATACAAGTTACCTTTCCCATATATCGGCGATTTCCTGACTGACTTCATCACTGTGTTGGCGGAGCCGTACGCTTGCCGTTACTTTTTTACTCGGTACACATTATCAATTATTTCCCTTTCTGAAGGTTCAAGTACAGTTAGGCGCCTTTCGAGTCCTGAACGATTCCTTCAAAATTATCGGATTGAGATTCATGTCAAGTATTATTTTCTTTCACACGATAAACCAAGCTTTTCATTTTCCCCGCTACAGCTTGTTCCGACTTTTGAACACTTTACTTCATTCATTCATGAAAACCTTTCAGGGAAACCATGAATAAAACTTACAAACATGTGTAAGTATTAAAACTATCGGGTGGCCGGTGAACATGCATAAAACTAGCCTGAGAAAACATCCGACTCATATCGCCCGAGTCGGCTGTTTCTCAGGCTAGCAAAAACCGGAAGTCAAAATCGCATCTGCTGCTGCGAGCATAGTAACGGTGTTGTATAGCAACAAAATATGTCAATGGCCCTTAACTCGACAAGAGATATCAAGCTTACTGGTTGGCTTATGAGCACATCATGTTTTCTTAATCTAGGACCTGATTACCGGCGTCTGATACAATCAATTCAATCATCCGGGAAGTTGGTTGCTTACTGAATAGGCTTCGCGCTGGTCAAAGTTTGCAGTGAATTTCCAGTTCGCCTTCAGCTCATGTGTTCCAAAAAAAAAAAGATTTCACAATCATTTAATGACAACAAAAAGTTTATACGTAGATCAACTTATCTGTTAAGTGTTGTTTTACAAGTTTCTAAAGATCTTTTGAGTGAATACAGTGGTGTTTGTAGTCTATCTTGTCACTACACTGGTTGACTCAGTTTCACCTTGATTTTAACATTTGCTTGTTTGACAAAATTATAAGTTCAAAACCTTCTCTTCCCGCTTTGAACCTCTCTGTAAATTAAAAATTATAGTTATCAAGTTAAAAAAGCAAGTTTCAAAGAATTTCATTCAAAACACTGTTTTTCTGTCGAGTTTAATGCTTTTCACGCGTTCAGTGCACTTAACGGTGTTTATTTCACTGCAATGAGCGAAATCTATTGTTTTGGTCATTATAGCATATGAACTCGGCGTATGAAACGTTTGTCTTTTCAAATGGACGTTAGTTACCACAATAGTCGTGGTACAAGCGAGAGTATGTGGGTCAGAGTACAGTCGTGAACAGACAGCTAAAGTAACACATTTACGATTATAGTTTAACGTCGTATGTCCTCTTATTTACACATTTTGCGTCATCGCATGATCAAATAACCGGGTGAATCCACAACAAAATTTGATCATGCGTTCGGTGATGCAAAACGTGGTAAAAAAGAGGACATTCCACGGTAAGCTATTGTACATTTTTTTACGACAACAAACTAAAAATTGTCAAGCGCCAGAGACTTGACTGAAGACAAGGATTCAGTGCGCGGGGAAAGTGATTTTAGCGTGAATCAATCACACAATCAATCATGCGCGAGAATCACGCATTCTACCGTGTTATGTCCTTATTTCCAATGGTAATCAACCAATCAGAAAACGAGAAACTGAGCAGTTGTTGCCATATTACCTTTTCGCGCGTCTGCTGCAGCCTTGCTCGAGCCCGGAAACTGACCATAACAACAACGATTTATTCACACTCTCTATACTTACAAGATATTTAACAATGAGTTATAATTGACAAGATAATGTAGAGTGCTGGGATGCCAGAAGTAGCTTGGATAAAAACTAATCGAGTCTGGCACCCCAATATGGTTGGCACCATAAGTACGGTGCCGACCATATAAGGGTAGATTTCGCATGATACTAACCTAGTCCGCAATTTGATTGAAAATAAATATACACTGAAACACGAAGGAACCATTTCAATGCACGTCATTCTCTACTGTAGCTCAGTGCTTACGATCTACTCTTCCATGCAGCGCCAATGGGGTGTTATAGGCGAATCTTTGAGTTAATGTTTTTTTTCTCATTAGCATACATCAAACTTCAAGCGACGTACATACAAACAAACAGCAGAGTCCATAAACCGAAAGAGATTGTCACACTTGATAATCACCGAAAATTTGAGAGTGATATGATAAATATATTTTGAGGAATGAGCGTTTAAAAATCTCAACATTTACAAAGAATGTATGGCTGTCAGCAGGGTGTCAGCAACTCTTGCCACCCAGACCATTTTACAGCTTTGAAAAGTTAATTTCTCCGTAAATATTTGAAAGTCACATCAATTCAGGAGCGATTTATGTTATTTATATATTCATTTATTTATTTTATTTTTTATTAATAGTCGGTGTGATGTCATTAAGACATTAGGAATAATCTATTTTATTCATATATTTGTTTTAGTTCTATTTTAATTTCTCTCAATAGTTGGTCTGATGTCATTAATCAAGGTACCGACTTGTTAAAGTGCCTATAAGCCCAATATTGATTTCTTGATTTGAGTGTTGCGTCTATGAGTTATAGAAGTTTCTATTTCCAATATCAGTGCTAATTATGTGATGTCACAGGAGGCAACATTTATTATACAAAAACGTGCTGGCAGAGATTTAAAGAAATGTTCTGACACATCCAATTTGGGCCTTATATCAGTGATTTTACCAAATATTTTGTATAAATAAAAAATAGTTTTAGTCACAAGGAGAAATTAATGACATTTTGTTGGCCTTCTGTGACGTCACATAATTAGCATATTGGAAACATAGAAACTATATAACTCATAGTCGCAACACTCAAATATTTTACAATTCATCTATTTACTTGATGTAGAATTTTAATGATAAAAATTGGGGTTATAGACACTTTAAATGTACATGTAGGTATAGAAAAAGACAAAAGAGGAAACTTTGATGGCGAACACAGTTCCGTATCCGGCTAGATGATTCCGCGAACATAACATGGCGAACAATATAGTACAGTCAGCGGTTGTCATTGCGGGCGCGTACGTGAATTTTTTTTTTTTTAAAAAGAAAGCCGTTGATGAGTGTTTATAGAATGAGGAGAGGTTACATGGACAGCGACAGTCAAAATGGCGGACGAGCTGCTGTTTTCAACGTCCTGCGCGAAGGGAAATATAACAGTTGAACGAGTCGGGTCTGTCCCTTTAAACTTTGTACGTTTGGGAAGGAGAGTTTTGGCGTTAAAATGCAGTTATTTACAGGACGTTTGGAACCACCAAAGCAAGTATTTCAACTCGTTTTTCTGGCGTTAGAATCTACTTTGGTATCTGCAGAACAGATTCAAACTTGTGGACCTCAAACATGAACTACTCGGAAGTCTTTGTAATTGAGCTTTCTGACTGGCCTTTACAGTATTTAACAGAAGATGTATGGCGGCTCTAGCTAATTTGGGTCGTTTTTTAGTAGAGCATCGGGAACCGGTCTAATCATCCACAACTTGTTAGCAATCATAGTCGAGGGCAGGAGCAGGCATGTTAACTGAATTTAAAACTTGTGGACCTCAAGAAATATAAATATTAAAGCAGCAAATTGGAAAATTGCGAAAATGTAAGCCTTGTCTTCACTGTTTTCACTAATTTTGGAACGACGTGTAATGCATTCTACGCATGCGCGGCGGCCATGGTGTACGATATTGTTCGCCATGAGCTTGTACGTGTATGTTTGGTGTCCCAATTCAGGTCACCCGACTTTCCCTTGAGTATTTTGTTTTTGTTTTTCTGTATCCCAAGAGCAAATGTATGAATTTCTATAATTAGAACTGAAACAAAGAACTGAATGGCCTCTGGAGAGCTGAAACATGACTGATCTGAATTGGCACAACACACGCACGTAATAAAGCTAAATCGGTCAATTGCCAGTCAAAAGTATCACGAACACGAATACAAGTTATAGCATGAACTACTCCATGTAAAACTAGCAATCCCATTCCTCTCGCTCGAAGGACACGGGAAAATGAATAACTTTCAAAGACTAACACAATTGAGTGGACTCCCTGTGGTCCAAGCTACCTGGACGACGAGCACGGCTTCAGCAATCACCGAATCATTAACAAGTGAATGCGTTAAACTGGCGCCTGGCCGTTAAACATTTTACGAATAAAAATGTTAACGTTAGTGGGCTAATTATGAATCATTTTGTTCTGAATATCTGGTCGTTTTGACGACGATTATGACCATAGACTTTTAAAATAGCATTTCCTTTGGGAGTTGGGAAACAATATTGGTTTTCTGATATGATATCGTCCTTCAGTATTAGGGAAATCAAGCGGCCCAAAGTAATTTTTATATGAAAACATAGAAACCTATAAAAGTCAAAAGCCTCCGCGAAATTAAAAGTGGAAGCAATCAATTATGTACAAAGCTATTCGCTGGAAATTAAAACACAATTAGGATCACTGAAGTGCTAGGCTGTTTGGTAATTACTGCGGCTTGTTTGAGCTCTTTTGGATTGATTTACTAAAGACTGGATATCCGTGTAAGGTGTTTATAACTAAATACTAAGCCTTGTACAACTTTTTAATATGATGTTGTCTTATTCAAACCAGTTCTTTGTGGGTTTCTACTTCCGAGCACAGAATGGATCATTTTAATTCAGCTTAACTGTTGGAGAACTATTCAATACGGCTGTCCGACTATTTCGCTTATTATTTGTTGTCTCTTGTGTAAACTAAAATCAGTATTCTTGCATGGTATTGTTTTGGGAAATATTGAGTGTATTTCCGTCTTCAAAACAAAGATTAAAGTAAGGTCAATAATTTTTGGAATGGGATGATTTTTATACGTTCTTCCTTTGACGCAGGAAATTACTATAGCAACCACTGATTAACACTTTCCAAGGCATTACGAACCTCCAGTCATATTCAAGCAATCACAACACCAAGTAGCATCTCTTGTGAATAAGCTTTAAGTCTTTTAATTACCAATCTCTGTGGTCGCTTATCCAGATTTATCTGGGAGCTGACTAAAGACAGACCTCCTCCAGACGATGCCAAAGTCTGCTCTGCATTGTTTGCTTCCACAAGAAGAGGTATTCCCTTCCATTATTATGCTATCTAGTTCTTGGTTAAAAAAATCACACCGGCATAATCTTTTTAAATGCATGGTCTTGAGCGAAAGTACTTGGTTTCATAGCATCTTAACTTCTAAGTGCTGATTCACACCTCTGTTCGCCTGTTTAGTGACTTCCAAACTCGACTTCCAAGTCACACCTGATTTACTGGGAGTACAATTACAGTCTACTTTTCTCCGGGTTTTCGTTCGGATCGTTTGATAGTTTTTTGTTGAGAATTGAAAGTTATGAGAAAATAAGGGGGCAGTGGAATTGCCATATCGAACTAATTAGGCATTTCATCCAAAACAAATAAAGCTGTTTTATTTCTTTCAGCACTCGAACGTATTCGCTATTATGACGGAACTATAGGTATAGACTAGTTCTTACAGAATTTTGAACGACTTTCACATATTTTACGCGATACATCTCGGGATGAGTATATATCGTAAACTACTGTAGGATGATTTAAGGATATAAATTATTTTAAATAAAATTATTTCTCAAAAGGCATGCCGTTGTTCTTGCAGTCATTATTGCATTCGTTGATAAAGGAAGTCGATAACATTGTTTTATTTTTATCGTTATTTAAAAAAAAAAAATGCATGTTTTTCTTCCTCGAAAGTTAAAAAAAATCTAGGAATCAAAAAAATCAAAACTAAGCAATCTCAAGTATATATTATTAGAATGTGGACCACCATTTCAGGAAATTAGCTATTTCATTTAAAATATATTTTAGCAAATTTATTGAGGTTTCGCAAAATAATACAACCTCCGCCATGCTCATAACTTTTGGTTTAAAAGGCTCGTTTTCTTTGTTTACTATTTACATAAAAGCAGCAAAAACAAAAATATGTAATAATTATAATATTTCATCGTCCTATTAAAGCAACACAGTGCTAGCTAGCTCATATATATCCGCTAACATCCTTCTATACAGTTCTAGATTAGCTACGTCTAATAATACTTTATTGTCACTGTTCTCGCAACATCTGGTTTGTCATTGTGCTGATGATGGTTAGGTTCAGAACATCATTTTATGTTTTCTCTGATTTGGTTTTAATCAAAAGTCATGTTCCACTTTTATGTGAAATTCATCTGGGATATACATGTACCTCCGACAACGGGGATGACCCGTTTCTTTTCCGCTGTGATGTGTTATTGATTGATATATATAGACAGAGTGACGACTCGAATTAAGATTCAATAGGACTGAAACTAATAGTGTACGTACCAGTTGCACCGCACTAGGCAAACGTCTGTACAGTACCCTTTGTATTCAACTGAAATCCTTTATCGAAATCAAAACTACACCAGATTAGAGTGTCTTGATTGATGCATGGACTAGAACTGAATGGTGATTCTTCAAGAGTCCTTGTCAAGATATTACTTGATCGAAAATGAGAATATGGTTTAACTAATTTATTGATCAATATCGCTTTCATTGAATATTACGAAGTAAGTAAAAGGCTGAAAATCGTGTCGACAAAGCCTCGGAGCCGAGAGACGAACACACTTGGCAGTCTGATAAATGTAATTGTAAAAAATGTGGTATTTCTTAATTCCCAATTTCTATGTTAACATTGTAAAGACGATTTCATTCTTCGTTAATTTATTTTTATTTTTATTTGTTAAGTCTCAGGCCTTTACGGTGTGACAACATAGAATATAGATTACGTATTAACTTCAGCCGATTATTGATCAATTTAAATTCCTTTGAAATAGGGCTTCAAGTATGAAAACGTCGAAGAAGTAATTCATTGATCCACAGGCAGCCCAAGCTCTGTATTTGCACTGTGACTATTATTTCACAAAATTCTCAGATAAAGAAAATAAACTTACCTTAAGAGTTTGTTGTTGTCCTGTTGTTTCTCTGGGGTCTAGAAATGGCGGTTATGGGGCATTTCTCTCACTTTGGGTTTTTCTCTCTTCTCTGTCTAAAAGAAAGGAAAGGCTGCACACTCAAATTCAAACCACGAGGCACTTGAGACCGATATTTCGCACGAAAACCCATCCGATAGGCGTAATTTACTCCGTCAGGTGAAAGGTAGATAGTTTTTCTTACCCCAGAAGTTTACAGACTTGAGAAATCATTATCCTAACTCTTCCAAATGAACTCATTTCTTTGAAAAATCCCTCTCATTCTTCGTCAGAAACTACGTGTTTGCTGCTATTCGGTCATGACCTTGGCAAAATTCCTCTTTCCGGCAGAGGGACAGTCGATAAATTGCCAGATACGTTACTCTCTCCCCACGGGGTCTAACGTGCCGCCTATTGTACTGAGTAGCCAATCGCGTGGCTACAATTTCAAACAAGTTGACAACGCTTGACGTCGGCTAGTTCCCAAAGATCACAGGCTCAGAACTTATACATTATATACCTTATTTTGAAACTTGTCTACAAGTGAATCGGCTCTATGATAAAGTGGTTTAGAGCGCGCGCCTCGAATCTAACGATTAGGAGTTCGATTCCACACAAGCCAGTAACATTAAGCTATTTTTTTATTAAAATGATCGCATACAAAGTACGTTAATCTATTAAAACTGTAGTGTTCGATACTTTCACAGGATTTTATATCATTGCACTATAATAATAAAAATAAAAATCGAGGTCATGACCGTGTTGGAGCTTGAGAGCCAATGCAAAACAAAGTTTTAGTGTGGAAGGCGGCTCTAATAGCTTAAAATAGAGGAAAAGGTAAAATAAAACTGAGAAATGAGAAAAACATTTTTTTTTATGTTACTGGCTTGTGTGGAATCGAACTCCTAATCGTTGGATTCGAGGCGCGCGCTCTAAACCACTTTACCATAAAGCCGATTCACTTGTAGACAAGTTTCAAAATAAGGTATATAATGTATAAGTTCTGAGCTCGTGATCTTTGGGAACTAGCCG
The DNA here is from genome assembly GCA_030867875.1 of Actinernus sp. WN-2022. Taxonomy (NCBI): domain Eukaryota; kingdom Metazoa; phylum Cnidaria; class Anthozoa; order Actiniaria; family Actinernidae; genus Actinernus; species Actinernus sp. WN-2022. Next base: position 28,821,876 of record JAOWCC010000577.1, read on the forward strand.
ACGTCAAGCGTTGTCAACTTGTTTGAAATTGTAGCCACGCGATTGGCTACTCAGTACAATAGGCGGCACGTTAGACCCCGAGGGGAGAGAGTAACGTATCTGGCAATTTATTGACTGTCCCTCTGCCGGAAAGAGGAATTTTGCCAAGGTCATGACCGAATAGCAGCAAACACGTAGTTTCTGACGAAGAATGAGAGGGCTTTTTCTGAGAAATGAATTCATTTGGAAGAGTTAGGATAATGATTTATCAAGTCTGTAAACTTCTGGGGTAAGAAAAACTATCTACCTTTCACCTGACGGAGTAAATTACGCCTATCGGATGGGTTTTCGTGCGAAAAATCGGCCTCAAGTGCCTCGTGGTTTGAATTTGAGTGTGCAGCCTTTCCTTTCTTTTAGACAGAGAAGAGAGAAAAACCCAAAGTGAGAGAAATGCCCCATAACCGCCATTTCTAGACCCCAGAGAAACAACAGGACAACAACAAACTCTTAAGGTAAGTTTATTTTCTTTATCTGAGAATTTTGTGAAATAATAGTCACACAGTGCAAATACAGAGCTTGGGCTGCCTGTGATTGACCTAGAGGGAAACATATCGCATGGCACGAATAACCTTTTTATTGATTAGGTGATTTAAACGTATGAGCTAATCACTTTGTTTATAGGCTTGTTCGAGTGTTACTGAGTAGGGTAGTCCCTTACCTTTAAAGCGGCTAAAACGATCGATATATATATATATATATATATAGTTGGATAATTGTGAATGCAATACATATTCGTATAGGCCATTTTGATGATGTTGCGCGCGCAGCTAGAACAATGGCTATCTGTTTTAAATAACAAAAGGCTGTTGAACCAGAGCATTAGCAGCTCGCGTCTATTGTTCTACTGATGCGTGCGCAACATAATCAAAATGGCCTATTATTTCCTGGGAGCTGGGCGAGGATAAAATAATGCTCGCACGTTATTCCAGGCCTGATGAATTGAATTACTGACAGCAATAGTGCGTCGAAAATGTTTGAAATTATCTTTCCCGATTCCCACTCAGGTTTAACATGAACCTCATAATTCCTGAAATACCTTATCTAGATTTTTCACATAAATATTTATACGACTAAAGTTGACTCTCTGGCAAAATGAGGATTCTTCTCTTTACGTAATGCGCTTTTCGCGTTCTTTGTTGTCAAGAGGTTGCATCTTATCTTGTTATATTTTCCGATTTCCAACCCACTGAGTCTAGAACGCCCTTGTCGACTTCCGATTCAAAAATCCGTTTCGCACATCGAATTTTCACGAGATCACTGCGTCTTACTAAATCGCACTAGTAAACATCTTCTCTGCCATTTAATTTAGCAATTTAAGCAACTCTGAGCTGAAGACATTTTCAGAAACGTTAAAGTGGTCTCAAAGTATGCCATAAGTTGACTCGATACTTGACTGTTCAAGGTATAGTCTCAGTAAGAAACAACAATGGAACTTGTGCTGTAACGGAAAATTCAATATCTAACCATGCATGCAGTAGCACTTAAATATCATTCTTTGTAATTTAACATTGATTTAGTATAACAATGTATGTACATTCATATGGCTTTGCTTATTGCAAAGAAACCAGTAGGAGCTATTTATTTTTAGTCGCTGTCGAATTGAAAAAAAATCAATACTGCGAATGGTTTGAACATTAAGAAAAACAAACCTGGATGAATGTAATCTGACTCACGTTGCCAAGTGAATTTATTTTTAAACGACGGGCTTGATAACAAGTATATTTCAAAGCCGAACACGGTAAATAGAAAGTGCAAATGCCGTGCGTGGAACAAATGTAAATTGACAGAGTACTTAGCAGTGAGGCCAGTATCCGGGCAGCTGGTCTTTCAGTAAAAACTTCCTCTGATGCACTTAATCAGTTTCGGAATCACAACCAACCAGAGTCACAACACACTGGAATATGAACACCATCAATAAAGCTACCGTTTAACATGATCTACTAGTCTTATTTAAAAACAATATCTTAAGCAGCATCAACTATAGGTAATCAATTATCAAATTAGTTCCTGATACTATCTTTATGTTTTCAACTTAGTTTATGTATGACCACAATAAGGAAGTCTGATTATCATAAGCTTGATAGTTTCTTTTAGGCTTTCTCGCCACACTCACTTTTCACTTTGTATATTTGTACTGTTCACACTATAGAGGGTTTTCACTCAACCCCAGAGATTCAAATGACAAAGAGCATGGCGGCCATGTTGGTGTACCTAACAAAAGAAGCTAATGAAGAATCTATTGTTTTAAGGTACACCAACATGGCGGCTATGACGTCACGTGAAAACCATCTATAGATGGGTTGCACTCAATCCCCAGAGATTCAAACGACAAAGGGCATGGCGGCCATGTTGGTGCACCCAACAAAAGAAGCTAATGAAGAATCTATTGGTAAAGGTACACCAACATGGCGGCTATGACGTCACGTGAAAACCCTCTATATTATTATATGCAATATCCGATTTCTTGCTGTTGTAAACTGTACCTTTAATATCTTGAGAACAACTTAATTATTTAACTAAATATCTATATATACTTTCTAATATACTGTTTCATTGTGAAATTTAAGTGTATTTTACAACATAGGCAGGCCCGTTGCCAGGGTGGTGTTCGATGCCCCCCCCCCCCCCCCCCTGAGTCTTCTCTAACATGAAAAACTCAATCTGGTTTTTCAGGATGAAAATGAAATAAATAATAAAGCTCACACAAAAACGGTGTTAATAGGTTTTCCATATAAAATAAAATGTATTTTGATTCCAGGTCCACCAGATTGAGGCAAATAAACAAAAAGTGAGCTGAAAGATGTTATTGGAAGGCCTTTTGAGCTCAGTGATAGGTGTTCAAAAACGAACACCCTCTTTCTGAGTTCTGGCAATGGGCCTGATATTTACACACATATATCTCATTTTATTTGTAATCAGTGGCAAATAAATAATATAAAATAAAGCTAAATGGTAAAAGGATGGAACTCAAGTATTTTGAAGGCTTTTTGTTTGTACATTGTAAAGTGGACCATACAGTTTCTTTCCAAAACAAAATTTGTGTTGTGTCTAGTGAGCTAGTAACCATAATTAAGCTCAAGCAGCTCTATATGCCATGGTATAACTTATAATTATACAGTGACTGTGAATGACTAAACTTTTCTACACCAGTTATCTATTCGCAGAAGCCATAAGTCTAAGGAATTTCAATATGGCTTGGCGGTGCGACGAAGTATATATATATATACATACATGTATACAGCAAAGTGCAAAAACTTTGACCCCCCGCACCTCGACTATATAACTATATAACTATATAACTATATAGGAGTAAGTTCATTAAAATGCAACTACAGCCAAATATCCGCGCGCGTTTGCAAATCATCATAGCGAAGACTCGTGTAGTTGATTTAAAGTTCAAGAATTTATCTAGAATACAACACTTTTACTCGGAACAGGCATGAAAGTTTAAAGTAAAGTAAATACACTCTCTATTTACTGTTTGGACAAATATTTTTCCTGATTTTATATTATAAATTAATGTTTACGTTAGCAGAACGTAACGCGGACAGAACTATCTTGCCGAATTTCATCTGCGAAGCAAGAATTCAACGCTATTTTTGAAACTGCTTCGCGGAAGATTGAAGAGATTAAAATAGCTTAAAGGTTTACACAATTTCATAAATTTATTGACAACAAATTTATAAAACATTTAATTATTTTGATTAAGAAACGGATATAAATTAACGTATCATTGCCATATTTTATGGTATTAAACGATTCTAAAAAAATCTAATAAACTCTTAGTAATTCCTCTTGAATTTTATTCAAGGTTCGGAGGGGATCCTGTTTTTTATCGTATAATTTATTTTGTAAATGCTTTTATGAAAGGTACGTTCGATAATTCTTGGATTCGCATCGCTGAATGTTCTTATTATTGTTGCACAGTTTTCTTTCATTCTTAAAATGTATTTTGTATCCTATTTAAATATCATAATTGTGTCGAAACTGTTTATTATAGCTTCGTCATTAAACCAAAAACGTTAGCTATGGTCCCATTTAACAACATCACTTTATTGTGAATCCTATATTCCTAATTTCGTAGATAACGAGCCGCGGCAAACTTTTGAATATTTAATTTTCGAAGTTTCATTTTGTAATTATATTGCAGCTCCAAACAACAGCAGTTTTTTTCTCAGATTGTGAATTTCGTCTCATTGGTTTGAGCTAAAAATAAACATTACACACAGCAGTTAAAGAAAACGATTCGATGTTCAAACTGTAAGAGGTTTCCTTACGTTACACTATAAAGTGTTTATTTTGCTTTGTCGATACGTTTTCCAACTATAAGCCAGGCTCTTGTGCAGTCTGTGCATCTGGTCAGCTCCGGTCAGTACATATGAATCCTTTCATTCTGCTCTTTGAAACGTTATATCAGTCTAATAACACTGATCAGTTCAGCCTTCACAGAAGTAGAAGACAGAGAACGGAATAACTGGACTGATATCGAGCTGAATTTCTTCATCGCTCTCAGTTTTGGTTTAGAATTACTGACAACAAACAGAACAAATGTAGAATGTCAAAGTTTCAACATAAATAGCTCTGAATTCACGCTTCGAACCTGAAACTTCGGCATGATCATTTCCCGTTCACTTTCCGCCGACCAGGGATATGTTCTGCTTTGCAAATATTCGATCTAACAGTAAATATATAGAGTGCATTTAAATACTCAGGTTTATTTAAGCTGTCCTGCCTGTCCCAAGTGAAAATGTCGTATTCTAGATGAAATCTTGAACTTTAAATCAACTGCATAAGTCTTCGCTATGACGATTTGCAAACGCGTGCGGATATCGGCTGTAGTTGCATTTTAATGACTTTACTCCTACCCATAATGTACCCGATATAGTTATATAGTTGAGGTGTGGGGGGTCAAAGTTTTTGCACTTCGCTGTATACATATACATGTATATGAAATTAACAGAAATGGCAAAGACAGTCAACTCATAACTGAAAAAACAATTGTTACAATTATTTTTTATTTAGAACGAGTTTCGGCTATTCAGCCTTCTTCAGCTAAAAAAGAACAGAAAATGCGTGGTACAAGCGAATGATAAAATGTGATCAATTGAACACTGGAGAAATGTAGAACACGAATTCGAAAAAAACATTGGACAAGCAAACCACAGAGACAACTAAGTTGATTTTTTATCTGCACTTCTTACGAATGAATCCTGTCAGTGACGATATTCTGTTTGAGTAGGAATTATACTACTGAAGACCTCTTTGCAGATATCTTGCATTTCACTAAATTAACATAAGTTCTTTACCTTCCCAAGTAGTGTATATGTTTTAGTTATCATGTCCATATCTAGTTTGCGTAACCAAGTCCTTTAATTTGCTATACGTGGAGTATATTAGAACATCTAAATTAAACTGCATTCTACTGCATGGACGTGCCCATTTAAACAGATTAACATTTTGTCACTTTCGCTGGTCACATTTCAGAACTAAGGTGCGTCAAGGTTACGGTAAAGACGGAATACGGATTGATAACATGCTGCATGGGTGACAACATTCAGTGTTCAAGTACAGGCAGACTTTAATGTCCATGTCACGAATGCGCACAGCTGACCTTCGATATGCTTTTGCATTTATGAAGGAGACTTGCTGTGAAGTCTAGACCGCGTGCGCCTCATAAGTAGAAAAAAATGGACTTCCAACGGTGAGTCTTATTTCTAACTTCCTATATTTCTTTGATATAAAAAAGGGAGGGAGGGTCTCAGATGTGTTATTGTATTGAGAACTATAGTCTTACAACTTACGTTAAATAGACTGGCATTATCCGTAATCAGGGAAAGGCCAGGTTGGGTTTGCATGAATCGACACATGCACAAATAATAACAATTCAGGATTAATAGTAAGTATTTTCCCCTGGTTTTAACATCCTGTAACAATAAAGTCACATATTGATCAAGGTATTAGATAACACGGTTTGTCGTATAGTGAATCAGTCGTGGCTACGACGATCTCAATTGCGGACTGATCACATACTAAAGCTCAAGCAGCTCCTACGTGCATGATTATATAGTGACTTTGAAGGACTCCACTTTTCTAGACCAGTTAGTTAGTAGCAGAAGCGTAGTTTACTCGATGTTATCGAAATTTGGAGTGTCCAAGGAATTCGGCTTGGTGGTGTCACTAAGTATATATATATACATATATAGTATATATTATCTGCACTTCTTACGACTTAACCCTGTACGCGATATTCGGTTTGAATAAAAATTATATAGGATCTTTAATTTAATATGGAATACTATACTGAAGACTTCTTTGTAAGATAACTTGCATTTGACTAAATTAACATTAAGTTATTCTCCTTCCCAAGTAGTGTATATGTTTTAGTTATCATGTTAAATGGCTATCTATTTCCATATCTAGTTTGCGTAACCAAGTTCTTCAAGTACCGTAAAGCATATTGCAATTTTGTCACTTTCGCTGGTCACATTTCAGAATTAAGGTCCGGTACGCCAAGAATACAGACGGAATACGGATTGCTAACATATTTGAATGGGTGACAACATTTGAGCAAAGTTGAGTTCAACAAATTATTTCATAATAATGCTTTGTACTTTCCGGCATGGCATGAATTCTTCGAAGAAATATGTTTTACAACAAATATAAGTGGAAAGAAACTGAAAAACGAAGAATTTTGTCCAAGAAATATCAGTGAAATCAAACGATGATAGACGTACCCAGACGCGTCTGTTATAGCCCTTATTAGAAAGGAAAACCGAGTTCAATAGATGTCCATTTTACACCCAAAAAAAAAACGGAATTTATCTTCTTACAACTCACGTTAAATATACTGGCATTAGCCGTAATCAGGGAAAGGGTTGGGGTGGAATCAACACAAATATAATAATTAACAATTCAGGATTAAAATATTGTAAAATTGTAAAATATTGATTAAGGGGTTAGATAAAACGGTTTGCTGTATAGTGAATCGTGGCTTCGATCATCTGCGGACTGATCGCATACTAACTTGAAGAATGGAAGGTGCAGTAGAAAATTGAACCTTTGGCGTGAAACAACCCAGTTGTGTAGAAAATAATAGCCCTTTCCTGCAGCCTGAGGCTGCACAAAGATAGTCTTCTACCATAGAGTTCATAATAAGCCTATTGTTTTCTAATTAAGCGGTGAGTACTGAGTTGCTAAGTTTTTCTAATAATTGCAAGATGGATCTTCATCTACCAAGATTTTTAGTTATCCATTGTTTTGCGTTTGCCATAAAGAAACTATCAAAATTTTCTGATAGCTTTCCATAAAGTTCATTATTTAATAGACAAAATGTCTTACCGCCATTTTTAGCTATTTCATCCACCAAATCATCTTATCGTCATTAATGATCTATTTTGGAAAGGAAACCCTTATCTTAATAATTGCCAGAGGGGGCTTTCATCCAATGCCTTGATACTTCTTAATGGCCATCCATTACCTCGCACCAGCTTATCTTTCTCATTCATAAAACTTTCGTGATGCAAACCTGCAAATAACTTACATTTTTGGCAGTATATACTATGAAATATCTTCCATTACTCTATTTGAGATTTTTATGCAAAATATCTAATCTTTCACAGGCGCCAAGATGACGAAAAACGCCTCCCAAAAAGGTACCACGTAACTTAAAACCTTACTCAGGCCCTTGAGTTTTGCCAAATATTTTTCCAGTGAAGGCACTCAAGCAGAGCTATACGAGGAGCCTTCAAGATGTTAACAGTAACCTTAGTATAACATCTGCTTTCCATGCCGAAAGAATTAACATCGATACATGACGAGAACATGACTCGTTAATACTTAAACTGTCCTTCTTAAGACAACATGATTCAGTTTTCAGTTACAGCTGAAAATCAGTGCTTCCTCGTGTGGTATACAAAGTTTTAGCAGCAGTATTACCCGTTTTCTCAGTTATTTATAATCATTGTTTGTAATAAATAACACAAGTGAAGAAAACTTTGACTGAACTAGTCAGTCCCACCTTACTTTCATCTGTTTTTGCAAATGCCTGTCGATGAGGTTCGATCGCTTTGTAAACATTAGCTTTCAAATTCGCCATCCCTATATATCTGAAATGTGGCATTTGTATCAGGAACACGCTCAAATTATAGTGTAGTGACTCAAACTTTCGGCTGCCTTTGATAGATTTGTTATTAGCCAGTAGCTACAACAAATTCTCGACAATAGATAACGCAAACATTTTTTTTAGTTGCGGAATATACGTGATTTCTTGCATAAACAAAACAATAAAAGCTCTTCCTTCAAAACCAAGACGCACTTAATTCAAGAAGAGTAATTGGATGTTAAATAATGACTACTTTGTAGACAATTAGAAGCCATTATCGTATTAATTTGAACCAATTTTGTGTATCTGTACTATTCATTTAGAATCTCTGACGCGTATTGAACACTTTATCTTCATTTTTACTATTTCTGCTGCGGGATTACTTACTTAAACGCGTGTTCCCACCAGAGGACGCTAGGGCATTCTTGGTTTGTCGTACAAGAGAAGGGCTAGTTATACCTAACCTTCGACACAATGGCACTCCGTTTTGAAACGGTATAGTCTGCAATGAACCCCCACTAACTTACAGCGGCTACCTGAAGTATATCAGGCCAGTAATTACACAGTTCTAATAGCCGGCAACTTTCTGAACTTTATTCAAGGAGAGATAAGTGAGCGAAGTGACAGAAGCCTTACGAGTTCTCCACCTTGAACCCCAGGTTGGTAGTTTACATTGATAGCCGTAAAATGCAAGTATCAGGCGATTGAAGAATCACAATCGGCTGCATAGGATGTTAACAGATGTTATGGATGGTTCAAAATAGGGTTCTCAAATCCAGCTCTCCCGATATTTTTGTCCATCAATCCCGCCATGTTTTAATCTCGGTTCCCGATCCCGAAACAATCACCTATTTCTGTGGTAAGAACTGTAAACCTTTTCAACAACCCTCGGTGGTGACACAATTTGCCATGGAATTTATCACATCACTGTACGTGCGAAGACGTTCCTACTGTGGTGCATAATCGTAGTTAGACTGTTAGCCGTCCCTACACTCAGTCTACTATTTCAGCTTCTTTCCATACCTCCTATATGAGCGCGCTGCCGTACAAATATTATTGCCCGTAGCGCGTTGTCTATTAACGCCTTAAGCCCCAAACACTACAAATGTTGTTTTAGTTTGCAAGGCAAGGTCCTGAGATTCCCACACAGCATGATGTATAGACAAATGATCCTATTGAACTGCATTAGGCATATTAACAATGAAGAATTTCTTCTAAATCCTTTTTTTGCAATGTTAACTACAGTTAACATTTTTTCATTTGCATGAGAGAAATTTATTTCTCCTCAGATTCTAAATTTTCTTTAAAAATGCATGTTTCCCATCAAATATCGGGTTTCAAGTTTGCACTAATTAACCTCACTTTGCCTTTGGATAGTGACTTAAACTTGTACAGCACCAAGCCATTCATCCCATAAGACACTTTACCGCAATTCAACCTCAAAGCATGCTGGGAAACCCAACCAATCGGCGGCATGGCCTTCCCCTCATCTTCATTCTACAGAATACAGTCTGAAGCCATTTAGACCTAGTAACTGCTTGATATTGGAATCAATGACAAGCAAATGAGGTCCAATATTCAAAAAAAGCTATGGTAGGTGGCTCCGGACCTCCATATAATAATAATAACAAGAGGCCCTCAGTGGCCTGAACTCGGGCCGCCTACATGTAGGAATAGGTGAATACATGTAGTTCATCGAGTTGTTAGTAGCATGTGTGTGTGCCATTCATAGTCTGTGCTAGGGGAGCCAGATAATTGATTTACTACTGATGCTCATGGTAATTTATAAATAATGGAATGCCTTTTTGCAGGAATTCAATCATGTGGTTGTACTAGATGGCAAACATATCTATTTCATATACCGGTACATGTATTTAAAGGCAATTGTATGAGATTGGTAGGGTTCATTAGCAGAACCTGTTTGTAAATGCTATTTTCCACCTCCAATCGATTGTCGATCTTTATAAAATAGCCTTTTTTAAAGATAGCTTGCCATCTAGCATCCATGGCAATGTCTTTCCCATGGAGATCACAAACTCAATTCATTCGTTAACAAAGTATTATACCAGCACATGACTGTTTACTGCAAAAGGCCTACTACAACTGCTCCCAGTAATTATAATAAATCAACTTCACATAACACTGACCTAGCCTCTCTTTCGACCACTCTGTATACTGTTGCAGTTTCAGTTTATTAAGTATCAACACATAATATAGGCAAGCGTAATCCCGATATTGGTATTTAGTACAGCGGTATGCTAAAGAACTAAATAAACAATAAAACAAACAAAAACATTTAAGCCACAAAAAGCTAATGTGAATAATAAATGAGTTCCTTGAACTGGTTAATAGACCAATTAAGCTTGTATATTTCTTGCCAAATTCAGATCATGTGACAGCTCTCCAGAGGATTCAGTGCTTTGTTTTCTAATTAGATGAATTTGTACATTTCCTCTTGGGATAGAGAAAAACAAGAAAACATTTAATACTCAATGGCAAAGTCAGGTGACCTGAATTGGGACAACAAATGTACAAGCTAAATCGGTCTATTGAAGATGCCTGTACAGTGTAGCTAGGTAGAGCATTCCAAATTGCTACTATTGTTCTAATTAACTAACATAGAAATAGTATTTATAAGCGTTGACAGAGGCAGAAATATGTCTATAATGAAAGTCGATCCGGAATGAAACTCGTTCCGGTATCATGTAAACACCCCCTAAGTCATATCCAGTTTTGTTTATGCAGGGTTATAAGTTCTGTTATGCTTTTAACGATTTCAACTTTTTCTTCTTGCATGGTCTCTATGAAGTCAAATACAGTTCAATTTACGATCGATTTCATTTCTAGTTCGAATTACAGTCTCCATATTTACATTATACAGGCATTGTCATTACACTTCATAAAATATTAAAAGTAGGGAACAAGTAAGATTTGTGTGCGTATATACATAATTTCAGCCTCACCAGTTCAGATAATTCCATTTGCGTTCAAAGACAAGGGTCAATCACTGTTCACTTCCAGCTTTTGCGACTCTTGAGTTGAAGTCTGGCTTCAAGACTCCCCAGTTGTCTCAAGAGTACTCCAGGAGAGTAGGTAAACAGCCAACATTTAAATAATCAAAATCCCTCATTTGACCTCTTCACAGTGTGTGATCAGGGTATCAACGAAGAGCGTTTCACCAATATCAACAACGCAACACTGCAATCCTATGGCACTTTATAGATGCAGCAGTACAGGTTTCCGTGGATTATTGGACCAAAACCTTCACTTCTTCGGCCATCCCTTTCGTAAATGTGAGAATTTTCCATCGAAAGCCCCTAAAAGTCCTGTTATAGCCCTAGAATAACTGAACATCTTGGTATTTCAGTCGAAGAAACCTTTGGTTTCAGCAAAATAATGGGTAAGAATTGCCCAAACCTTCGCTCCCGTTAATGCGAAATTATCGAACTTTGCCTCTACAAATATCGGAAGAGCTCCGAGCGGTGCCGAATTTGATTGGTTGATCCTGTCACGTGTTGAATAACTCGACTTGAAAAAAACAAAACGCTTGGAAACCTCGACTCGCGCCAGCCACAGGCTGGCCCGAGTAATAATTATCAATCCCCAGAGATTCAAATGACAAAGAGCATGGCGGCCATGTTGGTGTCCCAACAAAAGCTAACGAGGAATCTATTGTTAACTCAGTACACCAACATGCATGGCGGCTATGACGTCAAGTGAAAGCCAGCAATTCAGCTAATATGTATGGGGGACACTTTAACGAAAGATAGAGAAAAATAAGATAACAGGAATGATGTATCCTACCTAGAGTTATGTACAATTTTAAAATCTACTATAACTATATAATTTAATATAAATCTATAAAAAAATCTAAGAATTAATATGCAAGAACTGATTATTATATCACGAGCTGCATAATTTGCAGCAAGTAAGAATTATTATCTAACAAGCTCGATAAATCTAACTTTCTTATGTTACACTTAAACGAATTTAGACTGGACACAGACGGCATCTTATTGAATGCTTTTCATAACTAACTGTTTCAAACCTAGGTATATGTCGAATTCACTGTTTATAAGCGAGTAACGCGTACTTTTATAATTGAACAAGCCCGCGAGACACTACTCGGTACAAGTCCGTATTTAAACCTTGTACATCAGTGTAGCAGTATCATGTAAACGTCTGTTATACAATGCGGTTAGCCTGGCACGGTTCAGGAGTTCCAGGTATGACCTGTATACTGCCCTCAACGCTTGCTCTTGACTCATGTTCAAGCTTCCTACAGTCTGATGACTTACAAAAATGCCAAACTAAATGACGGTAAGTTAATTAAGCATTGGCAGAAATATGAGACAAGATGGCGGCGCACATGCGCATCAGTGTCTAAAATGGCTGTCGATTCGTATAAGAAAATGTATGAAAAACAAAACAAAATTCAAATTTGAAGACCTTCTAAGTTTGATTTCATATTAGTTCGCCTCGAGACCAATAACTTACGGATTAAGCTGTGTATCAGTGAGGCCACAAACAATCCCTCAGATCGTCGGCAAAGTACTTCCCCGAGAAGTCCATTTCGCCCTTCAAATGTTACTCGTTCTCCATGTTGTTGTCTGTAATTTGGCTTAACACTGACATGCACAGTTTGAGGTACGTACGCCAAGTCTTCGGTGAGGCAAATAAGTTCGCCTCGATGTCAATAAAGCAGTGTTCAATGAATCCATATCGCCAATAAAACTTAAAATAACACTCCTCCAAAGTACTTCCAAAGACGTCTGAGTTTTGTCGAAATGTTAGTGCCAGGACTCCATATAGGATTACATTTCGAAGAAAACTCGACGAGAAAGGAGACTGAAGCGTCACCATATTGCTTTCTGCCCGCCATCTTGTTTTGTTAGCCTAAATCCTGCAATGTTTGCTGGGATATAAACTGGGTTTCAGGCCTTTCTCCTCTAAATAATTGCCGTCAAGTAGCTGGACTTGGACAGACAGACACCAGATAAATGACAAATTCAAACAATGGCTTTTTAATCACAATGGCTACGTCTAAGCTAATATAACTCTCGTTCCGCTTCTCTATTCTTATTTCATCACAGAAAGTTTCGGTTTTCTTTGCGTTGGAAGGTCTATAAAGAACCTACATGCAGTCTCACTCACTATAAGCCGCCATTTGGAATCGGCTAAAAGGGTGCCCGCAGTACCTTTCCGCTGATGTCCATAACGTCTGCCAATGGTGGGGCAGAATTGACGACATATACAGTATAGTGATAGCTTAGCTGTACAAGGTATAAGTTTGCGTAATCGCATAAGTACTCCTACTTTCCGACTAGCCTTCGTAGTGGGAGCCCCTAGATAAGCTTTTATTTGCTCTTGGGGCAAACACATACAAAATACGTTTAAAAAAAGCCTTAGTGCAAAATTCACTAATGTGACTAGTAAAATTGATTCATAACTCTTTACCGCATAGAGAACAATACAACTGTATGGAGTGTGTTATTGTACTGTCGCCGTGGCGTGCAACAATATCAGATTTATTACAACATAATTTACCAACATACGTACTATAACTAACATTCATGTCCACGAAGAGTTCAGACTTACATCTAGTCTATAACAGGTTACACTTCACGTGTAATCATAGCTTACACTTCACATGTGTCACAAAGACTTACACTTCACGTGTGTCAGACTGACCTACACTTCACGTGTGTCAATGATCTACACTTCATGTGTTATTACAGCTTACTTCACTTTGGTCACATAACTTACACTTCACGTGTGTCACTTCACTTCACGTGTGTCACTTCACTTCACGTGTGTCACTTCACTTCACGTGTGTCACTTCACTTCACGTGTGTCACTTCACTTCACGTGTGTCACTTCACTTCACGTGTGTCACTTCACTTCACGTGTGTCACTTCACTTCACGTGTGTCACTTCACTTCACGTGTGTCACTTCACTTCACGTGTGTCACTTCACTTCACGTGTGTCACTTCACTTCACGTGTGTCACTTCACTTCACGTGTGTCACTTCACTTCACGTGTGTCACTTCACTTCACGTGTGTCACTTCACTTCACGTGTGTCACTTCACTTCACGTGTGTCACTTCACTTCACGTGTGTCACAGTGTCACACTTCATATATTATAATAACTATATATAATTCACGTAATTCAGAAAGATTTACACTTCACAATATTGTAATAGCTTTGTACACTTAACGTGAATCACAATGTTCAGTTTACAATAGGCGGTGAAACCGCAAAGAGTTAAGGCCTGTTCAAACGGATGCAACATCGTCCAACATGTTGGATCCAACATTGTTGCACGATGTTGCACGATGTTGGACGGGGGTGTTCAAACGGATCCAACATCAATCCAACATGTTGGATAGTACTGTGATATCGCAAAGGATTCCGGTGCTGTTTACGTTCGCCTTCGTCTTCGCGATTTCTCGGCCAAGTTGAGCTCGTAAGCCTGTTACTTTGGCTTTTATGTCTGAGATAGTTATATCTAGTCTTTCTTCCATCTCTTCGTAGGCCCTTTCTCTCTTGTTCCTGATGTGATAATCTTTGCTTGAAACGTCCCAAAGGCAAACTCTCTCTTCTAACAGATCTAGCAGTTTGTCAACTTCGGCATCTGACCACTTTCTCGTCTTGCACTTTCTTTCCCTGTGTTTACAGCCTTCCTTTTCCATTTTTAGGAGTTTTGCTCCTGCTTTCCTGCTCAAAATCTTCTGAAAGTACTTCACTCTCCGCCATCATGGTGCAAATTGAAATGATCGCCTAATCGTCTGTTAGTAAACAAAATCAAATCTCCATGGATACAGCGCGAATGACGAATTAAATGCGCGTGCGCGAGTCCAACATTGTTGGGAAAGCTGTTCAAACGGATCCAACATGTTTGGACATGCTTCATCGATCACGATAACAAAAGAAATGTTGGCCGATGTTGGATGAAAAGTTTGACTAGTTTCAAACTTCATGCAACATTGTCCAACATCATCCAACATCGTCCAACAGGGTGTTCAAACGGATCCAACATGTTGCATCCAACAATGTTGCATGATGTTGTGCCAACATGTTGCATCCGTTTGAACGGGCCTTTACACTTCATGTGTTACAGGTTTACACTTTTTTAAACAGGCTATAATAAGGTGTTGTCTAATAACAAATATCTAATTTGTGCTCCGCCCGATACGAAAAACCCAGAGATAAAACCTTCTTTAGGACAAAAACCTCTGGGATGAATAGATCTCTCAGTAACCCGTTATATACGTACACTGCTGCATGCTGGCCTCTAAGCACAAATGACATGCCAAAAATAAACAAAAACCCGACACCTAGGATACTCATGCTCTTAAAGTGCCTATCACCCTTTTGCAATTTTGATAGCTTATGAACCTCCGAAAAGTTTAGAGTACTTTTGTGAAGAAAGTTTTGGTTTAAAGTGAATACTTTATGTTCTACGCTGGTTTGAAATCGTGTAAATGTGACCTTTCCTGACCCATGACCGCGTAAGTAAAAGCCTGGGTCGAAACCTGGGTAGACGTCATCTTGACGTCATATAATTAATTCGGCTTTGCAATCATTTGAAGAAATACTCAACGTGTTGACTAAAATGACTTTTTTCTTTACTAACAACTCAACATCGATGATGTTTTCAAAACTGTGTATATTTTCTATGCATCGATGTTGTTGTGATAAAAAGGCGCCATGGAGAATAATGCATTAATGAGATGACGTCTACCCAGGTTTCGACCCAGGCTTTTACTTACGCGGTCATGGGTCAGGAAAGGTCACATTTACACGATTTCAAACAAGCGTAGAACATAAAGTATTCACTTTAAACCAAAAATGTCTTCACAGAAGTACTCAAAACGTTTCGGAGGTTCATAGGCTATCAAAATTGCAAAAGGGTGATAGGCACTTTAAGCAGTTATGAATACGCTTCAATTCATAACTCTTTACCGCATAGAGCACAATACAACTGTATGGAGTGTGTTATTGTACTGTCGCCGTGGCGTGCAACGACAGTACGAGATCTATATAAAGAAATGGTGCGGATTGACAGTGGCAATGGAAAACGCGTTCTTGCGATGCAAAGTTACTGTCAAAAAACTTGAAATGCGTAAACGCTTTTGTACATCAGTTTCTATATACTGAGATTTGGAACTTGGACAAGACCAACCAACATGTGTACTGATCTATTTCATCGTCGGTAACTTTCTTAGAATTGACTAAGCAGTAAACTGCACCTTTCTTAAGACAATGAGTACGGTATATCTTGGGATCTAAATTACAACTTGTAAATACTGATATCATAATTTCACGTACCCTAGTATAAGATATAGCTTCTCTTTGCGGAATATTCCTAGAAGTTAAACGACATAAGAGGCTGATTGTCTTCCTCTGGAATCATAGCTAATAACTTCTTGGTAATAGCTACCGGACATGAAATTTGGTTGGAAGCTTTATCTAAAAATACTTCGTGACCAACTTCTTTCTTTTGTCAATGAATATAGAAATATGGTCTTCTGATATGGTAATATGTTTACGAAGAATATGTGTTAGCTCATTACACCTACAATGTAAGAGCGCCGATAAAACCGACCACAAATATAAAAGAAATTCTACCATCTTGAATAGAACTGTTAAACCTATTATACATGGTCAAAACATGATGAATGAATTCTTTGTCAATGGGCTTCTTTCCATATTTTGGTGCTCCTAGAAGTCTTTTACAAGCTTCTACAGTTTGTTTAACGAAACTATGGTCTGTAGGAGAAGGACCCCCGCTAGCTCATGAGCCCACCTAATACCATACAACACTGCCGTAATTGGTGCTGGTGAATTACAAGAACTTATTTTATCTTCAAGATAAAGAGCAACGTATAAAGGACAAACCGGAAATGCGTCCAGTTCCCACCGTTTCCACTTCTTCCACTCATTTTTGTACTAGACTGTTGTAGAAATTGCTTTAGCATTTAAATGTAGAAGAGGCAAATGTAAAGCAAGGCGTTTTAACCTAGGCGAGGTCAATTGATCTGCATCTTTCCAAATACCAAATTGGAAAACATCTACAGAAGTATGCAAAAGTAGTGTCAATACATTACTGTGACGTAATTATTAATTATCTAAAATCAACTCTTAATGCTAACATGTTGAATTTTGAAAATCCGGTGAATACCGAGCTCTTATACTATAAGAGATACTCATACCTCTCCCGGTGAGAAACATATCTTCTCTCTTAGGTAACAACCAGAACTCTCTGCTAAAATGAGCCATGACCACGCCTGGAAAAGGCTTAATAAAAGGCCAGAATTTGGCTGAATTCCATTCTGGAATTACAATTGTCCCAAAAGCTTTACAGTTTAGCATGTGCTTCAACACCGATAAGATTAAAACGGTGGAGGACAGACCCAATTATTGATTAAAGCCCAACCTGTGTAAAACAGTCTACTGCCTCTGTACCGGGGCACCAGACTCCGAATTGAACTTCTTCAACTGAGTGTTGTGATTGTCAGCCATTCTGTCAATTTCGAATGG
The DNA here is from genome assembly GCA_030867875.1 of Actinernus sp. WN-2022. Classification (NCBI taxonomy): domain Eukaryota; kingdom Metazoa; phylum Cnidaria; class Anthozoa; order Actiniaria; family Actinernidae; genus Actinernus; species Actinernus sp. WN-2022. The sequence continues at coordinate 28,839,562 of JAOWCC010000577.1, forward strand.
CCCCCATTTGTAAAACAGCATTCTGAAATAAATAGGATTCAGCTTCCAGTCATCTGGGTCGATTATTCTACTCAAATAATCAGCAATAACATTTTGATCCCTTGGGACCCACTGAGCATCGAAACAAACACTATTCAAATTTCGACAGCAATCGCCTGTAACTCTCGAACAGGACTTCCTACATGGACTATACGCACTACACTTTGGTTGTCTGAAAAGACTTTGACCTTCTGGTTGCTCAAATGTACATGAAAACTTTGAAAGCTATACGAAATTGCCTTAAGTTCTCTGAATGTAGAAATTTTCTCTTTCTCGATGTCATTCCAAATTCCTATGGCCTGATTATTCTCAGATGAAACTAGATGAGCACCATAGCCAGTTGCGCTAGCATCACAATACTGATTACCTTGGAACATATTGTAACCAAATGCCGAATAGGGAATCCGTTGAAAGCATCTATATGCTGAAGCCAAAATCTAATTTCATCTAGTTGAAACAACAACAACAATATCCGACCAAGAGCGCCTAGATTGAATGCACAAATACATTTGTCTTGTGAAAATCCTAGTAACAGTTCCCATAGCTAACGTAAAAGAAATCAGAATTCCTGCAAAGCGAGCCACTTCTAAAACTTTAACGGCTGGATATGAAAGGAAAATGCTGTTCAAAATAGTCTTAGCCTTCGAAATCTTTCTGACTGGAACAGAATAAGTTGCCATGATTGTATTGATCATTAAACCCAACCACTCTCCAATGTGAGTTGGTTCCCAATGGGACTCAGTTAGCCTCATTAACTTTCCAGCCAACATGTAAAAGATCACTCTGCACTAATGAGCTAGATAATTTAGCGGCCTCTTTAGAATTATTTCCAACTATTCCATCGTCAATGTACATAATAGCTGAAATTCCTTGTGCTCTCCATCTAGCAACAAAAGGCTTGAACATTTTAGTAAATAAATAACAAGCTGAAGATAGCCCAAAAGGAAGAACTTTGAAAACGAAATATCTTCTTTTGTTATCGGGATAAAGCCAAGAGAAACCTAAAAACTTGCAAAATTCTGGATCTATACTTAAATGATGGTAGCCAGATTCTAGATCAAAAGTAGAAAACCACATACCTTGTTGAAACATTTCTGCTAAAGTTGGTAGACTTTCATATTTGAATTGAAATCTCTGAAGATACAAGTTAACCGACCTGCTCAAATCTATTACCAGCCTTAACTTCTTCCCTTGAACTACTGATAACGGATTACAACAATAAGGTATCGAATCTACTTCGATAATACCTCTGTTACGAAGCAATTGATCTATAGCATTAATAACAAACTGACCGCAATGTAAAGCGCTCTTATTATTTTCGATGTTGCAACGCTCTGGTAAACTCAAAAAAGGAAGCTTATAACCTTGCTCCAAAACCTCTATGACTAATTGAAAGAGCTGTAAATTACTGTACCACCAAAATGTAGATTGGGTAATCCTACCCTGAACACCAATTGAATCAGAGGGCTTACTTTCTGTAAGATCTACAAATTCCCCTCTCAACTGCTTAAGTGAGGTTCTTTTCATTAACTAGTAAATTAAAATGTTCCTCAACGATGGCTAGTCGACTGCGGCATGCTGGTTGCTGATGGGGCTGCAAGTGCAGGGAGTTGTGGGAACGCTGGATTGCTGCCAAGGAATCCACCTGTGGTATTCTTGACGGGACAAGCTCTCCAGTAATGACCGGATTTGCCGCAATAATAACACATGCGAGAAAGAGAAAAAATAGAATTAACAGTTGTAGAAGTAGGATTGCCATTAGCTAATGAATTGACATTCATATTCTTAACTGAATCAGCACGATACCTATGACTTTGCCTAAGAAAGCGTTAATTTTTCTCTTTGCGTTTGATTTCTCTTTCTTGAGTTACGGCTTTGAGAGCTTTCTTCATGCGTTTTTGGTCTCCAGAATTATCGGCAAGCTCTTTACGTTTGTACTCGACCACAAAATCCCAACCGTGTCGGTCGGCCAACTTAAGTTCTTTCTTTCTAAGATTAATAAGAGCTTTACCTTCTTATAGACAAGTCTTCACTTCAGAGAGTTTCTTTCTTTCCAAGTTGTGTAACGCATCGTCTAATGTGGTCTCAACCTCCTGCTGGTGTTTAAAGTTCAACTCGTTTCCTTTCTTTTTGAACTCGTAGGAGATGGATTTCTCTGTGGTCTTAACTTTCTTGACAACGACTGTAGAGCGTCTTCATGATCTTGCTGAAGTTCTCTTTTAAATGAAGATAGTTGAGAAGCTACCGTTTCTTGTACACTTGTCAGCAAAGCTGCGACGTCCAGGTTCTGAACAGTAGTCATCCTCGGAAATTTGCACTTAGACTGCTGCACAACGGCGAGATGAATAGATCTCTCAGTAACCCGTTATATATATACGTACACCGTTGCATGCTGGCCTCTAAGCACAAATGACATGCCAAAAATAAACAAAAACCCGACACCTAGGATACTCATGCTCTTAAGCCGTTATGAATACGCTTTCCGACTTCACTTGTTCCGTCGGAAAGCTTCAAAACATTCGTTGATGCCATACACCTAATAGCTTATTAATAATAATATTCCCTACCCTTTAAAAGCCTTGTGTGGTCCGTTGGATGAGCTAATAATGTCTGCAAAATAGGAGCCCTCGGTATTATAGGTCAGTTTTCACGGCAGCAATTTATGACTACAGTATATATATAAAGCCCACGGTAAAGTGAGTGGAAAATCCTGGCCCCCCCATCCTATACATGTTAGAACTGAAGCTTATTCTCCAGCAAAATAGCTTGCACATGCAGACTCAGGTCTTCGAGAAAGTGCTGATTTAAGCTTTCATCAGACTTAATGATGTTCTCCAGCACTCTATATGGGGAACATTGGATGAGCTGATGTCTGCAAAATAGGAGCCCTCAGTATTATAGGTCAGTTGAAATTTTCATGGCAGTAATGACTAGTATTTTAGGGGGAGGGAGGTAAAGCTAAAAATCAACTAAAAGACATTGGGTCTTAATATAATGGGTTAACTGTCCAGTCAACCCCAGCGTGATGTCGACGTCGTAGACAACACGCTTCGGCGGGTAATAATGTTTTACGGGCTTTGCTATCATTTAGAAATTAGTGGCGAAGTATGGACAGCTATCAGTCTAGATCGCATCTAGAGGGATTCTGTGGGCATGCTCCCCTCGAAAAGTTTGAAAATCTATCTGAAATGGTATTTCCTGCATTTTGAAAGTGCTTTCAAGCAAATATTAATTAAAGGAAAGCCAGAGATTAGTAATCACGAGAACGACTTGTCAGCTCGCGTTTATTTCCTTCATGGGCAGGTACGTCCCTTGATGTATTTCATTGATCTCCTTCGTCAGTGGCCATATCGGCCGAATACGAACACATTCCCGACGGCTACAAGTACTAGTTTTTGATACTAAAGGATAATATAATTGATTAATGCTGCGGTCACACTCGAACCTAAGTCTAGTTTTAGTCTCGAACTGAAGTCTCCATACCAATGTGACCGGCAGTTTATGCAACCCCGTAACTAAGAGTTGTTGCTAGAGAGTTTCCGCAGATAACAAAATAATTAAGTCTGATAAGTCTAGCATCAGAACATGATTAAATGGAGACAAAAGATTTATAGAGAGCCGCCGCTGACCCGGGTTCGCATACTGCGGTACTCCGGTCAAGGCAGTGATTTTTCTCAAGATGTAAAACCTGGCTTGGGAACTGTGAATCCCTCGTAGCTCGGATGACCACGTACTTATGATTGGCAGTCCTGTCTCCAACAATGGAGATGTAAAAGAACCACTCTATACTATATATAGACATAAACAAATCTCTGGCGGTGACCACCTTCTATGTAATACTAATAATAATAGTCTTTATTGAAAGTACTTCAAACCAACGTTAAAGTTTACAAATATTATAAATAATAATACTAGTAAGATAATTTAATTATACATTATAATTATTACATAAAATAGGTAAAATTCGGCAATTTAATACATTCTAGATATTTACGAGTTAAAGAGACATCTATTTATGAAACAGTTTTTGAACCTTTCTGTTCTACAATACGTTAGCTGGAAATTATGTTGCCTTTACCGACCCATTCGGGTTCTCAGTGGTGGGAGGAGACTGTGTAGAGGATTGTTCGGGTTATTGATAACCTTTTTCCACAGCTTTAGGTCTTTCTGATGGAGAATTTCCTTAATTTGTGTACAATATTTTATGTATGCATATCTAAGTGCTCTTCTTTGTAGTTTATCTATCTGACACAAGTATTTGGAAATTTTGCCTCCACTACACAATTCAGACACACACAGTCATATAGGATACTTGGGGATGTCGGTCAGCCGAGCCCGACGACGTTTATTCATATAATTGCTCATACTTGCAGAACTTGCTTACAGGCATTCGTTCTTCAACTTTTAGTCTCTATTTACTACTATTATTAATTATTGCGACACTGCCGGATACGAAAACCCAAAACCACTGTGTGGACTAAACGGGAACGTATACTCCCACCAATGCAGTGCCGCCAACTCTGGGAGCTGAGGTCATCTAAATACATTTAGTCCGATATGATAAATGCAATCTTATGCCGATTTAAATTAAACTCGGACGATTCTAACCTAGCCAGAATGTTTTCCCTTAATGTTCGTTATGCCTCCGACTTCTAGATCCAATCATTTAAAAAAAATGAAGCAAGGTAGCAAGGCTGACCTAGAATGAATTCAACCTCTTAACAGTCACCTACTTATGGCACACTACATTACCCATAATTCTCAGCACTACTCTCCCCAGGCTTCTGTTCCGTGCCAGCAAAATATTCATTTCTGTGAATTTCGTACCTCAACTAACATAAATTACACATTTTGCCTCCACTACACAATTCAGACACACACAGTCATATAGGATACTTGGGGATGTCGGTCAGCCGAGCCCGACATGCATATAGATTTACAAAGGTAGGGCCCGAGTGGTGAACCCGTTAGCCTTTGCCACTGACGTGACGTTAGCATTAACATATTTCCATCTATCATGCCGCTGGAAGTTTCTGTCTGGGATACGAGAATTAGCGGCTGAAAAAGCTCCACCAGACCTTTTGGAATGTGTACTAAATTTGGAATTATCGGGGACAATATCTTTAAATAATTTCTTAAACAATCCCCTAAAATAGAGTGGCTAACATGCTTTTTCATACGCAAAATGCGTTTCTGCTTATGGATCCAAATAAAATATCACTGGAATTTCGTTAATTCCGGCCTTAGACATATATATGTATATACAACCTTAATAACTGGACAAAATACGATTTATGCTAGATGTAGACTTGGATGTCTCTATCAAATACTATAAATATAGGGCCAATCAAATGGATTGGCGGAAACAGATTTTACTTATAAGAATTCATGTGCAAATAATGTCCATCTATTAAATGCTGTAAGGTAGGGTTCAGTAGTCCCTCTGGATCTGGATGCTAGAACTGCTTTATTTCAGGTTCTCCTTTAGCTGTTTGGTTCTATCACTGGTAATGTCTGATAACCACAACTCGTTAATGTCTGATAACCACAACTCGTTGGCAACTTCTGGAGAAAGAAAAATGAAACAAACGAAAAATAAGGGCATACAGTGAAAGCAGTGATATGGCAAAGACCATGTCAGTATTGAAGTATCAATAAATTTCATAACATGGTAAGATTATAATGCCCATCTGTATTCCCCTTTAGGGCACCCCTTTAGGGCCAACTGAAAACACATTTTCAGCGATTGCATGTTGCACAATTTCTTTCAAAATCTGTGCAAAAACTTTTTCGTAATATAACAATAACGTCACAAGACTCATCCAGGGCTTCACCCAATTCTGTATTCCCCTTTAGGGCACCCCTTTAGGGCACCCCTTTAGGGCACCCCTTTAGGGCACCCCTTTAGGGCCAACTGAAAACACATTTTCAGCGATTGCATGTTGCACAATTTCTTTCAAAATCTGTGCAAAAACTTTTTCGTAATATAACAGTAACGTCACAAGACTCATCCAGGGCTTCACCCAATTCTGTATTCCCCTTTAGGGCACCCCTTTAGGGCCAACTGAAAACACATTTTCAGCGATTGCATGTTGCACAATTTCTTTCAAAATCTGTGCAGAAACATAACACCATTCCTAGTTGAAAAACTTAAACATTTATTGCCAAATATACAATTGTTAATTGGCTTTACCTCTCATAAAGAACTCAGGATTATTTATTGCTTAAAACTACTCAATCTTGGACGAAATCGCTCCAATGTATCCCATCTGAACAAAGTACAGGCCAGAAATGACCCAATTTCACAGCGGTACAATTACAATGCCTCTAGCATTACATACTCGTGTAATCAATTACTTTACAAGTCAGATAGACAGGCTGACATAAGCAATTGTTGTCATAACTCCCAATCCTGGGAAAATGCATTTACCCCACTATATCGTGGTCGATAATACCGAGTATTAAACTTTGGCACCTTAGCCTTTGGCACCTTAGCCTTGTAACAAGCATGCGAACCTATCGCACGTGTGCGGACCCCATATAGGACTTCAGAACCGTTCATTACAATTTTGGCTGCGTTTACATTGTCTGTAAAATGCATTTACCCCGCAAGTTCGTGGTTGCTGATAATGAGTATTAAACTTCGGCAACTTAGCCTTGTAACGGCATGCGAACCTATCGCACGTGACCCCATAAATGGTGAATACTAAGAAATGCGTAGTCATTAATAGTATCGATGATCGTCATAATCTATTATTCAACTAATTTCTTCAACGTAAGAATTTAGCTATCTTGGAATCCATTGTGCCTCCAAACTTATTCCCTTGATACAGTTCTGATAAATATCTAAAGCGATACCGAAACTGCAGATAGGCTGGGACCTCAGAGCCATTCATGACAATTTTGTCTACGTTGTTTACATTGTCAGTAAAATGCATTTACCCCGCAAGTTCGTGTTTGCTGATAATGAGTATTAAACTTCGGCAACTTAGCCTTGTAACAGCATGCGAACCTATCACACGTGTGCTGACCCCATAATTGGTCAATATTAAGAATTCCGTCATCATTAATAGTATAATCTTCATAATCTATTATTCTACTAATTCTTCTGCATAACAATTTAGCTATCTAGGAATCCATAGGTCTGTGATAAATATCTAAAATGATATGGTACCTAGAAGGTTCATGACAATTTTTGGCTACATTTATATAAATGTCTGTAAGCCATGACACAGTTTATGAGCAAACACTTTGACAGACAGGGAGACTGTATACAACCGGCTCTATTAAGTAGAAATTTGAGACATTTCAATTTCTGACCTATTTTGGTGGAAAAAACCTTTCTTCAAAGTCTAATGTACTTCCACATGCTGTATCGGATGCGTCACTGAAATAGACTCGGTCAATCTATGTTTAACAGGTCATAAAGGGATACCGTTAAGTTTATTAACAACCAAAGTTATATAACAGACAGAATAAGCCGAGTAACATACAACTGCTGATTTGGTAGCGGAATTTCAGAGTGATAACAGCGTGAATATTCCTTGTCGTAAGTCTAGAAACATTCCCCATTGCACACAATTACAACTGAAATAACTTTGCCGCAAAATATTGCCAATTTTCTTAACATGGAATGTGGAACTTAATGAATGGAACACTGCGGTAAGATCTTTTGACAAGCTTTGAATTCTTTTATCTTTAGCAGAAATGGTAGCATCTGAAGCATTAAAGTAATTAGGGCACCAAATATATTTCCAATGAGAATTAACTTCATTAGGTAGGAACTGAACTTAAACAGATCGGAATGCACTTGTAAACTGACAATTTGCCGTGCTAGAATATAACTGAATTTTAATACAAATCCATAGTATATATACACTACAGTAGATTTCCTTCAGATCTCCACTTTTTAATTAACAGTTTTGAGCAATTCAACCTTAACGAAATATGGTATTGAACTGAAAACGAAAGGCAAAACGTGCGATTCGTCTGTAAATATCCACTAAAACAACCAATATGTCATTTGTTCTTCAAAATTTACTACTTCGTAATAACGGCTTTCAAGTCGAAAGACTGCACATGAAGTGCTCCATGCTTAACAAATTCCTTTGAGGACAGACACATATTCTCATCTAAACTTGTTCTTATATAGATACAATTATTTGTATGTGTAAGATCTAGAATTAACTTACGGACTTCTGAAAAGAAACAGATAATGGTTAACAATATTCGACTTGGTCTGACACTTCTGAAATACAATCAAGACACAATAGTTCGTTAAACGCTTCTTCTACAAACACGGCTTCTTCAAGAGCCGACTTATTATTTTATGCCTTTTAAGGACCAGGAATGTACAAAAACGGTAATAAGTAGCTATAGCCAAGGTAGACAACATATAAAACAATTAAACCGAGGCACACCATTGACACCCATTGTATAAAAGCTCTACGTAAATTCCCCTAACAGAGTTGCGCCTCTGAGAAGTTTTAGAATTTAGTATTAATGTTTTCAAGTTGTTGGCATTCAACCTCTGGTACGTTACGTATACTAAAATCACAATCAACCTCTAAGGAACTCACAATGACAAAATCAAAAATTCCAGTTAACCGGAACATACTACACCTTTTTCGTAAATGTCGACACTTTCGCCTAGTCGTTTATGGAGCATTTGACTAGCGGCAAGGAAGTCAGGACAATTCGCCAACCAGCTTCCATATAGCCTGTGTAGCAAGCATTTCTGTGGGTTTTCCGATTGTGTCGTCTGTGTGGTATAAAGTGGTAATCTGGGAACCAGATTATGGCTTGGACTTTCCCTCACTCTTTGATGTTAGGCTCTGGAGGATGTGAAAAGCTTAGGCAATTTCACAACTCTCGCTTCTGCTCTGTAGATAGTTTTCTCCCCCTCCTCATCTTTGACCGCTTCTATTACGGCTTTAGCGGATTTGTACTGTTCCTGGTTGCTTTTCTTTATTGAATGAAGGCGTTCCACCTGAAGTTTTTATCTGCTTAATTTCTCTAATCTGTTCTGCTGCACTTTGTGAGTCATTAGACCTTTTAAGTGCTGCCATAGTTCTTTATAAGAATAATCACATCTGAAAAATGGGATCTTCGTTGTTGCGTTCGGTGTTCTTTTTAACTTCGGTTTCTTCCAAAAAAAATGAAGCAAGGTAGCAAGGCTGACCTAGAATGAATTCAACCTCTTAACAGTCACCTACTTATGGCACACTACATTACCCATAATTCTCAGCACTACTCTCCCCAGGCTTCTGTTCCGTGCCAGCAAAATATTCATTTCTGTGAATTTCGTACCTCAACTAACATAAATTACACTATGAAGCAACACCCCAGACGGTCATGCAGTATGTAAACAAGGACATAATCAAAGTATTGAATAAATATTGTAAGTCCTTGATAGGGTAGCCATTTACTTTGCCCATTAAAATATCAAATTGTATATCCCAATTATTGGGACAATTCTGGAAAGTTCACTGGCTCCTAGGAATTTCCAAAGATGTTAAAATCTCGGCAAATGAGGTCGACTTGGCGTGGTATTCTAGGGGCAACTAAAGAATGAGACATCACCACAAATTGTCAAATTTACCCCTTAGAACCAAAATCTGTTTGGCTGCACCGTTGCTTCAACAACTACAGCTAAACGTTGAACTTGCATAGGTCGCAAAACGAGCTCGCAAGCACGTAGACTAGCTAGTGTGAAATAGTTTGGTGAAATAAAGGCCGGACTGTAAATCAACACAAGTCAATGATGCAATAGGTGTCAAAATGAGTTATGTTTTATAATGGTCAATCATGAGACCTCTTAATGTTAACATTTTGGACGTAATTTAAAAGTGGAATGTAGTCAGATTTCCCCCAAACCTTTCACAATAAGCCCTGTATTATCACTGATCACAATGCATCGATAGCAATTACATATTGACAGTATAACTGTTTGTCAGTTGTTTGTGGTTACCATGGTGATCTGCTCACCTACCATCCAACGCGCCACGGAGTGGCTATAGTCAGTTTTTAACGGTAGTCAGCGCAATGTTTATTATTGATTAATTTGCTTAATCTATAACCCATTGATTTAATACACTTCGGTTTGATCTTTTTGTGCTTTATTCATAAGAAGTAGGGTTATGTTTTACGAGCATCGTTCTTTTGCGATCCGCACGTTTTTCCTCGCTAAAGACCAACTTTAGAACACATTTTAGAATCAGCAATGACACGCAGCTAGCCCTGACCACATCTGACATCCCCATCACACATTGACACACTTAGGAGAAACTGCAAGAGTGTGTGTACTGTACTGTATACATAAATCAAAAAAATGCCACTTCGGGAGAGAATTAAATTTTAATAAGTATGGTTCAATTCAAATTTCAAAGCCAGATCATCAGTTAGTTACCATAGCTTTCTCAGTGTAGACGTTTGTTTCGCCGTAAGCTTGACAATGTCCGCAGCTAAAACTCAAATGGATTCTGGTGATTAATCTTAAGAGAAAGGAACTGCTTGTATTCGAGTCTCGAATATCTGATAATCAATCTTTAAAGGTATGGAACAATAGCCAAGGTGCTTTCATATCTTCATGAAATCCAATAATCCTCCCTTATTTATTCAACCAAAGTTATATTTTAATCAAACAGATTTGGCGCCCGTCATAGTCGTCAGTTCGATCTCTGCACATTTATTTAATTATTCTTCAATTTCAGCTCTTGAACATAAAGTAAGAAATGACTTCCCTAATGGAACTGTGCGCCTGACAAACCCGATAAATACCACAGGAAAGCAGACTATATCACAGTTTGCTATCTATAATATACAGCCAGGCCTTTATTGTCTGTACTGAGTCTCAAAGAAGCCACGCGCGACAACATGTAGCACAATTTAGCATTTTACTCATTTGAATCCGCCATGATTTAATAAATTAAGCGAGAAAGTAATGATATCATCAAACTGTATTCAATCAATACCTCCTCTATTTTATCGAGACTAATGATATTAAGAACGGTACTCCTTTGTAGATTAAAAACTCGGTTCAAGCTGAACTACACAACGTTAGACTTCTTCAATGTACTTTAACATTTCCATCCATCAAGAATCTAGAATTTTCTTTTGAGGGAGGCACGGGTTTATTGCTTTATTCAAACGGTTTAAAATGACTCAAGTTTTTACGAAATATTACATAGATTTTACCTGACATTTATTTACATAAGTATGACGAATTTAGCAGTTGCTAATACCAAATCAAATAAGTTGAGGTTTGTAGCCACTCCTTTTAGGTATTCGAGTCTCTAACGACAACTCAAAATGTAGTTACTGGCTAAAACTAAAACTAAACGAAACGCTTGCTACAAACTGTAATAGAGCATAATTAACAAATGGAAAGAAATGAATAATTTATCTGATAAACCTATGGTTTTGATTCAAAAGAAAAATTACCGTTAGTTGCCGAAAATTTAATCTCATGAGAAAGTCCCATATGACTTCGTTATTACAAACAGAAGCGATGCTTTGTGTTGCTAGCTTTTAAGCTTGTTGTCAAAACTAAATTGATTGGTGCATCTATGTTAACTTTGTTATTGATTTAGTAAGAGTCGAACTTTAAATTGTTCAGCATTATCTTAGGCTTGGTTGATTTTATCTGACAGAAATCTTTATTCTTGTGCTTTAGGACTTCCAATTTATATTTTACCGTCCGCAAAAGCCATTACAGGACACAACGCGGGATTTCAATAAAGCCCACCCGTGTGGTAAACTAATTGAATAATTTGTCAGCCCGCTTTCAAGTCTCGAGTTGGTATTTCCCACATCTCAAACAGTTGTAATCACTTGGGGAGAGAAATCTTCGTCTAGCCAAGTTTGGACTTAAGGTATTATTGTAAGTTCCTCTATTTTCTTATTGATCTGACTATATGTAAAATAGAAAAAAATCTTCTTTCCTTAAAAAACATCGAGATTGGCTTTAATGATAATACTGATGCTGTTCGCCTCAAAAAAGAAGAAATATATTTTCTTTCCTTTGAATGTTTGAATTAGGAACGCCGTTTGCTTGCATGGTGCGAACTTAACGCTTTTGGTGATACAAAATCAAAATATAGCAACAAAACAAATTCACTGATCTACAGTTAGTGTTGTTTCAAAAAAAATTCTTTAAATTTAAAACCTTCTGAATTTTTACCTCACTTCAATATTTTAAAATTCTTTTTTTTAATGAACAAACTGAATCCTTGCTCAGTTTCGGTTTTCGGATTTGTATTTTACTGCTTCTCGAGTGCAAATATTGTATTTGTTCACACGTACAGACATTTCAGAAAGGTAGCGACGTTTGCACTTTCGACATCAATGTGTACTGATTTCCTACATAGATTGGTCGCTGTTTTTAATAATAAGTTCCTTTTAAAATGTGATCTGCAAGAAATCAAAGATAGTAGAATTAAATATCGCTGGAATTTATGACTGTAAAAATTACTAAAACATTTTTTTTGTATATATGTCTGGTAAAATAAATATAAGGGGAAAACGTCAACACTCCATTTTTTAAAGCATACTGTAATTTCCTTTCATTGCTTTTTCCTGGAAAAATGCAGTTTTAAACTGATCAGAGAATATTTTGAATGTTTTTGAATAAGATTTAACCATAAAGACAATTTGTAAGTTATCGAAGAACCCTAATCTACGGCTTTTTGCATTAATTTGCAGTGAAGTAGAATTCATTTAAACATTGGATCAAATGTGTGCGTTACTTATATTATTACCTCTTAATATTTAATGTGAAATTTGAGTTTTGTTCTGTTTATACTCAGCACAGAAACTCGCATATCTCAGTCTTGCTTTTTAGCTGCTAGGTTTATATTCACAGAATCAAAGAACAACACAAGAGAAGTTTATGATAAATCTTTAATCCTTACATTTTTCTGATTACTTATTCCTTTGATAATTTATCCTGTCACTCCAAAAGTCCGGCGTGATTCGATACATATACATATATACACACTTATATATATAATTTATATACATACATACATATATATCGGTTAGAAAAGAGAGAAACTCTACAAAAGAAAGGAAGGCGTGTTCACCTTAACGTATCTCTGCGTGAGTCGTGTATGTTTTCACAAAATCAAGAAATATATCATTGCCCTCGAGGCAATGAGGCCTGAGGCTGAATATATACAGAGACATGGACCTGATTTGATCCACGTAAACTTGACGTAAAACAGTTTCAATACAGATCATGTGACATGTTCTCAATATGTACTACAGTTTCCAAACCGAACGATCAGAAGTATACTGCAGATGCCGGCCGTCTTGGCAGGATTACTACCAAGGACGTTTACTTTTTGAGCAACTATTTTGGTTCTTCAAGTTGATTTGTTATAAATACTGTGGAAAATATCGAGTACACTTCCAAAAGAAACTGTAAGAAAGAAGCTAATTCTGGCTCTGAAAGATGCCTTAAAGTTAAATGTGAAACTTGATGGCATGACCTACTAGAACCATTAATTAAACATTGAACGAGAACTCAGTTTTCTTATAATAAGCGGTATAAAATGCTCAGCTGACAAATAGACAATAAACAACAAAATTTACTTGAGCATCTAACAAAGGTTGAATATCGAAAACTGTATATATGTATGTAGAGATGTATATATATATATATATATATATATATATTGGGATAGTGGCACTATGTCCGGATAATTTTATCTTAATATGAGAGTTTAATCGTAATTATTCGAACTGTTAGTGAATGCGTTTGTTGTTTGTTGCCATTACAGTGCAGTAAGTCTTTTAATTGTCTTGTCTTAGATCCTCGTAATATTCTTAAGCTGGTAAGAAACGTAACATTAATTAAATTCAGTTAAACCCTTCCGGCTGATCTCAACTCTTGTTGGAGTTAAGCCTGCTATGAATTGCATCAGTTCATAGCATAAAATATTAATCTTAAACTAGTTAACAAGAAAATAGTGATTCAGGTATGAACAGCGTTCATAGCATCCATATTTTGCATTTTTATGTTTCTTTTGTTATTTAACTTCTTTTCGGCTTGAAAATCACCCATAAGAATATCAAAATAGCTTTAACTGTACGCATAATCCTATACTAATATAAACGATTTCTAAATTACAGATCACTGGCTGAGTGACGAACGCACTAAAATGAACGACACATTCAACACTACAGCACCGGGTAACGTTGAACCTCCGGCAATCCGCTATACCCGACTTGTACTCTATCCCCTGATCTTTGCCATCGGGGTGGTTGGCAACTCCATCGTCTGTGCACTCATCCTCAAAAAAGGCAAATCCTCGTCTGCGAATGGCTACTTTATTTTAAATCTTGCCGTCTCCGACCTGATGGCTTTACTGTTGTACCTCCCTTTTGATTTGGCCTACCTGGAAAACAACTACGTCTGGCAGTTTGGCTCCTTTATGTGCAAGTTTATTAACTGTCTTACTAAGCTCTCGGTCACCGTCTCGGGGACAACTCTCGTGGCAATCAGTTTCGACAGGTACAAAGCTATAGTTTATGCTTTAAAGAAAAGACTGTCTAGACGAGACGCAGTGTTCATCATGACCTTCATCTGGGTGTACTCCGCGGTGCTACAGCTTCCTTACGTCTTCGCACTCAAGTTAGTTCCCGGAGATGAATGCATAATTGACTTCATGTTTTGGAGGACACCCCTGGAGTACCAGCTGAATTACGTTCTTGGTGTCTTTACGCCTGAGTTCGTTATACCCGCTATTGCGATTACGTTGGCTTACGCAGGGATCGTTCTCCATCTCAAGAAAACTCACAAAAACAACTCACAGCACGGATTGTTCCAGAAGTCAACAATAACCATGCGATCACAGCAGAACAGAAAAACAACTAAAGTCCTGACAGGCTTGGTAACCATCTACACCATCTGCATCCTTCCGCACATGATCTGTGTTCTAATGGTGATCTTTAACAGCGATTATCTCAGATCGCCAGTCATGAGGCTTGCCTACGAGTTTACCCGACTTCTTACCATCATGAATTCATGCTTAAATCCCATACTATATGGGGCCATCAGTAAATCGTTCCGTAGCGACTTAAGGAACGTCCTCTGGAAGAAAAAGAGTTCCCAATTTTCTCTAAAGTTTCTGAGGTCGAGTCAGAATGTGACTCAAACGACCAGAAGATGTATCAAAGAAACAATTCCACTGGAGAACTCGTTCCAATGAACTGATGAAGCAACTCAAGGCAGAGGGGAAAAATGGTATTTTGTCGGTTTTCAGTTATCGAAAACAGGAACGAGGCTATAAGAAGCAAAAAGGAGCAGGAACGGATGTCTTCGAAGCATTTCATTCGATTGAAAACAGACAAACTATGTAAAATGACTTAACGCTCCTCCAAACTCGGGATTTCCAAGTACATGCAGTTATTGCGAAAACGAACTCGGATTTTCACGGCCCTGGTTGATTATTCTGAGTCGTCTATGACCCAGAATTCCAATTTTTACGCAAAATCATCTAGACTCTGAAGTTTAAATTTGGTACAAATCCGGACTGACTATGGCCCATCCTAGCAAGTAAGCATAAGTGCTCCCCTCCCCACCCCCCCCCCCCCCCCCAAAAAAAAGCAAAAACACATGGGGAGAAGATGCATAGCGTGAAGGCCAGCAGTTTTACTTGTCAATGTCAATAACAGCGACATTGGGGATCCTGACGATACATCTGTTATGCTGGGTGGGCTTAGTTTTCCTAAAATCCTTACAAGGCTTTTTCTTCTTAACTTTATATATATATATTTTCCCGTCCTTGGAGCCGACGGGGCAGTGGCTCCGGGCTTCAGCATCGTAATTCTCGGGATTTCTCTCTGCAGCTTTCACGGGGTTGATTTTTGAAAGCATTTATCACATTGAACACAAATTAATGCTGTAATACCATGATCTTCCTAACTTTCCTCGTCAGCATGCATACTTCAACTAAATCTCCCCTCATACATGTGACGTATAAAATGAGGGAAATTTAGTACAACCATGTGTAGGCATGCCTCTACTGATGTTCCTTCATCCGTACAAGTGGACCAGGTTACGGCAGCACAACAGTCTACCTTCAGACTGCCACCTTTTCCTATAGCGATACTTCGTGTTGATAAACATTACAATTGTTATGCTAATGTACAACAATGATTTCAAAAGGCCGCTTTGTGTCAGGAAGCAATTGATCTCTGGTTGGCACATTAATGACAATGGATGACGTGGCAGTAAGTATCGCTATAACCCAGGGCGACCACTCAAGTTCAAGCGACGAAAGAGCTTCTCTTGATATTTCGATCACGTTTCTTCCATGTGGGATACTTAAAACAATAAACGTGACGTAATTAAATTCCACGCATGCTTCTTGAATATTTAGTCAACCACATCATTACATTGTATTTTAGTGTTATTCTTTCCCAAAACAACATATTTTCCCCAGGGGAAGCCAGGGTCATTCAATCAATGGAACTCAATCAAGCAAAATAACAAAAGTTATCGAAAGCAACCTAAACTGCAACGTCTTGTAATTTATCCAGAGAAAACTAAACATCTCGGAGATCATAGTATTACAAACTAATAGTATGACATTTCGAAAAGTTAGTATTAAATTTCCCCTCGAGCCTCGGCTAGCTCTCGGCGAAATTTAATCACTAATTTCCCTCATGCCATGAAATTAGTAGAGGAAATCGTATGAACTGCTGGTGCTATACGTTATTTTAGGCACTGAATGATATTTTGAAAGTTCTGATAATTGCACGATCCTTTAGGCGAGTGCATGCAATTTGAGAACTTTCAAAATATCACTCAGTGCCTATAAATCACGTATAGCACGAACAGTTCATGCGATTTTTTTTGTTTATAACATACTGAGCAAACCTCCGCTGAAAGCGTGCAATGTGCACTCTATAACCTTTTCAGTCAGTATGTATTGACCAATTAGAATCCAGATATTTTGTTGAGTATATAATACGCCAAGCACCACACCATATTCACAGGTAGACAAGACTCAATTTAGATAACTGTGTCAAGGATAGAAAATAATTCTATGTTGTTTGGAAATGAATCCGTTTTAAGATATTTATGTTGATTTTCAGTGTGATGGTCGTAATGGCCTTTTGCAAGAATGGAATCACGTGGTTGTACTGGGTGGCAAACAAAATCTTAATTCATACTGATTTAAAGGCACTTGCATGGGCTCGGTAGTGTTATTAGCAAAACCTGTTTGTAAACGCTGTTATTCACCTCAAATCGATTGTCGATCTTTCTAAAACAGCATTTTAAAGTTTGTTTGCCATCTAGTAAAGCCTTTCCCATAGGATCACAAGCGCAATTCATTCGTTACTTAAGTGATATATCAGCACGTGACTGTTTCCAGTAAAAGGATCGACTATTACAAATCGTGCAATGATTATAAGTAATACCATGACAAGAGGGAAATTAGTGATTAAATTTCACAAACTCTCCCGAGGCTTGAGGGGAAATTTAATTTCACTAATTTCCCGAATTGTCATGGTATAACTTTGTAATACTCTGATCGCCGAGGAACGGAACAAATCTATGAGAAGTTTAGTTTTCTCTGCCTAAACTAAAGACGTCGCAGTTGAGTTGCTTTCGAAAACGTTTTAATGCTTGATTGAATGACCTTGGCTTCCCCTGGAAGCAAGTGTGTTGTTTAATTTTTGAAAAGAATAGCACTAAAACACAATGTAATTATGTGCTTGACTAAATATGTAAAGGCTTGCGTATATGGTTTTAAGTATCCCACATGGAAGAAGCGGGTTTGTGATATGAAGAGAAGAACGTGCAGATTAAAATACGTGATCCCACATGGATTACGTTGAAGGTTATGATGAAGCCAGGTCAGTTTGGGTTCAATTTTTTCACCCGGGAGCGCAGGGCTAGTCGTGCCAGAGGGGAGCAAGAGTTGATGCTCTTCACTCTCTCATATCCAGCCTGCATTGCCTTCTAAATTTCCCAGCAAGGCCGGGAAATTAGAAATATGCATTGTTCTTGCAGGGAAATTTAGACATTTCTCTGTTGAAGACAACTGATGCATATTTCTAAATTTCCCTTGCATTTGTAATGAGTCGGGGTATTTAGAGATTGAATGTGCGTGAACAAACAAAGGAATCGGAGGCGATCATGGTATTATGATTGTAATGGCCTTTTGCAGGATATAATCACGTGATTGTATCGGAGGGCAAAACATATCTGACTTCATTTATTTAAACGCACTTTCAATTGTACAAGAATGGTAGTGTTATTAGCAAAACCTGTTTGTAAATGTTATGTTCCACCTCCAATCGATTGGCGATCTTTCCAAACCTTCATTGCTATCCCGCAGCCAGCCTTTCCCATGGGATCACGAACTCAATGCATTCGTTATTGAAGTTATATAATATATCAGCACGCGACTGCTTCTTACAAAAGGCCTATTCTAACTATTCAAAAATTAGATGTATTCATGGTTTATATTGGGATATGTGCACTGCCACACTAACAAGGGTTCAACGATATAATAATAAAACAATCAAGACCTGAGCCAGCGATGTGATCGAGGATGTGGTTTAATTTCAGTTAAAGTGCATATAATCCCTGGCCAGTTATGCATTTTTTGAAAATCTTAACCTTAAAAGGTAGGGGAATAAATACATGCATCCCCAGAGAAAAACGCTCGGAGCAAGGGCGATATACCAACAAACTCAATTCATATATGGCGCCGCGTTCGGGGGTCGAACCTGGGCCACAGAGGTGAGAAGCAAATCGCTTAACCAATGCGCCACCCTAGCTCCCCAACATCGTTTCCGCGACGCTATTAAAGTGCATATGAGCCCAATTTTTGTATCATTAAAATCAATTCTCCATCAAGTAAATAGTTGAACTTTTATTTATTTTTTATTTTGAGTGTGGCGTCTATGAGTTTTAGAGGTTTCTATTTCCAATATGCTAATTATGTGACGACTTGTGAGGCCAACAAAAGGTCACTTCTGATTTATACAAAATATTTGATAAAATCACTGATAAGGCCCAAATATTACATGGATGTTTAGAAAAATGTGTATATTTCTGCCAGCACGTTTTTGTATAATAAATGATCCTCGCGCATTAGCATATCGGAAATAGAAACCTCTAAAACTCATACACGCAACACTCAAATTAAGAAATATTTTCCTATTCAACTATTTCACTTGATGGAGAATCGATTGTAATGATAAAAAATTTGGGCTCATTACTGCACTTTAAAGATAAAAACATCCGTGTCAGGGCTCAGCAACTTTCACGAGGTAATAGGGAGCTTCAGATTGGAGTACGAGTACGACTTTTACTACCAGTACGACTTTTAGACTCAAAATATCTCTGTCGCAAGAAAGAACAAATCTTTCATTTCACGTTGGGCTAGGATGGGTGTAAAATGTGTCATTTGAGCATATCTTCACCGTCTTTAAGTCATTCGTCTTGAAGATTGGCATCTAGGCTGGGACAATTAAGGCAACTATTTTTATGTTCATTTTGTGAGAACATTTAAAATGATGACGTCACAATCGATGACGTCAATACATCACCGTATTAAAAAGTTTAACATATGTATAATTTCTATAGCTGGTTTGAAAGAGTTTCTCAATAGATGATGAAAGCCGCAAACCGTTTCTTGATACGAGCAAAATTCATCGAGATATCACATGTTTAGTGAATTATACATGCCCCCCCTGACCAGAATTATAGTACAAACAGACATGGAAATACCCGTTGGTACACTTTGTTCTATGTTTGATTGGATTAAGTTAACTCTTGTTTGGTATTGAAGGCTAGCCGGTAGGGCAAAATGCTATCGTTTTCGATTTTTGGATTTCAACCTGATAACGAAAATATTTGCGATTGTCAAATTATGACGTCACACATTAGATGACGTCACAGACAAGTTTTGTGCATTAACTTAGGATTGAAAAAGGTTTGAGTGAAAAAATTTGATTCTCCTTATTATCCGATAGCTTGGTGATATTTCTGACAAGGTATCGGTATAATTTGGTACCACACATGTGACAATTATTGATTAGATTTAAGTTACTGAAATTCGGGGGAACTTACCCTTCGACAGCAGGTTTTTGACAGAATTATATATAATAAAAAAATAATCATATCTCAGCTAATTTACGTCGTAGCGACAAACGGTTTTCAGTGTTGAAAACGTCTCGAGTATATCTATCAATACCCCTATGGAAAGGAAGTCGATATTTAAGAAATACGACATTTAAGAAAACATCAATATTATGACATCGTCGATTGTGACGTCATCAATTTAAATTTTATCACAAAATGAATATCAAAATATTTGCCTTAATTGTCCCAGCCCAGATGCCAATTTTCACGACAAATGACTTAAAGACGGTGAAGATATGCTCAAATGACACATTTTACACCCATCCTAGCCCAACGTGAAATTTCTGCCAAGCAATGCTGCAGACACGAGAACAAGCTACTAATAGTATGTGTTTGTTCATATATCTTTTTAAACTGTTGGCGTCGATTGTGAAAAGTCGTACTCGTTGTCGTACTCGAATCTGAAGCTCCCTAATATTGGTGAGACCGGCAACATGACAAGAAAGATGGATATTTGGAGGCGGTACTATAAATAATAGATAGCAAGCACGGCAATCAAGCTTGCAGACTTTTTTAAAGTGACAATACTCTCCTAATTAGCATATAATCTCGGAAGACGCTACTGATGTCATCCGGCCTCGCGAACTTGTGTTTACTGAGGTTTATAAACACTTAAATAGACTCCTACGGCCGACTTTCATAACCTTGACAGAGCCCATGCATAGCCAAGTGTTTCCGTTCAAAATGGAAGACCAGAGATGCCATACAAATGCTGTTATATATTCAAATTTTAACAGTCAAGAGCTCTAGCTGCCAGTAATCTAAAAATGATTAATACTGTTTAGGGATTGGGAGCTACATGTAGAAAGTAAGGCTACAAAGCCTTTGGAATAAAAACATGGCGGTAAAGGCGAGACTGAGAAGTTGAATTTCTCTCAAGTTTTGGAGGCTCTGTTCGCGTAACTCAAGCAACAGATTTCTCCTAGAGTAGAAAGGAAATTTCATGAAAATGGAATACATAATTTACCGCAATACTTACAAAGCGTTTGTATTTTGGAGTATAATTTCATGAAAGTATGCCATGTACTGTTGCTAAAATCGATTGAACAAAGTTTGTTCAAGTCTCATCTTTGCTTCTAAATACGTCACAACAACGTTACTTAAAGATCACAAGATACGTCACAGCAACGTTACAAGTATACTAATATAACAGAGGAGCACAGCACGTTACAAGTATGTTACTACTAGGGCTTACAAATTGCAAGTGAAATGCTGCGAGTTGGCTAATCACAAGTTGGAATTAAATAGAGTAATTTTACTTCGCCTGTGAAACGATTGGCAAACTAATAGTTAGCAGTAGACTCTGAATCGATTGTTTTCTTTTATTATTTATCAAGTAGCCGAAGTAAATAATAATCTTTCTTTCACCGGCAAAGTAAAATTACTCTAGTGATTACAATAAACCTTTGAAACACATTAAGGGAGTAGACAAACATGCACTAATACACCTTATTTAGACTGCTTTCTAAAATGTACTTCATGGATCTAGTGCAACCACTCCACCCATACAAAGAAAAGAGGCAATGAAAAAACATTGTAATAGCCAGAAACAAAATAATAATCAGAAACAAAACAAGATTGTCAATGAACAGTAACAATTTGTTTTATTAACATGAACATTCTTTAACATACCATTTAAGAAATAAAATGGCCTAACAGCTTAAAACTATCTTAAGCATTATCATATTAGTCACCACATTGGGTGATTTAGCTTTCGTTTTGTTGGATTGTAGTACCATGTCAGGTAGTTCAATATTTCTTTGCACATTGTCCAATTTATTATTTGATTTAACATATTGGTTGGATGCCAAAATCGGGAGTTCATTTTTTGTTGTCCCCCAAGACAAGTCATTCGGTAGCGCATCCGGTAGCATGTTAGTTTGTAAAAATGGCGAAGACCAGTCAAGGCGGTTAGGTAAATGTTGCAGTGATATCGTATCAGCATCTGGAATTTCGTTGTTTCTTAGAGCATTCAAGTACATTCGATCTCCTTCAATCAATATCCGATGTACAGTTGAACGACTCCATTCGCGAAGAGGATGAACTTGAGCACATAGCAAAGCTACAAAACTCATGTAACAACATTGTCTTCCTCGAGAAATGTCCTTGATGAATACTTCCACGAATGAATAATATTGTGCTTCTCATGATAGTTTATAATAATAATAGAACTTACCAAGTATTAAACAGATAGTTCAGCTCGATCTAGAAAGCTTGATGCGATGTGACAACCAACGTGACAAGATGAAGCTAAGAACGACAACAGAACGTGGTGTGCGCAGTTGTTATCTGTGCATCATTCGACAACTGTTACCGCTGACCGTGCATGAGCAATCCTCATTAACGATGACGTTTGGTGACGTAAGAAAATTATTTACCCAAAGCATTGAGTTTTCTTTCAGATATACATTGAGCCCAAGCAAACACGGTCGTATTCATAGACAGGAAGCCCATCGAAATTAGTTTCGCTGCTCGCTTCGCTCGCAGCAATAACAGAGGAACACAGCAACAGAGGTACAGAACAGAGACACAGGGGAACAGAGGAACAGAGACACAAAGGAACAGAGACATGCACAGAGGAACATAGACTTGCTCCAAGTCGAACTCGCTGAGTCACTGGGTAAGCGATTTCTGGGTCAAAAATCGAGAGCGAGAATCGAAGCGAGAGGCGAGTTCGACCACAGGCAGCCCAAGCTCTGTATTTGCACTGTGTGACTATTATATCACAAAATTCTCAGATAAAGAAAATAAACTTACCTTAAGAGTTTGTTGTTGTCCTGTTGTTTCTCTGGGGTCTTTCTTTTAGACATGTACAGAGAAGAGAGAAAAGCCCAAAGTGAGAAAAATGCCCTATTCTTGGGTTGCAACCAATCCCCAGAGATTCAAATGACAAAGCCGTGGCGGCCATGTTGGTGGAACTAACAAGAGAAGCTAATGAGGAATCTTTTGTTAACGTCCACCAACATGGCGGCCATGACGTCACGTGCAACCCAGCAATAACCGCCATTTCTAGACCCCAGAGAAACAACAGGACAACAACAAACTCTTAAGGTAAGTTTATTTTCTTTATCTGAGAATTTTGTGAAATAATAGTCACACAGTGCAAATACAGAGCTTGGGCTGCATGTGGTTCGACTTGTTTCACTTGCAGGAAAATGAATCCGGGGATTATGTTTTGGCGTGAAAACACGTTTCAGGGGTGGAGCTTACATTTCGCGCCTTTGACAAGCCCTTTCTGAGTACAATCAAATTGTAAATACCACATCCACGGTCGACTGACTTGACACGTCAACAAACAATGCCTGAAGAATTAACGCTGTATGATTGGGTAAATCTTAATACATCATAAGCCACGCTTCCGGTTGAAAAACCAACCTGTAAATTTGGCCTGCTGCAAGTGGGAAAAGTCCGATCCTTCGTGCGGGGGGCTAAGAAGGACTTTGATAAAGTCTAAGAGGAACAGAGACACAAAGGAACAGTCGAGCCACAGAGGAACAGAGATACAAAGTAACAGAGACACAGAGGAACAGAGACATAGAGGAACAGGGGAACAGGGGAACAGCTAGAGACACAGAGGAACAGAGACAGAGAAACAAAGGAACAGCTAGAGACACACACTGAGACACAGAGGAACAGAGAAACGTACAGCCGGGAATAGAGACACAGAGGAACAGAGGAACAGAGACACAGAGGAATAGTGACATACTCCCTTGTGCGGCGTACACGGCATTTTTCGGCATTTTTCACCCCTCCACAGCCTTGAGATTACCGCAGTGAATAGTTTGTCTTAAACTAATTTTGTTCGCCTGTTTAGGTTTCTTGATACAATATTCGAATCTGATTGAACAACTGAGATGCACGCAAGAGACAACAGGTATGACAATAAAAAGTTGTTTATTACTCCATACAAGCTCAGTAAATGTCGAGCCGCCATGTTTGTTATAACTATTAAAAGCTAGGCGGCCACTACACGTACTGTCCACTTTTTCTCGACATGCAATCCCTTTCCTGTTTAAGACTTTCGTTTTTCATTCCGCTTGTTATCTGAATCATTATTTTGGACTACAAAAGTATATGTTTATTCCGATACATCCCCCTTAGGATCTTGTTTACTCAAGCATGATGAGCGCGATAACTACAAAGGATACAACGTTAACTCAGTTGGGGTAAAATGGTGACGCAACTGCAGCATAGCCTGAGTAGCGGCGCAGGCTAGCCTAAGTACTCAACTAAAGACTACCCAGAATGCTTGGTCTCCTACATTCGGTTTAACAAATTGAAGTTAGGCGAAGACGCCTCGTGGATCCACAGCTATTTTGGCCATGTTATGCGAACGAAAATCATTGTCAATATTAGGACAGACACACAAAAAACTAACCTCAATTTGTTTTTTAAAACAACAACAAACTAAATAGTCAATTTTACAACAACAAAACATTTTTAGCTTCAAACGAAAGCCGCACGCGCACTCCTTGACAAATGACGTCAGCTTTTGGTGTCTATCAAAATATTGCATATGAAAATAAGCCAATCAGATTGTGAGAAATTTGGTGGTTGTTGTAAAATACTGGTTTTACCGGTTTATGAGCTGTCAAACTCTTGGCTCTGATAATAATAGGTCTCGACATAAATTCAATTATAACGTTCTCAAGTTCCGCAATAATTGATGCTTATATTCATTCTAAATTTCTGTTGTACCTCTATCAGCTTTTTACTCGGGCCGCCTGTGATGGCACGAGTCTTAAATTCGCCTTTGTTCCTTTTTCTCAACGTCGCAAGCGAGAACTCATGCATTCCTGGAATGCGCGTGCGCGTGCGAATAAAAGCCCAAGACTCCTTCTAGTTATATTAGCGTTCCCTTTGAAAAAGGACGAAAAATGTCGATATTTTGATAGTGACTATAAAACACATTCCCGCTAAACCTCGCTAAATTACAACCGCATTAAATTACTGCGTGATGTCCCAATATGAACATAAAATACATGAAGTACCTACCCATATTGGATAGAACACGGGCGCTGTCTTGGCATGGCCGATTTCCGTAGGCGCGCGGCCCGGCGTGAAATAAATACTAAATTCTAAATAAACAACTATTTCGTAGTCTCAGATACCATGCATAATGTATTCCCAAACTCTTTATGACCAGTATCAATCTGTTTCAGTTTCCTCCAGACACTACGGGCTAACTGAAAATGAAAATAATAACGTGTATTACGTCATCATAGTTGTTTGATGTTATCTCACTAAAATCACCGAAAGACTGTTTAGCCCAAACTTGCATGAAAATGAATATTTGTTATTGATATGTTTTAATCATGATGGCGGTGGCGTATAACTATAACTAAATATATAAACAAATCAATCAAATAATCAATCACTGATAATCAATAAAATATCAATCAAATAATCAATCAAATAAATAAATAAATCTGTGTGTTTCTGGTGACGTCACGTCTGACTGGCATGTATAATACAAGGTAAGTAGTAACCTTGAAGGGGCTAGTTATGGTGTGGCGCTTGCGACGTGGAGTCAAGTTGGTTTCGGTGGCTGTTAATTGGCTACAAACAGTCTTTGCCGGGTTTTCTAACCACTATGTCTGTACTTAGCATACGTACCATCACATCCATATAGCTCCATCTTTACTAACAAATCTTTGGTCCACACTTTTGGGCGAAGCCTTATGTAGCGAGAGGTAATATTTTCAGACAGGAAATGCCTGACGGTATCCAGGGGACCATTGTAGCCCACAAATGACTGAGAAAAATTGAGATATACAGTATTTACTTATTTTCAAAAATAGTTTTCAAAAATAACTTTGACAGGACTATTGAAACTTATTCACTGACGACCAGGGTCACTATTCAATAAACAGACTTGTGAAAACACAGTATATGATATAATAATTAAAAATGTATTTACTTAAAGTGTTTGAACAAATGAATGTTTTGAACAACAAGAAGCTAAAAATCCTTACTTTTATTTCCCCGTTCTCACTGTAGTCGATCCAGTGAGTTCCGTTGTCACTGTATTGCAGATTATACCCTTGAAGTTTAGTCTCTAATGCTCGACGTCCTTGGGTAGCAAGAGCAGTTATCACTTTTCCGGCATCATTTCCAAGATCGACCTGAATAAAATAATGAAGAAACTGCACTTATAATCAACATTACATCATGCGAAATGTACGATACAGAATTACAGAATTGAAATTAAGTAATGGTCCGCGTAAGAACTATAGTAAAAACATTAGATCTGCGGCAACGAGCACATCCTCACGGTCGATTTTGCGTGAATATGACTTAAGTGCTGTATGAGATGTCTACAGTCCAAACTACACCCAGAAAATAAAGTAGTTTTTATGCTATGGGCTATTTTTACTGTGAAAACTCAAAGAAACCACCATCCAGCCAATCGGAAAGGGTGAAAACAAAAGATCTTTCAATCGCAAATTTGATAACTTTCCCCACGGTCGATATTCTTCGAAATTAAACCATAGTCATTTTGATCAAAAATAAATTGAAACTTCAAAAAAAATTCATATAAAAATGTATTATTTCGATGGTTTTCTATTGAATTTATGAGTATCAACCAATGAAATTACGAGAGAGAAGAATAGAGAATTAACACCTTTTTATATTCCTTGCCGTTCAGTGCTATTGTTCTTAGCCGGACCACTACTTAAAGTGCACATGTCCTTCAATTAATGCTTCTTTGAAGTGGTTTTAACTCGTGGATAAGCGCATGCGCAGAAACGTGTTATTGGGGTAGGGACCGCGCGTAGTCGCAGTGCTTCATGGGGAAATTGTAACTCGCTGAATCCACCGACATATTTATCGGCCAAGAGCCTGGGAACGCAGCTTGCGATATCATCAACCGATATTGGGCAATCCCTTTATGTAGGACGACACGAGTTTTTACCAAAAATACAATAGAATACAACACAATACAATTCAATACAACAATAGAATGCAACACAATACAATACAATAGAATACAATTAGGTAGCAATTCGTGTCGTCCTACATGAAGGGATGGCCCGATATTGGATATTCGATATTTATTCGCGTTTAGCACGCGGTTAACAAAATGTCTCAGATCATTTATCGCAATGTTTTCTTTGTAATCCAGGAAAATGTATTTAGTTAGTAATTTATGACGGCTGACTCCCGCGGCGCGGCCGTCTCGTGACCTTTGTTTACATAATCAATAACACCCCCATATTAATTATATGATCAGGTAACAAATGCCTTGAGGTTTTTAGAGAAGTAATATTAACGTTTTGACTACTGAATCGACCAAAACCGGCCAAATGGAGCATGCATGTAACTGAAAACAAATTGCATCAAATCTAGACGTGCTGGAAATATGCATGATGTGTGTTGCGATATTATTTGAAGGAATAAATAACTCAAAAGCCAGGACTCGGTTGTTCGAAACAAGGGTAACTTTATCCCTAGGATAGCGCTAAATCTGTAATTGTAATCTGTATGGTTTTAACCTTGGGTTAACGATTTAATCCCGGGATAGCGCTTTCCGCTTGCTTTGAACAACCGGGCCCAGGGCTATAACAGCGATTGGTTGTCTCCAAACTTTGGTGAAACGCATTTGGTTTTCAGCCTTTTTTTCGTTTATTTGATTTTCACCAATTTCGATGCACTGAAAATCGGGTCAAAAAAACTCTTCCCGTTCGTACTTGAAAAACGCAAACACAAACTCAGCAGCTAGTCATTACAGTATCATCTTTAATCTATCTAGAACACATCAAGCGACCGTGAACCATGCTATTCTTATACTGCATATCTCTTCACACGATTTTCAAGCACCAATCCCCAAATACATTCTGAGTAATAGACAAGTGATTGACACCAGTACTATGGAGCTCAGTTTGATTAAGGTGTAGTGATGAATGTGGACAGCAGCAGTAGCAACAAAGTGGATATTGATCAGCAATTTCCAAAGGTTTTCCAAAGCCTTAGTCTCCTTCGCACCCGTTCTTAGGGGACAAAGCCTCGGATGCCTAGAAAAACCATATCACATTGAAATTGACACAACAATTAAGCCAGTTGTAAGCTCACCAAGGAACCGACCAGCAGTATTAAGGCTAAAAAGTCTCAAAAACGATTGATGAAATGGTTAAGAAAGGTGTAGTTAGTAAAGTGAACTGCATGAAGAGCTCACAGAATGAGTGAACTCCCTTGTCGTGGTCGAGAAGCTGAAAACGGGAAAACGCAGTGTCTAGATCCCCGGCCACTAAACAAAGCAATCCAAAGGGAACAATTTCAGCTTACCAACTATAGAAGACATAACACGTCGTCTGTCGGGAGCTAAGCGGTTCTCTAAACTACATGCAGGTACATGTAGATACCTAGCTAAGCTGTTCTCTAAACTATACATGTACATGTAGATGCTACATGGATTCTGCCGGAAAATACCGCTAGACGAGTAGAGTCAACTTCTAACTATTTGGAAGATACTTTGCTATATGAGAATGCCATTTGGCATCAAGTCTGCAAAGGAAGTCGGTTTAAAAAAAGGATGACCCAACACTTTGGTGACTTGGACGGTGTCGAAACAGACATAGACCGGCGACATTCTTGTCTGGGGTACGTCTAAAGATAAACACGATCGATCAGCAACTACGAAATGTTCTCCGAAGTTGTGAAGAGATCCACATAACACTAAACAAAGAAAAGTGTGAGTTTGCAGTGACTGAAATAACCTACATTGGTCACAAATTAACTGCAGCATGTTTGCAGCCGGACGAAGAAAAGGTTTGAGCTATCAAAGAGATGTCGGCACCTGTTAACAAGAAAGGTGTGGAACGCTTGCTTGGTACTGTGAACTACCTCGCCAAGTTCATACCCAACATGTCCACTGTGACAGCCCCGATCAGAGAGATTCTGAGGAAGGAGAATGAGTTCTGCTGGACTGACTCATGTTCAGGAGTCAGCATTCCAGAAGATCAAAGAGATTCTAACAGAGTCTCCTGTTCTTGCCTTCTATGATGTTAACAAACCAGTCCTAGTCACATGCGATGCATCAAAGTCAGGACTAGGAGCACTACTCATGCAAGATGACAAGCCTTTGATGCATCTCGAGCACTTACAGAAGCAGAAACTAAATTGAAAAAGAGCTAATTCTGGCAGTAGTTTTTGCACTCGAGATATTCAATCAGCACACTTATGGCAAGCAGATCAAAGTCGACTCTTGAGACAACAGTAAAGCAATCGCTAGTGTCTGCACCGCCAACTGAAGACTTATTAATAGCGCATGCTCCTTCCGCTTCAGAGATATGACTACACTCTGAAGTACAAGCCCCTTCGCTGATACGCTATCCAGAGCTTATGTGTCTGACGATGGCAGAAGCGACAGCATGAAACGATGATGAGTTGTCATGCTACGTCCAGTCAGTACTCAACATATCCGAGCCACTGACAGCCGACCTAAGGAAATTAGAACCGCTGTCGAACAAGACGAGTCAATGCAAACTCTCACTGAAGTCAACAATCCTGGAAATGGCCAGACAAAAGGTCCAAGACACAACAGAACATCCAAGAGTTTTGGAACTTTAGAGATGAGCTTTCTGAGGGAAATTGCATCATCTTGAAAGGTGAGAGAATCGTGATCCCTCCTACACTACGCCCAGAAATGCTGAGCAGTACATAGTAGCCACATGGGCATTGAGAGACGCAAGCAGCATGCAAGATACGTCGTGTTTTGGCCTGGCTTGGAAAAAGAAATAAGTAAGATGGTATCTACCTGTGCCACATGCCTCGATCATCACAACTCAAATGCAAAGGAACCAATGGTGGTAACATGCACCTCTACCCACCAAACCATGGGATACGGTAGCAAACTGACCTCTTTCAGTGGAACAATGCTGAATATCTATTGATAGTTGATTACTACTTTCGATACGTAAATACGTAAAAGTAGCCAAGATAGAAGACACCATAACTAAGACTGTCATTGCACACACCAAGTCTGTATTTACAAGACACGGCATTCCCAGCACCGTGAACAACAACAACAACAACAATTTATTGTACCCTTTGAAAAATACAATCGTTTTGTGTTTTAAAGTTTAAAATAACTATAATTAGGGTACTGGCTTCCAGAAATAACCTTAAGGGATAAAAATGCCAGGAAGCCAGTTTAAATAGAATAATTATAATTACAAGGTCGGAAGAAAGCAAGGGGTACACACACCCACACATACACACGCAGACAAAAGCAGCAGTAAACACACATTCACACACAGATCTACACTAATGTCATAATAAAATAATCTTCGAGAGCATAAATAGTATTAATTCAGGAGAAAAAAAGATCAAAACAGTTTTATCAAATTTAGAAGCGGTAGAAGAAATATCCTTAATATTTCTCCAATAAATCACTTTTAAACTTTTCTTTAAATTTTGAAAACGAAAACGATTTCATGTTTTTATCCATAGAATTCCATATTTTAGATCCTTGAAATCTTATGTTAAATATACCGTAATTCGTTCTTGCTTTAGGAAGGTAATAACACTGTTTTGATGCAGATCTTGTATTATGGCTATGAATTCTATCAATTGGAGTAAAGAATTTTTTAAAGACTGAAGGTAATAGTTGATGGTAAAATTTAAACATAAAAGATGCGATATGGAAGGTGACCAGATGGAGCAACTTAATTATATTCAATGACTTAAATAAAGGACTTGAGTGTTCATCGAATTTAGAAAAAGTTATAATACGCATAGCTTTTTTTTGCAGAATAAAAAGTGGCTGTAAAGTGGAGGGGTATGTATTACCCCAAACAATTATTCCATATGTTAAAAAGGGATAAATCAGAGCACAATAAAGATTAATTAAAATATTAATATGAACACAATACCGTAGTTTAGACAGGATATCAACACTTCTCTTGATTTTTTTGCAATACTTTCAATTTGGGATTTCCAGCTTAGGTTAGAGTCAATCAGGATGCCAAGGTATTTAATACAATAGTCTTGTTTTAGTATCTTACTGTTTATGGTTAATTCAAAATTAATACTTATTTTCCGTTGAGGTGGATGGAAGAGAACAAAGTTAGATTTTTCTACATCGAGAGAAAGCTTATTTGCACTTAACCAAGTATTGACATTATTTAATTCAGAATTTATATCTGATTGAAGGGTATTTATATTTTTATGACTATAAAATAAATTAGCATCATCAGCAAATAAGTGGAAGTCAAAAAGATCAGAGCATAGGTGGAAATCATTAATATATAGCAGAAAGAGTATGGGGCCAAGTACTGATCTTGAGGCACACCACAAGAAATGTGTTTAGCCGATGATGTAATATTATTAACTGTGGCCGTTTGTTGACGATTACTGAGATAAGAGGTAAACCAAGTTTTGGCTACACCCCTTATCCCATAGTACTCTAGTTTTTTTAATTAAAATTTCATGATTAACCGTATAAAGGCTTTACTAAAATCTAAAAATATTCCACAGGAAAAGTCTGCAAGGTTTGGATTTTAATTTTATTTCTTTTCTAGATAATTGCTTAATTAATAGGAATATGTTTATCTATTATTTCAGTTATTTTAGGATAAAAAGAATCAAACATGACTATGGATTAGTATTAGATGCAAAGACTGTTAGCCAATTTATAGATTGGATTTCATTAATAAGGGCTAATTCATTAAAATTAGAATAGTCTCTTTTATACATCTTAACATTTGAAGGGAGAGAAGAAAATTTATTAAGTATAATAAAATTTGGTAAATGATCAGTTAGGTTATAAACGAGATTACCACTGATAACAAAGTGATCAATTGAATTAAAAAAATATGTTATCAATCAATCTTGAATAGTGATCGGTTATTCTAGTTGGCTGCAGAATTTGTGGTTGAAAGAAGGAGGAACCGTCAGAGTGTTAATAAAGTTGTCTGAGCCAGTGTGAATTAATTTTCAAAAGGTATATATTAAAATCCCCCATTATTAAGCAAAGTTTATTCTCTCGGTGAATTAGTTCAACTGTAGAGTTAATGTAATCCATAAAGTGATCTAAGTTACCGTTTGGGTGTCTATACACTACACCACATATTAGATTAGGTTTACCATCAAACTCGATTTCAATCCAGAGAGTCTCAAGGTCTGATTCAGTAACAGATATTTCATTTCGTATGTTGAAATTTAAATTATTTTTAACATAAAAAGCTACACCTCCTGCATTAGAAAGACTAGGTTTAGAAACAAACTCATATCCAGATATATCTATGTTTGTCAAGGGATCCTGATCAGCTCTAAACTTAATTTCAGAAAGCCCAATCAATGAAAATGGAAAATACAGTACAGAGAGCATATCAACAAGACTGTCATAGTTGGCTGCCAAACTCCTAATATTGATGCAGAAAATGATTTGGGGTCAGATAAACACTCATTAATATCGTAATTATTATGAAAATCATGCGAAGTATAACAAGCGAAATTATTATCAGAGGGCATATTAAGATCAATATCAAGGTCAGTTAGATGAGGAATATTAGATATAGGCGATGTAATATTCAGACATGGTAAGCTACTAATTAGTACCGAGAGTCTATCATCAAAGTGAGCTGCAGATGTTAAACATCTAGGACAATTCGCACTTGAGTCGCAGATGTACTTACATTATTACATTGTTCAATGAGTATTCTAAATATACAATATACTTATATTTGTACTTATCTCGATAACTTAGTAAGTTCGTCCTTATTCTTTATGGAGACCACTTGACTGTCCTCGTTCTTCCTCAGATAAATCCTGCCGTCATTTAGAAGTCCATATGAACTTATAGTTTAGCTCTTTCTTGGCTTTCAAACAGCACTTACATAGATCTTTGTTCCGCTCGGTAAGACTTTCATTGATGAATATGCCGTTTGAGGCATTATAGCCAAGATTCTTGGTTATGTCCCTTAGCTTCCTTCTGGCACAATAGAATTCGATCCTCTTTAATGTCGCGACGAACAAATTTCACGATGATTGAGGGTTCCGGACGCTTCCCTTTATATCGGCTGGGGACAGGCATGCGGTGGCTCACAGATGTCTTCATCGGCGGTTTCCACTTCCACAAGTACTCCAATTTTCATTACAATATCATTAGTTGATTCCGTAGTTGGATTATCGGGGACTGGTATGCCTTGGATCTCCACACAATCCCTTCGCGAGTACTGTTCAAGGTTGTTGTACGAATTCTTTAGCTGGTGTAACTCAGGCTTTCTGTCTGTTGTAGGGCAGACTTTAGGATCTTGTTTTCAGCTTGTATCTCGATTCTCTCTGCTTCATGAGTGTTAAGCTTCGAAATCACTTCTTCATACTTAGCATTTGCCATACCAATGCATCTTCAAGCTTGTTACTAAGCTCAGTAACTTTCGAGTTCAATGGCGTTAGTTTCAAATCAAGCATATGATGAATAACTTGTACTTGCTCTTTCAGGTTACAGTGTCAATTTTTCTTCAAATGTTAAAATTCTGAATGTATGTAAATTAGGCTCCAGCTTTATGCATAGGGTCTATGGGGTTTCACACACATAACAACAAGCCCCTGAAGCCAACGACCTAGCAGAGAAATCAGTCCAAACGTAACCATAAAGAATCTGCTCAACAAAGCCAAAGTAGAAAACAAGGATCCATATCTCAGTCTACTAGAACATGGGAACACGCCCATAGATGGCAGTGGCTCATTAATTTTACCAATGAAAATTAAAACAATTTTCATTCAAAACTCTAAAAAAGAAACATGTAGCAGCCACAAGCCATCGCCAACACCGTAGAACCTTTCCGAATGGCATTCTTGGAAAATCTTGAGCTTGGCTTAAAAGATTAGCAACTATGTGTTGATTTACGTAGCTGACGAGAGATAGCCAAACTTTGACTGAGGGACGAGCTAGGGTTGATTTTGCACTCTAGTTTTTATCAATTGGACCCAAATACGTCCAACCAGTCACATTTTAACAAAGTAAAAACCTTTTTACAATGTGCACTCAATTACTTTATCGGACTTGGAAGCTCTTTATACTTATATAAGCTGAATGTAATTGGGAAAGAGATATGTAACACCAATCGAACATTGATTCCATACATGCGCAACACCATGAGATATATAGCTCCTGTAAGTACGCAATGACTGATTTTGTAAGCATCGAACGCTTAAGTAGGTACGCAGTGAATCAGTAACATTTCCACTTACATTCCAGTGCAGTTGCCCCACCAGACCTTTACCTAACTACGGCCCTGGAGAACTGGACAAGTTCAATTGTATTATTTTATAGTCACTATTGTATTATTTTATAGTCACTGATAATCATCGTCATGTAAATTTATTTAATCGAAAGCTCTAACTAATCATCTACCATGCGTTGAGCTGTTTGTCACGGTCACCATCCAAAGTATTTTGGGGCGGCCTTCACCTCCTCCGGAACGTGGAATGGTACTGGCTATCCAAACAATGCCTAACCCTGAAACAATACCAACCCTAACCCTAAAACAATGCAATTATTTGTCAGTGCAGTCCAACTGGGGTCCAATAAAATGCAAGGTTTTGAGAGGTGAAGGGTTGCTGAGTATTTTTCTTCGGCTTTTGTTATAGATTCTCTAACGCACAAACCTGCAATTAATGGCCTTTTGTATGATATAAACACGTGGTTGTACTGGAGGACAAAACATATCTGACTTCACGCACTTGTACGAGATCAGTAGTGTCATTAGCAAAACCTGTTTGTAAATACTATTTCCCATCTCCAATCGATTGGCGATCTTCCTAAACTGACAGCCTTTTACAAGTTTTTTTGCCAACCAGTAATTAAAAGCCTTTCCCATGGGATCACGAGCGCAATTCATTCGCTATTAAAGTGATATATCAGCACATGACAGTTTCCTGCAAAAGCATGCACTTACGTACAAACACTAAACAAAAATGACAGACGACAATAATAATTACTAATTCCAATACCTGTAAATACTGATCAAGGTTTTGTTGACTCGGTTTCCAGTATTCGCTCTTGTAGTAGCCCAGCCTTGCATTCTGAGCGAGATGAGGGTTGACAGTAGAGGAAGCACTAAAGGCTGAAGCCGGTATTTGGTAGTTCTCGAATCCAAAAGGCTCTGCACACGCTGCAGGAATAACAAATTACTGTTTAACAATAACCGATCAAATGTGTGTATTAGGGTCACGTGCCAGCCCAATATTTAGCCGATTAGATTCGCACGAGCTGTTCATGCTATTGAGGAGTTATTTGTTCGATATAAAAAAATACTTATTGATTCATCCTCGCCCAATATGGAACATATTTAAGCCTCGACTTTTAATATTTATAGACTCCACCTTCGGTCTCGCCCAGTACTGAAGTCTCGTCTTAAATATTTTGCCATATCGGACTCGGATGAATCCAAAAAGTGTATATGCGACAACAATAACAATAACCACATAATGTAGTAGACCTCTCTTCGCTTAATACATACGTAACCTTTATTTATACACGATAGTATTCAAACCTGAAAGCTTGTGGTGTCGTGTAATCAGATTAAAAGGATAAATTATCGTACAAAGAGCTTTTGCATAGAAGTACCAGGACGCAACAGTTCTTGGCTAGGGGTCTAATTTGATGATACTTCCATACCACTTCCTCTACCACTACCACCACTACCGCATCTAACACTATACCACTACAGCGGCCAATATATACCTGACTACCACTACCATTTCCGCTACAACTATACCACTACCACTACTACTACTAATAGTTATTATGATAATGATAATTCTGCTGACGCCGATATATGCTTTAAGTGATATGTAAATAATCGACAGGTTAACAAATTCAAAATGATCATTCACGTAATTTTTCTAAATCAAGGCTGTATTACCTTTGCATCCGTACAACTCCATCCTCAGACAAACGACGTTTCGCCACTCTAACACAACGATCCGAACAAACCGTGCGATAACGTCGTGTTTCAGTTGAGTTTTGACTGTTTCGTACTTGTTTGTCAATCCTGAAAATTCCTGCGAAAGTGGAATAATGTATCAAAATATTAAGCTGCCTTTCCTTTTATCCTTTATCCAACAATCCATCTATTGGATTGAGGGGTAAACTAGAAGGTCGTATTAGAGGGGAGATACCATAGAATAGGATACGGTGCAGGTACTTAAAATTAAACTAGAAAATAAGACGAAAAGGAAAAAAAATAGGTAGACTTCATTCGTCTACTAGTTTGGAGTTGATGTACAGTTGTATGCCTTCAGAGTGAGCGTAAAAAGGGTCTAAAGGTTTTAAGTTTAGTATATCTATAGTTATGCAATAAGGTCTGTTTCGGAAACGGAACAATCAACACTTTTTCTTTTAGCCTTATCTGCTATGAAATCTGTTTAAATAATGACCCGCACTATAAAAGGACCTGTGCCAGGCACACTAACACATTCAGTTGTTCCGCTTTAGTGATCTGTGACATTTGGTATCGCGAGAGATTAAAATCGAAAACTTGAATGTCTAAAAATACACAAAAAGAGTTTGTTAAACGGTTCTAAAACACCATCGACAGACACAACTGAGAAACTAGCTTCCTGTTGTTTACTTTTACTTTTTCTTGGCTTATTTTAATTTTAGGTTCAGCAATTTAGTATTCCAAATGGAGAAGACTTGCTTGACTGTTCTGAATTTGATATCCCTAAGCTTAAAGTGCCTATAACCCTTTTGCAATTTTTATTGCTTATGAACCTCCGAAGAGTTTTGAGTACTTCTGTGAAGAAAGTTTTGGTTTTGAGTGAATACTCTATGCTCTACGCTTGTTTGAAATCGTGTAAATGTGACCTTTAAACTAAAACTTTTTTCACAGAAGTACTCAAAACGTTTCGGAGGTTCATAAGCTATCAAAATTGCAAAAGAGTTATAGGCACTTTAAGGGCGAGAAAGAGGAGGGTATTTTCCCTTTATAGTGCGGGTCCTTGTTTAAATAATTGTCACTATACCTTTAATGCACCATCCTCTAAATAATCAGTCCACCTCGCTCCATCTCTACTGTATTTTACGACAAACTTTGTAACCCACGCTTCTGTATGCTTCCCGTCTTGCGCGATTTTCAACATTGCTTGTATGGCTACGGTCTTGATTCGATGCAATACTGTCAGATCAACTTGTAGGTACTGGCCAGACACGTTCTGTGCTGCACACCAGGCACCGTTACCATAGTGACGGTTGAGCCTGGCGTTCCACGGGTTGAATTTGTTATTTAGTGTGCTCGACGCTGATATGGCCGAATCCGGAATCCTCGAGTCCTCCATTCCAATATCCTTACGACAAACTGTGCATGAAGAAACGTTTTCAGGAAGTGCGCACTATAAAAGCTCGATCAGTAAATATTGTGTACATAGTATAACTGTGCGACTACTGTAACCACTTAGACAACGAGAACCACATTTCAAATCACATTTCAGAACGAAACAAAGCATTCCAAGTTACGGTTATTTGTACCAATCAATGTCGATTACAAGACACTAGCATTTCAATTTGCTCGAGCTTCGATCCGGTAAAAGGAGAATTCGGTGGACTCGTTCTGAAGTCAGTCTTTCGAATGAAGAACATGGAATGGACATGCCAGGATTTGTAAGTTGGAATGCTGTCAGATTTTCGTTTTGCAATGTGTTTAGTTCTTGTTGTCAAAGTGACCCCGGTTACATGATGGCTCATTAAACGTGATCGCGACCTTAAACAAGAAAAGCATGCTATGATTGGTAACCAGTTTTCGTTCAACCACCTTAAACATCCTGCTTACTTAAGTGCGTGTGTGGCGCAATTCACTCTTTTCACCTGGTTGCCATCTTGGATTCAAAGCGAGGCAATCCTTTGTTTTTGCCAGGTTAGCCTCGCAGTGAGGGATAGTCAAAACGAGGCTAACCTGGCAAAAACAAAGGATTGCCTCGCTTTGAATCCCAGATGGCCACCAGGTGAAAAGAGTGAATGGGTTAGTGCACATTGAGCATGCGGTCCCTATATAGTTCGATATAGCGGGCCGCTACATCCGTACCAACTCTTCTCTGATCCGTGTAGCTTGAATGTATAGCTTTGAATTCCCTAATAATTGGGAGCTCTGTAAGAGAAGGGGGTAAAGTTGTGCACCATCGGCCTCCTGGAAGAGCAGTCGGTTAGACTGAAGGGGCTATCGACGTTAACTATAAAACTTTACTTTAATTTAATTTACTTGGCAGAATTCCAGGGAAAAAAACTAACCATCGTGTCCTGAGAACTGGATCTTCATGCACCTTCCACCAGTTGTGCTGAGTAAGAGTTTGATATAGCGAGCCTTGATAGAGAACTGCAAGTCCTTCACGTGTCCTTCATGTCTCACGTCACGCCTGATAATCTGTTTAGATAAGAGACAGAGCTGAATAACTAGGGCACATTCGCGAGCTTATGCGTAAATCGGCGCGAATTTTGCCGTAAACACTACCTTGTGGCGGTCAATGTCTCACGTCACGCCTGATAATCTGTTCAGTTAAGAGACAGAGCTGAATAACTAGGGCACATTCGCGAGCTTATGCGTAAATCGGCGCGAATTTTGCCGTACTGAAACACTACCTTGTGGCGGTCAATGTCTCACGTCACGCCTGATAATCTGTTCAGTTAAGAGACAGAGCTGAATAACCAGGGCACATTCGCGAGCTTATGAGTAAATCGGCGGGAATTATGCCGTAAACGCTACCTTGTGGCGGTCAATGTCTCCTGTTTGTAGTAATTTTTATCCTAGTGTTCAGACTTAAACTAGAATGTTCAAAACATGGAATTTGAAGGAAATGGAGTATTTGAAGCTTGCCATAAAACTCTTATTCTTTGCAGAAAACATGAAGGTACTCGCAAAATGTTAAAATGTCCTCCATTTTAGTATATACGCTACTGTCGTTAGTTAGCTCTGTCCAATGAAGGATTGTATGTGAGCTAGGACAATGAATAAACATGCAGGCATCTGTTATTGAGAGAAAGTGCTTGTTAATGGCATTCCTTTCTATAAATTGTCATACGAGGGAGAACTACGTAACCACAGGAAGCCCGGATATTTATTTGTACTTCAGATGCCTGAAAGAAGTTACTCGGTCTATTGCACGTACCGCGGCAAAATGTTACGCTCCGCTGGCCGAAAGAACGAAGGCTCTGGAGTTCAAATTGCAAGTATACACTCAATAAACTAGTATACATAATATATAGGTAGTGAATGCTGCCGCTAAGTTAAGGAAATGTGTTAGAAGAAAAAACGTAGAGTAGCTCTTTGGCAGGAAAAGTATATTACTGCAGGGTAACAATAATGTCAAGGTGTGATATGTGTTAGATGAATATATTGTGTAGCTTTTGTAACTGAAGCCTGTGGCGTGTTTTCTCAAACGTTGTCCCGACTTATTTTAAGTTTGTCCCGATATATCAATAATTTCACGGTAAATTCCCTGAGGCTACCAATTCCCGACATTTTCTTAAGATTCCCAGCAAAATAAACTGCTGTTCACCCGAAACAGGCATGCATATATTAGAGTTCGATAAAGCGTAAACACCGGAAATCAACTGTATTTGAGATATACCAATTTGTATGTTTGGAACCCCGCTGTCACTTTTCAAATTGTAACAATATTGATTTGATTTTATCGAAGGTAATAGACGAAAATTATTTGTTACTAATCATGTTGATAAGAGGAGAGATCTTGCTCTTTGGAAAAGAGTTATTATCTCCGCCCCAAACTATCAAACTATACGCTCACACTGAGTCCGACTAAACGACTCCAGTGACGCATGGAATCGTCAACTTACAAAACATATTTTGTGGGTTAGTAAACTTCACATCAAATTAAAATACGAGACTAATAATAAGGAGTACTGAAGGAATTGTGGTAAATACAAACGAATACGATCACAATTTATTGACAGTCGCTAGCTGTAGTAAACGCTCAGATTGCATTATGGTCCGCGCGCATTGATGTTTTGTGTCCTAGCGCATAACCACAATGCAATGCGCCAAACCAATTGGCCCTACTACACAAATTAGTAGTGCTGCCTTGCTCGCTCGTTTCAGGCTCGCTCGCTGCGGCAGCTATAATTTTCCAACTTAGTGAAACTCACAGTGAATTCTTCAAATTTAAAAATCTTAAACCTGATAAAGTCTGAGGCTTAGCTTTAAAGAATGTTTGTGTTTTTGGCGAACCATTTGACATACGTACCTAAAATTAGAAACATGGGTGATTGGGTATGCGCGTGATGTTTTTCTGCGGTGTAGCTTGTTCCAATTTGTAAAATAACATGTGATATTTACGTCACGTGTTACTAACCCTTGTTTTCTCAGGGTTGGCCGACGTTCCGTCGTCCTCCCAGTAATCTCTCCAAGTTGTTCCATCTTCACTATATGTTATGTTGTAACTTTTGACATAGGCTTTAGTCACAGGGTTGCCGAGGGTTACTATTTGACCGACGATTTTTATCTCATTAAAGTCAGCCTTTATGTACGGACTTGAATCTCCCGCCGTTGAACACCAGGCGCCGTCCATGGCAGGTAACCGCGCCTTTGTTAGTTCGTTACCAGGTTCCGTACTAGACGCTGTCAGAGTGTAGTTAACGATGACACCATTGCCTATGCCACGTGATTTTCTGCAAGCTGAAGGAAATGAGCTTTGGTGTGTGTGTGTAAATACGGCGCTATCGAGGCGTTAGTTATTGCTACAGAGCAAAAGGGCGCAGAGGATACGTGTGTCAGTTTTTGTATCGTTCCATTGCATCATCGTAGGCGAATTTCCTTAATATAAACTTGCCCGTTTCCAGTAAAAAAATGGATTACTATAAAATATATTACAAGCCGTACGTTTTAATATGTAGAAGATGGTTCTCCATGTTCTATTGAACAATTAGACCACGATTTCGAACTTTTAGTATCGGCTGATAGGTGAACTCCGAGTCTACCATAGAAACTGAGAGCGACGGAGTAGTCTGAATTGTTTTAGTAGAAACCAACTGGTTGTTCAATCTGAGTAAAATGAACCACTTTTTGTATTTTGGCGAGCTGATCGCCTTTGTTTTGCTTTTAACACCAGCTATTTCGTTACTCTCTCTATCACAGAATAGACAGTAACTCGCTTAGCTAATGAGATTGCAGGTTTCTGGTTGGTTTCTACTATAAGGTACTATTATGTGCAAATTACGCTTTGTAACCCTCTGGGTTTTTAAGCTTATGCTCCTTTCCATTTTCCTTTTCTTTTATTATTCTGTGCCTTAAAATCTTGTGTAATGGATAAATAAATGAATCTGAAATCTGAAGCTAAACAATAATTTTTATTAGGTTTTCGATTGAGTGTCGTAAAACCAAAACCTGAGCCAATCACAGAAGCAAGTAAAAACATGAATGAACCAATCACGAACTGGAGTAATTCACGATTGGTTTTACTTGAACCAATCACGAGGAAAAGTAAACAATCAAATTCGAAAGCAATCACCTGATTACTTTTCGACACTCAATTGAAATCTGCTCTATCTTTAAATGAAGTGAAGCAGGTTAGATGGTTTTATAGACTGGTGCACGTTCATGGCCACGATATAAAATCACTTACCTTTACATCCATACAGCTCAATTCGAAAACACACCAAACCGTAGAAGTACTTGACAATGATCCTTACGTATCTCGCAGTAATACTTGGCTTAAGGCGTCGCTTGGCAACGAGAGACAACCCCAAACTTCCCTCAAAAATCTATATGTAAATGATCAACATAATAATGATAATAATTGTAGTTCCTTAAATCCTTCTTGCAGTATGAAACTGAATGACACAGAAAATTTATTTGGGGCGGTTCACTTGAATTTGGGATACTTAGGTGCGAGGGGGTTTACTACGTTAGGTTTGGACGAAAAGGGGTTGTATGACATTTGGAGTCAAGATCAGATGACCTTAGGTTCCCCTGAAATAAATTCAAAATTCCGGAAATCGAAAACTTAAAGTTGTGAGTACTCGAGCGATAGAAAACAAATGTTTGTAAAATAAACCAACACGATGAAGAATAATACCTAAATATGATATAACCAAAGGTAGAAAATGACAGAAAAAAGAGGAAAGGATATTCTTTTGCTAGAAGGAACCAAGGGCATATGTTCGCATGCCCGTTCGTATCTCACTTGTCTGGAACAACAAATAAATAAAAACAAATACCACACAGAGCCGAATGTAAAACTAGTGCTCGCCACAAGTGGTTCGGACACTTTGGGAGAGACTTTGGGCGAACCAGCCACGGATCTCCTCAAGAAGCTTCAGCCACGTGGCGCTTGCTTCGTCGGGAAGGGGGTCGTCCCAGTCAAACTGCTTGGCTTTCCGGATGTCTTGAAGAGCGATTCTCGCCTTGATGGTGACAGGGGACGCTAGGCCAAGGGGGTCGTATAGTCTTGAAATACTGGACAGAACTGATCTTTTCGTGAATTGCTGTAGCTTTACTTCCTTCGAGGCAAAACCGATTGCGTCGGTTCGTGGATTCCATCCAACCCCGAGTGTCTTCATATCTTCCTCGCCATCTAGATTGACGGTGGGCGTCCCTGAAGTCTGTTCCTTGTCAGTCTCGTGCTCATCGGGTGTAGGTGATAGCTTGTTGCGCACAACTTCTTCTGAGCATATCCATTCTTTAATCTTAAAGGACCCTGTAGCGAGTACTTTGTCTAGTTCATTGATGCTCTGGGCTGCTAACTCAGTACTTCAACACGAGAAAATTAGATCATCCGTGTATCTGTCTCGCTGAAGAACTGTAGCCGCGTGCGGATTATCTTCTCGGTTTTCTTCTGCCATCCTCAGCATTACAACGCTCGCCATGTCAGAAGACGGCTTATCGCCGAAGGTAACCCTCTCTAG
Organism: Actinernus sp. WN-2022; assembly: GCA_030867875.1. NCBI lineage: Eukaryota > Metazoa > Cnidaria > Anthozoa > Actiniaria > Actinernidae > Actinernus > Actinernus sp. WN-2022. The sequence goes on from JAOWCC010000577.1 coordinate 28,882,629, forward strand.
GGAGTAGACGGTTAGCGGTCGGGACACATCTAGGTTCCTCCAGAGAAATCGATGGACGTGTGTATCGTCTTCGGGGAGGAGTATCTGTAAAAACATCTTAGATATATCTCCCACACAGGCGATCGGTTCTTCTCGACGCCTAACAGTTTGCCAATGAGACCAGGACCCTTGTGTAGACAGGAATTCAGGGGCACGCCTTGATACGGACTTGCTGGATCGAACACTATTCTCAGGGGGGTGCTCTTCTTATCTGGCCTGTAGATCCCGTGGTGTGGTAAATAGTAGACTGGCTTGGTGTCTTTCTTCAATTTTTCTTCCGTTAAGGACCGCGCCCATCCGTTTTTTTGATACTGCATAATGGCGTTGTTGTACATCGCGCTCCTTTTATCGTCTTTGAGGAGACTCTTCTCTAGCGATCGCAATCGATTCTCGGCTGCTGGACGATTGTCGGGTAGAGAAGCCTTGTCTTTCTTCCATGGAAGCCCGATCATGTAACGGTCATCTTGTCGCTTGCAAGATTTCTCCATCAGTTCCATCGCACGCGTATCATCCGACAACATCGATGTCTTAGGACAGGAGCAGTCGGCTGCTTGAACGCCGAGTGTCTCGAATTCGTAAAACTTCTCCATGTCGATTCGCTGCCCAAAGTTGATGGAACAGAGTGCCGATGTTTCTCGCCCAATGGTCCGATCCGATCACGTGCCATCCGAGCTTGGTTTTCTTGGCCACGGGCTCGAACGGCTTGCCCTGGCGCGTTTTCTCCTCAGCGTGCAGGTGACTGTAATGAACTCCACGAATTAAATCGATAGGGCCTGCGGTGTGTGATAATTCAACGTCACGGAGATAAGGTAACGAGTCGAGCCATTGGCAGTCTAGTTCTTGCACATTGTGAATGGTCTTGTTAATCTCGTGCGCGCGCCTCAATCTTGAACTATTCGCTTCCATTCATTGGGGTCACCCAGAAGTGGACTCTTCTACTCTTGGATTGTTCAACTCTCGCCGCCAACATCTGCGAGATATATTCGTTATTTCCTGCCCTGCAGCATCTATCAATAAAATCTGCGTATTCCAAAGGATTGCCGTTAAACTTGGTCAATGTCACGCTTGGAATGTCTTTCCCGGCTTCTAATTTATAAAGTGCATCGACAATAGACAATTCGGCTGTGGCTGTTGGGTTTATTTTCGTTTCTTCGAATTTCTTTAGCTGGTCTATCCAAACATCGAAAGCTGGGCTAAAGGAGACGGCTCCTGGATAGGTGCTTTGGGAGGGAAATGGTTCTGGTTGGATATTCTCTGGAGATTCTAAATTGGGATGTGATTGCTGAGGTGTTGACAAGTTGGGGTTTGATTGCTGAGGTGTTGACAAATCTTGAATATGAGTTGTTTCGATATCAATAATATTTTCGTTGTTTGGCGTTTGGTTATCACTACCTGGTTTCGGAATATTCTGTATATACTCTTCGACTTTCCCTTCAAGGCCGTACACGTCGTTTGTCAGATCGTTCTCCCACTTATCTAGGATTTCGTGACCTCCCTCTCCGACATATTCATATAAACCGCTGTGAATTTCGCCAGCGCTATCAAAATCCTTCCTTAAAACCTCTAATTCCTTCTCTAATCTTCTAGTATTCGTTTCTCCTTTCGCAATGGACTCGTTAATTCTCTTGATATGATGGAGCGCGTTATTTTGCTTCGTAGATTCTTTCTCTGGCCTCACAGCATTGCCTCAATTTCATCCTCTTCGGATGTCGAGGCTTCACCTTTGTCTCCCATTACAAGCGTAAACCAAATGTCTGTAGCCTACTAATAATTCGGCGCTTCTATGCTTAATCCTTCAGAAGTTTTGGTGCGAACACTTTGAGAGAGACTTTGGGCGAACCAGCCACGGAGATTTTCTTTTAATTTATTTGGAATAAGTTCTGAAATTCGGTCATAACATTACATTAATTATTGCATTCCAATCAGATTTGTGAAATTACAAGGCTTACATTTCGAAACTCGCTAAAATAGGCCATATTACTGACTCACTAAATGCAATTACAATACTAGAGTGTTCTATAATATATTAGAAATCAAGTTTGTGTACCTGAAGGGTGGATCTCCGGTGGTTGCGACGTTTTATGACTTTTCTTTGACTGTACTTATTATCTCGCTTGACTCTTGACTAATCTCGTGATCTGGCGTGGACGCCGTAATCCGATCCTTACATATATTATTAACTTGGAGCTACGTTATCATTAAGAAATCACGTCACTAATCAAATATTAAATCAACTAATATAACAAACAATGTCAATGTTCGTATCAAAAGAAATTGTCCACAACAACAAGCAGCCCAATTATATAGAGTTCTCAAACTCATTAATAATTCATGAGCTTTTTAGTCAATAAGAGGGCTGCATTTCTCGGTGTTTGGAACCCTTGGTAAAACACTAGCTCTCGGTTTTCTATATTACTTCAAGAATGAATGGATAAATAAATAAATAAGTAAATCATGTTTAATTCAATGAATTTGCTGTCATTATCTGATGACCACAGATAATAGAAACTAACCTTATCTTTCCCATGATTGTCTAGGTATGACACATAGTCAATGCCATCTCTGCTATAAGTGATAGCGAACTCTGTGATGTATTTGGTATCGGTCGCGTGTCCTCTTCCCTGAATAGCTACTCCGGTGACTGTCTTTATTTCAGGCCCAACATCTATTTGTAAATACTCATCGACTTGGTGAACGTGTGCGCAGTAACCACTGCCTAATAGCCTGTTCAGACGAGCATGATGTGGAGGCGTACCACCATTAAACGAAGATGTGTCCACTGCTCGATCTTTAATCTTATAGTTTTCCATCCCAAGCGCGTCGGCACAGGCTGTAAAGAGACACATATAATTGACAGACCTAGCCTCCTCCGCAGCAACTAGTATTGTGTACCAGAGGAACCAGAGGAAACCGAAAAACCGGGCTTACTGTGCGGAGGAGGTTATTACAGACCCATATCAGAGCGGAATCCACTGAAATCGCGCGCTCTGATTGGTTGCGACCCGCTAATGTTTTTTTCTCATCCGGACCGGCTAATTCCATAGTTTTTCAAAATCAAAGTTTTTGATGTGATTCTAACGTAAACGTACCCTATAGAATTGAACACGTTGTATTGAAAGTCATTCAAAAAAGAGAAAACTGCAGAAAATTGCACGCTCAAGACTGACAAATGTATCGCTACTTGTGCGAGCGTGCCACTGAATTAACGAAAGCAATTACAATAAATTGAATGGATAAGGAAAACATGAAAACGTTATTTACCGGCCTTGGTAGGTCGGTATGGAGAAACACATTACCCTCGGTATTGACTGACATGCGGCCTCGGTTCGTTGTCAATACCTGTGGCAAAGTCTTTCTCCATATGGACCTCCCATCCAGTAATAACATATATTGTTTGCCAGTTGAGAGAAATTGTGAATGCTTTTGTTTGGCCTATGATGTTCCGACTCTAGGCCTGAGCGGATTGTGCTCCTAAAAGTGGCCGATTATAAAAAGTAAAAGTAAAGTAAAGCTACTTTATTTAACGTCGGTAACTCGTGACAGTCTAGTGAGACTGATAAACTTGAGGCCGACGGGAGACCTACGATTTTACGTCCTTATCCGAGAAGACGCGAAGGTCTAACCGTTTGCATTTGTTTCACAAAGGAAGCACCTTCTACTCAGTTATTTTAAGACCCTGAGTGTTGGTCCGGCCGGGGTTTGAACCCGCGACCTCCCGCGCAACAGACCGGAGCTTAACCACTGAGCTAACCGGGAGGCGGTTAGCACTGCTCCAAATTTTGTCGAATTATGCCCAAATTATGCCAAAGTTCAAAAATTATGCTCGTAGATTACACAATTATGCTCACAAAAAACGATTTTTCGAAGACGGCCGGCATTAGTTGATACGCGGCATTTTTAGTTGTTCACACAACTACATAGATAAACGTGAAAGAAACACGCCCCAGACATGTCCTAGACTTTTTAGTACCAACGGACACAGAAACCAATCAGGCGTGACTGTCCCACGCTCTGAACAAAAGACGGCTTTTTGGCTTTTTTTCACGTTTAACGCACACTCGTTAAGTGAATTCAGGTATTTGCTTTAGAAAAATTTAGAATCTAAGCAAAATATACCAGCTAATAATTATGAAAGGCACTATAAAAGCAATAATAGCATTGCTTTTGGCTTTAATGCTTCAAATTATGCTACAATCTGGTAATTATGCTCGAGCAGTGCTTCTTTGAAAAATTATGCTCGTTTGCTCCAATTATGCCAAAAATTATGCTAGCACAATCCGCTCAGGCCTATCCGACTCAGTACAATAAATTATTATTAGTCTAGATTTATTGGAAATAATATGAATCAAGTATCGCAATTTATTAGGATTTTAAAACTTTCACGCCAACTAATTACAAAATGTATTTGTTTGCGATTGGTGTGTTGTTGTTGTTGTCGTCGTCGTCGTTGTTCTTGTTGTTGTTGTAAATTGTTGTCGTCGTCGTCGTTGTCGTTGTTGTTGTTGTCGTCGGTGTTGTCGTTGATTTTGTTGGCGTCGTCGTTCTTGTTGTTGTCGTCGTTGTTGTTGTTGGCGTCGTCGTTCTTGTTGTTGTCGTTGTCGTCGTTGTTGTTGGCGTCGTCGTTGTTGTTGTTGGCGTCGTTGTTGTTGTTGTTGTTGTTGTCGTTGTTGGCGTCGTCGTTGTTGTTGTTGTCGTCATTGTCGTTGGCATCATCGGTCTTGTTGTTGTCGTCGTTCTTGCTGTTGTTTGCGTCGTCGTTGTTGTTGTTGTTGGCGTTGGCGTCGTTGTTGTTGTTGTCGTTGTTGTTGGCGTCGTTGTCGTTGTTGTTGTTGTCGGTCTAGGTACAGTTTCCATGCCATTTTTGTTTAAAGAGATCATTTAGCTTAAAGTTCATTTGAGCCCAAATATTGTATCATTAAAATCGATTCTACATCAGCTAAATAGTTGAATGGTAAACTATTTCTTGATTTGAGTGTTGCGTCTATGAGTTATAAAGGTTTATATGTAGAATATACTAATGACGTGACGCCCGACAGGGAACTTACTGTCATTTCATTCTCCTTGTCAATGAAATTTACTTCTGATTTAGACAAAATAGTTGGTAAAACCACTGAATATATAAGCTTAAAATATAACAAGAATGTTTATAAAAGATCATTGATCTCTACCAGCAAGTTTTGTATAATACATTATTCCCTGTTTGACGTCACATCATTCACATATTAGAAATATAAACCTTTATAACTCAAAGACGCAACACTCAAATTAAGAAATTATATTTTACTATTCATCTATTTACTTGATGTGGAATCGATTTTAATGATACGAAGTTTGATAACCCCGTAAACTTCAAATCTACTCATTTTCGAAGGAGTAGCTAAGTTTCAAACGCGAGTCACTCTATCATATGAATTCTTCTATCGTTCACTGTGTTCAGTCTATTCTAAAAAGGTGAAATGATTGACAATGTAATCAGCAATGCTTTGTTTTCTGGGAAGGAAATAGAGGATTTATCTGGATCACGTGTGAATAGCCTACCTTCACATCCTATTAGCTCAACTCTCATACAAATGTGGTTATGCCATGCCCGAGGGTATACACGGAAAAATCTAGCAACAAGCTCGCCACCTATAGCTATGGGAACCATCGTTTTCTCAAAGCCGTTGCTGTTGGCTTGGAATATCTGAAAACCAACAAAATGTTTGATTAGTTTCTCATTCCTGTGAACGCGTCCAGTCGTTTTCCTGTAATAACTCATGCCACAGCCATACAAATACGACCTAATAAAAATAAGTTATTACACGGAAAGGCGAGAAAATGAAATCAGTTGATGAGTAAAAATTCCTAGCCGTATTTCGCAACATTTCATGTAATACATTGTTTATTAATTATATTACAGTTAACATACACACAAAATAGTTGATTATCGCTTACCTTACAGCTTTGTTTGAAGAAACTAGAGCGAATTTCAATTGAGTGTCGGAAGTGTTTTGGTTTTGCGTTTACTAAGCTCTCCTATTGGCTGAGAAAGTAAACCAGCCAATCAGATTCCAAAATAAAACCAAACACAAATTGGTTTTGGTTTTGCTTTGGTTTGTCATTGGCTCACAGGGAAGCCATTTATGAGTTACTTGTGATTACGCGCTCCTGTGATTGGCTGGCTGTGGGTAATTTGCGTTTGGTTTTACTACACTTACCTGAAAACCGCTCTATCTTGAGAACATAAACTATCAGCCTATGTTAATGTTATGGCGGGCGCGCGCTGAAAAATATGTTTTCGCGCGCTAAAAGCTGATTGGCTATTACTCAAACATCCCCATTTTGATTGGCTCGCTTCCTTACAAAACCTTTCAAGTGGTGAATAAATATGTGCAAATATGTTCGTGACCCACGTAATTCGGTCGCATATTTGCACTCGAAAACGCCAAGTCGTATAATAATTTATATAACGTAAAAATATATATTTTATAAAATAGAAATACTGGAAATTAAATTAGAATAATCCAATTTGTAGTTAAGCCTTAGCTTCACATTGAAGCTGGAGTTGACTCTGCACTGATACTTTTTGTAAACCCTCTTTATATGAATATGGATAGAATTTGATTAACGTGCTAACTGCAATCGTGGTCAAAAGTGTTGGGACACTTAGTAATGTTTTGAAGACAACAATAATTTATTTACATAATTATAAATACTGAGTAGACACCGGCAATCTGAAATAGCCGTAAGTGCTAACGAGTCAGATTGCCGGCAAGTGTAAATTACAATGTATTGGTCGAGGAAAGGATAAGCTACAAGTAACAAGTAACAATTATAGAAGTAGTAATTAGCAATTGCCCTATATCATTATGACGTCAAATCAAAACAATCTATTGTTTAAACGCTAAGGATCACGGTGGTGGGAGGGGGACAAAACAGCAACAACACAAAGGAAATCGCTATCAAATGCATTTTGTAGAACGTAGAATAGCGCTAACAGCCACCAAATAAGGTAAATATTGTAGGATAAACATTGATACAGCTGATATCTGGAAACCAGACAATTCGAAGTTAAATTTTCCTCAGCAGAGCAGATTTAGTTCAAAATTCGATTGTTCATGTCGATTCTGTCCCCCTCATAAACAAGCCGTGACGTCATAATGATATAGGGCAATTAAGGCAACAACAAAAAAGAAAGTGGTAATAAATAAAGGATGCTGCAAGCTGATGGTAATGTAAAGTACAAATCAGTAACTGAACAAAAGCAATCAGCTATTATCATATACAGATTCTAGTAGGAATTTGCGACTTTTCAGATTTTTATCCCCCTTTCCCCAATTCAAGGTTGATCTATGAAAATTAAAGTCGCCTATTCAATGACCCAATATCCCAACATTGTCTGGGGGTGGGGGGGGGGGATTGTGACAACGTACTAATCGAATATTGTAGGCAATTGGTCATCACTACGTTAGAAGTAGACGTGCGTCCCAAAGACATTGGATCAGGATTCTAACTAAGCTGTCTCAACTCTAGCCTCGATGTCATCAAAGGCTTGGTTACCTTGCAAAATGGCGGTGAAGAACTATGAATTGGACTATTAGTTCTGTTCCCTGGAAAATCACGAGTTGACTTGTAGAATGTTAGAAAGGCTCGATAGGTTACTTCCCATAGCAACTCTGAGCTGTTTAGCTAGACAGTGTGACAATAGGACACTTAGCCTGTTGAACGTTTTATTTCGCACCTTTGCTGATCCATGTTCTTTGAGCTCCGTCCACGAATATCCATCGTTACCATACCAGAGTACAAACGTCTCGACCCAGGCAACCGGCAGTGAGGGCAGACGTGATTGCTTCTCCTTTCCCTGCAGCACGAGATACTTTACTGTTGACCTTTGGCCAACATCGATCTGCAGGAACTGATTGATGTTGTTGTACCTAGGAATCGAAAAAAGGACTGTCAATCATTGTGAGGGGCTCGTGTACGTTACTTCGCGTCAGAGAAATCGACAATCGTATCCATTCTATTAAAGCATTTTATAAATATTATTTTACTAGTTTTAAGGTTCAAGGTTATGAAGTTAAACCAAATATCAATAAGGTTAATTGACGCCATCTCGACTACTATTAATTACCTGGCACACCAAGCCCCTCCAAATTCGTTCGTCCCCAGTCTTCCCGTCCACGGCATATAATTCGTACTTATCCAGGAAGAGGCTTTAATGTTCTGTTTTGGGATTTTCCATTCTTCCATTCCTAAAGGTTCAACGCAGGCTAAAAAAGAAAAAACGATTTGCGCCAATAATCAATCAGGAGTGATACAATGATGAAACAACTACTAACTACTACACCCAACCACACCGACATGCATCTCACCGACATGCATCTCACGGACATGCATCTCACCGACATGCATCTCACCGACATGCATCTCACCGACATGCATCTCACCGACATGCATCTCACCGACATGCATCTTACCTTTAGCATAACCAAGCCAGAAGGCAATTTCGAAGAAAGAGTGCGCGCAGACAAACATCACATAGAAAAGTGCGTATTTTCCAAGGATTTTAACAGGTTTTCAGGACATTAACTGACAGCTTGGTTATGCTAAACCAATTAGATTTAGCTTTTAGATTCTATCAACTTTCAGAATAGACTCGGGGCATCGCCCCTCGTCAACTATTAGCCAATAAAAACCTCGACTCTTGCAGTGTAATTGTTAAATATAGCCTATGCATTCTAGTAAAGCAAAGCACGAAAGAGTTAATTTCCGATTCAATTTAGAATAAGCCAAGAATTGAAGGGACAAACTCAAGAACAGAGCCGAAACCCATAACAGACGCGCGATAGAGGCTATATATGACGCGGGAGATGAATATATATAGGTATTCATTTATATACATGTAGCGCAAATTCTATATGAATATATTCGAATGCGCTTCACAAGGTTATTTTTGCGATACGGACTGCTATTGTGGCGCAATGTGCTGTCGTGCAGTTTACAACCATGAGTAATTGTTACGGTACCTCAGAACCTGGCTGTTGTGTCGGGAGACAATCCCCTATACTCTTTCTCGTAATAACACAACAGGTTCTTTCACGTCCCCCTCGTATAGATTAGAAGAGGAAGGAGACAAGGCCAACGACTTATACGTCCCTGCACTCTAGACCGTGATCTACCAACTGAGCTAAGCAGTGAATAATTATATATTCGAGTGGCAAGCATTACATTCAGCGACAATGACAGAGAAGTAGATTTAGTTGTATATAAATGATTTTAGTAATAATACCTTCTTTTCCGTATAGCTCGAGTGTCATACAGGGCGGTTGTCCAGACCCTTGGTTGGTCCAGGTGACTGGATAAATCAGTACGTACTGTGCCCTTATATGGAATCGAAGGGAGTGTTTTACTGCCTCATAGTTGTTTTGACTTACACTAAACGTCTGAAAATAATTTTAAATAGGCGTGTTAGGGCTGAAGTGGACCTACAATTCAAAGTGTTGGATGTAATTATAATCATAAATATCATTACAATTTAAATGAATTTACAATTTAAATTATCACTTTAATTATGTTTATAATTATAATTAAAGTGATAATTTAAATTGTAATTATAATATAAATTATGATAATGTAGGGTAATTCTTATGGTTCGGATGTGGCTTAGTTTTATTACATTGTCAGGGTCGGAACGATTCCTGTATTTAGGCGCACGTTTACTGCCATTTTCCGCCATCTTGGAAGTATTGAATCACACAATTCAAATTAGCACATTGACACGTATTTTAGTCTAGTCTAGCGTACAGCATTCGTGATATAGACACTGATGTTTTATTAACCAGTTATGTATACAACAAGAACTAATGTCTGTTGAAATATAATTGGACTGAATATCTAATCAGATCTGTACTGGTGTACTACCATTATGGGACCCTAATTTTTGCTCTGTATTCCAACTGCGCATGACATAGCTATAAACAAGTAATTCTTCGCTTTTCATCAAAATTTCTGAAAATTATTATCTTTTAGGTAAAATTGTTGAAACCGTTCAATAAACTCGCAGTATGTGTTCTATCAGCTGTAAAAACGATTAAACACTACTGCTCGTAAAATGACAGCCAAAACTATATGCAAAGTTATTAATTATATAAGAAGTTAAGTATAGAACTTGATTTAAATATTAGTAAATGATTCGGATATCTCTATCACGGTTAAAAAGCAATACCTTAAAATCCGAACTATCGTCGGTGTAATGTTTCCATACGAAGCCATCAACACTGGATGAAATCCGATAGCTAGTTACTCGACCCAGACCACTACTCATGCTCCCGGTTGCCAGCTGGGAGATGATCCTCACTCGGCCCAGATCTATGCTGATGTAACTCACATCAAGAGAATTCGCAGCGCACCAGGCCTTGTCAGATCCCAAAATTAGTCTTGCTTTCGACGGCTCGAACCCAGACCTAGAACTCGAGGCGGTCAAAGAGGAATCTGCAATGCCACCACTAGCCATTCCTAACGGATCGTTTCTGACTTCAGAACAAGAAATATTAGCAGTCACAAATGGATTGCAAGTTATTAGTATTTTAAAATTACAAGTAAATAAATGTGTTTAAGTATTGATTTGTGTAAGAAGTACGGCACCGAACGGCATTCAGATAGAGCAAGGTGTTAATTTTGTATTGTGAAAATTCTTGATCTCATTGGTTGAAACATGAAAATCGTCCTAAAGGTTAGGAAGACATCTAATTTCCTCCAATTTTTCAAAATATTAAAACTACAAATTGCACTGCGGTTCCAAATTTCGTTTATAAAGCAAATTGTATGTTCGGAACCTTATCAATCGTGCTTGTTTCGTAGCTATTGTTTTGGCTGTTCCTATTGGTTGGAAGAATATTCATAATTATCATCCAATGTTTTCGTAGTTTAAAACACAGACAATCCCATGTGAAGGATTCAAAAGATAATTGTAACCAAATTATGCGATTTGATTGGCCACTCCTCTATAATCCTCGAGCTCGTCGTATATAGTCAATTGTACAATGAATATTACATGCTATACAATGTACTTGATCTAAACCAATGGGCCATCCTGTACCGCTCGAAACGAGCCACAGCATCGGCTTACCCAACAATACAAAACACCTGCACTATTACGTCAGTTGACTACAGCTACCAGAATCCTTTGCGCTGATTCTTCTGTTCTTCTAATTAGGAACATTGTCTTGGTATTCTCAGAGGGGTTAAAAAATCTGAATAAGAAAAAGAAATCTAAAAGGATTCTGGTAGTTATGGTCAACTGACGTAATATTGCAAACCGGAAATTAAAATCGAGCAGTTAGAAAACGAAATTGACGGTGACGCAAAAACACATTCAAGCAGTTACGTACAGCCGCTGGTGTGGCATCACATTGAGAAGGTCTGAAAATATCACAACTATTGGAAGCTATAAAAACAGTGGTCCAGTTTTTCTTGGAGAATATATTTGCAAACAATGTGAAACTCTTGTGGATGTGATGGGAACGGAATGGGTCAATAAATTAATCTTTCTTAATTCATTTTTTAAGTAGCCAGCGACAAATTATTGGCAATGAGTTGCTCCTTGACGTGGCTACCTTCACCACAGGGAGTTCTAACTTAGATTTTGTTTTTCGCGACGTACGGGGCGACAGGACTCGGGACTCTCGAGGGACCACGCGCGGGAATGAAGAAGGAAGAAAAGCGAAAGGGAGGAAAGCGAGATCACGTGATGGTAAATGGAACGGAAGTAAAACGACAGAAAATTGAAAATATGGAAATCAGAAACAGCGCTCCACGATTACAGAATTCAAACTTTTTCGGTTCGGTTATGGTTAGAATATTATTTATGGCGATATGTCTGCGTTTATTTCGTTGAATATGATCTTAATATATCATTGTATATATATCCCATGATCAAAGAATAAACTTCAGTTATAATCGCCGAAAAGAAAACCGAAAGAAACTATCGCAGCTGGAAATGAAATTCCAGTTCTAAAAGCATTCAAGCAAGGATATTTCTTCATGCAACTTTGAACATGATTTCAAATTTCAAGGATTTCTTGTCAATGGATCGTAAACAAACAATTAAAAGAACATTCTAAAGTAAACTTGGCTTACTATGAAGGTTTTTGTCCTTGTATAATCTCAGCTATTCCTGGGCAGCTGTTTGAGCGAGATGAATGAGAATTTTCGGTTCCGAGTTCAATTTATTCATTGATTCAAACTTCCTCATCGGCGAGCCACCTGGTCACTCGAACACTTGAAAATTACTTTAAACTTTCTCAAACAATAGCAGAGGCATAAATCATCAGTCTATATCATAATAGTACAATAATTGGAATTATTCCGAATTTAACAACATTATAAACTCCAAAAACTCTCTTCATTCGCAATACGCAGTGTTTTGCTTTAATACTGCGCACAGGGAAATGCTTGTAACCTGACCCTGCTGACGTCACTAATCGATAACTGAAGCTTGTCAGTCATCTGCGCGAAATTACTTCCGTTCCATTCCGTAGCCCGTGCGGGGTCTGATCACGAGTAGGAGTGGTGGCACAGCGTTGAAAAGAACGACCGACTGCAGAATCTGAGAGCACGAGAAAATATTACCGTATGTGTATTAAGTTAGAACTTCCTGTGCCCTCACCTGAATACCCATAAACTTCAAGACGGAAACAGGGCGTTTTCCGCCATCCTATCGGCCATATTAGGATGTGCCTGCCATATACTTCGTATCTGAAGTGCTTCACGACGATTCCGATGGGATCATTGTACATTGTACCGCTGAGAATCTGAGGACAGATTTGAAAAAGCTAATAATAGACCACATGCAAAACCCATTGCGCATGGTCCTGGGATTGAATCATGAAAGCGAGGTTGGTCGGTCAAGGATGGTGAAGCAACTTGTATGCTATATACTTGACTCTACAGTTTTGCCAATTTACCCCTCTCCCCAAATCAATGTTATAATGATAAATTATGACTTTGATCACAAAAAAAAAACACATTGATTTGGGGAGGGGCTGTCGGATATGAAATGTTTCTGTTTTATGAAAAAATAGCAAAGTGTCGCAACGCTTTCAGCTGTACGTTCATTGGAACATTTTGTGATTAAATATACTACCATTTGCGTTCAAGCGTGAAGCGTGAATAATTTGTCGGGTTTGTTTACGTTACAAATGCAACGTTTGTTTAATTCAAACCTGACACATGAAATTCGTTCGTTTGGCGTGTGAAACAGTACAACTACTATTTCACATGTCAAACGAATGAATTTCATCCGTCAAAGTGCCAGGTTTGATTTTATGTTCTACACTGGACTGTAATCATTGACACTATTATGGAGACAGCCTTGGTCATGAAAACTGGGATGCAGTTTATACACATCTGAATAGGGTTGATTGTATTCTATACTAACTCCTATGTACTATAAGGAACGTTATTTTCTGCCATCGACTGTCGATGTCAAGCTGGTACAACTGCATGGCCTCGCTTTGATGCCTTTATGGTCAATACAAACATCGACAATACAAACATCGACAATACAAACATCGACAATACAAACATCGACAATACAAACATCGACAATACAAACATCGACAATACAAACATCGACAATACAAACATCGACAATACAAACATCGACAATACAAACATCGACAATACAAACATCGACAATACAAACATCGACAATACAAACATCGACAATACAAACATCGACAATACAAACATCGACAATACAAACATCGACAATACAAACATCGACAATACAAACATCGACAATACAAACATCGACAATACAAACATCGACAATACAATGCCGCAACATTCTCGGGACGTAAAGAGGGCATCAAGTTAAAATCAAAGTACGTAAATTATCTCTACAAACGTTATAAGCAAAGCAATTCCACAGCTTGCCTTCTTCTCGCCGTCTTCCATGTAATGAAACCACTCTCCCCCATCCATGCTGAATGACAGAGTATAATCAGTAAGAAAGTAATCATGCTGGTTTCGTCCTTGCATTGCTATTCCCGTCATCTTTAAAGGAACGTAGCCAAGATTGACGTGAAGGTATCGATCACTGGCAGCAGTCAAACAGTTAGAGAACACAAATGTTGGCCAGATGGGGTCGTTCAATCTATATTTTGCATGCCGCCCAGTCATTCTTTGGAAATTTATGTTTGGTACGTCGTAGTTCTCCAAACCAAGCGGCTTAAAATACTCTGTAAAAAAAACACCGATGTGATATATAATAACGGTTATAAGCTTACTACTAAGGTTAATTAACGTCTCCTTTAAGGTTATTAAAATAATGAAAACATTGTTTAAAAAATCACTTCTAATATTCATTCATTCATTTTAGATTGGTTAGCACCCTTATAACCAATCTAAACGCAGCATTCAAGTCACATGCATGGATACCCCTCAAAATCCGATACAAATTGAAGTTAGCTCGATTAGTATTCTGTTTCAAATGATATAGATTGAATACTAACTTCGCTATGAGGGAGATCTTGCAACCGACACTGACCTCCCCTATCCTGGCCGGTGGAAATTAAAACGCCTGATTATGAAGTAGGACTCCTGTCTTGATGCATACATACCGTCTCCCCAATGTGGGACTTGTTTTTGTGCACGCTGCTTATACCCGTGATACAAACTATAGCGCCAAACTCGTATTTTACGCTTTTTATTCGAAGTTATATATTTTTCAATTTTAAATGTAAATACATTACTGACAATACTCACGTATGAATTGTATCGGATATGGTTCACCTAACGGCTCACCATCGTATAATTCAGTTAAATTAAGGCAAATTGATTACTTAACAAATTGATGTATTAACTCGTATTTATTAAGACATAACAGCTTAGGTAGAGTTGGTTGCTGTTCGACCATTTTATTTTCCATATTTTTCTACTTAATATGACGCCTTTTTTGGTATCGAAAAAGTTTAGGTTGTTTATAAACAGCAGGCCAATCGGTACAAAGTAGCCTTACCTCTACAGCCATACAGCTCCACTCTCATACACATACGCGTATGCCAACGCACGGGACGAAATCGAACCAAGAGAGCTTTCATTGGATGTTTTAGGGTATTGGTAACCGTGTTCGTGTAGTCGGTATTCCCTGCAAACATCTGTGAAAACAAGGAAAAAAGGAAACGAAATTGTATTTGTTTTCATTAGAGAAATTAACTAACGATAAATAATAAAACTAGAGCAGGTTTCAATTGACTGTAGTAAAACCAAAACCAAAGCAATTACAACGAACCAATCACGAACTAAAGTGAATACCGATTGGTTTCACTGGCATGAGAAAGCAACCAATCAGGAGGAAAAGTAAACGCAATTTGTGGATTGATGGCGTGACGGACCAAAACCAAAACCACGATTGGTTTTACTCTGGAATTTGATTCGCTGACTGATTACAAAACATTTTCACAGCCAATAGATAATCTAAGTAAAAGAAATCACCAAAAACATTTCGACACTCAAATGCTCACGTACTCTAGTCAGGCCACGTTCAGTGTAGTTCTGCCATGTGAATCCATCCAAACTGTACGCCAGTGTATAGTTTGTCACCCAGGCGTCAATTACCCTACATCCGGGAACTGGATATCGTCCCTGCGTCGCAACACGTGACACACGATGAACGTGCCCTACGTTCACCTCGAGGAATTGGTGCTCATCGACGGCTCTTGGACACCAGGCTCCCCCTCCTTCCACATTGTTGAGTCGGGACTGGGAGGGATTGTGGTCGATCGTGAGCCAGCTTGATGCTCTTACAGCCTTATTATCTATGATACTCGTCTCCATTCCAATCGCATCTTTACAATCTTCAAACACAAGTGAAATAAAATTACTCAGAGTTTGCTCTATCAAGGACCCAAAACCAAGAGCGTCCATAACCAAGAGCGTCCATAACCAAGAGCGTCCATAACCAAGAGCGTCCATAACCAAGAGCGTCCATAACCAAGAGCGACCATAACCAAGAGCGTCCATAACCAAGAGCGTCCATAACCAAGAGCGTCCATAACCAAGAGCGTTTTCACAGGTTGGGCTATTTTTAGATTATTTTTGCGGCCAATTAGTGGGTTACACCAGTGGCGGAACAAAAGATGCCTCATTAGCTTCTTTTGGTATACCAACAACACGTCTGATATATACGCTTTTGTGATTTTATTCCGTTAGGAATGATTGCAACTCAATAATAGCAGGAAACCGTTCTAAAAATAACCTAACTTGTGAAAATGCCGTGGCATAGAGGTAGTATGGGATATTCTCGCTCTTGGTTATGGGCTCTTGGCTGTATCTATTTTCTGGTTATAGGTGTTTCTTGTTTTTGTGAACTAGATACATGGTCTCCATATAAGTATTACAAATATAATGCGTTCAAATAACAAAAACAATTCATATATTGCTGTTTGCTTGTTTAAATTAACGACACCTTCATCTCCATATATGGCAATTCTCATACACGCTGCACCATTCCACTGATGAGGGTGGATGTGTAAGTAGCGGGCGGCCATCTTAGGATCCACGGATACATTGGCGATCGTGTGTGAGTCAGCATTAGCAGGGAAGTACTAAAAAATAATATTAATACAACAGATAACGCGAAGGTTGAAGTATCCTTAATGAGTAGTAATTTCGGAATCTACGTGCGCATCATTTTTGCATCATTTCATAGCAGCACAGAAGGCCTGGCAACTACTTTTCCTTGCGTGGCAAGCGCAATCCCTCCCATTCTCTTTCCATCCCCCTTTCCATTCCTCCTCCTCTTGCCCGCTCCCTCCTGTTCCCCCCTTCCCCTCCTCCCCCTCACCTCCCCCATCCCCATCCCCTCCCCTCTCACCTCCCCCCTCACCTCCCCCATCCCCTCCCCCCTCACTATTCCCCTGTGCTTGCAATGCAGAGTTAACTAACTTTCAGCCGGATTTGCTAATTAAGTTTATTAAAGTGTTTTTTTTTTGCATGCATGACTCGTTTTTACTTGTGACAAATCCTGATAAAAGGAACTGTTTAATCTTAGAATATGTAAAAGGAAATAACATTGCATGAATTGAAATCAAAACTATTAATTTCCTTTTTATACTTTTTAAAATACTTCAGCACGCGACCCAATACGTTGTTCAAAGATCAAGTGGTCCGAAATGATATATAATGAACAAAATCCTTTTTCTCGAAAATAATTAGATATTAGAGAACAATCACAATACATAAAACGGAAAAAAATTTAACCTTCGTATTTAGGTATCCCCGGAATTCCTTGAAAAACATTCCATCGTCACTGTAATCCATGTTAAACTTGGTCATCCACTTGGCCTCCGTGGGATGGCCCTGTATGTAGATTGCCCTGATGTGTTTTACTGAACCGAAGTCTATACGAAGAAATTCCCCGGATGCACCACACCATGTGGCGTTAGCTGCAGCACTGTTAATACGCGGTTCTCCATTCCACGGGACAATCCTTGTGCTCGAGCCGGTGAAAAACCTTGTAGTGTTTTCAATGTTTGGACTCAGCAGGGTAAGTAACGGTGAACAGTCTTAAATAAAATGTTTAGCAAATGTTATTGAAGGATTATATCATGTTCTCGATGATTATATCATGTTCTCGATGATTAATGGTTTTAAAGTGCCCCGGCTAATTAACCACCACTCTTACATAACTCCTTCAGAAAAGTTTTGAGTACTTCTGTGAAGAAGGTTTGGTTTTACAGGGAATACTCTATGTTTAACGATTGTTTGAAATAGTGCAAATTTGACCTTTCCTGACCCATGACCGCGTAAGTAAATTTGTGAATAAATAACTATTTTTATTTATTTATAAAACGGTGTTCTTTACTAACAACTTACAAACTGTGTATGTTCTCCATAAATCGATGTTGTTATGATATCAGATGATATCACCCCATGACCAGGAAAGGTTTCAAACAAGCGTAGAACATAGAGTATTCTCTGTAAACCATAATTTCTTCACAGAAGTACTCAAAACTTTCGAAATTGTAAGAGGGGCTAGGAGCACTTTAAAGTTGCGACAATACAAATCAATTGTTTCTCACCTCTACAGCCATACACTTCGACTCTCGTCACTGCGTAGTGCACATACTGCTTGGGCCAAAATCTGATGAACCTCGTTTGGATTTTCTTCTTCAGGTAAACCTTGGTAGCTGTGTACCTTGCCTTGCTTGCAGTCAATACCTGGAATTAAAAAAATGTAAACTTTACAACAGAGACTCGCCAATTTGTCGAGAAACATTCATAACGTTTAGCTGTTTCTACATTTGAAACAACTGAAATACAAGCATTCGTAGTTCACATTAATTTTGGTTGTATCTATATAATATCAGTTTGCAAAGATATTTCCATCCACAACTCACATGCACGCCATTTCAGCTGTTACTCTGACTAAGGGGAAACACTTGAAACGTCAATGCTACGCTTAGCTTTCCAAGGTAGTTAGGAAATATTAATTTATTGTGATGGAAGAAGGGGAGAAGGTTACTAGGAAGAAAAAGCAATTAGAAGCTTGGACTTTCAAAGCCCTCCTTCAATGCATGCATGGTGAAATGGCATTGTTAGACATACATGATCGTTGTTAATTTATGGGAGTTGTTCACTTTTATTTCTGATTGCGCCATCATTATAGCATTGACTGTTTTGTCGTCTTTATCCCATCATTCAATTGGTGTAAGTTCTCCAATTGTCATCCAACAACGTGACGTGTCATGACATAAGTGTATACAAGAAAACAACTTATTAGAAAAGAAAGACAATTTTTTTTTTATCTTTTACCTTAGTTTGCCATTCCTCTCTGTAATCAAACCAATCAAGTTGGTTATAACTGAATGATAACGTGTACATGTATGTTCCTCGCTGCTCATTTCTTTCCCCCTGGCATGCCACAGCTGTCACGAGTGCTCTTTCTATTCCCAAGTCAATCTGTAGATAGGGGTTTTCAATTTCGAAGCGAGGGTACCAGCCATGCAGAGTATCTTGGTTCAGTCTAGCTCCTCGAGGCCTTTGATTGGAATGACGACTATCAAGGCCTGTCGACTCTGAGATGGCCTGAGTATGAATGTGAAACTCTTCCATCCCAAGCGCTGTGTCACAAACTGTGGATATTAAACGACAAAAAGCCAAAAAAATATTGGTAAATTTTCCTCCCGGTAGTAGAAGGGGCTTTTCATTAGTTTCTTTGCAGGCATGGATGCTGAAAACCTATATCAGGAAGTAATTATTGTGTTTATTCTCGTTCAAGCAGCACATGCACAATCCGGTGGTGATATAACCCATGTGCGGTTTATTCTTACCTTACCTAGTACCCTTACAATGATTTCGTACACTATAACTCGCATTAAAGGTAGAAACCTAGACCAGGCGGGAACAATCTAATTGTGCCGTTTATTCTCGTTTAAGCAACACATGCACAAACCTGTGACTCATCTTACCTTTACAACCGTACACTTCAACGCGCATGCAGGTCCAGACGTGATACGTCACGGGTATGAACCGTAAGAACCAAGTAACGATCACCTTGCCTAGGGTGTGCCTTATGACGTCATGACCTTCTGAATTCCCACTGAATACCTACAAAACGATCATGACAGGGTAAACTTTATTTTTAGTGTTTAATCATTTGTGGACGCTGAATGATGCATGCATAAAGCCACTGATCGTCATAAGCAGTTCAGGTCGTGTTCTAACTTTGGAATGAAATGCATTTATTCTTGTAATGATAAAGTGTCCGAAGACTACTGCAATGCTGATCAAATACAACGCTTGTCGAGGTTTATACATATTTCGGCTGGCCAGTACCAGCCTTCTTCAGGTTTATTTTACAGTGGAGGTCACAAATGGATACAAGGCTTATATAAATTGTTAATTACGTAACTATGAGCGGAAATTACAAAATCGATGACATATGTTTTGTACAATAGTAACACATAAAAGGAAATTACGAAATAGGTTTGAAAAGATAAACCAAGCACGTTGCATGGCACTACCCAACACACGCTATGACGTAGCTAGCGTCTAATACGTATGCTCACATCTTATTACCCGTAGAGTGGCAACCATGTACAGCTGTTTCGTCCTTGTTAGGACTCATCAGCATGGCATAGCCCCCAAGACCGTCAGCCTCACTAAAGATCATAGGCCTCAGAATCTGGTTACTCTAAGGGCGAGCTCAAAGCTGCTTTAAACCCCAGCTACCACGCTAACACGTGTGGGAGCTGGAGATGTCAACGTGGTGGCTGGGGTTTAAAGCAGCTTTGAGCTCGCCCTTAGAGTAACCAGATTCTGAGGCCTATGATCTTTAGTGAGGCTGACGGTCTTGGGGGCTATGCCATGCTGATGAGTCCTAACAAGGACGAAACAGCTGTACATGGTTATTGCAGTAGTCTTCGGACACTTTATCATTATATTTTCTTCTTCTTGCTGATCAAGATCTGTTTATTGATCCAACGTCTGGCAGGATTGATTGTACACGGTTTTTGCTGTAGTTTTCTATCCTTAACTATATATATTTATTCTTGGAATTACGCGCGAGACTGTACTACATTTTTAGCATCTCTTTAATTCCGTTATCCTTCCCCCCCTAAGAGTTTGCTTAGAACCTATCAATACAATCACGGAGTGGCATTTTTGAGGACCAGTGCAATTGATTGCTAAATTTTGGTTTTAAAAGTGAAAATATAAATTCTCAATTATATAAAACGAGCTTTTTTTCTCTCTCTCAAAGTCCATAATAAGCGACAGTAATCTAATCTCTTTTCGTCGCAAAGGGCTACCAGTAAACACTGCGGATGCTCGTTAGAATTAAGCATGTCAGGGAATTTGATTTACCCGTGGATTGATTCCATCTTCACTGTATATTGTCCATTCCAATTCATAGTCACTGTAGCTCATCATATATCCCGTAACCCACGCGTAATCTCTGATTGCCCACCACGACTGGCGATATTTTCCTTGCGTTGCTACACCCGTCACACGAGTCATGCTACCAAGATCAAGCTGCAGATACTGGTTACCGTCGTTTTCTTTTGAACACCAGGCCCCCTCGCCACGTTGTCCGTACAACCTGCCAAGCCATGGCTCGTGGTCGATGTCGTAATTGGATGTGGCCGTCAGGGCGGAGTCTGGGACGAGTTGACGTTCAACGCCAATAGGATCGACGCATTCTGGCAATCAGTGAACAGGTATGTAACGTACATACTTCATGAGAACAATAATTAAGATTAGACTGTTCTACCCATGATCATGCGCTCGAAAAGATTGAAAATAGCAACTTCCAGTCAACATATATAACTCGGAACAGTCTTCAAACTGACTGCTACACTTAAGGTGTGGTCTAACCGGAGGAGCCTAGTACGTTACCCTTTTACATTCAGTTCGAGATCAACTAAAGGAAAAGGCAAAGAAAAGTTTTCACCTCGAGTGTTTGTCAGGCCGGAGATCGAATCCATGACGTTCCTAACGTCAGACCGGTGCGTTACCACTTACATAACCAGTAGGTGGTCAGTAGGACTACGAGATCAGGAATGATTAACAATTATTCACCGAAGTGGAGGTGAATAGTGGTGGATGTTTATCGAACCGCTTCGGCTTTTAGTATATACCACTCAGGTGAATTATAGCCAGCACCAAATAGTTATATTATTTTCTGTTAAAGACCCTGTGTCCGAGCCCATGGTGCTTTGCGCGCGCAAATCATTTTCGTAGGCTACGAAAATCAGAAAGATCGTTGTTGCTGTTGTTATGCGACTCCCGAATCTTTCGAAATCCATCCCTAGTTTGGGCCATCGTGTAATTATTTATAGATATATATGCTTAACTAACTTTCTTTTATCTTAACTTTTGTATATATTTTTTTTTTAATGAACCTCTAGTTCGAATATTTCTTCGAATCCCGGTCTAGAGTGGCGAGTAGAGGAATGCTGGAGAAAGGATCGAGACAGCGAGGCGAAGTGACTCGACAAATAATCCTTCAGCAGTCCACATTTTACTTTCTCTAGGTCTACAAGAGAATACTTGTGGTTCAAAAGGACTATTACGTGAGTTTCCCGGGGATTTGCTGCACTAAGGGACCGGCGGGCTTCGTTAGAAATACAAAGCAACCACTTCTGGCATCAAGAACATTCGTAATTATAATTTCACACGGCTAAGCTCCACTGAGGTGTTACGACTTATCTGCATTTTTATTAGCAGAGAAAGCAATGTCCTTAACCTTTTTTTTCATCCTCCAGTACGTCCAGAAAGTCTTGCTACCAAAACTACGATCGCGGTAAAACTCAATCTGCCGAGTTCAGCTGTTACTTCGCTGTGAGTTTGACTCGAGTGCGAGTACGACATTTCATTTTGCACTCAAAATATATCATTCGCAAGGAAAGTAGAGATCTTCAAATACAGCTAAGCAATACTGGAGGCATAAAAACAAGGTAACAAGAGTATGTGTTTGCTTGTAGAGTTGTGAAAAGTCGCACTCGTAGATCGAATTAGAATCTAAAGACAGAACAACTGGCTTCCTGCCGAGTACTGTTGAAATCATATTCGAAGCATCCGGGGAAAATTCGTGGGCTCGATTGGGTTTTTAATCCGGTAGAAATTATGAAATTCGTTATCCAAAAGTGTATGTGTACTTCTTTTATGAAACTTATAAACAATCGAGAGCATTTTAGTTCGGCTAAAAGCTGGCCTTTAATTTATGCGGCCGTTGATAAACAAACTAATCATAACATTGACGCAAAGTATGGGCTCGGACACAGGGTCTTAAATGGACAAGAACTCGCGCGAGGTGATCGCTGCTTCGCTCGGAGGTGAATATGAAATCATATTTACTGTTTGAGTAGCCAATCAGAGCGCGCAAAAAGTGATATTCACTGGTGCGGTATATACTAATACGGTATATTCACCTTCACATCCGTAGATGTCGACTCTCATGCATGGTGCACCATTCCAGGATATTGGTTGAAACATAACGTAGTGAGCTCTTCTTACTTTATTCATCTCAAGATAGACCACTGTGTTCTGGTCAGTGTTGCCGTTGTGCTGGTGACAAAGTTTCATTAGTGAGTTCAGGTGCAGTTGTGATTTAGTCGGATCCTAACTTTGAATTAATTCCTATTCAGTGAAATCGACACTGTAGCCGCTTGCTGTAAACTAACGGTACGGACACACGCAACAAACCGGCAATTGCTTTGAAACTGAGAGTTGACATACGCTGCAATATATCCTGCAACATTGCAAGCAACAATTTCAGAGGTGGTCATACGTTGTAATTTCGCCGTTGCCGGTAATTCTTGGTGTAAAATTGGAGCGTGTGTCCATACATTCAAACTGAATTTCAAACCTTTTGTTTAACCACCTTCAAAATATCGCATTTTCAAAACTTCATTCTTACAGAACATGTTTTGTCTCTTGCCTTTAAATGACTTGTTCAATGATTGGAATTGGAATTATGACAGTTAATGTATTGTCAGCAAGCTTCGTAAATGTTTTATTGATCTTTGGTTTGAGCCACTTTGATGGAGCCGTCTCAACCAGTGTGCTTTGCGCGCCTCATAAGCTATTAGCTATCTTTCCTGTAATCCGATTCTGAATGAAATAAATTAAGGTATTTAGGATCTGTTGATTACTGTACGTATTTTTCCCCGACCATTTTCAGCTTAATATACTTTGTAAGTGCTACCTGCTATACGCTAGATTAGTCTTCTGATTCAGTTAGCCTCTACCATAATTTTTGAATCATTCCTTTGTTTGATTAAATATTGTATTTAATATTTAGAGGTACGAAATAAACCGTTGTTGGTGTTTGTTGTTGTTGTTTCTTCAAATCGTTCTCACTGGAGCTGAGGAGCTCAAACTATAAAATTGAATTTTGGCTTGGCGGCCATTTTCTACCAAGGCATCACAAATGGAGGCTGAACGGTTTAATCTTGACTCATTTTTTATTCTACATTTAATACATTACTGCATACTTACAACCTGAATGGCGTCCGTTGGTTCGTAGAAATACCAGCGCACTTTATCGATGCTATAGTGGAACTTAAACTTCGTGACCCACTTGCCTACAGAGGGGTGACCTTGAACTGCGACCTTATGTATTCTGCGTACTCTACCAAGGTCAATATAAAGCCCGTCTGTAGCATTCACCCCGCACCAGGCCCCGCTTCCTTTTAACCGAGCTTTCCTTGCCTCATATCCAACCCCTGAGTTTCTTGACGCGGTAATACTAGTATCAGGCAACTGGCTATTTTCCATTCCAAAAGAAGTGGTGCAAACTAATATTATGAATGGAGAAACGATGTTACTATAGCTTGTACGCTCTTGCGCTTTGCTTACTCGGGGCGTCTAAAACAGTACATATATGTATTACGTCATAAACAAGAGTTCCCCCCCCCCTCCCCAGGGGCGGGGAGGGGCTGACCAATGAGCTTTTAGGGGGTCCGATGGCATCGTCCCGAAAACGTTCTGTGATTTGTCTGAACATCGGCTTGTTGCTTTACCCTCTTAATTTAATCTAAATCCATGCCAACCAAACATCTGTGGTATGTACGGTTAAAAGTTAAGAATTATTGGGGGGGTTAATTAATCCTTCCCCCTCTCAATTCCGCCGTGCCTACACAGTTAAGGCCAATGCGCTAGACAGTAACAATAGCCGGTAATTATTTTACGTATAAATATAGTTTTCTTTTCACGCCCTACCTTGATCGCCGTATATCTCTACCCTGAGGCCGGGACGGGAATGAATCATTTCAATGTTGAATCTTATGAGAAGTGCTGTGATATTGTGGCGAAGTTTGTGTTTGACAATCGTACTTCGATCATTGTTTCCACTGAAAAACTAAATTTAAAAAAATATAGTTTAATTGATACTCAATATTCGACGTGCATGCGGAAAAACATATTAAGGGCGCATTCGATTGACCGTATTCCAGAGTAACACTATACATGGAATAGTCTCTGGAAATCACTGGTCCAGGCACATTTTAATGTGCACTGTACGCTACAAATGCTTGCTGACATATGACAATGAACAATTATTCACCGAAGTGGAGGTGAATAGTGGTGGATATTTACCGAGTCGCTTCGGCGAGTGTAAATATCCACCACTATTTAACAACACTGAGGTGAATACTTGTTATAGTATATACCACACAGGTGAATAGCCAGCACCAAAGTTATTTTATGTTCTGTTAAATGGTCAAACACTCAGGCGAGGTGATTGCTGCTTTGCTCGGAGGTGACTGAATAGCAAAGGATATCCATGTTTGAGTAGCCAAACATCGCGCGCGAAAAGAACTATTCACCTGTGTGGTATATAGTAATTCAGAATACATTTAGTATTTCAGAGACTGAAAAATCCCGATATATAACGATTTGGAGTGATTATTCGAGCCGGCCTGTACCGCTCGAAACGAACCACAGCATTTGCTTACCCAATAATATAAAACACCCTAACCTTTAGAATGACCGCTTCGCCGGTTTTTGACTCGGTATAGTTTCAGCGGAATCATTGTAGTCACTGCCAATCATTCAGTTTATTGTGGTTTCATTTAATTTGCTCAGAAAACTATTTTCCATTTTTTTTAACTGCTGCCATTTAGCTGGCTCTAAATGTTTAAACTCAACAGGCGAAAAGAATAGAAAAGAAGAGCAAAGAAGAGCAAAGAAGTGAAGAGAAGTGAAGAAAAGAGAAGAGAAGAGAAGTGAAGAGAAGTGAAGAGAAGAGAAGAGAAGAGAAGAGAAGAGAAGAGAAGTTATGTAGTATTCAGTATTTTAGTTCATCGTAGTCAGCACTAGGCTCGGTTTCCAGCCGTGGGGGTTTCGGTGAGCCCGCGATCCTCTCCCCACTCACGGCTGGGCGCGCGAGCTGAGGCTTTGTCAGTTTTTAGCCAATCAAAACCTTGCCACTCAAATCCTGTCGCTGAATGTATTTGCATAATTTATATTGTAAACTTTTCAAAGCCGGGCCAGAAGCTTTGGATTGCTGTTCCAAAATGCGTTTAAATTTGCTTTGGAAAAGTTTGCTTTGGAAAGTTTGCTTTCGAATAATTCAAGGATTCACACAAGGAAGCAATAAGAGAGTTAGTTTTGGGTGAAGACACTGTGTCAGTAGTACGCACCGGGTTTGGAAAGTCACTTGGGAAACCGTCGCTAATGTTGTACCGAGCTCGAAGGTCGCGAAACCCGTAAATGTTCAGTCATTTCTTTGCCTAGGCAAGACCAGGTAGCCATTCTTACTTCAAAGAAAATTAGTGCTGCCTTTATTGGAGAAGAAAAGACGGACGACTCCATATTAAAAGAGTTATAAGAGAGGAAATCGCGTCTGACTGAGGCCACGTTTACTCTGCGATCACAGTTCACTTGAAAATCGTTGCATCAAACGAGTTTTACAATTCTTTAAGTCCTATGTACTAAGTTTGTGCATTTTTTAAGGTTTCCAAAACATACTCTACACAAGTACTGAGCGGGAATACTCGACTCTAGCTCAGAATAGTTCCGAGATAATATCTGAACTTTACCCCCGTATTTCGGCTTTTAATTTCTGTCAGCGAGGTGTCAAGAGCAGCACTAATATTACAGAGTAACAAATAATGCAGCCTAGTTTCTCAATAATTTTAAATGGCGTTTGTTCTTGAGAATTCATTTCACACTTGGAGTTCCAGTGTGTTTTGAAAGTTTAGAGCCTACGCTACAGTCGTGCAAGGGTAAACTGCTTTTCTTGTCAAAACACGCAAATTGAATAATATTGAATTTTAATCAGGTGACGTCACGGACACGGTGTGTTGACCGCGCGCCCAGCCATTAGTGGGGGGAGGCTTTGGAGAAACGACACCCCAACGGCTGAAATCGAGCCTAAGTCAGCACGTTCCTGTACACAAACGCCAGTCTCTAACCCTTAATCAGCTCACCTTAACTTCACCATCCTCTTTATACTCATACCATTCTGCGCCGTCCGCCGTATAACTCAAACTATAACTTTTCACCCACTCATCGTATAACGCATGACCCTGGGTCGCAATGGCTGTTACGGTCTTCAAGCTTGTACCAATGTTGATCTCAAGGAACTCCTGGTCAGACGTGTACATCCTCGCCGACTCGCCATAGTTTAGACGGCCTTTACTCGCGTGGCCGGTTGAGTAGTAGCTCCTGCTCTTTATTTTTGCATCAGGAATGGAGCGACTTTCCATACCTAGCGGCTTGGAAAAAGCTACGAGAAAAATAACAGAAATATAAACTCGTTTAACAATATAATTATTAATGTTTAAAAATAAGCCCAGTCCACGTTTACTGGAATCTTAGCTTCAGGATTGAAGAAATTGCGATTTTAAGAAAAACATATTATGCACTAACCATACAACTTAAGTCATTGACTCGACAGCTATAAATCAAGATCATAGATATAGAGACTGGTGCTGAGTCCGCACAGTAAGTGTGTGTGTGTGTGGGGGGGGATAGGGTGGATAGGGTGCACGGCCGCAGAGATATAGAAACCCTGACCCCATTTAAGGAGAACTGAACCCTAAATCAATCCGATGACTATACAAACTTGTATTCAAGCTAAGAGAAATAAGTTCTACTATTTTCTTTCTTTGTAAAATAGCAGACTCTCCGCTGATAAATTTTTAGGGCGTATGCATTAATTAGGATGACGTCACAATCCTATTGTCCATTGAATTAATTAAGGATTTTTTTTTTAGGGTGTACGCCCTATTTTTAGGGCGTATGCATTAATTAGGATGACGTCACAGTCCTATTGTCTTGGGCTCATGACTAAAATGCGGCGTACCTGATCAGAATTGCGGCGTATGCATTAATTCGGAATCCTAATTTTAGGGCGCTCTCATTTATTCGGGTATGTTTGGGCAAAGCCTATTATTTGGGGTCGTCTCTAAAACCAGGAGCGATCGGCCCTGAATGCATTCGAAGTTGAATGAAAAAAGTAATAAATATCTCGCAATATCTAAACCCTTTGTAGCGTAAATAGTAAGAACAAACTACTCGTGATAGGCTCTAAACTGTCTTTATTATTTCCCTTTACAGTTAATAACTCATAAGATAATTGTATACAAAATCCACTGTGACTCATTAGATCAACTCTGCTATTGTTCTTAGGGATTAGCGATAACTGAAGAGCCTATTGTTTTGAGGAAAACTCTTGAGATGTAAATTATTCTCTGAAACTGAACTATAATTACCATACGAATAGAAACAACCACCAAAACAAAGTTTATTCAATCTTAAAAACACCAATTTACAGTTCGTTTTCCTTATCGTCGCGGAGTTGATAACTTTCTTATTTCTCAGTTCTTGGGTTGATATAATGTACCGTGTTACAAGATTACAATGATTTACGTTTCATTGATTTTTTTTCTTGTTGACAAATGCTGCTTAACTTGGATAAGCTAACAATTAGAAGGGGAAAACAAATAGTTTGTCATTCCCAAGCTACACTCTATTCGTAAAGAATAAAACACGCGTTATCGTTGTTTTAGGTTATTTTCCAAACTAGACCGAAGGGATATTTACCAGATCTGAAAGAATACCAAGACAGCCACCTGTCTATCGTTTAAAGGACTATCATGGATAACTTTTAGAATGAACATTTTACGAAGCCGAGTTACAGAGAGTCGAAAAGCAAGATGATTTCTACCGGGTAGAAAAAGTCTTAAAAAAGCGTAAACGGAAAGGCAGGATTGAATACCTTGTCCAGTGGAAGGGGTATCCCGAGAGTTTTAATTCTTGGGTAGATGAAAGGGATATAAAATACTTGTAATTAGATAGCTGATCGTTTTAATAAATTAATAAAGAAAACCTATTTATACTATCTGAAATGAGCCATGAATTAGCTGATTGGTTATAAACTCGAACCACTTTAGGTTTTTGTAATTTTGCTTCTTGTAAATAATACTTGTGCTCCTCTGGTGATAAGGTATGTACTTGCGATAAATGATTGGAAAGTTTCACTAAGTATACATAGTGTTGTTGACAACACGAAAACCCTTATTGATACCCGAGCAACACGTTTTCCTTATAGTCGCGGAGTTGATAACTTTCTTATTTCTCAGTTCTTGGGTTGATATAATGTACCGTGTTACGAGATTACACTGATTTATGTTTCATTGATTTTTTTTCTTGTTGACAAATGCTGCTTAACTTGGATAAGCTAACAATTAGAAGGGGAAAACAAATAGTTTGTCATTCCCAGGCTACGCTCTATTCGTAAAGAATAAAAACACGCGTTATCGTTGTTTTAGGTTATTTTTCAAACTAGACCGAAGAGATATTTACCATTTCTGAAAGAATACCAAGAATGGACATGGTTTACTCTAAGCCTATAGATGTCGTTCTTTCAGTTATAAAACGCACATCAAAACATAGGGTTCACTGGGTACGCAGTAACTATTCGATGGTCGCGAATAACCACTTCGACCGCATAGGCTGTATTACCTCCCTGGGTAAGGCCAACAGGGAATTTAAAAGTCTTCCTACAAATGTCGATTAGCTGATTTAGCTAAGGTCTCTCTGTTAGACCAACATTATGAGCAGGATTCCTAACCAACATATTTTCCATTATCAACAACTGGATTTACATATTCCTCGACAAAAACTTTCTTTTTTGAAGTTTCGCTTCTTGTAAATATGGTTTACGTTCTTGAGTTGATAACCTATGGACTTGTGCCAAGTGGTTGGATAATTTAACAAGATACTTTGATCCACAATTAGGTACAGGGCAGTTTTTCAAAGTCCGATAAAAGGGATGAACGGAGATAACTATATCCGAATGTGAACACATCTCTTGTCAGTAGGCCCTTTTCATCCCTTTTGTCGCCTCTCGTCCCTCTTTTTTCCGTTTTGAAATAAAAAAAAAATGAAAAAAAAAGCGGTAACTCGGCTTCGTAAAATGTTCATTCTAATAGTTATCCATGATAGTCCTTTAAACGATAGACAGGTGGCGATAAGATAAGAAAGATAAGAAAGTTATCAACTCCGCGACGATAAGGAAAACGAACTGTAAATTGGTGTTTTTGAGATTGAATAAACTTTGTTTTGGTGGTTGTTTCTATTCATAAGGTAATTATAGTTCAGTTTCAGAGAATAATTTACATCTCAAGAGTTTTCCTCAAAACAATAGGCTCTTCAGTTATCGCTAATCCCTAAGAACAATAGCAGAGTTGATCTAATGAGTCACAGTGGATTTTGTATACAATTATCTTATGAGTTATTAACTGTAAAGGAAAATAATAAAGACAGTTTAGAGCCTATCACGAGTAGTTTGTTCTTACTATTTACGCTACAAAGGGTTTAGATATTGCGAGATATTTATTACTTTTTCATTCAACTTCGAATATATTCAGGGCCGATCGCTCCTGGTTTTAGAGACGACCCCAAATAATAGGCTTTGCCCAAACATACCCGAATAAATGAGAGCGCCCTAAAATTAGGATTCCGAATTAATGCATACGCCGCAATTTTGATCAGGTACGCCGCAAAATGCAGCGTACGCCGCATTTTAGTCATGAGCCCAAGACAATAGGACTGTGACGTCATCCTAATTAAACAAATTAATTCCTTAATTAATTCAATGGACAATAGGATTGTGACGTCATCCTAATTAATGCGTACGCCCTAAAAATAGGGCGTACGCCCTAAAAAAATAATTCCTTAATTAATTCAATGGACAATAGGATTGTGACGTCATCCTAATTAATGCATACGCCCTAAAAATAGGGCCTACGCCCTAAAAAAGGGGCTTAATTCCATGCCTCTCCTACTACTGACGGCTCAATTCTGTGTTTTTCCCCGTATCGTACGCCAAGGAAAAACAACCACACCTTCGGCACAAAGAAAGTACAATAGTGCGCAAGTCGTTAGTCCATCTATTTAACGCCAAGAACAACATGACAAAACTAATTTATTCTCCGTATCGTACGTCACAGATTACAGGAATTAAGCCGTCTGTACATAGCGGCGGTTGGGAGGAAGATTTGCAGATTTTCTTTCCTTTGACGCAAAACACAGTAATATAAATTTTGAATGAATGAGTCTTTTCATGTTTAGATCTACTCATTCAGCTAAAATTATTTTACACTTCAGTTCTCCTTTAAGGGTGAAAAATCGTAAAATGGGTACCCTTTCCAAGGCTTGAAACTAAAATATGAGACCCTATTTAAGGTACAAGTGAATACTCAGAATTTATTGAACATATCGTTTTTATTTCTCTCTGTCTTTGTAATGATTTACGTTTAAGATTGTTACGTTTACCGAGCGTCGAGCAATTGCACGATATCGCATATCAAGAGTTAGGGGAACAAACACATCCGCACCCTATTTAAGGATCGGATATTATATTTAAGGATGATAATACAGAATATGATACCCTGTTTAAGGGTCCGGCACCTCGAAAACCATACTCTATTCCACGGCACATACTCCTATATGGCTTATATATGGGAGTGCCCCCTCCCTCCCCCCCCCCCATTTTATTATAACTTTAGACATTAGACTTTATTTATCCACGGAGATCCAACAGAGAATAATACCTGGTTTACATGGATGCCGTGCCATAATAAAATAGAAGTAGATAAAAACAGGTGGTTAAAATATAATTAACCGGAAATCAGAAGGCTACCACGGTCATTCCTTAGACGGGACTTAAAAGCCCGCAAACACTTAATTTGCCGAGTAGCTTTTGGCAATTCGGTCCACAAAGAAGCACCCTTGTATCGTAGGCTCTTTTACAGATAATTTGTTTTGGGGGCAGGCAGTGCTAACTTTAAACATAGTAATAACATTTAGCTCATTATGGCGTTCAGAAATACTCAACCAGTTTAGTGACTCCAATAAAATGACTCTGCTAGTATCAAATGGCAATCTCGAAATAATTCGGGCTACTCTATTTTGTAGTCTTTGTAATTTCTCAATCATCTCTATGTTTGCGATGTCCCAAACTGGCGAACAGTATTCGAAATGAGGCATAACTATAGTCTTATAAATAGTTATTAGAATGTCCTTTGGTATATATAAAGGGCTTCATTCTTAATTAAGGGCACAAAGGCCAGATGAAATTTTCTTTACGATATACTCGACGTGACTCGTCCAATAGAGGCATTCGTCAAAAATAACTTCCACATATTTTGTTGTCCCGATCCTCTTAATATTCTTGTTGTCAATATAAATATTAATTGTATCATTTACTCTGGCCAATCTCTGTCTTGAACCAATCAACAAGAATTCAGTTTTAGCGACGTTCAAATTTATTTTATTGACTTTAAGCCAGTCATTGATGCGTATTAAGTCACTATTCATCATGTCGTTTATCTCATTGTACATAGTCACTTGATGAGACAGTGATATTCGTGTCGTCCGGGCATACATTCGGGGCTTTGCAAATTTCAGACAATTCGGCAAATCGTTGTCATATAAAAGAAATAGGAGCGGGCCCAAAATGCTCGATGTGGTACGCCGCAAGTGGTACTCCGCGTGGCTTAGAGAGTACGCCGTTGACAAGACACTGCTGATAACGGCACGACAAATAGGAACAGAACCAATAGGCCTTTTGCAACAACTGGTCACGTGACCCTGTCAATCAAAAGTATTGGTGCTAGCTCAAACTGGATGCCAGAAATGGAAAGAGCATACCAAAATTAGTAACTGATGTAAGTTTTAGGATCATAACTTTCAAACCGAAAGCATAATGATTTTCTGAAATCTCGAAATTTAACAGAGTTTGTGAGGTCACGTGACCAGTTATCTAGGGCTTTTCCCTCTATCCCATATTTTTTGCAGTTTCTTCAGCAATATGTTGTGGTTGACAGTATCGAATGCTTTGGCCGCCAAGTCAATATAGACAACTGCATTAATTAAACCTTGGTCAATATTAAGGCTCCATTCGTTAGTTGCCTCGAGCAGGGCACTTATAGTAGAATGTAACGAGCGGAAACCTGATTGACAATTGCTGAGAATACCGTTGTCCTGTAGATACGTAAAAACCTGATTGTAAATTAGTCTTTCGCAAACTTTGGCAATGATCGGTATAACAAAGATTGGCCGGTAATTACCCATGTCTGACTTTTTCTCACTCTTATATATGGATTGGAGTAATTTTAGCATATTTTCATTCACTGGGGAAATTGCCAGTTTGTATTGAAAGATTAATCAAATTAGTTATACTTAGGTAATGAAATGATATCGGCAGATAGTTTGAGGACTGAGCCAGAAATCCCATCGATGTCAACGACTTTGGAGACATCGATGTTTTAAAAAAGCTCAAGTTAGAACTTCACTGTTAAGAATCTGACGAAAATTAAATGTAGAATCCGGACTTGTTATAAAGTCGAGGAAGTCTACAGAAGGATTAGCGGGAATATCAGTGGATAATTTCTCTAGGTAACTTCTAAAAGTGGTACGCTTATGGAAAACAGTCATTCGAGAGAGTTTACATATCATTCCACACAGAAGAAGACAATTGGTATTGGTGATCGCTTTGAAGTACATGCGATTTTATTTGAGAGAGATAACAACTTAAGTGGCAGTACAAGTTTATAATGTGACTAATTACTTGTCGATATCGTAACTATACGAAGGAGAATTATCTGCTTTCGTTTGGACTCTCGAAAATCTCTCCTACTGCATCTCCCGCCATACCGAAGGTCAACACAAGAAAAACAGTAAGAAATGGAACTTTAGAAGCGATTTGCCATACCCTAAACTCGAGAAACCTCGATGTTCTACTAAAGCACCGACATCAAAATGCTGGAAATTTATTCTCCTGTTTGAATCTGAAGGTCAGAATTCAGTTCACGCATGCGTATTCAAGCTAAACTCAGTTTTCCTCTGCTTGGTGGTTCCTAAACCAGTAACGCCTTGTAAGAATTCACTCCAACCAATAGGCCCTTTGCAGGACCTGGTCACATGACCTTTTTAGCATGTCAATAAAAACAAAATTGGTGCTGGAACAACATGAATGCCAGAAATGGAAAGAGCAAGCCAAAATTAGTAAAAAACCAGTCAGCAAAAAAAAACCTCACCAACTCTGTTAAATTAATCTAATTATAGAGTTTTCAAAAATATTCCATTCCTTCAGTTTTAAAGATATGAACCTAATTTTGGCTTGCTCTTTCCATTTCTGGCATTCATTTTTTTGATTGACAGGCTAAAAAGGTCACGTGACCGGGTCCGGCAAAGGGCCTATTTGCCATGTCGAAACCGTTAACAGCTTTAACATAATCACTCCAAACTCGGTTTCCAGTCTCAGATTAGATGTTACTTAACTTATGAATTGTTTTATTCGCTGGGGTAGGGGTGTGCCGCGGGGACCTCAAAACCCTGACCCTATCCCAGACCTAAAAATGCCGTTTACCATACACTATCCCAGACTTGAAGCAAAAAATATATACCCTATCCCAGACTAGCCCGTGATTTGAGGAAGTGAGCGGACGACCTCGACCGTCTGAAAATCAGGCTAATCCCAGACTTGAAGCAAAAAAATCGATACCCTATCCCAGACCCAAACCATAGATTCATACTCAATTACACTAACAAAGCCGTTTTTTTTTTTTTAATATGGTATTTTAAGCCGTATGCGAGCTATACCGGAAGTGAGGTCACCCGTAATCAATATATAGGCTTTTGTATGATATGCAATGAATTTGATATGAATAAGAAATGAGGTACTAGATATCTACTGCTCCATCTAAAAGATTATTCTTTCCAGTTCAGTCAGCGGTCGTAAAAATAAATAACAAATAAAAATAGAATACATAAATAACAAGTGTACAGACGAGTTAATCGGTTAGTTGGCAAGAACTAGTTTCAGCCATCTAAATGAGGATTCAGAGTCAGCTTGGACTCAAACAGAAGGTAAGCCGTTCCAAGCTGGGATATACAAAAAGCAACTGAAAATGTAAATCACAGAGGAAGACCTTACATAATAATGACATAAAAGCCGTTACTCCACCCCCACCCCTCCCATGTGAATCGATGGAAATTGGTAACACAGTTACTTACTGGCGCAGCCGTGAACCTCGACCCTCATGCACATTTCGTTGTTCCACGTTCTTGGGTTAAACCTCAAGTAGACAGCAGTAATGGATGGATCAAGAGAGTGCTTGACGGTTGTACTCCTGTCACTGTTACCTGTGAATACCTGGAGGTACACAAGCAACAGCAGTGACCGGGCACTTCAGTAATTACTGTAATTAGTCCTTAGCATAGAACAGAATACTGGTAGTAACATGGCACCAATAAAGAGTGAGCTACATGAGCGATATTATACTGACTAGTTGACTCTATATTTCTTCCACATTCGAAATGATAACTTGCATGAGGTTCGTTTACAGTTTCGATGTTTCGTCACGTCAGTCAACCATGACGGTCAAACTTGAAGTGATATGACATAACGGATTGACATGCTGATTGGTTGAATGACATATATAATGGTAATCGTGGTAAAGTCTCCTGTGATCGGTAAATTAATTTCCTGCACTCTGGCAAAGTCTTTGATTGTTTCGCCGGCCTGCTGACGTAGCTACATGTAGGTTCAGTTGAATGGATCCAATAGACATTGTATTAAACGTTGACAGGAGTTTACCGTAGAGGTTGTAGATTATGCTAATAGACCTTTATCACGTGGTGGCCATCTTGGAATAAAACCATCAGTTTATGTGCGTCCAGCCTCGGTTAAGTCCAGCCTTGGTAAAACACGTTTTAGAACGAGGCTGCATGGCGGGTATAAAAATAAATGGTTTTATTCCAAGATGGCCGCCACGCGGTAAAACCAACTATATATATCTGTTCAACATTCCATTACCTTTGTGACTCCTCCCACTCTGTACTCAGTCCAGTTCTTGCCGTTCACACTGTGTATTATTGCGTAGGCCGCCACCCAATTGTCGTAATTGTGACTACCCTGGGTAGCCACCGCTGTGAATGTATGCTGATTTGGGCCAAAATCTATCTATTGGATAGCAACATTAAACTGATAAACGAGCAGTAAGATAATTGTTTAATTGACCAGTAATGACTAGTATGTTGCATATTTCTCTTTCATGCGTTTACATACAAGTTTAGTACCTTTGATATAACAGATCTACAGTAATCCTATGTGAAATGTGGCTGATTACACTTAGTTAAAATACTCTTTAATTTGCTGATGGCAATTCCGCTCGCTACAATTCGTCCGCCTTGAACGCGGGAACAGGAGGTTAGTGTCCTCGTCGGCGAACCACATTTCCACATTGTATATTATATATTTTTCTTTCTTTAATTGACTGAAGCGTCAGGAAGGTCTTATGATATAATCTTATGATAAGTAGAGGAAATGGCATGAACGCGAGTGCTATACTTCATTTATGGGCACTGGGTGATATTTTGAAAATTCTAATGATTGCAAGAGCATTTAGGCAAGTGCAATTTGAGATTATAAAAATATCACTCAGTGCCCATCAATCACCTATAGCACGAGTATGTAGTTCATGCGAGTTTTTGTTTATAATGATACAGAGCAAATATTTGCTGAGAGCGTTCAACTGTTCTGTGGCCCAGGTTCGATCCCCGGACGCGGCGCCATATGTGAGTTGAGTTTGTTGGTATCTCGCCATTGCTCCGAGGGTTTTTCTCCGGGTTCTCCGGTTTTCCTCCCTCCGCAAAAACCAACACGCTAAATTCGAATTCGATCTGTGGATTAGCCGGGACCTGGCTTTGATCAGCCCCAATGGTTGTTTCAGGTCTCGTTAGAAATTCAGAGTTCAGAGTTATGCACTCGTTATTGACCAATCAGAATCGAGATATTTTGTTTGGTATATTATAAGTAGTTCTATTGTTTACCTGAAGGTACTGGTTAGTGTCCAGAGTAGTTGCACACCAGCTCTTCCTAGTCTGGTTATGAAGTCTGCCATACCAGGGGTCACTTCTTCCTGGCTGCCAGGTTGTTGCAGTCATTTGCCAGTCAGGTATTTCGAGATTGGACAGGCCTAACTTCTCGGTACATCCTAGAAATATACAATGTCATTGTCACTAACCCTTCCAAAAAATAGCAAATAATTTTATTCATTAATATCTTTACTTATTTATTTATGTGTGAGCCAGTTAGAGCAACAAGGTCACAGTAGAACCAACAATCAGTTAAAGTACTTTTGAGCCCTAGCCAGAAATCGTAGATTGGGGTGCAGTACAGTGTTTCAAATCTTGTTCACCATTTTTGGGCGATTTACGGTCGTAATAGCGTTACAGATCCTTGAAATGACGTCATTTACGCTAAATTATGCTAATGAACATGAATTGAATTTTTTTTTTCTGTTGTTTTTCAGGCGTCAGACATTTGATCCTTGCAATTGTATTGATCATGAAATATATTTTAATAAGTGGAGTTGACAAACAACCGAGCAAAATAAACCAGAATTGGCTTTTTTATTTAAATGACGTAATTGAAATTTGCTTCCTTAATAAACGAAAATAGCAGACGTTAATATTTTTTTTCCTGTGTCGGCCATTTAATTTGTTTTCCACTTTCACCTTTAAACCATTGATAACTGGCTAGATCTCATATGTAATTTAATTTGTGGTCTCTACCAGCCTCATCTCCTAAATCAATAATATAATGCTAGTACTCGTTACTGAATACCTTGAAATTTGGCGTTAAAACAAATTATGCTAAAACAATATATTTTGCAAGAAATAGTGAAATACACCTGCCGTAGGCGTAAAATTCCATCCAAACCGCCCTAACTATCTCAATGGCTAATGGTATGCTAATGTATGCCAGACCCTGATTAGACAGGGGCGCAAAAGCTGTTAGCCTTGTCTCCCAACACTTTCTCTTCATAAATGGAGGACGTAAAAGAGCCTGGGTGCCAGTTTCGCCCTCTAAGTCTGGTACATTTTCTGTTCAATTTTCGAATGCACAGTTTTGGAATGTTTTTCTCTTAATCATGTTTAGCCCAGTGGTTTTTGGGGAAATTGAAGCCTAGTTTCCGGTGTGAATTGGGGCACCAAATTTAACCCTTTAGTCTGAGATGTGTAGAAAAAGTAGAATGTTTAGGTCTGACTGGGGGTTTCTTAGTTCCAGCAGAGCACATCGTGTACAATTGCCCCTAAAACAAGCTAAAACAGGACATGACCGTGTGGAAGACTGAGAACAAGCACACAACAACTCTATTGCTTTTCTCCGTTTTAGTAAACTGGTTTTGTCAACAAACTCGAATACAATTTGTATATTTACTATTGAAACAGGGAAGGAACATTTTTCACGAGCGAGAGAAAACTATTTTATTTCCCGCAAAAAATATTGGACTCAGGTCTCACGCGTCCAAGTCGCCAGTCTACCGTACTAGGTACGAAGCAGCTCGGTTTCTGTAGTAACGGAGGCCTGGCTACTATATTTTCCAATATGGCTGACGAAGAAAGCCTTGTGGCAAGAGAAAAACGCTCGCGAACTTGGGCAATTTGGGGTACTTATACAGTTCTGTCTCATACAAACGGCCCCTACAGCGACCCCAAAAAACCTTGAGAAATCGCATGATACGTTTAATTATTGGCAAACAAATACAAGTCTCTTGAATGGCTTTAACTAACGTTAAACCAGGACGCTTCTACATTCTACCTAAAATACATAAAGCTGGTAACCCGGGACGTCCCATAGTTTCATCTAACAGTCACCCTACAGAACGCATCTCCCAATTCGTTGACTATCACATTAAATCCTTAGTTTTTAACCTGCCTTCACACATTAAAGACACCACTGATTTCCTTAACAAACTTCTCAAACTTGGTAAACTACCTGATACCGCTATGCTTGTTACTCTTGACGTTTCATCCTTATACACTAAGTAAACATCCCACATAACGAAGGTATTAATGCTTGTAATCATTTTCTTTGCACTCGTACTAATCCTATCATTCCCACCGAAACACTTTGTGACTTAATACGTATGATCCTTACTATGAATAATTTTTCTTTTAATGGTAAACATTATCTGCAGGTACATGGCACAGCCATGGGTACCAGAATGGCTCCTTCTTTCGCTAACTTATTCCTCGGTAAATTTGAATCTAACGCTCTCTCTAATGCCCCTTATAAACCTCACACCTGGTGGAGATATCTCGAGGATATTTTCATGATCTGGACTGAGGGGGAAGACCATCTGAAAATATTCATCGATTATCTCAATAATATTCATCCTACTATTAAATTTACTAGTTCTCACTCATTAACCCACGTTCCATTTCTCGACGTTACCGTATCAATACATAACAACTACATTGAGACTGATTTATATACTAAACCTACAGATAAACATCAACACCTCCTTAAATCATCCTGTCATCCCCTTCACACTAAAAGAGCCATTCCTTTCAGTTTAGCTCTTCGTCTCCGACGCATCTGTTCTACCGACGAAACTTTTAAAATTCGTACTAATGAATTAATAACATACCTTTACAAACGAGGTTATAACCGCACATTCTTTAATAAACAAATAGAACGCGCTGCTAACATTCCTCGCAACGACGCTCTACAAACTACTAACTCACGAAACTCTACCCACCGTATACCTTTTGTTATTACATATAACCCAGCACTTCCCCACATCTCTAATATCGTACGCAAGCACACTAATATACTATTTTCTTCCAACCGCTGCAAAGACGTCTTTAAGCAATTGCCTCTAGTTGCATATCGACGTAGCTCTAACCTTCGTGACCTTTTGGTCAAATCACAGCTACCACGTAACACATCTAATCAATCTAAAGCTCCGCCAGGCTCCTTTCGCTGCGGACAAGATTGTGCAACTTGTCCCTACATTACTAACGGCCTCAATCAATACACATTTCATTCCACTGGCGAGTCTCGTTTTATTAATTCACACATAACCTGTAATACTAAAAACCTCATATACATGATACAATGTAATCGTTGCCATTTGCAATACATAGGTGAAACTAAGCGACGCCTCAAAGACAGATTTAATGAACACAGACGGACAGTAGACAAGCCTAACATTAAATCTAAACCTACTACTGTATCTGAACATTTTCTTTCTAGACCTAACCACTCTTACACCGACATGCAACTTATCCCCCTAGAAATAATATACTCCTCAAGAGACTCAATACGTAAAGCCAGAGAAGCGCACCTTATAGATAAAGCTAAAACTCTAGAACCATATGGTATGAATATACGTGATGAAACATAGTGCTTATCTCTTATACTATTTTGCTACTTCAAGTTTTGGTCTACGTCACTTCCCGTTTCCGCAATTTCTATTGCGAAATTTACCACATTTATAGATCTTCTTACCTTAGAGCTCTTCACTTGTAACATCTAGTACCTGAAGAAGGCTGGTTTGGCCAGCCGAAATATTGTAATATTCAATATAAAATCCTACGTTGTGTCAGCTTTGCCGTAGTCCTTGGACTTCGTATTCATTTTCATTTTGGCTGATTAGATCTGACTTAGATCCAACGTAGCAACCAGCAGGATTTTCGTCCACGGTTCTTTGCAATTTTCAAGTTTAGAAGTACATCAGATTTCCGATGTTAAGTATTTTATGTTTTATTGTGGACCTTCATAAAGCACAACAAGCTGGTTTTCTTCGCGACGGACTCATTTCCATACAAGACGCGGCCATTGCGGGGCCGTATTCATGGGAAGAAAATCGCTAGATAGACCTACAGTACAGAGGTTAGGATTAAATTAAGTTGTGTTATTGTCGTAATGATTTTATTTACCGATGTTAAGTTTTCTTCGATAGGTGCTGTTATCTTGCCATACGTTTATGAAAGTACGGCTGCACGCGTGTTTACTGTAAAATTTCGGAGTTAATGAGCTTGAAATTTGACGCCAAGATATTATGCAAATTAGAAAATACACTGGAACCCATGAACCCGACAAATTGTGACTTGGGAGTACCGCCCCCGCTCCCCCAACCCCCCCCCCCCCCCCCCCCCCTCCTCTCCTCTCCCCCCACCCCCCCCCCCCCCCCCCCCCTCCTTCACTGGGCCTACTAGGGGGACCTCTGCCACAAATGTTCTAACATACTAATTCCTAGAGTAAAACCAACCACCATCAATTGCTGGCCTCGTCACATTAGGCCGATTAAGCCATTGTCAACTAGTGTATTGTGTTATGCACCATCTGTTTATTTATTCATTATGTAAACAAAGTAAACCTTTCCAAAAATAAAATTTACACTTTGTGTCTGACTACTCACCTCTGGCATTCATTATTGACGTGTTGAGGAATACTCCCATGAGAACTAAAATCTGCAGCGAAAGGGAAAAAATGATTTGTATTTTCTGGCATATTGTTTTCTTGATTACTGAATAGTACCATGCAACTTACTCGTAAAATCAAGTCGTTAAATTTTATCTCCACAGCACTGACACAACAGCAGCAACATTTCTGCTCACCAAGTAGTGATAATGCCGTATTTACCTCGTCTATATGTGTGATAAAGTTTGCTACAATTTTGGATATATTGTGGTTGAAATAAAACAAGCTTGATTTACAGTCTAATCAGGAAGAAAAATAGTTTTTTTCTTTCCCGAATTAAACCCTTAGAATAAATTAGAGGTCGTCATAATTTTGATAGCAAAAACACCTGCTTAAAATGAAAGTCAGTTGTCAAAGTTCCAAATTTCTTTATTAACCTCCTCGCAGTCGTTAAGTTGTCGTAGGCTACCTAATAGAATTATACTCCTATACCTTGAAGAACTACTCCTTTAGTTAACCAGTGTTTCTGAGCTTTATCGTAGCAATATATAATTACAAGGTTTTGGAGCTATATTATAAGTGATTAATTATTGATAATAGACACATAGAGGGACTTTTAACACCTTAAAATTGCTGAAAACTTGAACCAGTTTAAGTAGATGTGGTGATCGTTATTCTAACGTATGTAACTAAATTATACAAGTTTGCGTTTTTAATAATGTTAAAAATATTTTGCAAACATCAATCAAAGGAGTCGAAGTAGATACCAGCGGCATTTCTACTGGAGAAAAGTAACCGTGTTACGGTTAAACACTCTTACCTTGATTTCCTTGAATGTGACACTCATCTTCTTAGTTATCCTGCTTTGGCTGGTTGTTTTCACT
Organism: Actinernus sp. WN-2022; assembly: GCA_030867875.1. Taxonomy (NCBI): domain Eukaryota; kingdom Metazoa; phylum Cnidaria; class Anthozoa; order Actiniaria; family Actinernidae; genus Actinernus; species Actinernus sp. WN-2022. Next base: position 28,924,770 of record JAOWCC010000577.1, read on the forward strand.
GTAGTTATTCCATGTTTTCTTGATTGTAACTAATTTATCCGAAAACATACCTCTTGTTCAATAGAGATATCAACCTGACAATGCGTTTCACCGGCGCCTTCTGGATTATACGATCGATACAAGCAGGTGGGGGGAGTGGTACTGAGGAACAATACGACACGAACATGATGGGGGAGGGGTAGGAACAATACGACACGCAGATGGGAGAGAGAGTAGGAACGAATACTGACACGAACACATTCATTTTTTTGGGGGTACGCATAATAAATTCTAATGTTTTTTACCAGCTAGCTGTATGCATGCACCTCTGGTAACAATAAGGGTGCGTTCGATTGACCGTATTCCGGAATAAGAATAAACAGAATGATTACTACATATCGCTTATACTGGATTCTTTTAGCTACTGGAATACTAATTGTATCCTGAATATCATATGTCATGAGCAAGCATTTGTAGCTTACAGTGTAAATTGTACCTCAACCAGTGATTTCCAGAGCCTATTATTCCTATTCCGGAATACGGTCAATCGAACGCACCCTAAGAGTGAGGCCAAAGATCGCACAATTGGAGCTGGTCAGAAATATCTTAGTTTCTGTCGTACCTACCCTGGGTACCAGAGGTTCTACTGCCCTTTAGGATCGACGAGATTGGTCGCCATTGTTTACCCGTTCCGTCGCGTCGCTGGAGTTCGCACGACCTTGGAAAATGCTATGGCGTGATCCAATCGCAGCAATCGTTACAAATGAATTTGCTCTAGGCCAATCAGAGGGCCAGGGTCAAATTCTGACTCAGACAGAGTCAGACATACTTCGCGCGCCCAGAGGTTCTCCCAGCCTTCTCGTCGATCTAAACTTTGGCTTAGAGAGGGCAGTAGAACCTCTGGCATCCGGGGTATGTCGTACCGCACTGTTGTATTCTTTTGTGTCATAAGGAAATTAACGTTATTTTCCACCATCTATTGTAGATTTTTCTCTTCCTGTGACAAGCTTGCACAACTGGCCTCGCTTTGATGCCTTTATGAATAACGTCAATGACTGGCTCCGAGGGAAACTGAGGTTTGTTTCCCCGAGATCCTCGATCGTTTTTGGGTCTTTCTTGCACGCTTAATAAAGATGTAAGTTGTATCTTTGGAGCTGGTTCCATTTTGAATGCTTTCTTTCGACGAAAAATGGTCAGCTTTTGACGAAGATCTAGACGTTTTGGTAAACAAATATTTCCCGCCTTTAGCTAGCCAGTGGCGCGCGCGACACATCACACCATCTTCTGTCACGATGTGATCACGTGGCGGGAAACAATTGATGAATTGTTGCCCGCGCGGGAAACAATTGATGAATTGTTGCCCGCGCGGAAACATTGAATTTTGATGACTGCCACGTGACCCTGAATCAGCCAATGAGTGCATACGTTGTGTCTGGAAAACTTATGGCTATGTAACAATAGAGGTTATTTCCCGGCCGTTATTTACTGGCGTGCAGGCAGGTCCGTATGGAGAAAACTTTGCCAGAGGTCTTGAATACGGCCAGAGACCGTACTTGTTTTCATTAATAGACCAGTTCGCGGTAAATTCCGACATTTTGAAAAGGGTGCAAACATGGGGCGAAATACAGTAATTTGACTCGTTTTTACAAACAATGTATGGAAAACTGAAAACACGATTGCACGCTTCCCAGCAGAGCTACATCCCTCAAATTTCGATATCTTAATCTTTTACCTTGTATCTTAAGTTTGTATCTGAAGAATATTTCAGAAATTCGATTTTACGGATTTTATTTGGTATCGGATTCCCATACAAACACTGTATTTCGCGCCATGTGTGCATCCCTTTCAAAATGTCGGAATTTACCGCGAACTGGTCTATTCAGTCCCGCGCTCGTACAAGAAACGATACATTTGTCAGTCTTGAGCGTGTGATCTTTGTTTCACTCAAATTACTGGCAAGTTTCTGCAGTTTTCCCTTTTTTGAAAGGCTTTCAATACCGACAACGTCTCACTGGACGAAAAATGGATTTACTTAACGTTACTCTGTGAGCAAATCTGTTGTAAATTTGGAGCCTTAAATTTGCTAATAATTTGTGTTACCTGCAAATGTGATGTAAAGATACACATTTGCAGCCGACAAAAATATGAACAAATTAAAGGCAAAGCAAATTTTATATTTGTACCGTATATATTTACTGCATGTGCAAAGTTGTTGATGTTTACTACAAGTTTGATCACGTTGTAAATGTATAACATATAATTTTTTTGCCAAATAACGCGAATGAACAAATTTGACTTTTGGAATCAAATTTGCGTGCTATTTGCGAGGTAAGTAAATAAGTTATGTCGCTTTGAATCAAGTTTGCTATACATTGCTCCCTAAGCAAATCTATTCATCTCAAATAATGGAGTACGTGGATCTCTTGGAGGATCATATGTACAGCCAAGAGAAAACAAATATTTTCTCTTGGTACAGCGAATAAATCGGATTAACTCAGCATAGCACAATGAAATGCTTTTGCAGACACTTTTAGGCAAGTTCGCCTATAGTCCACAAAAAGGTAGCCAGTGCACTACTCGCATTTCTACGATTGGTTGTAGTCATATACATAACATTTTCAATTTACAAAACAAGTAATTTAAGTAAAGCAGATGTGATAAAGCTGATAAAGAACTTTTATATAAAGCCGTGAATAAAACGGTATCAAAAGTGAAGTCATTATCATAACTTCACGGGCTGTATTGTCCAATCTAATTTCCCCTAATAAATCACATAATAGACCAATGAAATTGCTTGTATTATTTATTGCTGGAAATGTAAGAGTCTGTTGCCAACTACTATTGAGTTAAGTAGTTGCATATTATTCATTAATTGGTTCTATATATAAAATCACGATATGTATTTTGTTAAGTCATATCTTTTATTATTTACTTTTGATAATTTAGATATTTTTACCATCGCCTAACGTTGGCCGGTACGACAGTGGCCGTGGCGCGATATTGACTGAGATGTGGAAATGAAAATTAATTACTCTTACAGGTCCCGAGAACACAGAGAGTTCTAACTTAATACACCTAACGTTGTATGTTCTGTTTTTTAACAGAGAAGCCATAAGAATCCCGTATCTGTTGTCATTGGTCATCGGACGCTGTGTAATCACCCCTAAACTTAGGCTTAGACTCCGCGCGGGCCGCGCGACTCGGGCGCAGACCCCGCACGGGCTGGACGCCCTCAACTAGAAAGGAACTTTGCCAACGCGTTCTCGAGGTTTAAAGGTTTATCGTTACTAGTCAAATCGCTTTAAAGTAATGATAATCATATCTCTAAGACAAACCCTAACACGAACCATAAAACATACCCTAACCATTAAACAAGTTCACAGGTAAACAACGAGTACTCACCTATTTAGGGCTAGCCTGGGAAACTAGCCGACTCTTATCGCTCCCCACTCGCGAAAGAGACGTCTGGGAAGTGAGGCAGAACTGAAATGCCATACTGATGACGTACCAGATAGCCGCTTCACGATGCATAAATTAGTTGCAATTCTCAGAAGCCGAATGCGAACAACAGAGTTCTTTTCAAGGAATATAACTACCGTGGCTGCTCATTTGCTTGGCAGTTGATCACCGTCACGAACAACTCATGAAATTCAAGCCTATTTAGCGTGTGCCGGTGCTGTTGTTGGCTCCTTCGCAGACTGAGTTCTTTCAGCGGCTAGTAAAGCGAAATGTCGTACTGTCAAAACATTTACAAGAAAGGTACTGTCATAGTTGTTTATAACTTCATATCAGTAAACCTACATACACTGAGCTATCACAAAACACTGGATGAGTTGTTGTTGCGGCGGATAAATCGTTCAGACAGTGAATCTGGGCTATGAATAAACATAATTACATGTAAGTGTGCTATGAATCACGAACCAAGTGTGATATGAATCAATCACCCAAGCAAACGGGCAGCCTCGGTAGTATACCTGAAAATAACCGCTGCATTCTGTAGCTAACCTCTTCGGCTACTGACCTGACAAAAGAGCTGGCTTGAAAAGTGGCCTGCTGTGCTGTGTGTAGGTTTTGAAATTATAAACAACTATTACGTTTTGACAGTCGTAGGACAAATGGCTCTTGACCGGGCCGAGCCGCTGAAAGAACGAAGCAAGCGAGCTACCAACACACGCTAAATATATAGGCTTGAATTTCATGGTTGTTCATGACGGTGATCCACTGCCAAGCAAACGAGCAGCCTCGCTCGGTAGTTATATTCCTTGAAAAGAACTCTGTTGTTGTTCGCATTCGGCTTCTGAGAATTGCAACTAATTTATGCATCGTCTGCTACGTCATCAGTATGGCATTTTCTGCCTCACTTCCCAGACGTCTCTTTCGCGAGTGGGGAGCGATAAGAGTACCTTCTCATAGTTCACACTTGACACTTGATTTTCTTTGCTATTCATAGGGCTTTTTCTAGGATAAAGACCGGTTGAACAACTTCCCCCCTCTCCCTCCCTACGCCACTGGAGATCAATATCGCCACGAAACAGAAGTTGAAAGCTGTTTGCAGGAAGCCATGGGTTTCATTGAGAAACCTAAATTTGAAAAATTAAAGCCGCCGAAGCGTTGAAAGAAGGTAATTCGTTAATTGCTTTTGTTATTTAAAACATATAGCCATTGTTCAAGCTGCGCGCGCAACATCGTCAAAATGGCCTATAGAGGTTTTGCACCATCACGTGATGGCAGCCATGTTGGTGGCCAGAACAATAGAATGTTATTCCTTTGAGATTTAATTTTTCACATGATTGAACAAATCTCATTGTTCTGGCCACCAACATGGCTGCCATCACGTGGTGGTGCAAAACCTCTATTGACGCAACTGAACTTGGAGCTGCTTCAGCAAATACCGGTTCCATTGGTCTCAGCCAGCATCCAAATAATTAAATTAATATGGACAATGATAGTCATATGACTGATTTTTCTGATTTTTGTAGATACAAAATATCAGAATCTCAGTTCAATTATAAAAGTGAAGGTGTTCAAGGGATAAGTTTCAGTTCACGTCAGTGGTGGTAAGATAATTTAAATTTGTCTTCATTAGTAATAGATGTATTGGAAGGGGGATATCATATTCCTTTTGAATTGCAACCGCCCCCCCCCCCCCCCCCCCAAAGAATAATACTAGTGCTCTGACATATCCAGAATTTGCTCAGTTCCGAAGCCATTGAGGAACGTTTCACACAACATTGTATTGTGGAGGTTCCTAGTATTCCTTATTATTATAATCCTTTATCTGTTGTTAAAGACAAAAAGTTGAGACTCGTCGCTCGTTTAACAAGATGTTCAAAAACGAAGGTTTGCCAACCTTACCAGGATAATTTTGGTTATTTTCGTTTGATCTCCAGTCTGGTTATCGTCATATTGACATTCATGCATCGTACTGGAAATATCTAGTTTTTTCTTGGCTTTTTCCTGGTAATGAGTTAATATATTTTGTCTTTAGAGTTTTACCTTTTGGCTTAGCAACAGCTTGTTCTTTTGTTTACAAAAATGCTCAGGCGTGGTGCTCAGGTGGAGGGGTATGGGTTTTTCAGCTGTTGTTTATATAGATGACGGTATATGTGGAAGTCAATCCGAAGTGGAGGCTAAGGTTGCCAATTTGCAACAGCAAAAGGACCTCAAAAACGCAGGGTAGAAGGTTAATGACAAGAAGTCTGATTGGAAACCGAGACAGATCGGTGATGGTTAGGCTCAGTGATAATAGACACACTACGAATGCAATTTGTAGTATCGGAAAAGAAGGTAGTTAAATTAAAGCAAAATATCGAAGAGAATTTCCCGAAAATTCATATAAAAAGTATAGCTAAATTAGCAGGCTTTGCTAATTCATTGACGCTGGGGTTAGGGCCAACATGAATCGTAAAAAGACTGGATTGGGCAAGCGCTGACGTAATGGCAGCCACCTAGTGAAAAATCGTGACGTCACAAACAAACATTTACGTAATTTCTCGGCGTGCGCGTTTTCGCGAGTAGCTGCAAAGGTCATAGTTAAACACGCCAGCCCTGTCAACTGAGAGCTGTTTTCCACAAGGGGCGTATACTTCATAAAATTACAATAATTTACAGCTATAATCAGTCAAGTAACCCTAATTTAAAAAACCCTATCTAAGAGAACTAATATTATGATATACAATCTAAAATACTAAAAATACTATAGTAAAATACACTAACATACTTCTGTCAATGCAAAGGAACGATGTGAGAGGCAATTCTAGTCTTAAAAGAAGAGAAGGAATTGTAATCCCGTAAATGGACAGGTAGCGAATTCCACACTTGTACTCCACTATAAGAAAAAGTTCTCTTTAAGTATTCGGTTTTTGGGAGTGGCAACTGCAGTGAGGTTACTATAGTCAGTAACATCACTTTTCTTTATAAATAGATCTACAAGGCAACTGTCATTTAATATCTTGAACATTTGATTTGCTTTGCCTTTTCTTCTATGGATTCCTAAAGTTTCCCATCCCAGGTCAGCTCGCGGCTCTTGGTGGGCCGGGACATCATTATTCATGTACATTATAAGACGCGCAGATCTATTCTGTAGCTGTTGCAGTCTTTCAATAGACCCTGGCCCATCCCACACCTCACTGCAGTAGCAGCAGTAGCTGAAGTGGGGCTGAAATAACACGTTATAAATGGCGATCAAAGTCTCTATCGACGTAATCACGGATTATTCGAATGGCTCCTATGTCAGATGTAGCAATATTTTCTATATGCCCATTCCAGGATAAAAATTGATCGATCTCCACCCCAAGGACCTTGCTATGAAAAACCTGTTTCAGGGAGGTCTGAGGATAGACTCAGCAGGATAGACTCAGCTTCTTCCCGGGCTTCTTTCTCAGTACGACCGAGCGTTCGCTAGAATCCGTTCAATTAGGTCAAACTTAGTTCCTTTAGTATCTTGGTTTCGCTTTGCGAGTTCAAGTCTTAATTCCTGTTTCATCCGTTTCCTTAAATCCTCACGGTTTGTCTCAGCCATACCAATATTATCTGTGATAACTTTGTAAACGTCACTACGAATAGACTGAGCTAACTTCAAGTTAGCGTTGCCTGATGCCTTCGAGAGCATGAGTAGCTTTTAAGAATAGGAAAATAAACATCGAAGATAAATCCTTGAAGGATGGAGATTGGTGAAACCTTCGAGGAGTGGGACGAGTTTGACATGCACTTGCTTAAAAGCTTTTTTAAAAAGCTTGCTTAAAAGCTTTTTTTTAGAAAACGCAGGTAACTGAGTCCAGGAGAATGAATTTAAGACGAAGATGCCGATAGCTGTAGTTCTAGCAATTCCGAAGATGAGAGCGAAATATTAGTGTTAAAGTGCGGCAGAAAGGTCTAATCATACTAAATGTTGGTTTATGATAAGACACGAAGGAAGCTACAATATAATGGAGCTATATCAACCGCAAAAAAAAAACCGCAAAAAAAGAAAAATGTTCAAAACATCAACCGAAAACTTCCAACTCGGTTTGCCAAAACACGAGTACTTTCTCTATGCATTCTATCGTGACTGTGTATCAACTCGTTTGGAAGTTCTCTAAAAAGTCTCTCTGCAAATTTTATGTCCTTGTTGATGACATATATTGATAAAAGCCGAAGTGGATTAAAATATCACTTACCGACTGAAACTTTGTAACGGGACCTGAAACAACCATAGGGTGTGATGATGCCAAGTCAGGACCCGGCTAAATACAGAGAACTGGAATTTAGCGTGCCTTTTTTGTGGATGGAGGAAAAGCGAAGAACCCAGAGAAAAACAGAGGACATGTTTTATCTTTGCATGTGATCGGTTTCGCATGTTTCCTGATTTACAGTCAGCTTATCGTCAATTTCACGGTACGGAAACCGCCCCCCTCAGAGTAAGCAATGACATTCTTATGAATATGAACAAGCAGCATGTGACTCTGTTCGTCTTCCTTGATTTAAGTGCTGCGTTTGATACTATATATCATACAATATTGCGTCAACGCCTCAAGTGCAGTCTTGGATTCTGGAAATGCGTTGGCCTGGTTCACGTCGTACCTTCCTGGAAGACATTAGCAGGCCCTAATTAACAATGCTCGCTCTGATAAGTTTGACTTGAAGTTTGGCGTTCCCCAGTTCATGCCTTGGTCCACTGCTATTGTCTACTTATACGAGAAAGTTATTTGAAATAGTTAGCCGATGATATTCAGCTTTACCTAGCTTTCAAGCCTGATGAAAATGCCACACAATCTGTCGCAATTACCGCCATGGAAGCCTGCATCGCCGATCTAAGGCAATGGATGATAAATGACAACTCATGATTAACGACGAGAAAACGGTTTTTTAAATTATTGACACTAAGCCACAATTAGACAAAGTTAATGTCGATAGCCTATCTGTAGGTGATACTCCGCAGGTTCAGGCGTCGGTGCCTGTGCGGAACTTGGTTCGATCGCAATATGTAAAAGGTCTCGCACATCACTAAAATGTGCAAAGCAGCATTTACAACTTACATAACATCCGACGCCTTAGGAAATATCTTACTAGAGACATCACAGAAACAATTATTCATGCTTCTGTAACTAGCGCCTACCTAGTTCACAACTGTGTAAACTTCAGAGAGTTCAGAACGCCGCTGCTAGGCTTGTTTACCGTGCGCCTAGGTTTTGTCATATCACACCTCTGTTGTTAGACCTGCACTGGTTGCCAGTAAAGTTCCGTTTTGTCATATCACACCTCTGTTGTTAGACCTGCACTGGTTGCCAGTAAAGTTCCGCGTTGATTTTAAAATAATGTTAATTACTTTTAAAGCTCCCTATGGACTTGCACCTAGTTATATTTCCGATCTTAATACTGTCAAACCTAAATCTAACTATACCTCCTATCGAACATTGAACTTCTTCTCCAGCTACCTACAACTAAGACTCTAGCCTCCTTGGGTGACAGAGCATTTATCGCAGTTGCACCCAAACTATGAACCTGTCTGCCTACTACAATTAGAAACATTACTTCGATCAATCAGTTTAAAGTATTACTTAAGACTTATTTATTCCTGAAGGCATTCAGTAATTCTTTGTAGACCAGTATTTTTAAATCACGAACATTGTTGATTTAATTAAAATATTTAATTATCTATCTATTTATCGATTTAATATATGTATGTATTTTTTAATTTTTTAATTTTTAACTTTTTAACTATTTGTTTATATCATGACTATGAATATTAATTGTAAAACACTATTGTAAGGCGCATTTGAACATATTGTTGCAATTTGCGCGATATAAATAAATATTATTATTATTATTTGCTGAGATGTAGCGAAATAATCGGAATTATCAGAAAATGTATCAGTCTATATTCAGATTACATGACTATTTTCATTCTATACAGAAAGAATGACCAATATATAATAAGAAATGACATACTGTGTATGTCTCGAGATGTAGTAGTACAGCTTGCCCGATCACAATTACCGAGAAATATTTGAGAATGCTTCCATTTGACCAAAATCAACAAGTAGTTTATAGGCTCGCTTCAAGGAAGATTCCTCGCGAGATAATGTTATCGGTTCTTAAGTCATGCAATATAGATGCGTCGTTTTATGGTACACATAGTTTAAAGAGAGGAGGTGCAAGCCAATTTCTGAGGTGTCCGGAAGCGATATAGATTTTCATGCTGGTTGGGCGTGCGCCAAGTCTAAAGACAGCTACATAGTTAAAGATTTGAACAAGAAATTAAACGATTCTAAAGTTTTGTTTGAATAAGTATTATTTAATTAGATATTAGCCAATATCTAGCCGCTAAGTGGTTCCGAAATGATTTAGAATTTCAAGATTGAGTGCATACTTATAGAAGAAGGGCATAGTTTAAGATTCGACCAAGTATTGTTTATTTAGATCTTATCCAGTATCGGGTTAAGTGGTTTTGTAATGATCTAGATTTTCATGTCAGGAGCGCATGTGTCTAGTCAAAGCGCAGTGACATGCATCATGTAGATATATTTTTGTGTAATTAAGAATTACAGTTGTTATAAACTTAGATTGACTTAATTCTTGTAGTTCGTTATCACTATTTTAAATCGTTCTTATTTATACTATTACAATATCGTTCTCTGCCCCGTCTTTGTTGTTCTCGATAGCCATAAATGTCCCTGCTACACTATTCAGTTGTCTTGTGTGTTGATATTATAACAGATCATATATACGTGCTGCTGATTGCCCCGTGCGGGGTCTGAGCCCGAGTCGCTCGGCCCGCGCGGAGTCTAATCCCGAGTTTAGGGGTGGTTACACAGCGTTAGAACGATCCTAGATAAATAATGACAACAGATACCGGATTCTGAGAGCGTCTCTGTTAAAAGAGAAAATATAACGGTATATGTATTAAATTAGAAGTCCCTGTGCCGAGACTAGGTTAGAAGGGCAGACTATATGTTTCCGGCAATTGGTGATTTTGTGTTACTTGTTACATACATACATACACACACATATACTTTATTTTGATACGCTAGCCACTACAACTACGACACTGAATGTTGACCCGCGAGCTGATTTCCAAGTGGGGCGTACAAAGATTGGTGTGTATGTATAAACAAGATTCATGAATGGTATGAATTAACGATGGCTCATATTAAGCTTACATTTTTTTTTAACTGACGAATAAAAATAAAAATAATCAGCATAACTCAGTGGAGGCAATGTTGCGTTTAAACTGAGCTAATGTATTTGCCTTATTAGCCTTATCCGGTAGGCTGTTCCAAAGCATAGCACCGCTGTATTTGAAGCTGCGCTTTAGATAGTTGGTTTTTGGCTTTGGGAAGTGCTAGGTCCGTATCAAGGTTTCTTAGATTATATTGAATTTTACTTTCAGAAAGTCTTATAAATGATTCTCTTAAATATGGTGCAGATTGATTATTCAGGGTTTTATACATTAATGTCGATTTAATTTGAATTCGTCTTTCTTGGAGAGTTTTCCAGTCTAAGCAATGAAGTATATCTCCTGAGCGAGTTTCATAGCCTGCACCAGTAATTACTCTTGCCGCACGAGATTGTAATTTCTGTATTCTATCTTTAAGACCTTTGCCGCAGGTATCCCACAAAGAGGAGCAGTAATCAAAATATGGTTGTACTAGGGCTTTGTATATGCATTCAAGTGAAGTGATTGGCACGAAGGGCTTAATTCGCCTCAAGGCACCAATCCCTGCACTTGCCTTCTTACAAATGCTATCAATGTGATTTTGACAGGTTAGTCTCTCATCAATTTCTACTCCAAGACATTTGTGTGAGCCCACTCGAGCGACTCCAGCATTGTCTATAAATACATTGTTTGATTTTTCTTCGATTTTGTTATTAAGATTAAATGCAGAGCCAATAATCATCAGCTTCGTCTTTGAAGGATGCAACTGTAGTTTGTTTACAGCAAGCCAATCACATATATTCTCAATATCTCAATTTAAATTAGAGGCAAGGTCAGCTTCATTAAACGAAGATGTAAAGATTTGGGTGTCGTCTGCATATAGACAGGGAGTGGTAGATGTAAGGCACTTTGGCAGGTCATTTATATATAACAGAAATAAGAGCGGTCCTAGGATTGAGGTCGAGGAACACCGCAAAGTATTTATTTTGGGGATGACAGAGACCCATTAACAAAGCACTGTTGTTGCCTGAATTTAATATATGAAACGAACCATTTCAACTCACAACCCGAAAACCTTGTTTCTTGTGTTCTTGTGAAGGAGATGAGCTTCTTGGTCTCGTATAACAATAATCTGTTGGAATTTATTTCGGAATCTAAAACGTGGTGAAATAAAACTCTTTGCAGTATTTGATTTTCGACTAAAGTTGTCCTTTCATGCTCGACCTTCATATTTGCAGTGGTTGACTCGAAAGCTTTCGCTCCTTCGACCACTGCGCACATTTGTATTATTTATTTATTCTTATAATTTCATGTATCTTTTCTACAATTGGCTATCTTTGTATATGTAATTATTGTGTTGTAAATAGTACGAAATAAACTCAAACTGAAACTTCACACGCCTTTTTGAATGAAAAGTTTCTTTTAGAAAAAAACAGACGCACTTCAAAGTCATTTGCATATTAAGGAACATATCAAGCTTGCATTGGAAAATATTTTTTCTTTCATAGCTGACTGTCACGATAACATTGCACAGCATCCTATGACATTAATTCGTGCAAATCATTTTCAATGTCTCCGGGTATCTAGCTAGTAATCTAAATTCACGTAGTTTTTCAGTCTTCGTCGCAAAGGTAACATTCAATCATAAAGGTTTCGCGGGGACCCATGTTTAGTCGATTTGATGAGTGACGGGACATCAAGACTGCAGCTAAACTTAATGCTTGGATTGAGTTATCGTCCACTGCATCGTTGATATGGCGTAATACCCTTTGAACCGAAACTGCTTTGTGAGGTAAGTCTAAGATATTACGTTTTGTAAGGCGTCTCTGTCTTTTCTCTTCAGCAAGTTTCATCTCGTCTAGCTTGTATCTTCTCGCTGAAACAGGTAATAGTTTGATGTCATTTCGCCAAGGATCTGGAGGTGGTGTACCGGCTCCAATAAAAACTTTGAACCTTTCGATCATGAAGGCTGCCATTTCAAACTCGGTGAGGTCTCCGCTGTACTCTTCCTTGACGATTTGGTAGTTATCCATGATAATTGCCATGAACATGTTCAGAAGCAAGAATAACATAGAAATCGCGAATAAACTAAAGAAGAGCGGTCCTAAGATTCTATCGACGGACGAGAGTTTTTCGTAATATGCCTTCCCAAGAATCATTGCGAGAAGTGTCTCGATAGTCTGGATGAACGTCACAAAGCCATCTGTTTGCGAGCCAAAAACTAGGAACGAAAAAATGGCAAATGCACCAAATAATATCAAGGCCTCAACTGCGAGAAGCGCTAAGCTCTTCAAAGATCTCGCTACAGTTTCATAAAGAACTGTAATATTACGGTTGAAACTCATCAAGTAAAGGAATTTCAATGTTGAAAGAAAGACGACCATGGATATGACGTAGGTATTGACCTCGGCCCATTGTGAGGCGTACTGGAAGCTTATGAAAACGAAAGGGTTCTCCTGAAGCTTTCTTATCGTTCTTTTAGTATCGAACAACCTGACGATAAAGAGTGCTACAGCCGATATGCTCAGAAGGATAACAACCAATTGGACAACGTTCCACGTCTCCTTAAAGTAAGACATTCTTAAGTGGTATATCTTCTTGATGGTTATGTATGCCAGGACGAGCGTTATTACGACGACAATGAGTTCGCAAGCTATAATGACTGACTGACTGGCTCCTGCATGTTGGTAAAGCCGAAATGTGTCTATTCTAAGAAATGATGTGCTCCCACCAGTCCCTTGACTTTCTACGAGAAATGTTACAACACTGAACAGGTTTGAGTGGGCATTGTACACCGTAAACTCAGAGAAGATTGCTCTAGTTTGTACATCAATCCAGTTGTTGTTTCGGAGATGTTCTATAGTGCTATTGGCTTGTTCTATGTTGTAGCCAAGATCAGCTGTGTACCCTCCGCCGCCATACAGGCTCTGATGTCCCCAGAAAGGAAGGCCGTTAAGTTCAAGAAAGTCTTTGTATCTCCAAGGAATGGGACATTCTTTGTACGTCAGGTTTGCCATTTTTCGCCATCCAGGGAGGTAAAAGGATTTCTCTTCATTAAAAGCTGAGTAGGAACTGACGCAAACTTCTAATGTGAGGTTGAGGTCACAAGGTTCTGAGATATGAATAAAGAAATGAAGATATTTATATACTACGTTTCAAGGGGCTATGTCATGGTATTGCGCATGCGCATGTATCGAGTCGATTGGTGGCTGTTAATTGGTTAGAAACAGTTAAAGTCACCACCCTTTGATATGCAATGTTTTCCTTGAAGATATACAGTCTCTAATTAATTGTTCCAAATTTGCTTTTAGTTTACGGTGCGACTACTGAAACCGGGGCCACTTAGACAACGAGAACCAAACACTTTGCAAAATGCAAAGAAAGCATTCCAAAGTATAAATCCTAGCATATCCATGCGATTTTCTTCATTCGAGCTGAAGACTTTCACTTCAGAACTAGTCGACCGGATCGAAGCTAGCCTGCGAACAGCATCCCCCTCTTGATGAGAGACCGGCGATGAGAGACAGGCTCAGGAAAGTCACTGATATTTCAACTGGCGTACTTGTCGAATCCAAACTCGACCAGGTTTGTGCTTTTGGAAGAAAAATGCATTAGTCATTGAAGTTACTCCGCTTGTTGTCCTCATGAATGATCATTACGGAAGCGCTCACATAATCATGGATTTAGGGTGGATATTTGATCAGGGATGTTAATGTCTGAATAGAGATTTTAACCGATTCAGCTCCATCGATAAAAACAAGACTGTCAAAAGCAAAAAAATTAAAGAGCATATAGTCTAAACTTTAATATCGATTAATAGATGTCATTTATAGTGAGGGGGCTTTCCAACATGCAGCACCGAAACTACGGAATTCCCTCCCAGTTGCAATTCGTCACTGCGCGACTATAACTAGTTTTAAGACAAACATCAAAACCTATCTTTTTAATCAAGCTTACAATTAGTCATTTTATATCGTTTCATTAGATATTTTTATTCATTAGATATTACATATTTTAACACCCAAGTAAATCTTACACATCCTATAAATATTTTTACTTCATATATATACATGCATGTAATTTATATATCTTAATAGCTCTAGTCCTAGACTTATTTTAGTATACCACATGAGATTGTAAAGCGCCATTGGGCTAAACGGAAATGGCGCTATATAAATGCTACTTATTATTATTATAGTTAAGCTAGGTACGAACCATTATATTATTGGGAGAGAGAGAGGATGAGAAGCATAGCAGAATTAAAAAAAGTCTGTTTACTTCCCTATATACTCCTTTTCCCCCAACTTCCAAACAACATTGTTAATCAAGACTTACTGAATATTACTCTCTACAATATTTTGGCAATAATGTAAAGAATATGTTGTACTCAGGTTATAAAAATGAATAAATACATGGCTTGCGACAGTTCTTTTTGTATTCTATATAATTCTTGTTTCTATGCGTACCAAATGTTTTTGTCATGATTTTCACTATTTTTGTTGTGTAGATGGAATGTTCTGGGTACTATGCCCAGACGTTGTGAAAGGTAGTCTCGCCCTCTTGTTAGCAGTGCTGTGTCCAAGTTAGAAGTGCCGTAGCCCACAATGCTTGGCATGTAAACTGGCCTTACGACTTCACACGAAACTGTATTATTAGTGTTCCAAGTTTTTTTAAGAGTAACATTATTCAGATTCAGTTCGCAGGGAGTTGTAATATATATTTTGTTTATCGAGAGAAGACGTGCAGGCCGACGGGACTGCAGGGCTCGCACTTCGGTGCGATTTTGTTGAATTTTCACTTGTTTTTTTTATCTCCCCCGATATTCCCCCCTCTTCTTTGAAAACAGGGAAACATGCTGGACTGTGTATTAAGTTAGAATTCCCTGTGTTCAGTTACCACCATGTTAGCTAGCTAGGTTGATACCCAAATTAAGAAAGTGAAAAACTGATTTGATATTATAATTTGATCTATAGCAGTGGTTTGTTGTCTTTCTTGATTTACATTGAATATTGATATTGCAGTCTTTACTGTCATACTCCAAACTAAAAGGTAAAATGTATAACCAGATTTCAGACTAAAACAGCTCGAAAACCATACCCTCTGGGGCAGAACAAAGAATCGCAGTTTTTAAAATTCTTGTAAAACCTATTTCTCCTGAGGTTGTTATAGAACTAGAATAGTAAAAGAACTGTCACAAGTTCATACCGTTTTTATGTATTCATTTATTCATTATTAAAGAGCACATACAGGACACATAACTAGTACAACATATTCTTTACATTATTGCCAACAATGCAAAGAGTAATATTCAAGTCTTGATTAACAATGTTGTTTGAAGTTGGGGGAAATTGTTTACACAGGAATACATGTATATAGGGAAGTAATAAAACATTTTTTTGGTTCTGCTATGTTTCTCATCCTCTCTCCCTCCCAAGAATATAGTGATTCGTACCGAGCTTAACTATAAATAACATCTATTAATCGATATTAATGTTTAGACAATATGCTTTTTATTTTTTTTGCTTTCGACCGTTTTGTTTTTATCGATGGAGCTGAATCGGTTATAATCTCTCATTCAGACATTAAAATCCCTGATCAAATATCCACCTTAAAGTGCCTCTACCGCTTATTATTTTATCACCAATATCGATTCTACATCAAGTGAATATTTGAATATTCGTATACGAAAACATATTAATAAGCTGTTCACATTTGAGATGTGTGACTCCAAATTTGAGAGAGATTTCCTCAGCGACGGACTTTACACTTCGAAATCTAATTTCAATCTCTCCAGGGTCTTCGCCATCTTGTTTTGACTGTGTTAAGTTATGTAAATAAATTATGCATAAATAGAAAATTATCAAAAAAATTGCTAGTGACGTCACGGACTGGGGGAGGAACGGAACGATGAACATGAAGAGGGGGATGCTGTTCGCAGGCTAGATCGAAGCTCGAGCAAGTCGAAATGCTATGGTCTTGTAATCGACACAAAGAGAGGATGATGTAAGAGAACGAATCCCCATGCCCCATGATAATTATGTGAAATTTATTTTTAGCTTCACAACACGTGATGTTAGTTACCCATTGTTTATATCCCCCTGGGTCCTCGTATACAGTGTAGCACCACTTTACGCCAATCAGGTGTCTTTCCTAATATAACAAGGCTGTGTCCTGTTAATCTAAACATAGATTTCAAATAATTATGATTGGAACAGTCCCATGTATGGGGGATTCGTTCTCTTACCTCATTCTCTCTTGTCGACTCTAATTGACTCAAGTAACCGTAAGTTGGAAAGCGTTATTTTCGTTCTGCTATGTGATTGGTTCTCGCTGTTTAAGTGGCTCCGGTTTCAGTAGTCGCACTGTAACCATCCAACATGGGTGCGAGCTTCGTCAGTTCATATGAAAATCGCTGAAAATCGTTGTGTCCGGTCCGGACTACGTATACTGTGTTTGGGCCGGACTACGAATATAAAGGCCACCGTGACACAGCCACTTTAAAGTGCCAATAACCCCCCAAAAAATATTTTTGACGTCTATTCTGTATAGCGCCCTGACAAAGAATTCGAAAAAATAAAAGTGGAAAAACTAAACTTCGACTATTTTACTGGTGTCAAAGTTAGCGAAAACATCCGTTTTGGGCTTCCTGTTTCCAGTTGGAAGTCAGCGCGAGTCTTGGTGAGGGCCTGGAATTATGACGTCAATCGGGCGCATTTTACTACAACTACCAGAATTCTTTGCACGGTTTCTTTTGTTCCTTTAATTTAGACTATTGTCTTGGTATTCTCAAAGGAGTTGGAAAATCTGAATAAGAAAAAGAATTCAAAAAGGAAAAACGTCCTATTATAGTCTAATCAATAGGAAATAAACTCCATCACAAGAAAGAGCACAACGAAATTAGTAAATTTACCAAGTTTGGTGATATTTCATTGGATATTTATCATGTGGTGAGCTTGCAAGAGTCGCAGAAATAAGAGACGTTTGTATGGGATTGAACGAACGCCTGACTACATACACGTCACAGGCCACTGGTCTCCAGGCTCCCAAAGGGAATTGAAAACTGACGGCCACATGTTCTGGTTCTCAACTTTGAAACGCCGTAAAAAAAATACTGTTGAGTTTTAGCCTCCTATTTTTGCCTTAAGTTCTAAATAATGGTTTAAAGTTTCAATTCAAAAAAATATTTTTTTTGGGGTTATAGGCACTTTAAGGAGGAGCGTTTCCTATTCGAACTGCTACAGACATGGCCATTTTCGGGGTGCACTTCAGTAATGGACGACTACTAATGTAATAACATTAATTGAGATGAAAATTCACAACTTACATCCCAATCAAAAGTGCCAAATGAAAGTAGTGTGCGATACTTTCGTCTCACCTGAGAAAAGTGTAGGCCTAGAGTGTATGGTATACAAACTGAATGGAGAACCAAGCGCGCAAAGCATGAATGGACAAAATGCCGGCCCATCGCACGACTGCTGTCGGCAAATTAACTAGTGGCTTAAATAATTTAGAACTGATATCTCGGCATTCAACTCGATCTAATAACAATGGCGGCGAAAATGACGAAAAAGAACTAGGAGCGAGGGCCGGCCACTGAAAAGCTGTATGAGTTCTGTCAGGAAAAATTATCCGTTCAGCTGGTAATCATGATAGTAAACTAAAAAGATGTAAATGCTATCCTCTGCATGCTATCCTACGAAAGAGTATCACCACCATAACTTAATCAGGCCAAAATGTATGGCAATCTTAAGCTTACCAGTCTTAACCCTTAGTTGTCTGATTCGCGGCATTCCAACCACAAACAAATTCAGATCAGCCGTTCCTCCTTCTACAGGTTTTCGTAATCCATTGTAGCCCATTTGGTTAAACGTGAATGGCAAAATCCTTTTATGTAGGAAGGTCCAAAAGCTGTTCGCATCTTTAACCTGAAAAACATGCCAATAAATCCATTTCGTAATTGCTATGAATATATGGAACTGGATGCGCCCAAACAAAACCGAGGCCCATATATGGCCCATATATGGCCCATATCAGACATTTTTAGTAAGGGATACATGTATGTCTAAATTGAAATATAATAGCATTCCTGATCTTTCCATGCCGCTGGGACTATTAATTAAAACTGAGTTATCTATGATAAAGATATTTTAACCCTGAGCATATTTCACGTGGTAAATCAATTCTTTTTTCCTGGTGGAAATCCAACATTTTCCCAAATCACCAGTTTACGAATTCACCATATTATAAGAACTAAAAACGTTGGATAATAATTACCTGTACTGCATGGTTTTCAACATCTCTAACTTATAAACATTCAATTAACTTGAATATTCAATGGTTTATTTGTTAATAAGCTATCAGTCTCACATTAATGCTCTACCCACTCAGTCGACTTACCTGATAAGCTGTTGCATCCTTGAGAGCTTTCATCTGTTGATACGCCATTGGGTCCCTTGCAGTGCAACTAATAACTACGAGGAGTGCAAGAAAAACAAGATGGAACACATTCTCTTTTATAATCCCGAACATTTTCGATTCCTTCAGTTTGAACTTCCTTGCTCTTTCAATCAATTTCCTGTCCGGTGATTCGTAGGACAAAGTATCATCACTTCCTTTCTCGAAACTCTGCGCTGACGCATTGCTTGTATCTTGGTTTGCTTTCTGCTTCTTAAATTCCGTGAAATCTTTAGGGAGCGTCTTGAGTACCGCTGCCACGAACAAGGCAATGAAACAGACCTTAATCGGCTGCGTAACAAACGCGTCTTGAAAAAACGACACGAGCATGGACGTCAGCCATTCGTTTGATATCTCCTTTCCCCACATCATGCTGTAGAACAGTGTTATCGTGGCAGAGGTAAGGGTCATACCAAAACACAGCACCCAGGCAATATAAATGCACCAGTACGGTATGGTAGCGGGACAGCATCTTCGCTTTGCCCCCCTATTACTCTCTTCTTTAGATTTGGTGGTTTGCTTGGATTCTTCTTCTTCTTCCTGACGAGTCCTAGGTTTCCCATTTCTAAATAGCTGGACTACTATCATGTTTCCAGGTAAGGCAATCAAGCTGCTCTGAATACCTATCACTAACTGTCTGACACTGAAACGGAGTGGGCCAAGGGAAATGGTTGACGTGTCCGTCTTGTTACCAAAGTTATAAAACATTGCACTTGTCATCATGGTGGTAAAGAGCAGTGACATACAGCAGGATAAGCGTTGAAGACGAGAAAAATAACTGTTTGGAGGCTTTTTCACCACTGACATCCACAGGTGACCGTCGAACAGATCTTGAGATATCTTTGTACGAAATAATGTTTTAAAGTTCTTTAAATCTCTGTCACTGCTGACCAGTAACAAGCGATCAATTAGGCCGTCGTCCTTTTCGAGAGCTAACCAGCGATCACAAACAAAAATCCACTGTGCGTCGGAGCTCAGGTCCCGGATGATGACGTAGTTCAAGTACCAGGATGAGTCGAGCCCAGACATGTCGTGCCAAACTCGCAAGTACAGCAGGGAACCGAGGCTCTCCTGCAAAGGCACGAGGAATGTATTCGTAGCACCTTGGGAGAATAACCGCTTAGTATTGTCTTTTAATGAGAGCCGACCGGTTTGTCCTGTCTCGCCAAAGATATTCATGAACACATTTGCAGTAGTCGAAGAACCTTGCCACGAGCCTGTTTGCACTGTTACTGCATAGCCTACTTCTCCAAATGGAGTTTCGGTTTCAATTATCGTTGTTCCCACCTACAGTGTAGGAAACATAGAAGTGAATCGAGTTAACTTGATTAACATGCATGCACATGAGCATTTACTATGATAGCCCGATAGTTCTCCAAGATAGATCAGTCCTATTCAATTCTTCGGACTGATTGGTAGCTTTAAAAATCGTAGTAAATTGGTAGACTAAAGTTTAGCTCATGCATAAATTTAGAAACTTGGAAGGAAAATAAAAGCTGCAACAAAGCAAAAAGTAGCTTATAGTAGGTTATAGTATTTTGGTAAAGTTAAACACTGAAATAATTAGTGGCCATGTGGCCGGGAAGATTTCTAAATCTTTACTTTCATTCTATATAATCACCATTGCAATATCTCGCTTGTCCATCCTTCGCGTGCAAAGTGCCAATAAAATGTACAAGCCAAATCCTGTTGCAATAGTAAGAACAACAGCTAGATTATCGGCGATGTTCTTGAATCCTGCCCACACCTGGTCGAAGTCGATTGGATTAGGAACCACCAACAGTCCTCCGCCAAATGCTGTTAGATGGTTACACAAGCAGTGGATCTTGTCCAGCCTGGTGTTACTACCCACCTGAGCAGAAAACAAGCAAGGAGAATGTCAACTTTGTACCTGCATGACTTATCTTGCTATCACAAGCAGTTAAAGTTTGGTCATTCTGCTTATCCTAAATTCCATACTAATTAAGTACCGGTTATGATACGATCACATCCATTCCATACCTTACACCCCTCACTAGTCCATATCTCCCTTTTCGCGTCCCAGTACTTGCATGCGGATCTAAAGGTTTCCACTGTGTACACCAAATCCCTCTTCTCATCATACTTTGGTATTACTGTCACTAGTTTATTTCCAGCCAACAAAGGTTCCGTTGTCGGCTTTGGTGGAGGATCCTTGTACTGCAGACAAGACCTCTTCTCCCTCGGACCACCTCCACAGTCGCGTCGAACACGGTTTGGGTGCTTGGCAGGTGGAAGCAAATGTCTCACACACAAGAAATAAGTCCCTGATTGTGTTACTAAAGTTTTATCGATGAAAATCGTGTATGGATCTCTTAAGCAGACACGATTCTTAGAGGTACTATTACCAACCGAAGTCGAAGAAGAAGTGCACGAGGAATAATCAGGGAGTCTGGTGAAGGGTTTGTCGATTCTAATCGTGGGTCTCTTTTCCATTTTGATGTACACTTCGAAAATGCTGTCCTTAACTGCGGAGATGCGAATGTTCATCGGTAGTTCTTCTAGTTCAATTGTGTACTTGTGAAAGCGCATACTTCCATTTCGTTTGCTGACAAACAACTTGTCCGTTTGATCTCTCGCTGCTTTTGGAATTGTTCTCGGGATGTAGAGATTGATATCCGAGGAGAGGCCGGACACGTTCAGTATGTTCTTGTTTGCATTCTTTAGGTTCAGGCTTATAACGCTTGACTTGATACTCTCCCCTGACTTGTCCCAAGTAAAAGGATTGTCATCGAAACGCATCAGCTGAACAAGAAAAAGACAAGTTCCCATGTTACTGTTTTGTTGCAGTAGTATTAAAAGATTTTGAAAGAAAAAGGAAGACAAAAACATACATCCTATTATAAACCCTGTTTCACCATTGTTTCAATGTGTTACATTACAACAAGAGCGCGGTCTCGATAAACGTTCTTCATTCTCGGTCTCCGATTTCTAAAATAATAATTTTAAAACGACAATATTTTTAAGAGAAACGAGGGTGTTTCGAGATTTCAGATGATTCTTTGAATAGCTATATGTTACCTGCATGTCAATGTGTTTCGTCTGGTAAAGAGTAAAATTATCAAGTATGGAGTTTGCTGGTGGCAATCCAACACTGGCTTCTCCGTCATCTATTGGCTTGTCACCAATCGTATCCGGGAACTTCCGCTGAAGAGCGATTGTCATTGACGGCGGTTTGATAACTAAAGCATCTTCACCGGCAACTCTCGTCGATAGAAGAAAATCCGCAACTTTATTCACAACAGCCGTCGCGTTTTTTGATATTTCCTTGGCCTGAAGAAAGAAATTGACAAATAAATATGAATCACGGTGGGCATAAATGACCCCAAATTCGCCAGGGTTGTTTTTTTTGTCTATATCTTCAAGACTTTCAACAGTACAATAATGATTTTTTTATGGAGAGGTTTAGAGCGCTAAACAAAATAAAATGTTGTGTTTTGTGTTAACGCGAACATCTTAATGACGTCACAATGACGTCATTTATCCATTTATAATAGGTTTCTCCATATTTTCAAGTAGCCGTAAGATACTAAAATGTTAATTTTTTTCAATTCTCCTCTTGTTGGGAACAAAGTAATCGAAAACCCTATTTCGATTGGTTAAGAGGGAGAAAAGTTATTTAATTTTGAATTTTCGTAATTTTCCCGCCAAATTTTGGCGGGAAATAAACAGCATAAAACCATTTTTGAAACATATTTCTTCAAATAACTTTTGGAGTCTTAAAAATTATTACATGACAATCTAGAAACTTTAAGAAGACCTCAGTACCTAAAATCG
Source organism: Actinernus sp. WN-2022 (assembly GCA_030867875.1). Taxonomy (NCBI): domain Eukaryota; kingdom Metazoa; phylum Cnidaria; class Anthozoa; order Actiniaria; family Actinernidae; genus Actinernus; species Actinernus sp. WN-2022. The sequence goes on from JAOWCC010000577.1 coordinate 28,947,634, forward strand.
TATGTTTTTTGAATTGTACTTTTTAATGGATAAATGCTTTCAAGGTTACATTGAAAAAACGTAAACGTCACTATGACGTCATGAGTATTTGGAAACGCCCTCTAAATATAGGCGAGTGAGCATTGTATCTATATATTTTTACCAATGCACTTCTAACGCACTAAGTAGTTGTAATATCAAGTTTTTCTTTTTCTTTTACAGTGGAAAGCCCCATTTATGTAAAACACATTACGTCACAGATATGACGTCATGAAAATATTAAATCCTTAATAACTTCGGGAATATTTATCATAGACACTTCTAAATTGTGCCAAATAAAAACGCATCGCCATATCGTCGTTATAGCGTACTTTACTTTAAACGACTATTTAAAAAGGAAGTAGCTTACCAAAAAAGTAGCTTACTCTTATGACATCACAATAATGTCATTATCTAAAACTAATTTAACCAGAACCTTAAATTTTACTTGCATAGTAAACTGTGAAAATTTTATTCAATTTCAGAGAGAATTTAGGAAATTGTGCCATTTTATCTAATTTTGGTTACGCTCAACCCTGGTGATTTCGGGGTCATTTATGCCCACCGTGAATGGAGATTTGCCGCTTAGATTAAATTAAATATTGCGGAATTACGAAGTTACAAATTCAAGCTCAATTTATTCATTTTCGATTGATTCTATGTTAGAACTACTGCACAAACTACTTCTTTAAGGCAATCATAACACTACTTAACACTACTTAGCTCATTGGTTAAAGTGCCTATAACCCTTTTGCAATTTTGATAGCTTATGAACCTCAGAACAGTTTTGAGTACTTCTGTGAAGAAATGTTTGGTTTAAAGTGAATACTTTATGTTCTACGCTTGTTTGAAATCGTGTAAATGTGACCCTTTGTGACCTTTCCTGACCCATGACCGCGTAAGTAAAAGCCTGGGTCGAAACCTGTATATACGTCACCTCATTAATGCATTATTCTCCATAGCGCCTTTCTATCATAACAACATCGATGCATAGAAAATATACACAGTTTGCGAGTTGTTAGTAAAGAGAAAAGTCATTTTAGTCAACATGTTAAGTATTTCTTAAAATGATTGCAAAGCCGAATTAATTATATGACGTCAAGATGACGTACATACAGGTATCGACCCAGGTTTTTGCTTACGCGGTCATGGATCAGGGAAGGTCACATTTACACGATTTAAAACAAGCGTAGACCATAGAGTATTCACTCAAAACCAAAACTTTCTTCACAGAAGTACTCAAAACCCTTCGAAGGTTTGTAAGCAATAAAAATTGCAAAAGGGTTATAGGCACTTTAAGCTCCGGTCTCTAGTGCGTCGGGGAGGTCGCGGGTTCAAACCCGGACCGTACCAAAACTCGTGGTCTTTTAAAAAATAACTGTGTAGAAGGTGCTGCCTTTGTGAAACAATGTTGTTCTCGAACTGCAAATGGTTAGACCTTCACCTCTTCTCAGATAAGGGCGTAAATCGTTGGCCCCACTTCGGCCTCAAGTTTATCAGTCTCACCAGACTGACACGAGTTGAGAACGTTACATAAGGTTCCATTACCTTTAATCTAGCCATAGAAACTGAGCTGAGAGTAGTAAGTCTAATATTGTTGTAGTAAAAAACAATTAGATATTCAATATTAATATGAAATACGATTTTTTTTCACTACTTCGTCGAATTGGGCTCCGTTTTTAAAAAAAATCAGCTTTCTTGTAACTCTCTGTCGTAGTAGCTGAGCCAATGAGATTGTAGGATTCTTGTTAAAACACTAGTTGGTTTCTACAAATACTAGTCAGAAATTTAGATACGCTGTTTTTAAGTAAAGCTCTCAAAACAAAGGCAGCCTTGTAGGTCTTTCATCATACATGCACTTCAATCTCGTACCCAGATCCCATTTGTTTCTTACTGCGCATGCTCGACGAAAAAATAGGGCCCTGGAATAATCCGATCCGGAAGTCCGCGAATCACGGACTTCCGGCGACTCCGCGCATGCTTATCATTACGTCACCCTGAGAAGTCGTTTCTTCGGGTTCGATTCTCGCTCAGCGCCTCAGGCCTATGTTTTGGTTTGGATTTGGAAGTTCGCCCGGTATTTTGATAGTGATGTTTTGCTTACTAGCGTCAGGACAAGCCTCAGGGAGTCTCTTTCATCTTCTACCGTTTTTAGTTTGGATTTTAAGGCTTTATTTTCATGCATCAGGCTCGTGTTTCTTTAATATCGTACGGGGATTCATGATCAGACATCACAGATTCCAGTACACAAGATCGAGGATTCATGTGGATCGAAAACTCGCTGAAATCGCCTTACCTGAGCCCGATGACCACCCAAACAGCAACACCGTAGAAGCAAGTCAAATCAGTTTTACTTACGAGTCTGGTATTTTAGCTCCTCGAAGGGTGGAGTTCGTTGCATTCCCATACAAACGCTTATATTTAAGCGATCAGCGCCTGTTCACAAGTTTATGAGATCGGAAAATGCCACTTCTGCCTAATATGGAACACTTACGAACATTGTTGTTAATATGGGAATTTGTAGTATTACCTATCTGTTACGGTAAATCCCTCGGCTATATCCAGTTGGGTTCGATTTTCGAATTCTGAGAATTCATGTACTGTGTGCGATGTGTGTTGGCCGTGAAGTGATTTGAACTCCCGATTGATGCAAACAAATATCTAAGAATCCTAAAGATTTTTAGCGGCATCCATTTAGGTAAAATCCAACGGTTTTTAGCGTTTAGATTTCCCTCAATTTCCAATGCCTTTGTCCAACCCCCAAAAGTTCCGGTGAAATTGCATTGTTCAGAACAGCCAATCAGAATACACAAAAATCGGATTCTTCCAGAGCCCTATTTTTTCGTAGAGCATACGCAGTAAGAAACAAATGGGATCTGGGTACGAGATTGACATGCGCTTGTGTTAACTATACTAAGATGCTACCTTAGTGCGCATGGCTGTAACATCCGTGGTTGTATCCTTTGCACTAGGATCGCCATACACTCGGGCCGAGTCCCCTGCAGCCCTGATAACATTACCAACACCAAACACGATAATAACGCCCACGTCCTCGAGGTTTGTTGAAGTGGTTTCGGGATCGTGCAGTTTCGATTCCATTAATGCCCCCATGTCTTGAAAAGCGTTTAACGCAAGTTTCTGTTTTGGGAATAAGTATGGCGTGTTACAGTGTCGTATAACCAAAATGAGCCAATCACAGGAGCAAGTAAAACATCAATGATCCAATCACGAACTGAAGTCATTTACGATTACTTCAACCAATCACAAAGCAAAGTAAACGTAATAATCATGGTTAATTAATCCAATCAAATTCGAAAGCAATTGCTTTTCGACACTCTATTGAAAACTGATCTAAGTCAAATATTTACAGCTTCGTCAGCAAAATCTGAAAATCAAGCAGAAAATGCTTCAACAGTTATCTGGTGTTTGTACAGGTGTGAGATAAGAACAAGCGCCGCTAATGATCAATGCATTACCGATGGAGTCTATGTGTGTTGCTTGTGCTGATGCTTATGTCGCTTTGAAAACCAGGCTTAAGAATAGGGATGATTTGAAAATAGTTAGCTGCCTTAGCTGGTAAGGATTTTAGCAAATAATTTAGCTTTAATTTAGGCTTGTATTTGATATGTTAAAGAGTTCTATGCTGGCCCATTCTTATATTACTTAGTACCCATATTTATTTTCAACATTCATGATTTTAATATTAAGCAAGACATACAGAATGTATATATAGCTTCCCACCACTTATAATGCTTAGTACGTTGTAAATTGTTGTTGAAAAGCCCCGAGGGGAATGGCAATAAAATGTATGTACGTATGTATTTGTATTGGATAAGTGACTGATAACTCTTAATTGGTTAGTTATTTTTACATCGTGTTCTTGTAAAGCCTTGTGTTCATCGGCACCCTTAACAAGTACATCACCTGGGTCTCTACTGGAACTTCCTCCTTGATTAAAGTTGCCTGTGCCATGACGGGTCCAATCTGCTTAATAGCAGATAAAGTCGTTGGCTTCTTGTTTACAAACATCTTGACTATTGCTGTTCGCATCTAAAAAATACAGTCAATCGGTCAGGAAATAAAATTAAATTAAATTAAAGGGAAAATGTAATCGGGTTATTACAGAAATTTAATCGAAATAAGGGGAAAATAATGTTTTCTTTTTATATAAAATAGTTATGCCATTCTGTACGCCGACAAAACGTAGAAAATTCGAAAATTATGTACATAACCAGAAGTGTCTATCTGTCATACTAGATCTTGGCCCATCAGTTTACGGTATAATCTATATAGGAAACGATTCTCACTAAATCGATAGCCAAGCGGCGTATTGCACCTAATCGATAGCCAAGCGGCGTATTGCACCTAATCGATAGCCAAGCGGCGTATTGCACCTAATCGATAGCCAAGCGGCGTATTGCACCTAATCGATAGCCAAGCGGCGTATTGCACCTAATCGATAGCCAAGCGGCGTATTGCACCTAATCGATAGCCAAGCGGCGTATTGCACCTAATTGCACCAGCAACTCTGATTGGTCCAAAACATGAAAGCCTTTGTTCTAATGAGTAATGTTGTGTTTATTAAAGAAACATGGCTGCCATTGTTTTCCTCCACGAAAGTAATTTGAGCGCCGTTCTAAAAATAAATTATACCGTAAACTGATGGGCCGCATTATAATTGCTTATGGAGACTTGTGCTCATTCCCCTGGGTGTCAGAGATCGCGCCTTCGGCGTTCTTTATGTCAGTAAACGTAGTGAGAAGGACCTCTGGCACCCAGGGTACCTGCTTATGGACTCTGATATACATTGATATTTCTGACCATTTTCTGATGCTTTTGCGTGGGAATTCGAGGTACTGTTGATCTAGCCTCTAACCATGGAGCTTAATACACAAATTAGTCGTATATAATACCTTCTGTCTACTCGATCTGTCCTCCTCACTCGCGTTTTTACCCTCCTCCGTTGAATACGCGTTCAAAATGGAGGTAATCGAATTCACTTCCTGCGCCACTTCTTGAACCTTTCCCTGACTCATCATTTCATCCAGTTTACTATCTTCCCCTGTGAACAACTTGTGGAATTTATTGTGCAGTTCCTGTTTGTTTCCTGGTGGAATCAAGACCTGGAAAAAAAGGTGTAATATCATTGAATTTGTGTTTTATACGCAACAAGTTGGACTCTCTGTAGTAGCGTATGCGCGTTGTTAAACTTCAAAATAAAAGTTACTTTCGAAATTACACAAACTGAGGAACCACTCATAAATCAGCCATCTTGTTGTTTCCAATTTTGTCATTTCAAACTTTAAAAATAACTTCAATGCAGCGCCACAATAATACCAGGCATGGCAGACACCAAGATCACATAAGTAAGAGAGGGAATCTCCAATACCAGGCATGGCAGAAACCAAGATAACATAAGTAAGAGAGGGACTCTCCAATACGCGCGCTTGAGCGATGATAATGTTTTGATAATCGGAAGCAATTGAGCTGTAGGAAGTGCGGGATCGCTTGACAACAACCTCCATGGCGGGACGGCAAAATAGTTTCGCGCCATTAGATGTTTGTCGCGCGCTTGCACACATTGCTTCAGCTGCTTCCGGTTACTAAAACTATATTATTAGATACCGCGCGCTACAAGATTCCCTCTCTTACTTATGCTCTCTTGCAGAAACACGCTCGAATCTTTAATTTTGGAACACTGCAACATAAAACCGAAATATCTTATTGGCTGCTATCAAATACTCTTTAAAATGAATCCGTTTCCTAGTGGTGCTTTCATATCTTTTGTACTAAAGTTTTATATCCCACCCCCATCCTCCCCTCCACAAAAAAATCTGCCAACCTGAACTTTAACTGTGAAGGTCTCCAAGGCACCAAGGGAATCCACAATCTTCACGTAGAAATACGTCGTGTAATTTTTGCTCGGATCTCCAACAGGTAATTTTGTCTTGACAGTGTTCTTAGGTCCGTAATATATTAGCGTCGCCAGTCCATACGAAGAACGGTAATTATATTCATACGTCAGAGGTAGTTCATCGTCAATCCATCCCCAGCAAGTGAACGTAAAGTTGGTGGAATCCGCGTAACCCGTGCGTTTATCAACAGAACACTGTCCTCCCTCGGGTGGTTTGTTAACAGTGAAAGTGTAGTCCGCACGTCCCGGTGACCGCCCATACATCGTACCAGTCAATACCAGTCTATATTTGTGGCCACCTATTAGGGTATTGGCTCTTATGACTAAAAATCTCTGAAACGTCCCTGTGCTAGTAAGGTTGTTGAGATCAATTATTCGTTTCAGAGAGCCAGTTTGTGGATTTACGCTGCGCTTTTGGCGTGTCGATGAGCTCTCTTCGTATAACTGCCATACGTACAACACCTTCTTCTCGCTGGTTTCCTCAACACAAGATCCTTCAATGGTAAGTTTATCGGATGGTGAAACTGTTGATTTGCAGTTACTTATACATCTGGAAAAAATCAGTCATACCCGAGATATTAACAAAACTAAAATAGTTTTCTGCGAGTTATTTACCCACGCTCGATTTTTCTCTATTAAAGTGCCCCTAACCCAAGTTTAGTTTTATTTATTTTCAAAGTCTAGATGAAAATTGAGGACGAAATAAAAATAAAAAAGGTAAATCGGTAAAATTCCTGATTTTTAATTCATGATTAAAGTTCCGCACATTTTGTTTCACGACCGCGCAGTTTGAGGTCTGGGTCGACTGACGTAAGATCAAGAAAAAGTCATTGTTCACCAGCACTTGTTGTAAGTTCTATTGTTATGGATTTTTGATCTTACGTCACACACAATGTACTAGGCCATGCTTCTAATTAGTGTACTGTGACTCGGTCGTGAAAAGAGCCTGGTCGCTTTTCGCAAACTTCAACAGGTTGTACACAATCAAGGATTCAAGCAAACACAAAACGTTTTCCGCAGAATTACTTTAAATATTATAATAATTTATATCAATAAATAAAAAAATGGGGTTAGGGTCACTTTAACCTACCTACCTACATTCATTGGTACTATGTATTTCGTTGTAAGAAAATTAAAGAAACATTAATAAAAATCTTACTTCATTAATTGCGCAACTCGGAAACTAATAACAACTTAAGTCAACTATCTGTAAACTGTCAATATGACCTTTCCAATACGGGTTTTTCTCCTTTTTAACTCATACATGAATTTGCGCAGTAAATGTTTTTTTAACCTTGCGATGTAATAAATACTCAGGTTCTGTACTGTAGCTATCGTTAAGGACATACTGTGATACCTACTTTGTACTTAATGATGGTGGGTTTCCCTGAACCACTTTCATTGTCTGTGATGCTACAGTCCGTCTGGTCTCTCCATGTATAGTGCGCGTAAACACTAACAAAATCACGTATGTCTCGTTCATCACGAGCCTTCCAGTGAACATCGGAATAGAAGACCCAGCTTTAAGAAGGCGATACGGTAAAGACGAATTACAAAATCTCTCCTTGCTGTATGGTGGAGAGGTCTCAATAGATAGACCTGTAGTTAGGACATTGATGTCAGTTGAGACGCGTTCACTTTTATTGTAACAAACCAGTAGTAACCAAATCCTGTTGTGTCAGAGTAGTCTGGGTCGTATGGACCCTCGACGCATCGAAACTAACTTGAGTGTCATACCCTCGCTCGATGTGCTTCCCTCCGTCTATTACTGCAACAAGAGGTGTTGGTATCATCGTCAAGTAACCATCGTTGTAACTGTATACTCCTTCCTGTCCTCTCATTGAAACGTTAAATCGCAATAAATATAGCCCATAGTCAAGTGTCCTTCGGAAGTACCGTCGTTCTCTCCCAGTTGCCAAGCGATTGCGGTTTTCCGACGATTTGCTTTTGTGATGAGAGTTTAAATACGCTCCAGAATACGTCTTTAAGATTGGTGGCTTTGCAGTCGATTTTTGTCATGGTTTCAAACACCATGGTCCTCAAGCGAGTCATGATTGTTGGACTGTCAGCTGTTGTCGCGATATTTACGATGGTCGTGTTTGGGTAATTGCAAGGAATCTTCAACGCGACTGCGTGCCCTGAGAAACTAAACTCAGACACGAGATTCCAAGCTTTAAGGGTTGTGGTATACACCTTAAGAACCCAATAAATGTTACCAAAGGTGTAAGAGGCGTTTGTCAGATCTAGGAAAGTTAACAGTGAGTATCTCGCCAGACAATGCTGTTTACCAAAAGCATGGATAGTCCCATCTCCTAAGGTAGCCACGTAGCAAGAGTTAGTTCCTATCTCCGATGCCATGATTTTAAACGTCATAGTTTCATTGACCTCACGCGGGGAGTTGCTTGTGAATGCAAGTCCAACGATTTTCTTTTGTGTTATTGCCACTGCATTGATCATTTTACTACTTAAGTGATTACTACATGTAACAATAACTGTGGTGCACTCCGACTTTGTATCTATGTAACATTACTGACATATTTTGGAGAGAAGATACTGTAGTGAAATTTCCCATCTCCGAAGTTCCATACACACTCGTAAGGGTTAGCAGCAGAAAGGTTAATATAAGCAATAGAATGGTCCGAGAAAGCGTTGGGAGGAATAGTCAGATTTATATCTGTGATTGGAATTATCTTATGTGCAAGTACCGTAGTAGAGATATTCACCCTGCTTGCATTGTTAAAGACTTCCACAGTCAAGTTATAAACCCCGGGCTCTGGATACGCGTAGACCATTTTCGAATATTCTAGATTATTAAATATCATTCCATTCCCGAAAATAAAATTGTAACGAGGATTTGTACCACCGTTCAAGTCAACATCTACGCGAAACTTATCTAATTGATAAATGCGGTCGAACTTCCCAACGTTTTGCACTGTAATGCTGCGAATACTATATGAACCTCGATGATTGCGGTTTCTGTCACTGTTTTGTTGCTGATATAGTTAGATGCTGATAACCTTATTGTATAAACTCCAGCATTTGTGTAAATATGTGAAGCAATATCACGATAAGGCCTCCACTTAATGTTTCCCCCCAAGTGAAATTTATTATCGGTGAGTTGTCTCCATAGTTGAACACCATAAAAGGCATTGTGCCGAGATCGATGCTCCAGAACAAATTAAAGTTACGTCCACAACATTGCTCTGCTTGAGTTTACAAATCTCAAACCGGTGACACTGTCTTGGACGTAAATTGTCCAAAGGAACGTTAAGTGCTTGTCCTGGGTAATGCGTATGCTGTATATGCCTGATTTCCTATAGATGTGTCGTACAACGCACTGTGTGGTGTTAACTGCATTGGTACAGTCTCCAAAATCAAAGCTACGATTGGTTGTTGTGATGCATGGAGTCATTGTAAGATCCACAGGCTGACTAGTTGGTACGAAGCTGGGGAAGGTGATGTAGGAGCTGAAATTAACAATCGATTTTATGATAAGTACAAGGTAAAGCTAGTGTCCTGACCATTACAACACGATATTAAACGTGATAACTTAAACGTTTATAAACATCACGACATTAGAGTTTTACAATCGGATTAATTTATTAATAAGATTGGGCCAACATTTTGGTGGTTGCAAGTTTGTTTTCGATCAAACATGTCGCCCAACAAAACATGTTAGCCCAACATCGTCCAACATGGGGGTGCTAAACAGTCCAACATTGTTAGTCCAACATGGGGTGCTAAACAGTCTAACATTGTTAGTCCAACATGGGGTGCTAAACAGTCTAACATTGTTGGTCCAACATGGGGTGCTAAACAGTCTAACATTGTTAGTCCAACATGGGGTGCTAAACAGTCTAACATTGTTAGTCCAACATGGGGTGCTAAACAGTCTAACATTGTTAGTCCAACATGGGGTGCTAAACAGTCTAACATTGTTGGTCCAACATGGGGTGCTAAACAGTCTAACATTGTTAGTCCAACATGGGGTGCTAAACAGTATAACATTGTTGTTGATGAAGAATGTTGGCCAATGTTGCACGGCAATGTTCAAACGTTTAGATCTGGCTTAATACGGAGGTAATAGAGTTTTAAAACGCAAGATTAGCGTATAGCAATACTGGGCAAAGATGACTGTTACATCTTCGTACTTCAATGTCTGGTCCCAGTTGAGTGCAATTCTTGCCGTTGTTCCTCGGCTCAGGGTTCGAACAATTTCTTGTTCTCAGTCGAGTTCCACCACCGCATGTAACAGGACAGCCTGTCCAGTCAGTAAAGTTACTGTATCCTCCATCGATCACTGGAACTAATGACCAGAATCAGAAAGGAAGGCAAACAATGGTTTTACATATTCTATACAAAATTATACAATACCTGCGAAACGCAGTCTTCCTTAATAAAATGGTCATAATAACCCTTCCGGGTTCCCATAGGTACATAGCCCCCATTCTTCAGAACGTTTCCGAATCTTCTGATGGTTGGAGGGAGGTTTCAATAACAGGTGAGAAATCTGGACTATTTGCTGCATGAGGAAGGTACTACATGACTAGTCCCCCATGAGTCATCCTCCTCATCCTCATTACCAACTTGTTGGTTCCATTGGAGTGAACACAAGTTCTGACTTTGTGTTTAGGACTTCTTTTCGTATTTCTTCAAAGCCTATTCTTCTTCTTCTACATTATTTCGTTCTTCATGCTCAAACCTGTAGATCATGTCGTACACACATTCCCCCTTCTTCTCCTCCTCTATATGGGTTGATTCAAAGGATTTATTTTTCTTTGGATTCCAAATGTTATACTGCGAAGTTTGCGAAGTTTGAGCTCGTATGTTGTTAATTGAAGAATGTTATAGTGTGCTACCGAGAGATGGAAAGTATAGGCACGTCGTCCGTCATCCATTTGCTAATTTTCCCAGGTCCTACGAATTTTCCCAGGTCCTACGAATTTTCCTAGGAATTTCCTAGAAGAGCAACTTCATGAAATTCAAGGCCTTCATGGTCATGCCTCTGCAAAGGAGGTAAAATCTAGATTTGGAATTGGCGCCAGTCGATTATTTAAGATTTGGAATCCAAAGAAAAGTAAAGTATTATAGGTTTTCTACACTTTGAAGAAATACGAAAAGAAGTTCACTCCAATGGAACCAAGTGGTAATGAGGATGAGGAGGATGACTCATGGGGGACTAGTCATGTGTACCTTCCTCATGCAGCAAATAGTCCAGATTTCTCACCTGTTAGTCAAACCTCCATAACCATCAGAAGATTCGGAAAGTTCTGAAGAATGGGGATTATGTACCTATGGAAACCCCGGAGGGGTATTATGACCATTTTCATACGGAAGGCGTACCCCCCCCCCCCCCCCCAATTTATTTTTATTTTTTATGTACATATATTAAGGAGCAATATCTTATAATTAATGATGCCTACTTTGTTTCACGAAGAACAAAAACCTGCCTAAAAGCAAAGATGAATCACATGGTTTTGTCAGATTTTGTGCGTACGACTGTACAAACCTTTGGAAAAACGTTTGCGGTGGTAGACAAAATCCTTGGCAGGCCTGGGTTTTTCTACTTTTTTCTATTTCCATGTAACTCCTCTAATAAGATTTACATAATATTTACATAATTTTAAAGTGTTTATAGGGAGATAATTTAGCGTTTGACTGGAAAAACATAGCGTGATAGGTGGGTGAGCCAGAACTGCCAGTTTGTATACTACTTCCTTTCTCTCGCTAATTATTTTATATAAACAAACACGTCATTTTTCTGTGGGTCTGTCCTTTTAATGAAGAGTATAATAATGCTCTTAAAATATCATGAGCAAAAGAGTTCAACAGTTGTATCAGTACGTACCCTGGCAACCCAGAAGTTCGACTCTCAAGCAAGGCCTTCCATTCCACGTGTTTACGATGAACCTGACGTATCGTGCAGTGATGTTACTATTAAGCATATGAGTCGAGACTTCGTGTTGGTCAACGTTACCTGTTAATATCTGAAAAAGGTGGATTATAATAGACGAGTTGTATGATGGGTCACCTACCACAAATAACAGAAATCTGTGAGCAGTTTATTTGACGAAAAGTAAACTATCATCATGATGATAAATACTAAAGTAATTAAGAGTTATGCTGGGTATGGGAATGCAGACTACGCACTGTTGTAAATCGGCTAGGCCTTCATTGTGCTTCTTAAAAATGTTTTTACCGTCAAAATCACAAAATTGTATACAATTTGGAAACACAACATAACGTACGTGTTAGCTCCTGTAATATTAATAACCATAACCATTACCCATCACTAAAAAATCGATTTTGAATCTCAACAACTGAATTGTTTTAGCTTCATAGTTTTACCATCAAAATCGTCACAAATTGTATACCCTTTGGAAACACAAAATAACGTGTTAGCTCCTGTAATGTGCCAGTAGTACCTTTGTAGTTTTATTTTCAGTATAGTTCATCCACGACACGCCATCCAAACTGTACGACAAACTGTAGCTTGTCAGAAACTCTTGATACCCTAAATGTCGTCCCTGTGTAGATACACCGCTGACCACGAATGGCTCACCGAGGTCAATCTGCAAATATTTTTGCGGATCGTTGGAAGGTGCGCACCACCCACCATTACCCATCACTCTGTGCAGTCTACCATACCACGGGTATTCCGTCTGTAGGCAAGCCGAGGAGTTCATAGATTCCATCGCAGAATCAGGAATTACGCCATAGTTAATTCCAAGAGGACTAGCACAAACTGAAATCACCAAAAAAGAGAGACAGTTTACAGCTGTTGATTCTGTCAAAGTGGAGATGGAATCTCGTGTTGTTAGCAGTACTCGCTGTGCTGTATTTCTATATTTAACAATGACATCAAAACTAAATGAATGGAACTCAAACCAATCGTCTTCCAGATATCAAAACACGGCTAGCTTTTTGACGGTGAATGTAAAACATGCTGTATTGACTAGATTATCTTTGCAACTTAATGATGAACCCATACTTTGGTTAAAGAGTTTGAAAGGGCTTAACAGCTACGTTCCATTAACGAGAGAAATCTCACCTGGATTGCCAAACAACTCCACCCGCATGCAAATGGCGCCATTCCACGAACGTGGATGGATTCGCACGTGGCGCGCTCTTATTGGTGGACTCAGCGTCTGCTTAACCACGTGATAAGAGTTTTGGTTCCCTTTCAAGGCCTATAAAATGACATTTAGAAAGTCATGCAATAAGTATTCTATTCTATCTTGATTAAGCAGGCATATTTCCTATATCACGGAACGGGTACACGTTTAACTTATAGCAGTTGATATTTCAGTACTGATAGCAATTCAATTGACTATCTATTAGATTATAATTTGAGCATAACACTCAGGTAATTTACGATTTATATTGTCCTTTTCGCATTTTTAAAGATTACAGATAAGACCAACAAAACTGATAAGGCTTCATGTTGTGTCAGTATAGTACTGAGATTCACACTCTTTCATTACATATATATAATATGACATATACAATGTATGTACACATTGGAAAGAAACTGTTGCCCGAAGTGAACAAATATCTCGGTAGAGCTCCTTTTTCTATCGTACGCTTAAATTCATGATCAGCTGCTGTTAATATTAAGCATGGCTTGCACAAGCAACATACAAAGACGCAGTAAATAATGCATTGATCATTAGCGGCGCTAATGATCTCACACCTCGGAGTAGAACAAGTACCACTAATAATAAATACGACACTGCGTCTGCGTATGTTGCTTGTTCTTTTGTCGTTAGTGAAATTAAAACAGGCTTAGAGCACAGGCTTACTTTAACCAAATTGTTGATCGTATACCAATCCCAATTGGTCCCATCCTCTCGGAAAGAAATATAATATTCGGAGACCCAAGACTCCATTCCAGTGGAATGCCGTCCTTGTGTGGTAATATGTGTGACATGATGAACATAACCCAGGTCGATTGCTAGGTATTGATGCAGGTCATTGACGCCTGCGCACCAGGCTCTGTACACGGTCTCCTGGTCAAGTCTCGCGAGAGAGGGCCGAGTGGAGAGCTGGTAATGACTCGAGGCTGTAACAGCATTATCCTTTATTCTCCAACTTTCCATTCCAAGAGGAAGACTAGCATCTGAAATAAGAATAAGAGCAACTTATAAGACTTTCAAGCAAATCAAAACTATTCAATTAAACTATTTTAGGACAGTTAAAAATTGAAATAGTGATATGCATTGACGGCAATCATACTGGCAAGTTTAAAAACCTTTCCACAATTCCTTGCTTGAGCCAATAATATTTATATTTAGGCAAGCCTAAAATCGGAGCTCCCAATTATCTGAACTGAGGTAACGATCCGCAAAAAAGGATAAATTATATAAATAAAACAAAGAAAGTAAACACAAACATAACTGGTAGAATCAAGAGAAATCAGTGCAAAACGGAATAACAAAATAACAAAACTCCAAACACTTGTTTTTGTCGGCCATCTTGTGCTCCTCTGCTACATGTGACTACTGTCCAGGCCTATCTCCGACGGGAGGGTTAGGAACGCCTGCCTATTTTTTACTTGAACAACAACGAATTGGGTAAGTTCCACCGAAATTCTCCACATACTGCTCCTATTTGATCCAGAAAGGATCAAATATATTGCGGTTAGAAATTGGTTGCTTCATCTTCTGCAATACGCTGGATCCTCGTTACAGCGGCTGTCAAAGCTCTCCTTCTTGCATCTGGGTTAAGCTGCAATATGTCTTCTTGTTCCAGCACAATGTCACAGGACAGCTCCATCGGATACTGTTGTTGAATTGCTCTTTCCAAGAAGGACTGTCCAGCAGTCTCAATCTCACAGCTCTGACAACTCCACCTCTTCCCTTGATGAGTTTAACAACGATCCCAATGTTCCACTTAATTCCCACGGTTGCGTTCGTTGCTCTTGATCAGAACAACGTCTCCAGCTTGAACGGTCATCACCTTCGTTTTGTGGTTAAGATTGTGCATTTCTCTTGACGCCTTTAAGTACTTCCCCGTCCATCTTGACCAAAGCACATCCTTGCACCTACGCAAAAATCTCGTACGTTTCCTCAAATCCGTATCCTCAATTGAACCAGCATCCTGCCCTGGTAGGAGGTTAGGTTGATCAAACATCATGATTTTCGGTGTCAGCGTGGGTAACTGGACATCATCCTCTACATACCCAAGTTGACGGTTATGTATGGCCACCTCAAAATCCAGCAGCACCTCTTCACGTTCACTCGATCCGAGTAAAGCACGGCCCATAGACTCTGGAAGACGTTCTGATTCTTCAGACCTGCAGTTGTGAAGGTACCTAACCACCCATGCGGAAATGCGTATGGTCTTCCAAAACCCATGCTTCTTAAGAACGTCATCCCAATAGGCCCTTTGCAGCTAACAGTCACGTGCTGATATAATACTTCATTAAGCTATCTTCAAAAACGCAGTTTTAGAAAGATCGTCAATCGATTGGAGGTGGAAAATAGCATTTACAAACAGGTTTTGCTAATAACACTACCGATCTCGTACAAGGCCTTTAAATAAATGAAGTCAGATATTTTTTGCTCTCCAGTACAACCACGTGATTCGTTAGCTGCAAAGGGCATATTGTCAGTAGTCTCCGCCGTAGTTGCTAGAACTACCTTCACAAGCTTGGCTTCCACCTCTGTTGCTACGCTGGTCTGTGCACGACAATCATCAGGCCTTGGCAGGGTTTGGCTGTCTGTTTGAATCTCTATCACAAATTGAGGTATGATATTTGCCATTACACTTTGACAGTTGCTCCTACTACGACAGTCTGAGGCTCTATGCTTCACCGCAGTGCAGTTAAAATAAAGATTCTTGGTACTCAACTGTTTCTTTCTTTCTGCCACACTTGCCACCTTCTCACAGTTAATGGATTTATTATCGCCTGCATCGCAATAAACACATGCCCCTGGGTTTTCCATCTGGTTGGTTAGTTTGGACCACCTTTTCCCTGCTGGGTGGTCGGTACTGCCCTCGCTCGCCACACGCATTCTCCGATGCTATCTGTTGGCACTGGATTTCTCTCACACCACTTCCTCAAGGCCTCGATCATCTGAGGAAATCGTCATTTCTGGCACTCATCGTCAGTCCTAACCAGGTCTGCTCTAAGCCAGAGTTAGTCGGACATAACCCATCGCCAGAAATAAGTGACACGAGCGGTTGCGCAATAACCAAGTTCCGGCTCAGACGTGACTGAATGGAGTTGATAACATTACAAGCGAACTAAGGGGTGAAATCGCTAAATTACAATTTCTCACTTCCCTACATACAAAATTCAAAATGTCTATGCAGGGTATGATTATACAATCTATAGTACATACAGCTGTCTAATAGTTAGCAATCTGCTCGTGAAATTCGTATTTATATTTTACGAACGAAGTACAGGCATTGAAGTTTCAATTAATTTACAGAAGCTACAGTGCGAATAAGCGAAAAAACACCATACTACAAGTTTATAGTTTGGATATTGAGTGGGAATTTACGCTGTTTGGCAAAATGTCTACTCCTCACCTCTCGAACGAAGACACGATCTTCGCATTAAGCATCCTCCAAAGTGGCTGCAAAGTTATTTCATATATATATTTTGCAGTTGAATAAAGGATCTAGAACTGAGCCATCAGAATCCTCCATCTTTGTACGCTAAATCCCGTAAAATTGACTGTCTTGAGACCATCATATATCTGGCCACGAGCGTCTAAAACGCCATGAAAACATACCTATGGATAGCTTGTTATCTCCTTGTGAAACTGCAGTGTATTTGTAACTGACCAGCAGTTATTCAAATGAATTGTTCCTTTTCTAAAATAGGCCCTAACCGGACCTATAGAGAAGAGTCTGCGATACCAATTGTGGTCAGCGGTATCTCCATTCATGACCGTGTCGGAGCCAGTAAACAACAATGTTTTTAGTATTGAAGGCGGCTCTAATAGCGTAAACATAGAGGAAAAGTATAACTTAACTGAGAAAGGAGAAAAAGAAGTAAAAAAAAAAATTGTGTCCAGTGTAGGAGTCGAACTCCGGTCGCTGGATTCAAAAGTGCAGCCGCTGGCCATTGCTGAATGTCACTTATTTCTGGCGATGCGTCTATGTCCCTGAGTTTGTCCATGGTTTCTAACGATCGTATGTTACTAACCAGTCTGTCGTAGAACTCGTGTACCTTCTTCGGCTGAGTACCATGGATGGTCTGAAGAGACACGATATTCTGGACGTGTGCATTTACAACTTCACTAGGCTTTCCATATTTGGACTTCATGCAGTAGATGTTTCAGGCCCGCTCATAACCATCTGTGGTGAATGGAAGTCCATCTATTGTCAATTTGACTTTAGGAATGAGTAACTCCATCATGCAGGTGGGAAAATTTGGCCACTTGTCCTAGATCTTGTACATTATCTCTGCTTCAAACTGGCTCCAGAATCTTTTCCAATCTAAATGTGTACCGCTTCTTGGGTTATCTCCTTCCCTGATTTCTTACGGATTTCTTCTAACTTCCTATCGTATTGCTTCCTGACTTTTAACTTTGTCTGCTCATGGTTGATTTCCTGTTCATATTGTCGTTCCCTTTACTGTTCTTCGATCGCTTCTTCTTCGTCCCTAATTTCTCGCTGTACTTGCATGTGCTTGGTCTGATTCTCAGATATATTAAGGCATGGGTCAAGGACTATCACACTCCTAATAAGTATAGGGGTGGTCTACTTTGATTTCATGATATATAATGTAAACCCACCCTATCATTTTTGTATAGATGGTTGCCATGGCGATTGAAGCTGTGACCTTTGAACTCATTTTTAGAAAAGTACATTTCAAAGCTTCGGGAGGAATACAAAGCGCACAAAATTCAGAAGTAAAGGCGATGGAACTAATACAGCTTACCATGTAGTTTATGCGTCCAATTAGGAATTGTTGAAATGTTTGTTAATTCAGTACAAACTTGAGGGGTATCATATTTCATACTAGTCTTAATTAGCCTTCCCTTAAAATTACCAATATTCCTAATTGGAGCAACAAAGTGTGCACTAACCTTGATTCACTTGCATAACAATATCCACTAAATTAGAACCTTTTACGGTACGCCAGGAGGAGTTTCTAAAATTTACTTTAAATAAAGGTCATAGGTCACATTCCATGTTTCCATGGAAACTGTCATGAAAATGAGTTAAGGTTGTGACTTTATCGAATCTGTCAAAGTGTCAAGAATATATCTTACAATCACGAAGAGATTGACCACCCCCTCTTGATTTGCGGCGGCCATATTGAGACCCATGCCTTAACGCCCCTAAGTTTTCCTTCGTACAATTCTTAGACCGGTGTTCTGGCAGGCTAGGTCGCGACTTTGTCGGGCATTAAGTTTTCTGTTGGCTCTGACAATTCTCACGGATCTGTTTCCCCTAAGCCGAATAACAAAACTCCAAACACTAGTTTTTGTCCGCCATGTTTATTCCTCTCCTCGTGTTCCCCTATTACATGTGACTAGTGTCCAGGCCTACCCCCGAGTGGAGGGTTAGGAACGCCTGTCTATTTTTACTTGAACAACAACGTTTGTAACTGAAGTGGGTAAGGTCTACCACAATTCTCCACTTTTATGTTAGTTTAGGAGGGTCATTATCCCTCGTTAAATAAAGTCCTCTTATATACCACGTCATCACATGGTCAAATTATTTGTGGATTTTACGAAGCGCTGTCCGAGTGAATCCACAATAAATGTTTACCTTGAGATGACGAACAACGTAGTAAATAAGAGGACATACCACGGTAAGCTATCGTCAATTACAACAACGATCTAAAAATAGTGAAGCGACCAGGACCAAGAAGACAAGGAAAATTGCGGGGAAAAAGTGAGACTAGCGCACGCGCTACACGCAATCAATCTTGCGCGAGCGATCACGTAATCTACCGTGGTATGGTATCTCCAATGGCAATGCGAGCGATCACGTAATCTACCGTGGTATGGTATCTCCAATGGCAATGCGAGCGATCACGTAATCTACCGTGGTATGGTATCTCCAATGGCAATGCGAGCGATCACGTAATCTACCGTGGTACGGTATCTCCAATGGCAATGCGAGCGATCACGTAATCTACCGTGGTATGGTATCTCCAATGGCAATGCGAGCGATCACGTAATCTACCGTGGTACGGTATCTCCAATAATGGCAATGCGAGCGATCACGTAATCTACCGTGGTATGGTATCTCCAATGGCAATGCGAGCGATCACGTAATCTACCGTGGTACGGTATCTCTAATGGCAATGCGAGCGATCACGTAATCTACCGTGGTATGGTCCAATGGCAATGCGAGCGATCACGTAATCTACCGTGGTATGGTATCTCTAATGGCAATGCGAGCGATCACGTAATCTACCGTGGTATGGTATCTCTCATGGCAATGCGAGCGATCACGTAATCTACCGTGGTATGGTATCTCTAATGGCAATGCGAGCGATCACGTAATCTACCGTGGTACGGTATCTCCAATGGCAATGCGAGCGGTCACGTAATCTACCGTGGTATGGTATCTCTCATGGCAATACGAGCGATCACGTAATCTACCGTGGTATGGTATCTCTAATGGCAATGCGAGCGATCACGTAATCTACCGTGGTATGGTATGTCTCATGGCAATGCGAGCGATCACGTAATCTACCGTGGTATGGTATCTCCAATGGCAATGCGAGCGATCACGTAATCTACCGTGGTATGGTATCTCCAATGGCAATGCGAGCGATCACGTAATCTACGGTGGTATGGTATCTCTCATGGCAATGCGAGCGATCACGTAATCTACGGTGGTATGGTATCTCCAATGGCAATGCGAGCGATCACGTAATCTACCGTGGTATGGTATCTCCAATGGCAATGCGAGCGATCACGTAATCTACCGTGGTATGGTTAGTATCTCTAATGGCAATGCGAGCGATCACGTAATCTACCGTGGTATGGTATCTCTAATGGCAATGCGAGCGATCACGTAATCTACCGTGGTATGGTATCTCTAATGGCAATGCGAGCGATCACGTAATCTACCGTGGTACGGTATCTCCAATGGCAATCAGCCAATCAGAAAATGAGAAACTGGGCAGTTATTGTTAAATATTTTCTTACCGCATCCATAGACGTCCACTTCCACACATATATAGTCTTGCCAGGATGATGAGGGCTTTATTTTGATTCTCTGAGCTGTGAACTGTTTATACAGCATATGTTTCCCAGTGTTAAATACCTATAAAGAGCAAAGGACGCAATATATACCATTAACATACTGAATATTGACAAGCAAGTGTTAGAATAAAATAAATTACAAATTAAAAGGAATCATTACACATGATGGTATAATCAGGGTTGCCACCCATTACGAAAACAATTTCCTGACTTTTCCCTGACCAGAAAACAATTTTTACTGACCATAATAAGACTGTTAGCGAAGTAAAGGAAACAAAAGTCATTATCAAAAACCTGCGGCCTCCCCTCGCAGACGCTTTGACGTACGAGGGGCCCCCGTGCAACCTGAAAATAAAATTCCCTGAATTTGAAAATAAATTTAGAATTTCCCTGACCAGATGCAAAATTCCCTGACTTTTCCCTGACCTTGAAAAAATATCGTTTTCTCGTGACTTTTCCCTGACCGTGGCAACCCTGGTAGTACTGGTTACGAACTTGATAAATGTATTTTCTAACGATTTGGAATGCACATCGGTGTGCGTATGTTGTGTTAAGGCGTTGCCAGTGCCACGGTGTTATGATGTACCTTGGGGAATAAGGAGCAGTATATAATGAGTTGTTTAGTTAGTTGATACCACTCGAAGGTGTCTCTAGCTATCTTTCATGTTGTTTAAAACATATTGTTACGTTCTTCGCACTATATGTAAACTGATAGCAATAAACGAGATGCCCATCCTGTAATAACTTGTTTTTACATGTGTCATGTAAAATAGTTTGAAAATGATTTGTATTCGTTCGGAGATAGAATACAAAACTGTTTTCAAATTACCATGCCCTAATAAAGATATAGATTTACAGTACTGTAGGGATACGGTGGCCGAGATTGGCCAATGAAAGTGAAAAGTCAAACTCCCGACTCAAAAGAACTAAAGCTGACTTACATTATTTGATTTTCCACTTTCGACTTCTCACTTGTAGCTTTCTTTCCTTTGCTTTACTGCTTTCCACATTTAACTTATGCGTTTCTACTTTCAATTATTATTTATTTATTATTATTATTGTTATTATTAATTTCAACTTGCGAGTTTCGACTTTCCACTTTACGGCTTCCCCTCCCCCCAACGTTTCTTTGCAGCCGCAGAAGACTGGATTCTATTGAACATGGAAACAGTTCATGTAATCTACAAAATGTAACAAAAGCATCACTTGGTTTGAATCTTACTTCAGTCAAAGAAAACAGAAGTGTTATGTCAATGGAGCTCGGTCAGATACCTAATTTCTAACCTGTGGGGTTCTATAACTACTATTTTAGGGCCTTTGTTGTTTTTAATATAAATAAATGACCACCCAAATTGTCTAAAGTTGTCTGACACTCAAATGTATGCCGACGACATTAGCATTACAATGGCAAGTGAGTCCAGCTTCGAAATATAAATGAAAATAAATATCGATCTCGATAATATTTATGTGATTGAGTGGCTGAACTCTAAATACAGCTAAAACTGAATTTATGTTAATAGCGTCACGCCAAAGTTCAACTGAACGTCATTGGAGTTAGTCTGCTTGCAGGCTCTTCAGTTTCCTGTAAACCCGGTCAGTAAAATAAAAACGAAGAGCCTACAAGCAGACTAATCGAAGTGTAAACAATCAATTTACGGCGGTAATCTGCATGAAAGTGTTTATCGAATTCATTTATAAAACCGCGACCCAAATGTTTGAAAGGCTGGAAGGCCTTATAAATCGAATATAAATATCTATAACTCATAGACGCAACACTCAAATTAAGAAATATTCTACCATTCAACTATTTGGTTCAGTGATGTAGAATCGATTTTAATGATAACAAATTTGGGCTCATGCGCACGTTAAGAATAAATAAATGTCAACATTTCAATTTGGCAATGTTTTTGCCCGATAGTTTCACGTTTTCAGAGAAAATTAAAACTGAAGCCAAAAGTATTTTAATATATTTTAAATCTCGAGCCCTCGTGATTAAGTGGATGTCCTGCGATTTCACCCGGGTCACACTATGATCGTGGTAACCACGATCAGAAACACCGGGGAGAACGAAAAGGAAATAAGTTCAAGGAATCAGTGGAATGTCGAAACTCGTAAGTTGAAAGTGGAAAGCAGTAAAGCAAAGGAAACAAAGCTGCAAGCGAGAAGTCGAAAGTGAAATATCAAATAACGTAAGTCAGCTTTTAGTTCCGACTTTGCACTTTTGAGTCGGGAGTTTAACTTTTCCACTTTCATTGGCCACTCTCGGTCACCGTACAGGGGAGACATAATTCAGAATGAAACTTCTAACATAAAACCGAAGAACTGATAACATTAAAGATAAAATTAAAGATAACGTTTACCATCGTAGTCCCATTGTGACCACCATATTCTCTAACACTCTGTCCATGTGTTGCAAAAAGCAGAGCAAAGCCCAAATCCTGTGATCCTTGATATTCAATTGATACCCCTGTAACACGAACTTCTCTCACGAAATCAATCTGCAAATATTGCATGGTGTCGTTGAACTCCGCACACCACGATATGTTCATTGCCTGAGAGGCATTCTGGGAAGGGTCACGTGCCAGATTGCTGGATGTTGTCACAACGTAGCCAACATTGGAATATTGCGAGTTGCTGAACTTCGATAATAGTGAACAGGTTTCGTTACACACTACAAAAGAATAACCACACAGCGTTCACAAGTGTCTGAACATGAGGGAAACAGTTTCTGGTTTCGTTTTAACAACTAAAGTCAACTGAAATGTGTTTGTATTTCTAACTCATTTCATCTTAGTGCAAAAGGCTGCTCGTAATTTAAAGCAATCTAATTAATCGCAGTCTAATTAATGTTTAATTGGTCGACGTTTGAGAAGCCAAGCAAATGATTGCACCGGAGTTTGCATGATGGTCTGTCGCCTGTTTATTCTACTATATAGTTTCAGGATAGTTCTTGGAAGCAGTAATTAATATGAGCATAGTTCTGACTTATTTCAAGAATGAACGTGACATTCATTACTTACTGTAATATCCATACACTTCTACTCGCATTCCAACATGCCATAAGTTGTAAATAATAACCCTGCTCTCCACTTTAAACTTCACATAACGCGTCCTAACACC
Organism: Actinernus sp. WN-2022; assembly: GCA_030867875.1. Classification (NCBI taxonomy): domain Eukaryota; kingdom Metazoa; phylum Cnidaria; class Anthozoa; order Actiniaria; family Actinernidae; genus Actinernus; species Actinernus sp. WN-2022. The sequence continues at coordinate 28,970,869 of JAOWCC010000577.1, forward strand.
TTTGTCTAGAATGTTCGTTACGGGTGTGGCTTCGTCGTATTGCCGGTTAGCAGTAAATATCTTTGAAAAACAAAGAAAAGCAAAAATGAGGTAGAAGAATGTAGTTCGGTACCGTAACTTTATTATAACAGCAGCTGAGTCTGCGAGAAAGATACGGACTCTGAATGCTGCAATCACGGGAAAGATTTGTTCATCTTGCCCGCTCAGGATTTTCCAAAAGCGCTAGCAACTCTTCGAAACAAATTGCGATAAAACGCAAACATTTTGAAGCATGCAGTAAAATAAGAAGTGCGAGTTTTGTGAACAACATCTGAAAAATACAATGTACGAAGGTCAATACAAAAAGCGAATTAACAGTCTGTGTTTCAAAAAAATGAGACGAGAAAACTAACTGGTGTGGCATATCTGAACAGAAGCTCAGCGTCCTGCTGTGCAAGGTTTAGCGCAGCTTCCGCGCGGAACACCGTAGATATAAGATGAGAAAAAAATTTGGCTGACTTCCGGTTACCCTCGCGCTCGACGAGCGACGTGTCTGAAAAAGTGCTGCACTAGTTATTTTTGTGTTTTATTTTTGTTTCCTTTATACAATATATCAGGTCGTTGTTTTGATTTTTTTTGTCAGGTCGTTACTTCAGTTCAGATAATTGGGAGCTCCGCTTTTAGACTTGCCTAAATATATATATGACAAAGATATCAAGAACGGTGGCGATTGCGACACGAGCTCTGAGCTCTCGTCGTCGCCAACTGATCGTTTGACCGTCGAAAAGCTGAACGAGAGCTCACTGAGGTGAAAGTGGTTATGTTGTTTGAACGTGGTGAATTTGGTAACACAAATCCAAAGTTAGTCTGTGAAGATCTGTGGATTATTGCCAGCCTGTAGGCCCGGACCTACACATTGTTTATCATATTTATTACAACATACAAAAGACAAGAAATAAGGAGAAACACGTCCATGAAATATTTAGTTCAACAACTTACAACCGGCATGACCTAAAACTGCAGGAGAAGCATTTGCGAGAGCACTGGCGGATCCAGGGTGGGGGTTTTGGGGGTTGCAACTCCCACTATGGCAGAGTTGCTACTGATTTTTTTGCTTTCATTTTTTGGTGAAGGGGGAGGCAAGAAGCAAAATCCCATAGTATTTCTTTGCGGATTCTTGCTCAACCCCCACTTTGATAAAATCCTGGATCCGCCCCTGGAGAGTCTAATCAATCTAAATAATTCCCTAGAGGGCACGGGCCTGTGTGGGCCTTCAACTTTATTACAACCTGACTACGCCTTTAATTGCTTTACACTTTGGGTTCCGGGTCCGTGATGAAAGCCGAAGGCTTAAATAGGGGATATCTCCTACTGAAAAGGACGCATAACCTAATAATGAAAATACGAGCGTGAAACTCGCTAAGGCCAACACAAGCCCCACAGTCATCGTGCATTTTACCCAACTGCACAAACCACGAGAAGTATGTGCTGCCGCGCAAAATATTATCGAGAGTGAATTAACTAAAGCAAGTAATATAAATTGAATCATATCAAAGTCACTGCTTACAAAAAGATAATTCGACCTCCAATCTCACAAGAATTGCAATGAATGGCCAAATCGAATAGATCTTTAAAAGATGCATGCTGAAGACTTCGATTTTGCAAACTGTTAGGCAAATTTCTACGTTCAAAAACTTGAAAACTTCCCCTTGTACTGGCTACTGCATGCTTTCTTGCAAACGTACATTTTACATGTCATACTTGACGTCAACCAGTCACATTAAAGCCGCGTCATAGCTGTTGTCTAACCACAACTAAGGGCTTGCATGTACAGCGTTTAGCATTTCTGATCATCGGCTCTAAAGATAAGGCGATGTTCGTCAACAGCAATATATTTTCGCCATATAATCAGAAAACATTTTTGACCAAGATAATAATGTTCGGTCTACATTGGCCTCGTTCCTCATCTCGGTCCATAAACACGCACAAAACGAACTTGGCCAATATCTCCAATCTTACATAGAGATTATTGACCAAGCGTGAAGTCAACCATACGGTTTGTCAGTGTTCTTTTCTTTTTAGACTAATAAAGTCTATTTTTTTAAGTCTATTGCTTAATTACCTTTGTTCGGCCATTCTCCATGTAATATACCCACGTAGTTCCATCTATGCTGAATACTAGACTGTATTCCCTCACGATGTGTGCATTAAAGCTCCCACCCTGTGAAGCCACTGCAGTAATCACCGCCCCTTGAAGTCCTAGGTCTACCATTAAGAAGTTTTTCCGTCCAGAGTATTGAGTATACCAGGCACTGTTATGGAGAAGTCTTGCATTCCTTGGTGGATGAGACGTGTGCCAAAAACTGGCAGTAATATTGCTGTCAGGAATGATGCGGTTGTTCATTCCAAGTGGATAAGATCCGTCATTTCGGTAAACTAAAGAAAGAAGAGAAGTTGCATTAGTATATATGTAAATGTACTCTGTTTTCAACTTGTCATGATTCTTCATGCTTCTTTAAAGCCTCGATCAAACGGTTTCAACATCGGTACAACATTGGTACAACATCGGTACAAAGTCGGTACAACATTGGTACAATATCGGTACAACATTTGTTGAAACGGTTTGACATGGCCTGAAAACATTTCCGAGAACAATAGCAGCTAATTAGAATGTTGAACAGACGTTGAAACCTGTTAAATACATATTGAAACCGTTTGACACGTGTGCTTTCAACATCTTTCAACAAATGTTGAACCGATGTTGAATCGATGTTCCCAAACTCATTAATAATTCATGAGCTTTTTAGTCAATCAGAGGACTGTATTTGGTCAGGTGGATGAGTTTGGAAACCCAATGAAACACCAGTTGAAAATCACAAGTGTTTCAACTGATTTTCTCAAACTCATTAATAATTCATGAGGTAGTCATCCAATGGAGGAACTGTATTTGGTCACATGCATGGGTCTTGATACCGAGTGAAACTCTTGTTCGGAAGCTTCGTCAGGTGGATGCATCTTGACATCCAATGAAACATCAGTTCCAAACGCACTATAGTGTTTGATCAGATTTCCAACCGTACCCTAGTGATCAATATTTCTTAATCATCATATTCATGAACCACTAACTAATTACATACTGATAAACTACAAGTAAGGAGCAAAGAAGCAAAGAACGACATAGAAAGAAAAAGTATGCCTCCACTGGAGTTCGAACCTCGACCCTTTCGACTGCTTGTACTAACTCTTTTCCACTACACTACTAGTACGCTAGTTGAAATTACTGCCATCAAAAATGAATAATAAGCTATCTATTGAATAATAATATGCAACAGCCAAACGGTAAACAATAATTGCTAATGAAGGGTTTCATTTCTTTTCTCAGTATTTGGAACCCCTGATGAAAGACTCCAATTCGTGTTTGACATAGTACTTGAAACCGTTTGACCGAGGCATTACATTTAGTCAAAAAAGAAATTAATGAAGGCCGGGTTTTGGGCTGTAAAGATAAAGGTAAAGTATTCATTTATATAACGCAAATTCTATTTAAGAAATAGAAAACATTTCCCGTGTTTCTATAGAGCTATAGAAACACAAGTGGGGGTTTGGGAGAACAAGAAATGACAGTGGGAACACGAACCCGAAGGGCGAGTGTTTCCACAGCTATTTCGAGTTCTTCCAAACTTCCACAACTCTATAGAAACAAGGGGAAAATGTTTTCTATTTCCTTTATAAAATAACCCACAGAAAATAAGTACTAGCGCGCTCAACTTTCTATGTTTCTATAGAGTTATAGAAACACGGCTTTCAGCCAATCAGAGCGCGCGTACTATCGAATCTATTATATTAATGTATATATTCAAATACGCTTCACAAGGTTATTTTGTGATACGGACTGCTATTGTGGTGCAATGTGCTGCCGTGCAGTTTACAACCATGAGTGATTGTGGGAGACAATCCCCTGCTGTCCTTGTTGAAAATATTCAAGAGAAAAGACTGCAAGCCTTATATAAGTCTATAGGTGAAAATAAAGCTGAAAATATCATTCATGACTATAGTGATCCAAGAGGAGTATAACATGTGTGAGTTGGATATTCAAACCGTTCAATTTCATCTTTATCGTGTTACCAACAGTATAGAGGACGATTTGTATATGTAATCGTCTGGTTTTTGCTGTAAAATTTTCATCACAATTTGGAAATATCACGAGCGGACTATTTATCGTTAATTGCACCAAAAAACCAGACGATTCTTTGTTAATCATTTACCTAACTAATGAATTTACGACAGCAATGGCGCGCATGGTATGGCGTTATATCTCCGCCAAAATTCATGTTTTGATTTCAACATGCAAGTTTCCGATTTGATGTTCGTATTTACAATTGAACATTTAAACTTTAGTTTCAACATTTAAACTTTAGTGTCAACATTCAAGTTCCCGATTCACCATTCAAGTTCGAAATTCAAGTTTTGATTTGAACTTCACGCTTGGATGCTGAAGGTCACGCATGCCCAATGATAAGCATACCCAGAATTCTGTGCGGGATAGATGTGACAGCTTAGAACACGTGTAGTAGCCAGTATACCCTGGTTCCAGAGGTGCTCAGGTATGGATATACTGTAATGTGTCGCGATCGAAGGAGTTTTGATTCCCGAAGGAGTTTTGTTTTGCGAGAAGACCGTTGAGCACCCCTGGTCGCTCGAATAGCCAACCTCAATCTCATGCCCATAGCCTCGCTTTTAAGTTTACAAACCGGTTTCGGCTCACGGGTTAATTTGCATGTGTCACTTCCACGACAATGGCCTGTTTATGTTTTGAATCATACTCTCAACTTGCGAAGATAGAGGAAAATTCTCCTCGATTTACTTCGTCGACTTTGATGTTTGGATCTCCCAATGAGCATGCATAGTTTGATTCCTTTGTTGGGGCGCCATCAAAGATTTTACCTATTCCTTCGGGGGGTCATTAAAGTTTTGACGTACCTGTCATGTAAAATGTAATGAAATTGTTGTTGTAATGCTAAGCCAATGTTTAGTCCAGAACACAGGAAACCAGTGTTTAGAGAGCAGTAAATCTAAAAAATTTAGGCTCGGGCCTTCCGCCCTTGTAACATTTAGGCACAGTCTGCTTTGTTTCCTTCATACGCAGGATGGTATTCTCTAAGCTCATGATCAAAAGGCACATCCCCATAGGACAGATAATGCATCGGTGTCCAGGAGATTACATAATGCCAATACTGAGCTCTTTTTCATTTATTTGGAACTACGGAACAATGCAATATGATGCAATATAATGCACGAATTAACAGTACTTATTTCAAGTACCCTTGCGGGAAGGAGGGTGAGGTAGAGATTTTCAGAAGAATACCTGTATATATATATATATGTTTTCTACTAAACAAAAGTAATGTATCATGGAAAATACCATAAATCTAGAAACAATAGTAAATTTAATAGATTACATATGTACAGTATATGCAGTTTGCATTCTTTCTTGCAGATCCATCTGGGGTTTTTTTTTCGGGGGGGGGGGGGGGGGTCAATAAAGTTTTGAGCAATTTTATAGTGGGGTAATCTAAGTTTTAATTCATTCATAGGGGGTCATAAAAGTTTTAACAAGAGAAGCAGATGAAATGCCGAACCCCCCCCCCCCCCCCCCCCCCCCCCCCAGCCATTAATAATGAACACTCCCTAAATGCCCTGATTGACTCTCACAGAACAGAGCTAGAACAACGAGGAATCAAACTATGCATGCTCATTGGGAGATCCAAACATCAAAGTCGACGAAGTAAATCGAGGAGAATTTTCCTCTATCTTCGCAAACCACCACTGAGTACAATTACTCGTTTGGATAATCGAACGTGAAGGAAGAAACAAATGCCAGCCGGGTATGAGTTAGAAAATCAGCGATTTTCCTTAGCCAGTGGGCCGTATTGAGAAGAGATCACGCCGCTTCAAGAACATGAACATATATCTTTGAATTTCGAGGCTAACTCAAATTGTACAGCACTATGAAACACACAATCGAAATTTTAACGTTTGTGTGTAAAATCTGTCAAGACTCGTGAACCGGTTTGTAACACGATCTCAAGATGGAGCCAATCAAAATGTTCGTTAGATCCGAATGCGTCAGTTTCCATGGCCACGACTCAATCAACCAATCGGGGACGAGGTACAGATTCTGTACCGGAAGAAACGGAAATCTCTTCTCGGGAGGCCAGTGGCTCGATTTCAGCTGGTCTCGCTTCGCTCGACCGACGATTTGGAGCCTCTGGTATCCAGGGTATAGCCAGTACAACAACATGAATACAAATGCTAATCTTCAAAATTAAAGAATAGAGCTAGTAACCCTACGCCAAGTGGCAGAACAGCCTCTATCAATGGCAAATGATGGTAAGTGTCTTTAGCAAGGAACCCTTATACCAAATGTAATATAAACAAATTAAATCGAAAGTGTTATACAAATGACCTAATGGCAGACAAAGCAGTATATTTAAATATATTAATGCCATCTGGAAGATGCCTGAAAGGTAGATTGTTCCAGGTTGTTATGGTCCTAGGGTAAAAAGAGTACTTTAAAATGTCATTATTTACACTGAGCTGACGAAAGGGTTGGTCATTTGGGAGCCTGAATTTTCTTGTTATAGGACACACGTCCTGAAGAAAAATTATATCAAGATAGCCCATGTGAATCTTATAGAACATGATTGCAAACTTGGTTCAGTAGCCTACGCTGTTCCAGGGTGTCCCATCCTAGGCAGTTTATCAGAGGGGTTACATGGCTAAAACGAGAAAAGTCATAATGTACAAATCTAGCTGCGCGGTGTTGAACCATTTCGATTTTGTTTATATTACATTTGGTGTAAGGGTTCCATGATAAAGACACTTACCATCATTTGCCATTGATAGAAGCTGTTCTGCCATTTGGTGAAGGGTAGCTCTGTTCTTTTGAATATTAGCATTCGTATTCATGTTGTTGTACTGGCTACTGCACTTGTGCTAAGCTGTCACATCTATTCCGCACAGAATTATGGGTATGCTTGTCATTGGGCATGCGTGATCTTGAACATCCAAGCGTGAAGTTCAAATCAAAACTTGAATTTCGAACTTGAATGTTGAATGGCAAACTTGAATGTTGAATCGGAAAATGGAATATTGAAACTAAAGTTTAAATGTTCAATCAATTGTAAATACAAATGTCAAATCCGAAACTGGCATGTTGAAATCTAAACATGAATGTAGAATACCAAACACGAACGTCAAATCGGAACCTTGCATGTTGAAATCAAAACATGAATTTTGGCGGAGATATAACGCCATACGCATGTAGTCAAGGTAACCATACAAGTGCCGGCAAAGCACCGTTTTGATTTCATTGAATGAGAACAATGTTGCGATGGTAACCCCAAAATTGCACTGAATTTCAACTTCCTACATTCAAGAATTACCTCTGGATACGATGATTACAGACGCATTTACTCAACGTTAGTCTCATTCTGATGTTAAATATTCACAAATACCAGCGAGAAGGTGCAGAAGTTCAAACAACAACAATACATAGAGTTGTGGATAACCCATCTTGCCGCTGGTATTTATGCATATTTAACATCAGAATGAGACTAACGTTGAGTACTAAATGCGTCTGTAGTCGTCGAATCCAGCGGTAATTCTTGAATGGGAAACTGGACTATTGCACTGAATTAACCGGAAATTTGGCTGCTCTCAGCCAATCAGAATCGAGAAATTTCGTTGAGTATATGATTATCCTGCTTAAACTCGTCTGTGACTATAGTTTTAATTCCCTAATCCTCTTAAATACTTAACTACTGAAGTTACCACATGAACTGTCGTGACAGAACAACAAGATTCTTACTTCTCGAACCGTACACTTCTGCTCGTAGACAGGCTCTCTGCCGCCATTTTATCGGGTGTAAACGGATGAATCTTGCTCTTGTCGTAACATTTAGAGGTTGCTTGACTGAAGAAAAACTGTTGTTATTTCCTGAAAACGCCTTGAAAACAAGATCAGACGTAAGTATAAGCCAAAATCTGATTTCAACACGCGCTAGCCTAAATAACAAAGCATTTTTTTTTATTATTTAAAAAAAAAACATTATTTGCCAAAATTAAAGGGGTGACAATATTTTCGTTTAGAGATACATATCGAGTTCCATAATTTACCTTTACGGTGTTGCCTTCCGTGATGTTTCTCCAGTCTTGACCTTCTTCACGGTAGGAAACCATAAACTTTTCGACCCACGCCTCTCTGTTGCCGTACTGTCCCTGAATAGAGATGTAGCGAACGTTGTGTAACCAGCCGAGATCAACCTGGAGGAATGGGCTAGTGTCGTTTACGTAAGCGCACCAAGCACCATCTCCGCGTTTGGAATTTAACCGGGCCATTTCCGGTTTAGTGTAAGGACCGTCGAAACTCGACGCAGTGATGGCCTCATCACGTATCATGTATGACGTCATTCCAATTTCCATGCCACCAGCTAAAAAAAGATAGACGCATATATGTCTTAAGCTTTTCAACAGTTTACTAAAAGGTTCCTTAGCTTGCGTAGTATTTCGTTTGTTTTTAGGAAAGATACATCCACGGATTTGCAGTATTGCAAGGAAGTTCTGTAAGTATATTTTTGTAACATGCATGAGAAATTTCCATTTACAAAAATGTCGCCAATACATATATTGGGGTAGGGCTGTCCACACTAAGGTACGTGCTTTTCATTCCACAGGACTGAATTGACCATATATATCATATTCTATTTGATCGAGATCTTGTTGTTTCTGAGCTCGTGTTTTGATATAAAATGATGCAAGACCGAGATCCAATCAAATCAAACGTTTTTAGTGTAATCCTTGCTAAATAATGGATTTACTAACTAATTCAACTGTACATTTATTTACTTCGGTCTACAACTAATTACGTGTGCCACAAGGCTTCCCAAATAAGGCATGACATGCACAGGTAGCCCAACATACTACACTTAGTAAGATCCTCATGTCATTCTATGTTACTTACCTAGACATCCATACATTTCAAATCGCACACATGGCAAGGTCAGGTAAGCAACTGGATACATCCTGACAAATCGGGCCTGTAGCTTCGTGAAGGTCTTCGCTTTCAGCCTTGGTACTCGTGGGTCAGCTCCCTGTATATATTGCTACATCAAAAAGGGTTTTGTTATGTGTCTCAGCTTCATCTGAAGTATTAAATTGTTCAATTCATCTATTTCATTATGCAGTATTTTGAAAGGAAGTTTAATTCTTTAACATAATTGTATAGTTCTGGATTAATTTTACTAGAAATATTGAAGCTAAATTGATAATATGAGATTTGTTAAGGAATTATTGTATTCAATATAAATTATACGATATCAACGTTGTATGGTCTTCTCATTCTTATTAATGAAACATCATCCACGCTAACTAAAATGAAGGAAGTTTTAATAATGAATACCCTGAGAATCAGGACCAAGAGAAGGGATAGGGGAGAGAGAAAAGAAGGGAGAGGAAGGGTGAGGAAGAAGGCCTGACACAGAGCCTTTAAAATACCCAATTCAAGCTTCCAGATTCTGGACGTTGACGCTCTGATTGGATAACTAACTGCATTATGCTCTTATCATTCATTAACAAACAGACAAAGAAGTGAAAGACTAAGTAATGCTTCCTGTTTCATATTAGCATTAACGTACATCGTGTGGTCCGTCGTTTCTGTAGTAGACATATCGATTCCAAGAACCATTCTCCTCTTCTTTGTACTCGAGTTTATATGACGTCATCCACGAATTCGTCACTCGATCCCCTTCTGTAGCGATAAAACTGATGATATAAACATCGCCGAGATCAATCTGCAAGTATTCAGAATTACTACCACTGACCGAACACCAGGAGCCAACACTAGAACCCAGCCTTGCGTGCCAGGGTTCTTTTCCTTCTCTATAGCTCGAAGCTTTGAAGGATGAGTTCGGTAGATTAGAGATACCAATAGGACTGTCGCAACCTAAAATGAATACAAGATTATTAAACTGTGTTAGTGGGCTACGCAAAATGAAAATTACGGAAAGCCTCTAGAAGATGGCAAAATAATTACTCGTCTCTCGAGCAATAATACAGTTGCGCTAGAAATATCAATGGAACTTACTATCTTTACTAAATAAAACAGTTGTGATGATCAATTAACAAATCAACAAAATATAGTGTTTACCTTCGTATCCGTAAAGTTCAACTCTTAGGGATGGTAGGCTGTACCATTGTTTTGGGTGGAATCTAATGTGACTTGCGGTGAGATTCCTTGACAGTCCATGCCGTTTTACCTTGTAAGCGTCTTCGTTGCCTGTAAACATCTGAAGGAAATGGGTATTAAAAGACGTTCGCCTCTAACTATGATACCGTGGCTTTTCCAGAAGGAAAATACAATTTGTTTGCTTTTTGTAAGCTTAAATGTGACGCACTGCAAAGAACTACAGTTGTATATTTTGATCCTTTAAGTAGTACATTATGAATAAGAAAAAATCATATAGCTTATGGATCCATAATTAAGTGCAAGATGCAAAAGCAATTTAATGTTTCTTAATGTTTCTCTTTTGTTAGGCCATCGAGCCAACATAATTACAAACAGGAACTTTAGCCTTTATCCTGTCAAACATTTTGCATGCCAGTTCAAAACGTAAATTGATGGCCAACATTTAAGTTAATAGAACATTAGGACATTAGGACTATTGGGACATTAGGACAAGGATAAGGACATTACAACAAGGATATTAGGACATTAGGACAATGAGGACATTATGACAACATTAGGACAAGGACATTAGGAGAAGAACATTAGGACAAGGATAATAGAACAAGGACACCAGAACAAGGATAAGGATATTAGGATAAGGATATTAGGACAATGAGGACATTAGGACAAGGATACTAGGAGAAGGACATTAGGACAAGGTTAAGGATATTAGGACAAGGACATTAGGACAAGGATAAAGATATTAGGACAATGAGGATATTAGGACAAGGATACTAGGAGAAGGACATTAGGAGAAGGTTAAGGATATTAGGGCAAGGACATTAGGACAAGCATAAGGATATTAGGACAATGAGGATATTAGGACAAGGACACTAGGAGAAGAACATTAGGAGAAGGTTAAGGATATTAGACAAGGACAAGGATATTAGGACAATGAGGATATTAGGACAAGGATACTAGGAGAAGGACATTAGGACAATGACAACATTAGGACAAGGACACTAGGAGAAGGACATTAGGACAAAGATAAGTATATTAGGACAAGGATACTAGTATATTATGACATTAGGACAATGACGACATTAGGACAATGAGGACATTAGAACAAGGATACTAGGAGAAGGGCATTAGGACAAGGACACTAGGAGAAGGACAAGGAGAAGTATATTAGAACAAGGATATTAGCATATTAGGACATTAGGATAATGAGGAAATTGACGACATTAGCCGGACAATGAGGACATTAGGAGAATACTAGGAGAAGGATTTTAGGACAAGGATAAAGATATTAGGACAAGGATAAGGATATTAGGACAAGAATAAGGATATTAGGACATTACGACAGGGATAGGATATCAGGACAAGGGCATTAGAACAGGGATAAGGATATTAGGACAATGAGGACAATGAGGACATTAGGACAATGAGGACATTAGGACAAGGACACTAGGAGAAAAACATTAGGACAAGGATAAGGATATTAGGACAATGACATTAGTATATTAGGACAATGAGGACATTAGGACAATGAGGACATTAGAACAATGAGGACATTAGAACAATGAGGACATTAGGACAATGAGGACATTAGGACAAGGATAGGAGAAGAGCATTAGGACAAGGATATATAAGGATATTAGGTCATTAGGACAAGAATAATGATATCAGGACAAGGATATTAGGACATTAGGACAATGACGACATTAGGACAAGGACCGCACTAGGAGAAGGACATTAGGACAAGGATAAGTATATTAGGACAAGGATAAGTATATTAGGACAAGGATATTAGGACAATGAGGACATTAGGACAATGAGGACATTAGGACAATGAGGACATTAGGACAATGAGGACATTAGGACAATGAGGACATTAGGACAATGAGGACATTAGGACAATGAGGATATTAGGACAATGAGGACATTAGGACAATGAGGACATTAGGACAAGGAAACTAGGAGAACGACATTAGGACAAGGATAAGTATATTAGGACAAGGATATTAGGACAATGATAAAGATATTAGGACAAGGGCATTAGGACAATGAGGACAATGAGGACATTAGGACAATGAGGACATTAGGACAATGAGGACATTAGGACAATGAGGATATTAGGACATTAGGACATGGACATTAGGACAAGGACACTAGGAGAAGGACATTTAGGACAAGGATAATATTTTAGGACAAGGATATTAGGACAATGAGGACAATGAGGACATTAGGACAAGGACACTAGGAGAAGGACATTTAGGACAAGGATAAGATTTTAGGACAAGGATATTAGGACAATGAGGACAATGACGACATTAGGACAAGGACCGCACTAGGACAAGGACATTAGGACAAGGATAAGGATATTAGGGCAATGAGGACAATGAGGACATTAGGATAAGGATACTAGGAGAAGGGCATTAGGACAAGGATAATGATATTAGGACAATGAGGACATTAGGACAATGAGGACATTAGGACAAGGCCACTAGGATAAGGACATTAGGACAAAGATAAGATTTTAGAACAAGGATATTAGGATATTATGACATTAGGACAATTACGACATTAGGGCAATGAGGACACTGAGAATGAGGACAATGAGAAGGACATTAGGATAAGGATATTAGAAAAGGACACTAGGACAAGGACACTAGGACAAGGACAGTAGGACAAGGATAAGGATATTAGGACTAGGACTAGGCCTAGGACTAGGACTAGGACTAGGACTAGGACAAGGACAAGGACATTAGGACAAGGATAATAATTTAGGACAAGGACACTAGGACAAGGATATTAGGAAAAGGATCGGACGTTGGGATGAGGACATTTAGGACATTAGGACAAGGTTAAGGATATAAAATTTGCCAAGGATAAGGATATTAGGACAAGGTTGTTGGGATAAGCTAAGGACACTAGGACATAGGACAAGGATACTAAGACAATGATAATGATGTCATTAGGACATTAGGACATAGGAGAATGACACTAAGACAAGGATTAAAGGGCGTCATTAGGACATTAGGATAAGGATAAGAACATTAGGGCAAGGATAAGAATATTAGGACAAGGACAATAGTATCAGGACAAGGATAAGAATATGAGGACAAGGATAAGAATATGAGGACAAGGACGTTGGGATAAGGACATTATGACACTAGGACGTTAGAACAAGGACAATAACAAGCGAAATAGGGACAGTGACGTGCAGGGACAAGTGCAAGGACAAGAATAAGAACAAGAGGAACAGGAAAAAAGGAGAGGAAAGTCCTTCACAAAATTTCTTGTATTGGACCCTTGTACTTCCAGCTAGTACTGCCACGATGGTCCAATAATGTTCGGTCCTCGTGTACAGTCTTAAGAATAAAACCACTAAACCTGAACATTAACATCAATCAAGGGAACTCACCCTAACTTCACCATCCTCGATGTAATCGTACCAGCATTTACCGTCCATGCTGAAAGATAAGGTATACAATGTAATCCACTCAATATAACCCTGTGTAGCAATAGCTGATACTGTCTTGCCATAAGGTTCAAATGATATCTGCAGATATTCGTCATCAGTGTTATGTTGGGGTCTCCATCTATCAACATAATATAACCTTCCCTTGTATGGGTAATTGTAACGGGAGCTTGATGAACTTGATAATCTGTTGTTCTCTATTGCTAACGTTTCCATTCCAAGGGCTTTTCCAATAACTGCAGGATAAATGAAAGAAATACACCTATCAATTACAGAAATTTAGAGATAACACTACTATATATTTTTTATGTCAGTATAGATCCGTTCTTCTTTCTCAGCCCATAGCAAGCTTCAAAAAGCTTTTGTGTTTTTAACTCGTTTTTGGAAGAAATGTGTTCAGGGACAGATCTAGGTTTTATCTTGTTTTTTATCAAGATCTTTCATAAAAATGCAAACAAGTCCGACCTGAATTAAGTAACATCTTCACTAACACCTGCCTTTGCATCCTCTAAACTCAACCCTCATGCAGATCTGGTTGTGCCATTGTCGAGGACGGATACGTATAATCATGGCATGTAAGGGATTCAGAAGAACAGTCTCTTTGACTTGGCTTTCTTGGCTGCAACCACTGAACATCTACACATTTTTAAGAAAACAACAGCAGAATGTAAATTCATAGGAGAAAATAAGAACTATCTCTGCATTTAAAGTGCAAAATCGTTTATCAATAAATTCGATTATACATGAACTAAATAGTTGAATTGTAAAATACTTCATGATTTGAGTGTTGCGTCTATAAGTTATAAAGGTTTATATTTCGAATATGCTAATGCTTGATGTCATGATAAAGCAGGGAATTTACTGTCATTTCATTCTCCTTGTGAATGAAATTTACTTCTGAATTAGTTAAAATATTTGGTAAAATTACTGATATGAGATTTATATATAACATAGTACTCTGGACAGAACAATTGATGCATGACATATTCTCCTATAACAGCAACAAAATTAATCCCAAGAAGTTGAAAATCATACCAATAATAAAGTAAGAATTTCTATACATGGAAAAAGATGTTGATAGTCAAATTATATTTTACAGTCTAAGAAAAGGCTGGAAAACACACGCGCGCGCTCCAGCATTTTCGCGCCAAAATTGTCAACATTTTGAAGAAAAAAACTTTATTTTGGCTTTGTTTACAACAACTCATTTCGATACATTTTTTAAGGTACATGACACATGCCAAGCCGCTAGCCTTAAATAAGAGTGGAATGTAACTTTCAAAGTTGCATGTTTTGCATATTTGTGGGATATGTAGGTGTGAATCTTTTGTTCGGCGAACTGTAGGGAGCCAACACTTAATCGGTCTTCAAACTTTTTTTATTAGTAATCGCCAACAGATATTTCAGTAAACCAATTATCACATCGTTACAACAAAGAAAGTGTTGATATCATGATACAATAACGCACACTTTTCTGAAGTCGGCCGAGAAAACCATCAAATTGACCGCGGGTTCTAGTAGCGGTTTAACAAGAACTATGACTGTAAATAATGCTACGAAATATCTAAATACGTACCATACTCTACATTACATTGTACACTGTAAATTTCTTAGCAAAGAATGTTAAGTAACCGTTTCAAATACGATATATGTTATAGGTTAAATCAGCAAAAAATGTCATCAAAAATTAGAGCGAATCGAGCAAGGTAGCTACTTGAAGAAGAGAAGATCGACGAAGTGGGTTCAGCCGTGTACATTGCTCAACAAAATCTAAGTTAAAACTTTCAACTAGCTTTCGAAACGAGTACGTGTCACTGGCTTTCGTCTGCTTTTCTTCTCGCCAAATCTCTGTCGCGAAGTGCGGGTACAGTTTAGCGGGCTTCTCCACATTCTCTTTAGGTTTTACGAAGCGGGACTTCTCGATTCGACGACTTTTTCCAAAAACTATTATCACTGGGTGTTACTGATTCTCCTCGTTTCTCTTCTCCAGCACAACATTGTTGCCTTTAATATATTTGTGTAAAAAGCCTTTTTCATACATATAAATCATTGTTCCACAGAGTTCTTGCGAAATATTTAGACGAGCCTGGAAGTCGAGAGCCAGGTTAGAGCTCGATGCCTTGCTCATGGTGAGACTTTCATTGTCCACATTGTCAAACTGAAGAACGATTCGATACGGTGTGTGCTCAGAACACACTCCGAATAAATGCGGTAAGCCAGGATGGTCTCCTAAAGGCCCGTTCAAACGGATGCAACATGTTGGCACAACATCATGCAACATTGTTGGATGCAACATGTTGGATCCGTTTGAACACCCTGTTGGATGATGTTGGACAATGTTGCATGAAGTTTGAAACTAGTCAAACTTTTTATCCAACATCGTCCAACATTTCTTTTGTTATCGTGATCGATGAAGCATGTCCCAACATGTTGGATACGTTTGAACAGCTTTCCCAACAATGTTGGACTCGCGCACGCGCACTTCATTCGTCATTCGCGCTGTATCCATGGAGATTTGATTTTGTTTACTATCAGGCGATCATTTTAGTTTGCACCATGATGGCGGAGAGTGAAGTACTTTCAGAAGATTTTGAGCAGAAAAACAGGAGCAAAACTCCTACAAATGGAAAAAGGAAGGCTGTAAACACAGGGAAAGAAAAGTGCAAGACCAGAAAGTGGTCAGACGCCAAAGTTGACGAACTGCTAGATCTGTTAGAAGAGAGCGTTTTCCCTTGGGACGTTTCAAGCAAAGATTATCACCTCAGGAACAAGAATGAAAGGGCCTACGAGGAGATGGAAGAATTAAGACTAGATATATCTATAACAGACATAAAAGCCAAAGTGACAGGCTTACGAGCTCAACTCTGCCGAGAAATCGCGAAGATGAAGGCGGACGTAAACAGCACCGGAATCCTTTGCGATATCACAGTACTATCCAACATGTTGGATTGATGCTGAATCCGTTTAAACATCGTGCAACATCGTGCAACAATGTTGGATCCAACATGTTGGACGATGTTGCATCCGTTTGAACAGGCCTTAAGGATGCAATAACTTGAGCTTCCCATAGTGCTTCGCACCATAGTTAATAGAGTGCACTCTATTAACTATGTTCGCACCGAGACCTTCTCTTTTCTCTGTCAGATGAATCGTACTGTTTGATTTCCTTAACGGAAACGGGGTACTGAAAGATTGAAAGAATAGTGAACTGATAACTGTAAAACAATGAAACTTGGGCGGGCGCCTGAAAGATTCAAATAAATTAAGAAAAAAAAGAATCTTGGGCGGGACGCCTGAAACTGATTCAAACTAATTAAGAAATAAAAACTAATGAATCTTGGGCGGGACGCCTGCAATTTTCGAATTAATTAAGAAACAAAAAACAAATGAATCTTGGGCGGGACGCCTGAAAGATTCAAACTAATTAAGAAACAAATAAAATTTATCTTGGGCCAAAGGATAGTGAACTGATAACTGTACCCTTGTAATTATTAAATAAATAAATAAAACCCAATGAATTTTGGACAAATAAAATGTGATAAAATAATGCAGCAGCTGACAAAAAGTCGTAGATCTAAATGATACCAAAAAAAGAAAAACCCGCTTCAGGTACAAGTTCTTCGAAGGTTTTCTTTACCCCACATTCTTGCTCTACTCTGGAAAGAACTTCATTTATTAACTTCTTGGATTCGAAGTTTTCTCCCCGTTTGATAAGGCAGCACTGAGCGATCAGGTCGGATAGTTTCTCACCATTACCCGTGCACACATCATCTATATCATTCGATCATGACTGCCTTTACTTTGCTTCGGATCTTCCTGCTCTTCGTCTCAGGCGCGTAATCGGGATCATTCTCTATATCCCCGACGGAAGAGCACGAAGAATGTAAGGTCAAGTTTGTAGATGGTGATCCCGTGGTACTTGCGGGCGAAGTTGGATAACTTGTTGCATGACCTGCCGGTGAATTCGACAAAGTCGTAATTGGAGCCTGGGAGAATTTAGCGGGGTTTTGCTCATTTCTGTTGGCGGGCTTCCAACGCTTTTTGGCGGGCTTTCTCTGGAACGACTTGAAGCCACTAAACGAGCCTTTAAATCAGCAATTTCACAGCAACATGAAGCAAGTTTGGTTTTAAGCTGATTGTTCTGCTCGGTAGGTCATTGATTGAGCCATTCAGGTCATATCCATTGGTGACTCCCCACCTTTTCTTTCTCGGATATAATTCCCCGTTAATCAGGCCTCGTATCTCAGAAAATATCTGAGATTTCAATAGCAATGCTTCTTGTGGGTTTTTTCGACGAAGATTCACAGCGATTACTGCAAATGCCGTGCCAGCATATACGTTATTTGTTGTTTTGTAGCCACTGATAAACAACTTCGACGACAATGGCACGCCATTTCCAACTTGGAGATCTTCGATATTTCATCTGGAAGCAACTCGAAAATGTTGTTGCAGCAAAACTTTCTCGGTGCTGTACCGCATACTTCAAAGTTCAGGGCTTGCAAGGATCTAAATATGGTGAGAATACTCGATAAAACATCACAAAACAGCATACTCGAGAGTGGAGCTCGGTACGACGATTGCGAGACTAATAATACAAAGTTCATATCTGCTGCGCAAAATGGTTCTTTGCCATATATGTCACGTCCTGATCCAATTTTGTGCAGCTCATATTTAACCAAAAAGTATGGTTTTCTTTAACTGAATCTAAAGACAACCTTCGCACCAAAGGCCGGTTCGACGACGTAGTGATAATTAGATCAGGCGAATAATCTGACGCCGCTGCGTACAGGATTCTATTGTAAATGTGGATCCTTGTTGCGTGCAGTAAAAACAGGCTTGCGGCTAATGGCATGGCTTTCTAGCGTTTAAATCTATACACTGTCGATTACACTGACTCAAGTTTAAAATATATATGCCTTTCAAAAAGGGGGATTTAAATAATCCCTCCTTTAAGCGAAAAGGACGGAAAAAGAAAAACAATTGTGTCCAAGAAAGTAGAGACAAACCATTCTCTCCGAGATTGAGACGGGCCGTGTTAACTGAGAATCGAGTCTGCAGTTGAAGTGCAAACTGCACTGGGGGACGCCGGAGTTTTAGATAGAAATGCCGCCAATCGGTTGAGAGGTGTGAAAAGAAGTACAGGAGATGTTACTCCACTAAAAAGATCTGGTAGGAGTCAAAGAAAGGTAAAGAAATGCTCACCCGAGGAGAAACACTCGAGCGCTTGGCTGAACGAGACCCTTACGCAAACACAGAAACAATCGCTTGCCGTCTACTAAATAGAACCGGGATTGACATTAGTAGCCGAACTGTTCGTCGCCAGTTATACCATAGCTGACAGAAGATAAGTTCACTTTTAAAGTCCCCAATAAGTCTTGTAGTGAAGCCAACCTCGAGAGAATTCTCGATATGCAGATGGGGTATCTAGAAGGCTTGAACCGCGCGATCGAGGAGTGAAAATGTACTCCTGGTGAATTCTATTTCGCCGATGAATGTACAATCTTGATTGGCGTCCTTCCCAGAAAGGGTCGCTGCAGAAAAGGAGAACAACTGTATGGCAGAACACCATACCGACCTCAGAAGTTCACACTTCACTCTGCAATTGGCTCTCGTGGATACTGCAAAGTATGGCTTTCTGAGAACAACGCCACTTTGACAGTGAGGTCAAACATTTTGTGCTCGATAACATCGAATCGCCACTGCATGCAACAAATCTTGGAGGTCCTCCACTGCCAGTGACTATTCCACCCCATAGCTATTTTATTTGGGATCGTCTTGGTAGAGCTGGGAGATGTATGAACCCATCCAAGCAACATTACAACCCGGAAATCCACGAGCGCTTTCGCCAGGCTGAAGTGCAGGTAGTCATGCTACCTCCAAAGAGCCACGAGGCTAACCCGACAGAGCTATTCCAAGCTATAATCCAGGCGAATTGAATGTGAAGTCCTGGAGAGCTCCCAATCAGTCATTTGACGAATGTGGTCCAAGGAACTTTAAAGAAGCACAGCAAGCCGTATCTGATGCTCTTGGAAGGCTGAGGTTTAACACTAATGCCTTCCATAGTTGGTACGAGGCACGAGCCACCGGCCGCCATCTTCTGTGTCGCTGGGCCAAGGATCGCATGGCGAAAAGAGTCCTCAGATGGCGTGAAAATGAGGAATCACAAGTTTTCCTTTGGCCACAGAAACTATGAGTAGCTTAACTTTTACTTACTGAGGTTTATTTCCCAGATTCGAACCATGCATAGCTAAAAAAGTGACATGATTTCCCTGTTTCGCACCGAACGTCAATTCGAATTGAGGCCATGTTGATTTTCGTAGAAATCACGTGATTTTAGGTTTTACGTCATTGGAGTTTCCATATTTAGAAAGACCGTAACATTGTTTTCGACAATAATAAAATTCCATGTATGGAATTTAATAAGGTTTTTAATAAAAAATAAATGCCGAAAATTAAGTTTGTAGTTTTTGTGTAAAATCGTAAAATGTCATGCATCAATTGTTCTGTTCAGAGTACTATATGTTGATAAAAGATCATTTATCTGTAACCAGCAAGTTTTTGTATAAATACTGTTCCCTGTTTGACGTCAAGTCATTAACATATTCGAAATATAACTGCTCTATAACTCATAGACCCAACACTCAAATTAAGAAATATTTTACTATTCAACTAGTTACTTGATATAGAATCAATTTTAATGATAACCATTTTTTTGTACATAATTATGCACTTTATTAGAGAAAGTACTAACAGTACTGCCATTTAGCCGGCAGCCAACAATATACACCTATTGGATTCACTGGAGTTCAATATGGCGAGATATTTAAATCGAGACTTCGATATTGGGCGAGACAGAAGGTTCAGTTTAATATTAAAAGTCGAGACTTAATATTTTGCCATATTGGGTGATCATATCTGATCCTATAAGTATACTAAACAAATAATCATCCAAACAATAAACATAAAAGCGTGAACAGCTCATGTGAACTGTCCAGTAGGTGGTTGTCCTACAAGGCAAAATATTGGACTGGCAAGTGACCCTAATATACACATTTGATTGGTGGAATTTTTGTAGGGTATAATATTTGGTGTTATTCAAAAACTCGAAATCGAAAAGCTTATTGTACGTTTGATAACGGTACGCCAATAACTACTGAATATATCTTATTATTATAATATAAATATTTATAAATATATTAACAATAAAAATATAATTTCTCTAACAGTATGGAAAATAAAAAAATAAAAAAATCCTAAAATAAAATAAAAATTACATTACTTAAGTGAATAGCACTTTAAAGTGCATATAAGCCCTGGCTAATTATATTTCTTACGAAGAGACTAGAGGTCATTGACAAAGGATTCCGGAAAAAAAGTTGATTTGATTGATTTGTTATGGTGTATTGGCCGTTCAAAGTTGCCCAAAAACGTGTCTTGGGTTGCCTGTGGACGAAAATCAAGCGCACGAGAGCGCTTTACAAAATTGGCACTGGGTCTAGTTTTGACGTCATCAACAGAACACGCTCGATGCGCCATTGCATTAAAGGCTTGCCGAATAAAGCTCTGTTGATGACGTCACGTTTTATTCTCGTCCCAGTCCCCGAACGTGCGCGGAAATTATTCTACATTTGGAAGTTCAGTCGCTAAAAAAATTATGAAAACATTTTTATTTCAAAATTTTGCCTTTTTCCCCCTACCCGTTTAAGGTCTAAGCTGTCAAAAAAGCATAACTGGCCAGGGCTTATATGCACTTTAAGGGATATGTAACGTTTCTCACCTCTGTGCCATTCTCACTGTGCGTCGTCCATCGAACTCCATCCACGCTATACTCTAAAGAGTACTTACTCACCCAGGCCTGTCCTTCTGTAGTCTCCCCACCCCTCCCCTGTAGTATCACTCTGGTTATCTTGTGCTGGATCTTTAGGTTAACCTGTAAGTACTCACTCGCGTTGTTTTCCCCCGCACACCACCCCCCACCACCCATGTTGGTGTTGAGACGCGCGAACCATGGTTGGAAGTCAGGGCCTAGTGAACTAGTTGCTGACAGAGAGTCGTTCGTAATGAGACTTGTTTCCATCCCAAGTAGGCCCTGGCAGCTATCAACCGCTGTTAGTAAAATAGCAAAGTACAAATGTACAAAGGTAATACAAAGTACATGGCTAAAAGCAATTGAAGATGTTAAAACTTCTCTAGTGGAGGACTTTATGGTCATAAGAATCTTTTTGTTACAACCAATCATAAATAGTATTTTATCCTGAATTGTTCGTATGATATTACTATACACCTCATTCATAAGGGCGTAGTCTCTGTACTTTAACAGTTTAGCCACATATATAATGTGTGGAAAACAACATCCATGCCATGCGAAAGAGCATACCAACATTGGTGATCCTGTAGAATGTGAGTTTTGTAGCATAAAAGGCTGTATATAAAGTTACAGTGATTTGAAATTAGAGAGATTTGTATGAGAAAAAACCATGTAGGCCTTTCCAGCCTCGCTTTCGTGTATTTTCTACATTTTAAATGCCAATAACTCGACAACAATTTGAAACATTGCTTTCAAACTGTGGTCAATTGCTAATTTAGGTACGATCTTTCATGTGGTAGCAATAGTTTCTCTGTACCAGGAGTATATTACACAGGAGTGCCTGTACCCTTGTGTTGGCCCCTAACACAGTAGATGGTGTGTCTATTTATAGCCGCGAAGTTCTGGTATGTAATTACGTTGTCTTTTGCTCTCTTGCGCTTTAGTATTTTTTAGCAGTTTGAACCGTGTTAATTACAATTTTTCAGTGCATCCTGATTGGTTAAAATTGACGGCCTTTGTTTCTTCTCGCGGGAAACTCTATGCTAAAAATAACTCTACCGTCTACAGTGTTGTGTGACAATATAATGTGGGAAGAGGAACACTCCTCTGTAATATACTCCTGTCTGTACACATTAATCTTCCAATTTATGCAAATTAGGTGGCGGCCATTATGAATGAAGTCTATATCTTTAACTAATTTTTAAAGGGATACTGTCACTGTGAGAGACCTTTATAACTGCAGTCCGAGCCGGACAGTTATTTTAACCGATTTTCATATGACGAACCTTCCACGCATGTGGCATGGTTAAAATCAAAGCAAATATAGTCTTCAGGGACATTAAAATAGTGCATATCATTTCAATCTAGCATCGAGTGAAGAGCCGTTAACTGTTTGTAAGCCAATTAACCTAACCCAATCGAACATTGACTCCACACATGCGCAATACCATGGCATAACCCTTTTAAACGTCCAATTATGCAAATTAGAACTGAAACATGTATATATATACAGTCGTTGCCGTTAACGTTGTCCTAGACCGATCAACCGCGAACGCGCCCTTTGTATTTGGTAACAAAGAGCCACGGTAGTCTAATGGATAACGGTCTTGCTTACCAGTTCGAAGCCCCGAGTTCAAGTCTCAGTATCGGCATCGTATCTTTTTTTTGTTTCTTTTTTTTTCCGTTGTTTTTTTTTGTTCTGTTTATACATGTCTGTTTCTTTTTGCAGTTTCTTTTTTGACCCCGGAATAAGAACGGACGCTGTAGCTAAAATAATACTGTCATCCTGAAACGGTCTCAATTTTTTCCAGACTTTCTAAGTAGGTAATTATACCAGCACTGACTGAGTACGCCCAAATTCCGCTATTTTCGTTTAGAACGGTGTAGCGATTCTGTTGATGGTTGTGGACTTGAATAGGCGTATTTTTTTTACACGGTGCCGGGCTTACATGTATATACCAGAAACAGTTTTGAAAATACTAGATACATACTGGTTCAAAGCATTATATTTTTGTTTAGAAGTAGGAAGCGATTTTAGCAAGTGTTATGAATTTCATTCGTACTGATTTTCTGAACTTAGGCAGATGAGCGAGCGACCTCGTCAGTTTTTTTTCGAGATTTCGAAAACATCGGCCGCGAGACACGGAGACAGGTTTGAAAATACCCGGCAATCCAGAAATTGTCCATGCAAAATTCTCATTATAGTAATGCTTGCATATGTTGACGAAGCTTTTGTCTTTGTGAAGGAAGAGAACGCACATGTAATTAAAGCCGTATACTCGGCGTAAGGTTTACGAGTGTTTGACAAACGATCACAAACTTTTGAAGCTTCGCCATGGACGATGTCGATGATCAAAATACTACTTTCCCTGCGGCAGTCGAAGTTTTTGCAAAATAAATGTTCGAACATCCCTTAATAAAATATATGTGGATTATAGGTGTCCTAGGCATTTCAAAGGTTAAAAAGAACTCCGTTCTTGTAGTTACGTTTGAAATAAAAGCTTTTAAGGGAATGCAGTCAGAAAAAAAGGGGAAAAAGAAATGAAAAGACTTGAATGGAAAGCAAGAGCGTTAACCATTAGACCATCGTGGCTCTTTGTTATCAAATACAAAGGGCGCGTTCACGGCTGATTACAGTTCTTTATGTAAAAGGTGCGAACTGAACAAAGGCTATAAATCTATATGTGCATATGTCTAGGACAACCTTAACGGCTTCTAACCCATGTTGGAGACATTCCTATTTACCTTAAAATATTACAAGATGAACATCCACACGATTTCAACTCACCTGTACATCCCCTGATCTCGATTTTCATACAAATATCCGTATACCAATAGTTGGGGTTAATT
This sequence comes from Actinernus sp. WN-2022, assembly GCA_030867875.1. NCBI lineage: Eukaryota > Metazoa > Cnidaria > Anthozoa > Actiniaria > Actinernidae > Actinernus > Actinernus sp. WN-2022. The sequence goes on from JAOWCC010000577.1 coordinate 28,995,214, forward strand.
CGGATAACACGTACCAGAAGTCCACTCCTAAAGTTGACCCGTGTAGCAATACCATTATTATAGTTTCCATTAAGACGCTGAGAATTGAGGAAACAACACACGTAAACCAACTATATATTGCCAGTCCTCGTGCAGTACCCAGTACCCGATTATCATTCATCCTAAGCCTGGCCGATTAAATTCTAACCGAGGATTTTGGTTCTCTTGGTAAAATGCGTCTTTCTTTATTCTAACATTACAAATAGAAAGGTACTACTCATTCCTAGTTAAGCAATAAGGTTTCGATCCAAAATCAGTAGACCAAGAGTTACTCAGGGGCGTTAAGGCATGGGTCTCCAATATGGCCGCCGCAAATCAAGAGGGGGTGGTCTATCTCTTTGTGCTTGTGAGTTTATATTCTTGACACGTTGACAGATTTGATAAAGTAACAACCTTAACACATTTTTGTGACAGTTTCCATGGAAATGTGTAATGTGACCTTTGAACTTTAATTTTAAGAAAAATTGGGAAAAGCCTCCTGGAGGTCGGTAAACGTTGTTGATATAGTAGATATTTTCAAGCAAATGAATCGAGGTTAGTGCACACTTCGGTGCTCCAATTTGAAAAGTTGGTTATTATTGGAATGTTTGTTAATTCGGTGGAAAGTTGAGGATATCAAATTTCATATTTGCCTTAAATTGCCTTCCCCTTAAAATAACCAACTTTTCAAATTGGAGCAGGAACGTGTGCACTAACCTTGATTCACTTGCATGAAAATACCCACTATATTTACAACTTTTACCGACCTCCAGGAGGCTTTTCCCAATTTTCCTTAAAATTAGAGTTCAAAGGTCACAAAACACGTTTCCATGGAAACTGCCACAACAAGGTATTAAGGTTGTGACTTTATGGAATCTGTAAAAGGGCCGAGACTATATCTCACAAGCACAAAGAGATAGACCACCCCCTCTTGATTTGGGGCGGCCATATTGGAATAGTTTGAGACCCATGCCTTAATGCCCCTGAGTAGCAAATCGAACTAAAGATTACCCTTAATCCTGTATTAGCTTAAACACTGGAAAAAATTGGACCTCTTCCATAGTATGGAAATGCCTTGGAAATAGTCTAGAAAATAGTTGGAAATTAAAATTAAAATTCGTGGTATGGAAATGGACAAAACGTGGAAATATGGAATTCCTTCGGGCTTTGAGGAACTGGCGTGGGTACCAGGCGCGCATGCGTAACGACCTCGGTCATATTGGTGCAGTTTATAATTTCTCAGTTTTATTTTGGTAATATAAACGCCATATTTATCTGCTTAAGCTGAGTAACTGTAATGAATATATACAGATTTAAGAACATCAGTCTTTATTGTGCAACAAAAAATGTTTGATAGTGCCCATGGGCTGCTATTATACAAATACTGTGTCTATCGAGGAACTTAATCGGCTGATGGTTGACCGCGGAAATTTGATGTTCTTAAAACAAATATAAGCCCGAGAACGAAGTTTTAAGAACATCAAATTTCCAAGGGAAACTATCAGCCGATAGTTCCGAGACAAACACAGTCTATTTGTCGTTATTGTTCATCACAAAATTGTTTTCCGCTTTCAGTGGGCACTATTATACAAATAGACTGTGTCCGTCGAGGAACTATCGGCAGATAGTTGCCCGCGGAAATTTGATGTTCTTAAAACAAATATAAGCCCGAGAACGAAGTTCGAGGGCTTATATGTTAGTTTTAAGAACATCATATTTCCAAGGGAAACTATCAGCCGATAGTTCCGAGACAAACACAGTCTATTTGTCGTTATTGTTCATCACAAAATTGTCTTCCGCTCTCAGCGGGCACTATCGCCTGATAGTTTGCCTCCGCGGACGACAACTATCATGTCACGTGATCGCTTTTAGCCAACTGATGAGCGGGCGCCAAAATTTTGTGGTGAACTATAACGCCTGATAGTTTGCATCCGCGGACGACAACTATCACGTCACGTGATCGCTTTTAGCCAATGAGCGTGCGCCAAAATTTTGTGGCGAACTATAACGCCTGATAGTGCCAAGTGGCGGACCAATGGGAGAGCGTGAAAATGTTATATTGAACTATAACGATACTTCGTGTTGATAAACATTACAATTGTTATGCTAATGTACAACCATGATTTCACAAGGCCGCTTTGTGTCAGGAACCAATGGATCTCTGGTTGGCACATTAATGACAATCGATGACGTGGCAGTAAGTATCGCTTAACGCCTGATAGTTTGCATCGGCGGATGACAACTATCATGTCACGTGATCGCTTTTGGCCAATGAACACGCGCCTACATTGTAGCTCAGTTGCTATTCCCGTTCGTGCTTTCAGTAATTTACCAGCGAAAGATAGACTCGTAGTAACATATAGTATTACCTGAGCGACAACGCCAGAAGAGTAAAACTTCCACCATACACCATCCACGCTGTAAGAGACGAAGAATCTTCTGGTACGTTTATTACTATTCTTGTCTCCTTCAAGCTCGACACCGGTTACTTCAGTCAAAACCAGCATATCAACCTGAAAGTCAGCATAGAAACATTTATCAATCTTGAATAGGCCGTTTACACTATGACGTCACTACAATGGGCCTTTTGCAGGAATACAATCACGTGGCTGTACTGGACGGCATTCATTCATATACAGGAACTTACGAGATCGATAGTGGAAATGCTATTTTCCACATTCAATCGATTGTCTATCTTTCTAAAACAACGTTTTGAAGTTTGTTTGCCGTCCAGTAATGCCTTTCCCATGGGATCACGAGCGTAATTCATTGGTTATTGAAGTGATATATCAGCACGTGACTGTTTCCTGTAAAGCCTTTCCCATGGGATCACGAGCGTAATTCATTGGTTATTGAAGTGATATATCAGCACGTGACTGTTTCCTGTAAAGCCTTTCCCATGGGATCACGAGCGTAATTCATTGGTTATTGAAGTGATATATCAGCACGTGACTGTTTCCAGTAAAGCCTTTCCCATGGGATCACGAGCTCAATTCATTGGTTATTGCAGTGATATATCAGCACGTGAGTGTTTCCAATAAAGCCTTTCCCATGGGATCACGAGCTCAATTCATTGGTTATTGAAGTCTTGATATATCAGCACGTGACTGTTTCCTGTAAAGCCTTTCCCATGGGATCACGATAACGCAATTCATTGGTTATTGAAGTGATATATCAGCACGTGACTGTTTCCTGTAAAGCCTTTCCCATGGGATCACGATAACGCAATTCATTGGTTATTGAAGTGATATATCAGCACGTGACTGTTTCCAATAAAGCCTTTCCCATGGGATCACGATAACGCAATTCATTGGTTATTGAAGTGATATATCAGCACGTGACTGTTTCCTGTAAAGCCTTTCCCATGGGATCACGAGCTCAATTCATTGGTTATTGAAGTGATATATCAGCACGTGACTGTTTCCTGTAAAGCCTTTCCCATGGGATCACGATAACGCAATTCATTGGTTATTGAAGTGATATATCAGCACGTGACTGTTTCCAATAAAGCCTTTCCCATGGGATCACGAGCCCAATTCATTGGTTATTGAAGTGATATATCAGCACGTGACTGTTTTCTGTAAAGCCTTTCCCATGGGGTCACGATAACGCAATTCATTGGTTATTGAAATGATATATCAGCACGTGACTGTTTCCAGTAAAGCCTTTCCCATGGGATCACGAGCTCAATTCATTGGTTACTGAAGTGATATATCAGCACGTGATTGATTCCAGTAAAGCCTTTCCCATGGGATCACGAGCGCAATTCATTGGTTATTGAAGTGATATATCAGCACGTTATATCAGACTGTTTCCTGCAAATGGCCTATTACCTCCTTTCCGAATTCCTTTTTCTTATTCATATTTTATTTCTTATTCATATTCAAATACGGTTGTGTATATTTACGAGTCATTCGTATCTTGCCAACCCTGTACAATCTGCCAAGAAACGAGATTTTATTTTCACATAACCAAAAATCTTGCGCGCTCGTTCGAGACCTGGTAATGGAACGAATTGACTGTAACTACCCGAATACGGTCTAATGTTTCGTGCATTCTTGGCAGAATTCTATAATATTAAGTATTTGTCCCCTAAGTCACAATGTTAGATCGTATTTCGGTGGAGCATTTTCGAGTGATAAACATACCTGTACATAGTTGTGCGATGTGTGAGTATAACTTCCGGCACACCATATGTCACTAGCACCCAATCTCGCGCGCCATGGTTCGAATCCGACCTTGTAGGAAGATGCCGTGATAGAAGAATTACTTATGGCTCCTGATTGCATCCCCAGAGGCCTTTCGCACCCTGTAAAAAGATAAAACGGCCGATCTTCAATATCGTGCAATTACAAATAAAGCCAGTGTTTCGTGCTTATCAGTACATACCAATGCATCCATAGAGCTCCACTCGCAAGCCAGGTCGATAGCGCCATGAAATCGGGTTGAAACGAATAAGGCGAGCATTGATTGGCTGAACAAATGCAGCCTTGACTGCTGTTTCCCTGTCGCGATAACCGTTGAAAGTTCTTCGTATCCCATTCTCGACATAATAGACCCAATCTTCTCCTGTAGGACTATAAGATATGTAATAACTCCAAACATAGGTGTTCCAGATGTAATCCGGTTGGACTGCTACAGCTGTTATGATCTTTCTAAAGTTTCCGACGTTTATTTGAAGGTAAGGAGGCATGTCTCTTGAGGCATACCTCACAGTAAAGCCATTACTGTCATGCAGGCGTGCTCGAGCAGGATCATGATGTAAGTGATGATGCGAGCCCTTCATGTTAGTAATCCTACGAGTTTCCACGCCAAGCGGTGAACAACACTCTGTGACGAAATTAAAATTGTAAAAAAAAAAAAAATGTGTAGATAATGAAATTAAACATCATAAAGAAACTCATTCGCATTCAAAGAACATTTGGGCTAAGCTGTTACCGTCTATACTGCTAGGGCCTCTATGGGTTCTCATTTATCCTTCCTTAAAACCGCGGACGAAGTCGGTCACATTGGGTCTGTGTATTTCATTTAATTGCTGTAGCTGTATAGAGTATTCTCGCCTGATACGACGTTTTTATCGCGACCGATTTCACACTTGACTTGACTCAAATCGGAATTAAAGTTAATGGAAGAACGAAACCACGTGGTTGTATTGGATGGCAAAAAAACTATCTGATTATTTCCATTGTATTTAAAGGCACTTGTATGAGATCGATATTTTCAACCTCCAATCGATTATCGATCTTTCTAAAGTTTCGAAGTAAGTTTGTTTGCCATCCAGTAAATCTTTCCCGGGCTGGGATGACGAGTGGGGGTTGAATTGGCTATTGGAGTGAGCACATGACTGTTTCCTGAAAAAGGCCTATATTAATTGTTGCTAACCTGCGCATCCATGCAGCATTGCTCTCAAGCAAATCCAGTTACTCCAATGCATGGGGACTAGTCTCACGAACCGAGCCACAGGAGTCTCACGGAGAGCGGTAAACCGAACGGTTTTCTCATTGCTGTTTCCCGTAAATATCTGTGGACAAACGTAAAAGGTATTAACTTTGGCAATCAGTGTTTAAAATAATAATTAATTAGAAGTATTTGGCAAGTGATCAATATAGATTATTTTCCAGTCGAGCGTGTGACTCGGTTCTGATATTTTGTTGTATTTTGTAAATCAACGAATATATTCATTACGGTGAGAATAGTGGCATTAGAAATATTTCCCTATGAAATATCAAACATAACAGCCCATTTCAGAGTTCTCACATGTGTAACGAGTTAGGACTGGTAAAGGCATGACAGCGAGGCGAAGAGCGAGGGAATATTTATTTTATACAATTTTACGATAAAAAAATCGGATAATAAATAATTGAAATAACTATAAAGAGCTAATTCAGTCGAATGGCCATTAAATAATAAAGTTTAAATTGTTATGTCAGGAAAATAGGCGTAAAGGCATAACACACATAATAAAACACACTAAGCTTATGAATATATAAAATATAGATGCACATGAACAACAGGAACACAGATCATGATGTACAAGTAACAATAAATGTCAAGCTTGAATTGGCGATTACTTAAAGCTTTAACTGATTCATCAATGTTATTCCAAACTTTTGGGCCAAAATATATTTTATTAAACTCTCCATAATTTGTAAGAATTATATTAGAAAGAAGAAAGTAGATTTAGTTGCAAGGCGGGTACTATAATTATGCTTACTGCTTAGTAGCCAAGAAAAAAGTGTCAAAAGGTTTTGGAAGATTGCCCTTAGTGTACTGGTACATAAAGCATGAAGTGTAAAAGATGATTATATTACACACTTAAAAGTTTGAGCTGTGCAAAAAAGGACTTTGCAAGTGCTTCCCCATACCAGGTAGCCTGCTACCAAGTCCCTTCTGCAGCGCAATTTTTTTTAGAATGGCTAAACATGGTTCCAGATGGCTAACGATGGCTAGACATGGTACACATGGTACGCATAGTTGGCTAGGTCTGGTCTGTAAGTAGGGACGTCTGTAAGTACAGACCCAGCCAACTACGTGTACCATGTCTAGCCATCGTTAGCCATCTAGAACCATGTTTGGCCATTCTAAAAAAATCGGACTAGAAGGGACTTGCTAGCAGTCTACATACCAGGCAGCTATATGAATGCGAGGTACTCAGATGAGTGATAAGAGGTAAACTTAATTACTTGATGTGTGAGAAAAAGCAGCGGTCATGAATCATCTCGAAATTGCTTTTATTTTTCGCGCCGTTAGCGTGACTCCGCCTCACTGTCACGTCGTATTTTACTACCAATCCCCACATACGAAATAGATTAACACAGCCAATTGACTATAACCACACCTTGAGGTCTCCTTTCTCAGTGTAGTTCATCCACGAATGCCCGTCCATACTGTACTCTATCCAGTACTGGTGTATCCATGATGCATTGCCATCATAAGGTGTCACAGTAGGCCCTGTTGTTGTCACGCCGGTTACCTTGTATGTTACTTTATAATTAAACTGAAGGAACTGAGACTCGTTATTTGAGCCTGCACACCAGCCCCGATGATCACCACCAACACGCATGCTCCCTAAGAACGGCTCAAACCTTGGGCCAAAATAGCTAGAGGCTTGCATTCCGTTCGTTTTCAACGTTTCTTGGTACTGAGGAATTTCATCTACACATCCTGTAAATAAACGACATCATTTGATAAGTGGGTCGTCACATGGCAGCCATGTTGGCTTGAAACAATAGGTTTCCCACGCGTAGCCTCGTGCTGCGCAGATTCAGAACGAGTTCACAGGTCTAAAACAAAGGTTTTTATTCTCCTCGGATTAAACATGGCCGCCGTGTGAATAAGGTCCATTGTTTTGACTGTTTGTAATGTTGTTAAGTCTCTTTATCTAACGTCAGTAACCCCTTCAGTCTAGCAGACTGTTCTCCCAGGAGGCCGACGGTGCACTCAACTTTACCCCCTGCCACGTCAGAGCTCCCGCTTAAGGGAGCTATACAAGTTATACAAGCTACTCGGATCAGAAAAGTGTCGGTACAGATGTGCCAGTTCGCCGCAGGAATCGGGACCGTTAAATGTATCGTGTAAATAACCCATTGCGCCACATACCTGCTCCTGAATATTTCTCCTAAGAGAATACCATATTGATTTGGATCTATTTGCACAGAAGCAATAGATAACGAAGTGAATTACAGAGGAATCGTCTAACCTTTGCATCCTGAATATATCTCCACTCTGATACATCCCCTTTTATTCCATGTGTAGGAATTTAGCTTCATGTGTCTCGCGTAAAAAGGGAACTTGAAGTAAAGTCTCTTGACTGATGTGCTATCGATGTTGGCTGCGATTTTCTAAAGCAATACAATTGCGAACCGTTCAAGTAGTACAGAAACCATGCAAACCTATTAAAACACTGGGTAACATTAACGGTACAAGTGCTAGCACGGGGGATATGAGAGCAGAGAGAAAACACTACCAAACGCTCAAAAGAGTTAGCCGGTGATCTCATCTCATCTCATCTCATATTTATTAATCCTTTTAGTATAACACTATGCAGGATATTAAAAGCGCTCGATGGCAAAATAAATACATAAATAATAAATAAATATATATATATATATACCTCTGTGATGGAGGTAACGGCACAACTGTATAATTGACTCGTCAGAGGTGCGCGCGCATGATGTATGAACATGTCAGGTCATGTTACTATTTAACGATTAGACCCGCAGCCCGAATGGGCTACGAGTCAATAGCCCATGAGGCGCAGCCGAATGGGCTGTTTAACTCGTAGCCCATGAGGGCGAGAGGTCTAATTGTTTTAGTATAAACTAACTAGTCGGACAGTAGAAAATAATAGAAAGAAACAAATTGAAGTTGAATTTTTTTTTTATTTCGTGAAAATGCATGCGGTTTTTCTCTACCATGGGCTATCACAAATAGACCTATAGTAGGGTAGCCAATCAGAATGCAGGATTTGTAATAGTCCACTAGTTGGTTTATACTATTAATGTTTAGTCACGTGATAATGCAATTCTGTGCGGAAAGGAACACACGCAGTAGCAGCTAAGATCAAGGTATAAACTGGTGAAATTTCTTGTGATCAGCTTAGTGACACACTATGTCAGTCCGTATTAATTACTGAAAGGGTGAAATAGACCCAGTGACAAGACTTGCAAGTCTCTCTTTTGTTTTCATACATGTATGTCTGCCGATTGTTATTAAAATAGCCCACTTCCGAGATATGCCTCACTTCCTACATACAAAGGAATCAATACGAGGCTCTGTTCATAATGCTCAGTCGTTCGTGACAAGACTACAGCACTTCTGTAGTTTGTCATGAACGACTGAGCATTATGCACGGAGCCTCGTATTGATTCCTTTGTACATAGGAAGTGAGGCATGTCTCGGAAGTGGGCTATTCATAACATTTTCTTTCCTTTTCTTTCATTTTGATTCTTCACTTAAAATAATAATATTGCTCATTAAGATAATGATAATAATAGTAACAACAATGATAATTACTATTATCATACTCATATTGACAAATAAATACTCATGTTCCTGCATTGTAAGGTTATTCATATCTAATGTCCGTGCAGGAAGAAGTCTATATAGTAACAATGGTATCAGAACGAGGCCAGTTGTCCCAAAGATCGCACAATTGGAGCTGGTCAGAAATGTCTTAGTTTCTGTCGTACCGCACTGTTGTGTTCTTTTTGGGTCATCAGGAAATTAACGTTACTCGCATCACCCCGACTTTTTTCTCATCCTGTGACAAGCTGGACAACTGGCCTCGCTTTGATGCCTTTGTGAATAAGGCAATATTAGTAAAAATACATTGAAGATCAAATAGATAAATAAACAAATACATTAATAGACTAATAAGTCGTGAACAAATGAAAATAGTCAGGGTTTACTACACTTAAGATCTTACGGCATTATAGTTGATGTCCCTGTATGTCCACCAGTGTATGTCGTCATTCATATAGGCTATTGTCACAGTTGTTGTCCATTCATTATCAGCCTCGTTTCCCTGTAACGCTACTTGCGACACTAAGTAGTTCTTGCCAAGGTCGATTTGTAGATACTCCGAGTTAGCTCTCCTCGCTGGACACCAGGCCCCTCCGTGTACCTTAGTGCCCAGTCTCGCTGTGTATGGATGGTGTTCACCAGCCGTGTCTGATGATGAGGCACGAAAATTGGAATCGGGGAACGATGTGTTGCTCTGAAGACCAACTCGCTGGGAACAGTCTGTCAGACAAAGTTATAGACCTTATGCAATATTCGGGAATATTGCTGTTTTTATTTACACTGGTCAGCATATGAGAAAATTAACCTTGACAGATAAAACAGCATGCAAAAATAAGTAATTATGTGAAATGTGAGTGCCATAGCTTTCATTGCTTCAGAGTAATTAGGATTTCAATTCACTGAAATAAGAGAACTTTGTATGAAATCAGTCAGCCATTACCCTTCCAGCCTCGCTTTCGTGTCATTTCAAAGGTTTTAATGCTACAATGACTGCTATTCTCAACAGTATAAAGTTCAGGAACATTTATCAAAACACAATGGTAAGGGGGCATTTATATAAACAGTGTATAAAACCTGGAAGTTTTAAATTTATTTTCGCGGCATTAAAATCGGATGTGAATTCTGAATTTCAGAATAGGGTGATTGGATGAATATGCTACAATTATTTAACTTGCATGACAGATTAATAAAACATGGTACGTTATTTTGGCCTCGTCTAGTCAGTAGAACACTACAAATCTCGATTTTGAACATTAATACTTAACTTTAATTATATCAAAAATAACTGAATGGTTGTTGAAGAAATTTTTAAATGTTGAATTAACAACAGCTATTCATGCAGTATAATGAATGTTCAAGAGACAGCTATGTATCAGAGGAGCTTTATAAAGATTATAAGTTCACATTTGACACGGTTTTCTTTGTTATTCATAAATAAGGGCTTTATCTCCGATATAGACCGGTTGAATAATTAATTCAAAGCCCGGTGAGGAATTTTATATTCAGCAGGGAAAAGCGGGGTTAATAAATAGATTCAGATTCGTCTCAAGACAGTTACATCGTCTTTTACAAGGACCCGCGCTATAAAAGGAAAGGACTCTCCTCCTTCTCGCTCTTTGGGATTCGAAATTTCAATTTCAAATTGAGAACAGTCAAGCAAGAAAAAGGCAAAATTAAAATAACACTGGTATATAATCAACTAAAGTTGATTGAGGTATGCTATAAATTAAAATAAGCCAAGAAAAAGTAAACAGCAGGAAGCTAGTTGCTCAGTTATGCCTGTCAATAGTGTTTTAAAATCGATTTACAAACTCTTTAGTGTATTTTTAGCATACAGGTTTTCAATTTGAATTTCGCGCGATATCAATTGTCGGAGCGAGATCACTCAAGCGGAGCATCACATGACAAAATCTGATTGATAACTCATGGTGTTATCAACCTGGTTGAGGCCCTTTTATAGTGCAGGTCCTTGTTTAACATACATCATTGTTATCATATGGACAGAGATGTTCACTTGACAAAGGCTGATTGACAACTGAAGGTGCCTTCAACCTGGTTGAGGCCCTTTTATAGTGAGGGTTCTTGTTTAAACTAACACTAATGCTTCGAAAAGTATCTTTTTAGAACGGCTGTTTGGTAAGCCGCTGGCCAATACACATGGTATCTGATAGGAATACCCTATTTGTAAAAATCTTGTCAATGTAAACTAATGGCCTTTTGTAGTTAGGCAATCACGTGGTTGTACTCTGTGTCAAAATATATGACTTCATTTATTAAAAGGCCTTGTACGAGATCGGTATTGTTATTAGTAAAACCTGTTTGTAAATAGCATAATTTTGATGCTGTGCTATTTTCCACTTCCAATCGATTGTCGATCTTTCTAAAACTGCGTTTTTAATGATAGATTGTACTCCAGCATCCATGGCAACGCCTTTCCCATGGGGATCACCAGCTCAATTCATTCGTTAATGAAGTCTTATATCAGCACGTGATTATTAGCTACAAAAGGCCTATTCAGTTAAATACCTCGAACCTCGGCATTAAGCCCTATACAACCCTCGGGCCTACGATCCTCGGGTTATGTGGGACTTCGGTTCTCGGTATTTAACTCTTACTTTGCACATGACAAATGGCGTTACCTTTGCATCCGTAAAGCTCCATTCTCATGTTTATCGCGTAATAAACTTTCTTTATGTTCATTTTAAAGTAACGCGCTCGGAACGAATATTGAAACTCGTGTTTAACAACAGTGTAACACCCAGAGTTGCCTTCAAAGACCTGAAAATTACAATAATAAAAAGTTAATCAAATTAATAAATAATAATCAAATTAAACAGCTCACGTAATTATAACTGGCCGAAGTTATATCAAATAATATATACAGATATGACTTGTGTCTCCAGTCATTTATTTTCATGAGCGAGGACAATGATATTCTACTGTGGATATTCCCGGATGAAACTCGGTGATAATTGTGGACGATTAACCGGGAACAGAATCCACATGCGCTACATAGATGTCATTCAAATTGATTTCTTCAGAGATTTCGAACCGCTAACGTAGATCACCTTGTAAAGTATTGCTGGTTACTAGCTTACACCTGGTCATCGCGTACATTTATTACCAATATATTTCCTGTTTCCCGACTCTTACCTTCACACTTCCTTTTCATTAACCAAAGTACGAAGAAGTCAATGTTAACTCTTTTATTTTCTGTAAGTTTATCAATACATGCAATTTTGGGTTTTCCAAACCACCTTGGATGATGTAATGCAAATCGTATTACCATGGTAACTCTATATCGGTCACGGAGTCCATTTCTCGACAGGGAGACTTACTAGGATGACCGATGGAGACTTAGGATGACCGATGTAGACTCATACTGAGTTGCCGGAGGAGGAGGCTGGTGCAATTTCAAAAGAGATTTCGTTTCTAAAAACTAGGGGGTTTACCTTGACTTCTCCATTTTCCATGTAGTTGATCCAGTTGGCTTCTTTGTAGCTGTATGCCACGACGTACGCCTCCACCCACCCACTATGGCTTCCCTCAGTTGCTACACCTGAAACCTTTTTCATTTCTGGACCAAGATAAATGTGGAAGAAGGCGGGAAGATCAATATATGGAGCGTACCATCGTTGTCCGCGGTAGTTAAGTCTGCTTCTGTAAGGCTCAGCGCCTCCACTCCAGCTATATGCTTTCATTGCACCGTTAGGAATCTTGAGGTTCTCCACTCCAAGAGGAGATGAGCACTCTATTGAAGAAGCGATAGAAAAACAATTATTGTAATTTAGTTTAATATTTCTACAGTCATATAATAAATGTAGCAATAAACAGACCCTTAAAGGGGCACTATTAACTCTCAAATGATAAACTTTTTCATATACTAGAGATAATTTGAGACAAGTTTGATGAAGGATCCTGTCTTTAAGAGAAATTTAGTGCAACCTGAAATCGGCTCACTGTACATAACCGAAATCAGGTTTCCAATGAGCTTTTGAAATCCACTTTAATCTTTGCCATCCTCTATCGATTATTTTTGAAAAGCATATCAGGATATTTACATGGTATATCTCTTCGATGTTAGTGTGTTATTTTTGTAATTTTGTTTCAATGGAACAAGGTTTCAAGGTTCTGAACTTGAATTTGATTGACAGTGCCCTTTACACGCCATCTTACGCGAATAGAACAAACCGAATAGTCATATAAATGAATGTTCCGGGGTGAATGAGGTACAGATCTAACTGGGAAAAAGCAATATTTAGTAGCGCACGAGGGTGGGATGGGTGATATTTTCCGGAAATTTGGGCCGATGGAGATATTTCAAGCCAAAAATATGTTATTTCCATATCTTTTATAAACCTGCTCCCCAAATCGGAAACCTTTTTTCTCAATGGTATCTTCTCTTCCTAAATTCATTTTTTAAACTTTGTATTTAAAGTAGTATTATGATCATTAATTCTCTTTTTATTATATAGCTAAGTAATTTCGCGACCTATGATTGGTCAACGACCACAGGTAACCTAACAAACCTGAGACAGGGAAGTGTGATTGCACCACCGCTTATTGAATGGGGCGTAATCGATATATCGTGCTTTTATATCCGGTTTCTCGAACGTGTTTCTTTGAATGAAACAGCATCTCGACACCGGTGTATTGAATACATTATTCTACGTAGCTTAACCCTAGTTGTTTGTTTTACTAAGCGAGGACATTCGATGTCGTTGCGTTATGATAGAGAATGTCAAATATGCCAGTACTGGAAAAAAAAAGATTCCTTTGAAACTACGTAGCGACAAAGCTCCCTGTTGAGAGGCTAGTGTATATATGTTGTTCAGAGGAAGAAAGCGAGTTCGTCATGAAATAAGTGAAATCACTGCGAAATCAAACATTGTAGCGACGACTCAAACCACTTGCTACTTCATTCTTTATTTCGTGGGTCCACACGACCAGAATTATATTGACAAACATTTCCAAAATCGCAATATGTTTCCCATCGGCTAACATGATCGACTGTTATCTCATTTCTGTAAATATTTATTAATGTTTGAAGCTCTCAAGTGAACTGATGAGTTAGTGACAATTACTGGCGACATCGGGAATAAATGAGTTGTTTCGTGGTTGGTGATGCAAACTCTCAAAACACACATCTCCCACGTCGTGTGTTAGGATGTACATACATTTTAAAGCTTTGTATCGTTTTTAACTGATGAAGGCCGAAACATTTTAGTAAATTTTTAATAACAGTCCTGAGTTGCTCTTGTTCCCATTTTTATTCAATTTTATAATTATACTACTGTGGACAAGAACTGGGAATAATGTTTTATTGATCCTCTTGGCTGGACTAGCCGTTGGCTGAAGACATTTGGACATTATATACATACGATATATATACTGACGGAGTAGAGGTAGTAACTAACAAAGAACCGCCGATGGAGATCTGAGTATTTTAGGCATGTGTACTTGGGAAATATCGATTGAAAAAAATTGGCATCATACAAGAAAATCGAAAATATCGATTTGCTAACATCTTAGTGAGTGAACAAGCGAGTGAGTGAGCGAATGCGTGACACGATTTCCCCCATACCAATAATTCGCGGTTTACTACGTAACAACTACGAGTTCAAAACGACTCGAAAACGTTACTCTATCCAGCAGCACAAACCCGAATATATTAGATTATATAAGGGTGTACGTACCCCCCCTCCCCCCACCCATTACTTGAGGTACCGTAGAGTTCCGAAAGTAGCGATCCCCCGAAAGTAGCGATCCCCCGAAAGTAACGACCCCTCGAAAGTAGCGTATTTTTTAAAGTCCTTCAAATAAACTTCGAAAGTAACGACCCCCCGAAAGTAGCGACCCGGGCCCTTCACCAAAGTTGGTGTCGGTTTCGTTTTAGTCCCATTATTGCCGGCTCTTTTAAGACAAATCTATTCTTCAGCATCACTTTCGTAGAATATCACCTCCCCCATGCCCACGTCGTGGGACTGCCCTATTGTGTGATCTGCTAATACAATACAATACAATACAATAACTTTTATTTAAACACGATATACATTAAAGCGTCGCCGCTTGTGGGGTCGTGTGTAACATAAATATAAAAATTATATACATTGAAAACAGTGGCTAAATCATTTAAAAATCATAAAAATGTCTAAAAAGTTAACAATGCTAAAAATGTAACAATATCATAAAATGTCTAAAAAGTTAAGAATGCTAAAAATGTAACAATATCAATAATATATGTAATCCTTAGTTCCTTTAGTGAGAGTCTGTACTGATGTAAAGTTAAAATCTAAGTTATGTAGTGAATCTATCTTTCTAGTCTTATCCAAAAATGTGTTTGTAGTACATGTTGCTGCGTCAATGTTCTCAGATATGGTGTTCCATATGATGGCACCTCTGTGAGCCACAGAATGTTTCATGTAGTACGTGTTGAAACGAGGTGTAATAAGCGTGTTCTTACTTCTAAAATTGTACTTATTAATTCGCTTATCAATAATGTGGGACATACTTGGAGGCGTTGACTCGTTATATATTTTAAATATTAATTTACCTATATTTAGCTTATATGTATAAAATAGAGTATCCCACCCGACTTTTGCGAGTACTTCTTGTGAGGGCATATCTCGCGGCAGATTACATATTATTCTTGCTGCTCTACAATGTAGTATTTCAAGTGAATTAAACATATCCTTACAATTAAAACCTCCCCACACTGGCAGTGCATAGGTGACAGCTAATCCTTCAATAGACGCTGTGCTACATCGACCTTGGAACCATGCACGCGATGTTTGAAAGAAAACTCTATATCTGACTTTGCCGGATGGCACAAGCAATAGACACTGCAGTAAAGGCGGTATGTTTACGACATTTAGTTTAGTTAGCAGCGTACGACAACTTCCACGGAATCTGACTTTGAGGAATGATCAGTGTAGCATGTAATTTTTAATCGAAGATGATACTCGATCATGCAATTAATTAAAGTAAGCAGGAGTCTGAGTCAGTAGTTTGCGAGACGTTGTCACATTTGTCCTGATTAGCCGGCTTGTTTTCAGGAATTTTCAAACGAAATTTACCCCTCGAAAGTAACGATCCCTCGAAAGTAACGTATGGTCAGGGTTGCAAAAATCGAAAGTAAGGATCCTCCTACTTTTGGGACTCTACGGTGTGTCATGATTTCTTACGAATTACAAACATTTGACCTTTCAAAGTTTGTGTTTACCGCTAGATATAGATACCTTTGATATCAAATAAAGTCGAGATAAAATAAGAGGATGACATGTTTTCACTGTACCGGCATCCATTGAATTCTTCACTAACATCTTACCTTTACAGCCGAATATTTCAACCCGCATACAAATTGTACTCATCCACGTCAAGGGGTTAAATCGGATAAATCGGGTGATGACAGGGTCTTGTAATACATGTTTGACAGTAATATTGGATTCGTCATTACCTCGAAAGACCTATGAAATAAAAATGCATCAGCAATATACTTAGCCATACACTTATCCTAGCGACTGGGTAATATACGTTAAATATGTTAGACAGGATAGAGCAGCAACGCAACTATACGTTTTGTATAATTGTTGTAAACGCCTAACGGAGGTGGCTTTGACTGGACTTCTAGTCCTTTATCACTTCCGCATATCAGAAAAAAGGACATATATGTGCTGATATGCTGTCACGGATCAACCAATCAGTGTTTAGCACTAACTTAGTCAAACAACCAATCGATTGTCGAATCCATGTCTGCAGCATTTGTTTTGCTTAACTGGTTCCTGCGTTCCAAATTGAGTCAGACATACATGTACCATTATAAGCATTAGGCAATCATAGCCGATAGATGATTTCGCCGTATTAATTAGCCATTTCGGAGTTCATGATCAGGAAGAGACTGGGACCAAGTGTCAAAACTATATCAATCTAATTAAGAAATGAAAATGCGCCACAAGCCGACAGTACACACTAAAATTGGTACGTTTACCGAGCTTGAGAATGATTGAATAAATACGAACTGAATCTTATAATAATAATAATAATAATAATTGATATTTAACCAGGGGAGACTTATCAGAAACAAGTTGCTGGTATCAAAAAGGGCCCTGGAAATAAAACTGTAAATCAATAATGTTACAAACTTGGCTATACATTTAAAATAAGTTAAAATATCAGTATACTTACATTTAAAATCTGGTCTATACTAAGTTTAAGTAGTGTTGCAAGGCCACTAAGTGTCTTAAAAGAGACAATGGAATTCATTACGATTCTTTACGATCGTTATGTTGGCAGTTCATTAAAACGTTTCGCTCCATTTCGCGTTTTGCCATTACTGTCTTGATTCGAGGCAAATTCAGATCCTAGTCCTTTCTTCTGGTCTGATACATGCATTTCTTAATTTAAACACTAATGTTAGGCAATTCATATGCATGCGGCGCCTACTTTCTAAAGACAACCATTTAAGATGGTCCGCAATATCAGTGGTAGTAAGTAAGACTATTTTTGCCGCTCTTTTCTGTAGCCAATGAACGTATTACACGCATTTTGGCCAATACTACTCCAGGCGATATCACAATAGTCTAGTATAGACAGAATAGTGTACTTGTAGACCTTGTTTGCTGCGTCAACGGTATCAGAAGTTTCCTAATTCTACCTAGCGCACCATTTATAGAAGATATTTTACTGAAAACTCTATCTACACATGCTCCAGAAAATTAAAGTGGGCATCTAAAGTTACACCTAGGTATTTATAATGTTCGACCCGCTTCACAAGTCCATCACCAAGAAACAGTTCGAATCTGTTATTGGCAGAAATCCTTTGGTGGGTCCCAAACAATACAGTCTCAGGTTTGACGGGATGAATACAGAGCCTGTTTTGAGTTGACCAAGCCTGGAGATCTTTTTGAAGTACTGACTCCAACTCATCAATGTCGGCACTTGTGTGAAAGATAAATGCATCGTCAGCATACAAGAGCACTCGGGACTTGTGCATACAATAAGGCAAATCGTATATATATATATTGAGAACAGGATTGGCCCTATTATCGATCCTTGGCGAACCCCTGACTTAATCTCTTGTGGTGCAGATAGTATTCCATCAAAAAGCACTGATTGCTTCCGGTTTGACAGGTACTCCCTAGTAGTTAACAAACCAATGCTGTTCATTATCTCCAATTTAGTAAGCTTTTCCAACAACAATACATGCATGGTTTACACTATCGAAAGCCTCACGCATGTCTATAAACACTGCCCCAGTGAGACAGCCTTCGTCAATTCCCTTCTGTATGCGATCTTGAGTCGAATAATACTTTCTAAACCCAGATTGAAACGGGGACAGCTGATTGGTTACGTCCAGATATTGAACCAACTGTCTCTGAACCGCTCTCTCTCTCGAGGATTTTCGAGACAACTGGCAAAATGGATAATGGGCGATAATTATCCATAGCTGTTTTGTCACCATCTTTATGCAGGCAAGCAATTCTCGCGAATTTCCACTCGTCAGGGACTGTTGCAGTAGAAATAGACCTGTTTACAGTGCCGTCAGAGGAGCCGATATCGTTGGAACTGCATATTTAAGTAGCCGAGCGGGAATTCCATCTAATCCTGTGGCTTTAGTTGACTTAAGTGACTTTACAAAGTTCACAGTAACAGGCCTCAGACAAAAGCGGTTCCTGTTCGATTGTTGTGTGACATTAGGTAGAAAGGTGTATGCAGGGGTGGTGTCGTCGTTTTCAGGTATAATTCGTTCCACAATGTTCAGTTGTGAAAAATGTACAAAACCCATTGGCAATGGCGTGAGAATTTGTAGTAGTACTACCATCGGCGCTTAATATGGGACTTGCCGTAGCAGACTGAGATTTCACTGTTTTGTTTGGAATAATTTTCTTGACTACCTTCCAGACATTGCGTGGGAATTCTCCTCAATAAGCCTTTTATTATAACTTGCCTTTGCTTTACGCATGCGCAGTGTAACCTCGCCACATTTTTATTATCAAACCAATCTTCCTAAAATCCTTTAAGCCTACTAATTTTAATGAAATCTTTCTTAAAATGTTGTTCATAGCAGAAATGGCCGCTAATACGAAATATATATCAGTGGCAGCAAACATTTCCCAACTCACCTTCGAAATGTTATTTTCGAGAATATCATCCCAGTTTCCTCCATCTTTACTACAGGAAACAGTGTAAGAAGTAACCCAGGCTGCACCCAGCTGATCAGTCGAGAGACGATGTTTGCCTTGCGTTGAGAAGCCCATGATTCTATGCGGCACGCCAAGGTCAACTTGAAGAAACTGCTTCTTATCCTGAATGGCAGTACACCAAGCACCATTACCTAGATTAGTGCCCAGTCTACCATAACGTGGAAGGTACTCTGGGCCAAAGAAGGAGGTGGCGATGATGGAGGGACTAGGTATTCTACCGGATGTTAGTCCAAGTGGATTGCTGACCCCAGTGTCGAGAGGACTGGAACAAGATGGCGCTAAACGGTATGAAAGCGATTTCTTAATTATAAGTCTGAACCAAATAATGTTTTATGGCATTCGGATTGGCTGAGTTACTTCTATCATTCCACGAACTCGAGTCATACATCATTTCAACTCATAGCCGACGAGGCGCGCTAGATTCGTTCCAAATGACCTTCCACAAAGCACTTTAACGTACGCGTATGCGCATTAATACAATGTAATTGGACTTTGTTTTCAAAATGATAGCCCGGCTCAGATTCAACTTGATGTAATCGACCTAAGTTATGTTGTTATTCGCATGTTACGTTTTTCTCAGTGATCAATCTAAAGCAGGTGAGGACTATATAAAAGCTAACTATTCCTAAATATTTACACCTTCTTAGCAAAACAACGACATTTGCCTACCTTCACCTCCATACAGCTCAACTCTCATACAGATTCTGTGCATCCAGACCCTTGGCCAAAGTCGCACAAATCGGGCAGTGATTGGACGTCCTGGGCGTGCAACTTTTGGAATGGCATTATTATCCGGGCCATAGAAAATCTAAAATACGGAACATGATTACCATTAGTTAACGTTCACTTATTGTAATAAACTTACAATGTGGTATTTGTAACATATTGTGCATTTGTGCTGATTCAACATACATCTAGTAAAAAAAATGATTTTAGCCGCTTAAAAGTACATTGTACTTAACATCGCGCAGCTCTATCTTAATAATTATAATTCTAGACGTTTTAAAGTTAAAACTTGTACTCCTGATGTTTTCCATCGTTTGATTATCAGTATTATTTGTTCACTGTTTCATTCCTATTATAGCATATATTTTTATGTACATGTATATATCTATGTATGTATCTGTAGTATCCCCAGTTAGCAGTTAAAGCTAAAACATAGATACGTTAATAACGTTTTACTACTACAGACACTACTACTGCTGAGAGCTGTAAATAGCAAAATGGTCAAAATAGCGAAATAATGTCTCAATTTTCTTACTATCGAGCTACCTACAGATAATATACCTGCTGATGCCAAAAATGCTAAAATGGTTTATTGTGCGTCTAAGAGTACAGGGAGTCGTTACCGGGTCACACAAACCAGAGGCTTATGATTGGAATTTAGGTTGGTTTTTGAGTGCATGTGTAACGTCATAACCTACATATATTGTACGCATGCGCAGTCAATGATATAGCCAGCTAACGAGAATTATCTGTGTGTTCTAAGCTAATCAGAATTGAGATAGTGAGTAAAATGTATACTAATACAAACTTATGCTACAATGTTACGAAAATCATTACAAAGACAATTATCTGAAATGTAGTCTGGCAAAATAAATGCATAAAAAATATGTTTTTTGCGCGAAAAAGAGAGAATGCCACCCCTTATTTCAATCTCCTTGGTATACTTATGCTTGATAACATTTTCAAATTAAAAATAGCTACTTTTGCATATAAAATTATAAATGAAAAGAGTAAAGTCCCAACAATATTTTGTGAAACTATTAAGATTGCATCAGATCGACACTCCTATAATACAAGATTTGCCGCCAGACAGAACTTTAGCAGACCTAAAGCACGAACAAATTACGGAATACAAACATTTAAATTTATTTCATCACAAATTTGGGAAACCATTGATCTTGGAATTAAACAGTCTAATTCAACCTCTACATTTAGGAAAAATTATACTCAATCTCTCCTTATCTCACAGACACTCTAATAATGTTTGACAATAACTCTTTTCATTTATTGAGACTGAACTTTTTATCCACGTCCGTCCTTCTTTTTTTTCTTTCCTAGCTATGGTAGACATAGGCAGTGATCAACACGAAAGCTTCTTGCTACTTTGATCACTGCGCACGAATAATTTATTATAGTTTCTTCTCAGTTATGTAAATGGTGACTATTGTTATGTTTTTATTTATCTTGTAATTATCTACTTCCATGTTAACTAGAAAATGTGCGAATAAACTGAAATCTGAAAAATCTGGCAAAAAGTTCAACTGGAACTCAACTTTGAGGCTATGATCTCTTTGTAGAATTCCCATTCGGAGTAATCAACTGCATACGATAAATGATATTGTGTTACGTAGTGATTATATTGATGTAATCCTTGGACAGCGATAGCGGTGATAGAGTGGACTCGCTGAAGGTCAATCTGTAGATAGTCCCTTAGGGACACTATATTATTGGTACACCAGCCAGTAGGACCATGCAACCTGCCATTCCAGGCCTGTGTGCTACTTGTTGAATGCGACGATGCCTTCATTGATGTGTCAGGGATGGAGCCGCTCTCGATACCGAGTGGACGTTCACATACTGTGGAAAAAGTAATATTCATATCAGTAGTGAAGATTCAACGTAAATTATTGAGACCGTAATATTACGGCTTCAAACTCTTGATATGTCGATATTGGTGATTGATTAAGTCACTCTTATTGAGATAATGATTCATTTGAGAGCTGTATTCATTTGTAGCAAGCAACGCCTTACAAGGTCATACGACATTGCAATTGTAGGATAATGGTATACAATGGCCGACTACCGTTTTAATGGCGGCCCGGCCCGCGCGAGCGGAGCACCATACTCATAGCGCGAGCAATGGAAAATATACTATATGTTTTCGTCCGTTCAACCGCCCGCCGCCCGCCCTAACGAAATCAGTTTGTGTCGCGATAGCTTAGCTGACAGGGCGCTTTCTCAACTTAGGAGTTTCCAGTTCGCAAGGGCGTGAGTTCGAGACCACAACCGAATTGTTTTTTTCTTCAGTTTATTTTACCACGGATATCATTTGATTTTGCTCTTTTTTCCTCATTCTGGTACTTTTCTATAAAAAAAAGGAACAAAAATATTTAAAAAATACCTACATCTGGTCTAGCGGACGTACCAGATGACGTTTCAATGTAACAAAGCACAGCCCATAGGCTTGCCTGTGCATATATAATAAATGAATATTCAGCAATATCAGCTTCCACACTATAATTCAACGGATTATACTTACATGTACACATGAAAATTGAACATATTGCCTATAACTTAAACAAATGCAGATCAGACTAAAAAATGCACTCTTATAACTTACATAACGATGTGCTACTTTCTGTAAGTTGTGCCACTTACTTTTGCATCCATATAATTCCATTCTCATTCCCATTCTTCCTCCTGTTCCATGTATGACTTCAAGTTCTACATATCTCGCCGTTACGTTCGTACGGAAATTATGGCGAACTGTGGTAAGAGTGTCGTTATTACCTTGGAAAAACTGTGAGAAAACAATCACAAAATACATGCAAAGTTATTCAGCAGCAACAGCATTAATGTTGGTGGATTTACCATGAGTCGACATTCATACGGATTACCTTAACGCGCATGCGCGCTCAGTTCATGACTCCTATCTTACAGTATTTAGTAATAGAATGAAAAGCAACCCATTTGACTGGCAGCGTTATTTCCTCGATTAACAAGCTTTTATTTGTCCCCTTATTCGAAATAGGCCTTCCCCCAAGCCTCTCCCACTTAAATTATTAAAATTTATGGAACAATTATTAAAACATTAAATATTAATAGAAAACCTATAAGATTTATTTTAGACAATCTATTAAGTATATATCCTCTCTTGGTATATAACATACTTGCTTCATTCCGTTTTCAGTGTATTGAGTCCAATGGACTTTGTCCTCGCTGTAGGAGAGTGTGTACTGCGTTACCCAATAGTTTCGGTTTAATGAACTTTGTGTAGCTATTCCACTGACCACTGCTCCACTCGGACCGAGGTCTACTCTTAGAAACATGCGACGTTTTTTACCAATCGATTGCGATAACTCCCACGAGCCTCGGTAATTAAGTCTGGCTCGATAATACTCATAACGTCCATGATAGTGATCACTAATGATGTTTTCATTTTTTATTTCTCCGCTCTCCATCCCCAGAGGACCTGAGCAAACTATAAGGGGAAAAAACGTTAAATTAATATCTTACCTACTAAAAACATAGATCAAACGATAGTGACTCTAGCAACTGATTAGAAGTCAAAAAGGCAAACAGGAGACCAGAGACTACAGCCTGTGTCTCTGATAATAAAACAGTATCTCAATGATGCCTCGTTTTATTTACTTCCGGAAAAGATATAGTGGACTTCTATAAATGATAACATTCTCGTGTCGGAAAATTTTCTTACGCGTGTGGGGCGTGTGTGGCTATGGTTCTAAGCGCAACATTGAATGTTCCCATGCAAGTAAGTGCCTGTGATGAACTCTTTGCATAATCTCTAAGCAGAGGCCAACAAAATGAGAGACCAAAAATACTCCAATTCGTAGTTCGTGACCGCCATCTTGAAAGGTAAAGCCTTTGGTGACATCGAGTTAAAAGCTTGTATCTAGTCAGCATGATAAATCCAAATCTATCGATATTCACAGAAAGAGGGTTTGTATCAGTGCAGGGTCAACTCCAGCCTCCATACGAGGCTAAGGCTTGGTTACCTTTCAAGAATTACGAATTGTACCATTCTAAAGTTCCATACTATTAGGTGAACAATGGGATACAGTGGATGCATCATGTTACTGGAAGCCATAGTTTTACTTCGTTCACTCATTATTGTACATATATTTTACCTTTGCAACCATACAACTCCACTCGTAAACAGGCTGCTACATGACCAGTCCACGTGTGAGGCCTTATACGAACAAATACAGCCACGATAGGGTCCAGCAACGTTATTTTCCTAACTGTTCTACTATCAGAATTCCCAGAAAATAACTGAAATGTAAAGAGGAGTGAACATTTATTTACAAATTTAATATACAAGATGGAAGGTACAAATAGCAAAAGGACACGATCTGTGAATTAGCCGGATCCTGGCTTTGATCAGCCCCTATTGTGGTTTCAGGTCCCGTTAGAAGTTCAGAGACACGAAGTCCCTACAAGTGCACGCACCTAAAAAAACCATCCCACATACAATAATATAAATATACATGCCAATCCCCCGGTTACACCCATGGTTTAAATAGTACAAATAGTACAAATAGTACAAACACTACAAACAAACAAAGGCTATCTATCTCGAGCAAACATTATAAGTATTGCAAGCAACGACGACACGAGCTAAGGCTATCTAACACGAGCAAACGTTTTAAGTATTACAACGACGACACATTAATTGGTCAAATGGCAGCTTATACGAGCGGATATTGTCCTGGCTAAACACGCACTTAAGGCGGTTGAGGAAAAAAAGTTCTTGAGTTTGCGTTTAAAACTTGGGAAAATCGAGGATGACTTCATTTCATCCGGTATTACGTTCCATATATTGACTATGCGAAGTAAAAATGAAAGGTGTCCCTAAAATTCGAAGTTTTAGGAATAAAGTTGTGCCTTAGGTACAGTCCGGATCTAACGAGTCGGGTGCTGCTCGAGCAGAAATACGTGCAATTTACTAAATTAGTATTAATTAGGTCTGACTTACATTTAAAATATAAGACCAGATCAAGGTACTCTAACCAATAATTAAACCAGAAAAAGGTTCAAGAAAATTAGACGGTTCCTATAACTGCAGTAATTAGAATTCTTGCAGATAAATCGTGTTGCTCTACGTGGTACAGATTCAGTCATGTTTCTAATGACCGATGGATGCCCACAACTGACTACAATAACCACGATGCGACCTCACAAGGGCTAGATAAAGGGCTTTCAGAGCGTCACTAGACAGGTCCTTTCTGTGCAATTACGCTTAAGAAAGCCAAGCAGTCGATTAGCTTTTGCTGACATGGAATCGATATATAGATTCCACGCGAGAGGTCACTAATTATAACTGTTATATTTACAGTCATTGACGCCAAGGTCCCTTTGAGTACCGTCTTCAATGCTTCGCTGTGGTTTATGTAATAGGTGCGATTAAAACTATATCGCTTTTTACAAAAAAGCATTATTGATGTTGAAAAAAATGAACCAAATCGATAGCTGTTTGTGCATAACTATTTCCAATACTGAATTGTAGGCCGAAAATGTGGTTATGTTTCCTAAAAAGTTGTCATTAAGACACCGAAAAGAACTAATATGAAAAAGGTTCTCTTCCTGGCCTTCGGGTTTTGAAAATTACATTTGGCTGTTTTGTTCTGTCTTGTGTAATCTGTAGAGGAAATGTGTTTTAATTACTTATTGCGTTTGTGTAATCTGGTTAGAAAATGTTTTATTGCTCTTGGTCTACGTTTCTAAATGTCCTTAAAATGAAAGCCTAGATGCAAAGCAAAACGTCTTAATATGATATACCTTCGTCGTTCCACTTTCTGTATAGTTGAACCACTCTTCGCCATCAGTACTAAACTGCATAGTATACGTACTTATCCATACATCCGTACCATTCACTGTGCCGCCCTGCGTCGCCAAGAAGCGAACCCTGTGCGTGTTCCATAAATCGACCTGAAGAAAGGGCGCCGTGTCGCCACGGTCCGCGCACCAAATTCTTGTCGGATTTTTAAGACGCGCATACCTTGATTGAAAACCATTAGCTAAGTAACTGGAAGCTGCGAGGCGTTCATTTGGGATGCGTCCGTGGCTTACACCCAGTTCTCTGGTGCAGGCTGTTTGATAAAAGAGTAACTTAAGTATATTTGTATGGATTATGTCGCTGATTCATACTGGTTCATACCAGCAACATAAGCATAAGCGTAAGCAACATACACACTGATGCACTGAGTCCCGTAATTAATCATGTTAAATAACGCACTGCGTATGCTGCTTGCGCTTATGCTTGCATCGCTGTACGCAGACCCAGTAAAGCTTAGATCATTATCTGCGCTTGTTTTTATCTCAGTTATCTCACAGTCACCTGTGTGTAGAACAATTACGACTAATGATAAATACGGCACTGCGTCTGCGTATGTTTCTTTCGCTTATGCTTGCGTCGCTGTACGCAGACACAGTAAAGCTTAGATCATTATCTGCGCTTGTTTTTATCTCAGTTATCTTACAGTCACCTGTGTGTAGAACAATTACGACTAATGATAAATACGGCACTGCGTCTGCGTATGTTTCTTTCGCTTATGCTTGCGTCGCTGTACGCAGACACAGTAAAGCTTAGATCATTATCTGCGCTTGTTTTTATCTCAGTTATCTTACAGTCACCTGTGTGTAGAACAATTACGACTAATGATAAATACGGCACTGCGTCTGCGTATGTTTCTTTCGCTTATGCTTGCGTCGCTGTACGCAGACACAGTAAAGCTTAGATCATTATCTGCGCTTGTTTTTATCTCAGTTATCTTACAGTCACCTGTGTGTAGAACAATTACGACTAATGATAAATACGGCACTGCGTCTGCGTATGTTTCTTTCGCTTATGCTTGCGTCGCTGTACGCAGACACAGTAAAGCTTAGATCATTAGCGGCGCTTGTTTTTATCTCAGTTATCTTACAGTCACCTGTGTGTAGAACAATTACGACTAATGATAAATACGGCACTGCGTCTGCGTATGTTTCTTTCGCTTATGCTTGCGTCGCTGTACGCAGACACAGTAAAGTTTAGATCATTAGCGGCGCTTGTTTTTATCTCAGTTATCTTACAGTCACCTGTGTGTAGAACAATTACGACTAATGATAAATACGGCACTGCGTCTGCGTATGTTTCTTTCGCTTATGCTTGCGTCGCTGTACGCAGACACAGTAAAGTTTAGATCATTAGCGGCGCTTGTTTTTATCTCAGTTATCTCACAGTCACCTGTGTGTAGAACAATTACGACTAATGATAAATACGGCAATGCGTCTGCGTATGTTTCTTTCGCTTATGCTTGTGTCGCTGTACGTGGACACAGTAAGGTTTAGATCATTAATTAGCGGCGCTTGTTTTTATCTCAGTTATCTCACAGTCACCTGTGTGTTGAACAATTACGACTAATGATAAATACGGCACTGCGTCTGCGTATGTTTCTTTCGCTTATGCTTGCGTCGCTGTACGCAGACACAGTAAAGTTTAGATCATTAGCGGCGCTTGTTTTTATCTCAGTTATCTTACAGTCACCTGTGTGTAGAACAATTACGACTAATGATAAATACGGCACTGCGTCTGCGTATGTTTCTTTCGCTTATGCTTGCGTCGCTGTACGCAGACACAGTAAAGTTTAGATCATTAGCGGCGCTTGTTTTTATCTCAGTTATCTCACAGTCACCTGTGTGTAGAACAATTACGACTAATGATAAATACGGCACTGCGTCTGCGTATGTTTCTTTCGCTTATGCTTGCGTCGCTGTACGCAGACACAGTAAAGCTTAGATCATTATCTGCGCTTGTTTTTATCTCAGTTATCTCACAGTCACCTGTGTGTAGAACAATTACGACTAATGATAAATACGGCAATGCGTCTGCGTATGTTTCTTTCGCTTATGCTTGTGTCGCTGTACGTGGACACAGTAAGGTTTAGATCATTAATTAGCGGCGCTTGTTTTTATCTCAGTTATCTCACAGTCACCTGTGTGTTGAACAATTACGACTAATGATAAATACGGCAATGCGTCTGCGTATGTTGCTTGTGCTCATATTTGCGTCACTCTAATTGTAAATCAGGCAATATATTCGTTTAAACTACATATTAACTTCGTGTCCATCTCGTGAGGTTTATTTAATAGAGTAATAAGACAATAAACCAGTATAGTTGCTTTAGCAAGACCTAATGAAAACACGGCACAAAACATTATTATATTTCTGGACTTCAACAAACTCTCCCTTGGCTTTCGCGAAAATTCACAAATTTCTATCATGCATGTCACGGTATTACATTGTACTTCAACATATATCGAAGATTTAAGGATGATACAAAATACATTGCAAATACCTTCACAGCCTTTTATTTCTACCCGCATACAGATCGTGTTTTTCCAGGATTCTGGCTTGATGGAAATGTAACGTGCAGTCAACCTGGTAACCAGTTGACGGTGGACAGAGGAATTAGAATTTGTGTTGCCATCAAATCTCTGTAAAATGAAAGAGACAGCTTGATAATACTATGAAGTATGTAATGGTTATTGGCCAGGAGCACGTGGGTATCGCAGCCCAAGGACGACGCGGTGAATAGCCCAAGTTTTAGGTTCATATCTTTAAAACTGAAGGAATGGCAATTTTTTGAAAACAGAGTTTGTGAGGCTTTTTTTTGCTGACAGGCAATTAAGTCAGGTCCTGCAAAGGGCCTAATTTGGTCGTGATAACCAAGAGCTACAACCCAGTAATTGATTTGTTGCAAAGAATAACGTGCGCACCATATAACGGCGCCATGTTGAAAACAAGTTATGGAATGACCAGGGACGGGCCCGGACCGGGCATGGAAGTTATTGACGCGTTGCAATGAAACGCTACATTTAACTTAGCTGTTTTGGCCCCTGGGCATCCCACTGCTAAATATGAACATGTTTGGGTTGCTTCAAATCGCTAGGTTTGTTACATTTTGGATGTTACGTATACGTATCTTTGTGCAGGTTTTACAACGCCTGACGAGACTACTTAAAACGTAACCATAACCATTTTTGGTTTTAAAAAGAACCATGGCCGTATCAGCCCACCTTGGTCACTGCTTGTTCTCCATATGATTTCCATGTCTTCCCATCAAGGCTGTAGTCCAGACTGTAGTATCTAACCCAGGCACTGGCGTATTTTCGTACAGTAATGTTACATAACAGTGGAGCTGTGTTTGGACTAGTATAGTTGCTTCCCGTCGTATTCTCCTGGTTAGTCAAGTTCGTTTCTAAATAATCGCTGGTGAAGTTTGAGGAGTTCGTAAAGTTTGTTTTGGTATTATTATCACGATGGCTTGTGATATTTGTGAGGAGGGTACTATGATTTGCTATTGTACTGGTTTGGTTGGTAATGTATGTTAGATTTGCGTGGTTTGTAATATTTGTGAATGCTGTACTGTAATGTTCTGTCAAGTTTGCTTGAGTTGTGTTAAATGTTTGATTTGTTTGACTTGTTATGTCGGCATGTACTATGGTGTAGTTTGCTGTTATATTGCCTTTATTTGTGTTGTTCATTGTTTGGTTCATGCTCCAGTTTGCTGTTACATTTGGCTCGCTTGTGATGTTTGCATTCAGGTTTTCAGGTTGACTTCCGTTTGAATGCGTCGAGGTATTTGTTGAATTAACACTGTAGCTTGGAGTCGGAATATCGCTATATCGAGAATATATGAAATTCCAAGCATTAGCTCGTACTACTATTATATTTGGCTCACATCCTATCAATAGCGAACAAAATATTTATTGAGTCAGTAAACAAATGATGATGTTTTACTAATGGTAGTTCATATTCAGTGGGTGGGTATATGTTGAGGATATTATACGGTGGTGCGAATGTGTGAAGTTTGTCGTCGGGAGTCAAAATATTTCGAGAGCCAAAATATTTCACGAGTAAGCGCAGCTCACTCGTAAAATATTTTGAACACGAGAAGATAAACGTCATATCTTCAACTGAACCACCGTGTAATGTTCTTTTTATTACATGAACAATTAAACTGATCTAAGAACTCCTGTCTATTCGTTTTACATTTGTACTTACTGTCAGGTGAGTACAAACTTCCTTCGTGAACCGTATCGAAGCTAATTAAATTACTGGGGGAATTTCGTCGGGTTCTCTTGTCTCTTCGTTGCAGACGGGAAAATCCTTAGATTGCTTTAGATCTTATTTAATGTTACTCTTTCTGACAGGAATGTTTATTTTCTTGCAACTCATTTAAAATGTTTTCATCTTCCTCTGTGATTCATGTTTCGCAAACCAGCCGCCAGCTTTGTAGAGCGTGACGTCATACATCCGGGAGATTGAGTGGCGTATTTTCCATATCTTACTCCAGCGAGTGAGAAATGGATTCTATACGAATGGTAAAATACTCTCGTCCATATAATAAAAAAGACAATTATACTACAAACTCTCGTCGTACATTGCAATACGCTGGACTGTGCTAAACTTAGTTGGCTGTAAGTGCTCATTTAAGAATAACACATTTTGAATACAGTTTGAATATCAAAGACTACAAGACACTTAACGGTTGTCTATATTTGTTCCAGTAGCGTTTTGAACAAGCATGGGATGGCGCCGATGACACGTTTTATTTAGACAGTCTGTGAGCCGAAGCTTGCACCCTACACAAGGCAGCACTAGTATGGATCACAAGTACTGAAATGGCACTCATCAGAAATCCCTCTGTTTCATGAAAACTTTATAACTTTAAAACTTTCATGAAAGCATGATTTATTTTAAAGTGACGAAGTCTTATTGCTATTAAGTATGACCAGGAGCCCATCCATCTCTGCTATATACGTAATTTAACTCTGCGTACTTACACCTTGGGAGATTTTTAGATATTTTCCCACGAATAAATGTGTTTCCTAAATTTTTTTTTCTCGAATAAATGTTGTTCTTTGTTCGAAAGAAAAACAATAACGGCGAAGATAGCCTGTATCGTTCGTTCAGGCGTTCATGCAGTGCTCGCAAGAAGGTACATTGTCTGTAAGACAATGAAACCTGGTTCTATAAATAGCTCAAGGTGTAAATATGCTGAGTTAGAGAGATGGACGCTCCTGGTAATGACTCCTGGTATTACCTGCAGTTCACAGGTACTCGAGCGTCATATGGGTAAACATCAGGAAATGGATTCCCTTGTGTTTGGATGCCTGTTACCGTCCGAGGCTTGCCAAGATCAATACGAAGGTGCTGATATCTGTTTTTCTTTAGAGAACACCATGATCCTCGTCCATCCAAGTTATTCAGTCGACCCCTGTACGCCTCAAACCCAGACCCGTTTGACGAGGAAGCAGTGATGTTTGAGTCTTGTATGCGACCATCTTCAATTCCGAGTGGATCGGCGCAACCTGCAGATGGCAGAAAAAGATGAATATAATAGCCCTTTTCCGAGATATGCCTCACTTCCTACGTACAAACGCGAGGTTCCGTGCATAATTCTCTGTCGTTCGTAACAAAGTACAGAAGTGATGTAGTCTTGTCACAAACGACTGAGCATTATGCACGGAGCCTCGTATTGATTCCTTTGTATGTAGGAAGTGAGGCATATCTCGGAAGTGGGCTTTACTAATTGCGTGAGACTAAAATGGTTTTACATAACGTTAATTCATCTTCATAAGATATAGTCCTCAGTGCTGATTCAGTTCGAGGTCCCGTGAATTCACACCCACCAAAGTCTGTTCCGAATGTACAGTGGTGGAACATCTATGAGTGATGATGCACTTCTCATAATCAAGCCACTATCTTTCTAACAATCATTTTAGTTTGTTCCTCGCCGGTCAAGTCGCTACATTGAAGCCTCTCGTAAGCGACCACTTTTGTTGACAGGCTGGTCGCTTACAAGAGGACTGACTGTACTTGAATTAGGAAGTTTTGTAAGTTAGCTTGTAAAGCAGGATTTACTGTCTTTGCGCATAATAATGGTTAAATCAATTTGAACACAGTATAACCATAACATGCATATATTCATTATAACAGAGATTGGGATAAATCGATAAGGCGACTGTCTCAAAATTATTAACAATTATTCCCCGAACTGGATGTGACTAGACATACAATAACCTATTTGTGGCGTCGAAATATGCCCTGATATTTCGTTCCTTGGACATTATCTGATCCGAGAAGAGAACAGTTTTGTTCTCGGATCATATAATGTCCAAGGACAAATATTAGGGCATATTTCGACGCCACATTGTAGGTTATTGTTGTTATCATCTTTCAAATATTTTCTTTGACGCGCGCTTATACGCTCACAGGGGTTGTATTCGTTACTACTTCCCGCTCGCAGAGAGAAAATATCGGGTCACGTGACGCATTCAGCCAATCATGCGCGAAAGAAAATATTTGATGTGTTATAATGGTGGATTATTTACCGAGCCTATACCATACCACATACCTATACCATACCACATACCTATACCACACCACATACCTATACCACACCACATACCTATACCATACCACATACCTATACCACACAAGTGAAATAGCGAGCTTCAAATTAATTCAAAAAGTTAAAAAATCCATTAACAAGTGAATTCTTCGCACGCGAGACCGAAAACAGTGAATAGTTACTGGTTATTTCATGGCTTTCTATGGAATACGGGCGAATATTTCACGAGAAATTTGTGATATTTAGTTTTGAACTCGCCTTTCAAAATAAGATGAATTTCGAGTTACATTTTCGCCAGTATTCTATAGAAAACCATGAAATAACCATATTATCCTATAAATAACAAATTTACAAAAAAGATTTATCACGAAAACAAAGTAACTTACCGGACGTTAGACTGCAAATTTTCTGCCGGAAAACACAAATTCCGAGTGGCGACCGCGCACGTCTGCGGACGTCTGTAGTCTTCGGACTTTTCATTCTTAATTGTTTATATTTGGCTGCATAGGTCCTCACATCGGATCCAACGTATTTTTGCAGGATTTTTGTTCACGGTATTTGCTTATATATTTTCTAATTCTAATTGGCTGATAAAGAAAGGGCGCGAAATTTCCTGCATTTTGATTGGCCTTGATCTAGCCATAAAATACCGCTATGTATTTCATAGAAAAACCATGAAATATCGCCCTGTATTTCATAGTAAAGCTGAGCTCTGATTGGCTGAAATATAAGATTTATAGGATAATGCGCGATATTCCAAGTTTCGGTAGCCAATCAGAGCGCGCGAAAAGCACTATTCATTTGTGTAGTACACAGTCACCTATTTCATAAAAGGTTGTCCCGAGCAAACGGTAAACCACAAGCGAGATTGCCAGACCGAAGTGGATTGTGGCCGTAGCTGAAAGTCTCGCGAATTCGGTTGGTTTTGGGTCAAACCATTTCGATTTTCGATTTTCGAATTGCACCGTAGTTTATCCGTTTCGTACAGCTGGACAGTTATATCCACAATCCATTTCGGTCTTGGAATGTTCTCAGAACCTTTTTTGAAATAGGTGTATACTAATGTCTGATAATGTAACGTTTAAGTCCTATTTATTTCGTTACATATTCTAGATGCAAAGTAAAGGAGAGGACTACCTTCACACCCATATACTTCCACTCTCATGCAAGTTTGGACCAGAGACAGCTTGGGCTTGAATCGCACTAGTTGAGCTCTCACAGGAGCACTTAAGTTGTTGCGCACAATGTCATCCCTATTTCCTGTGTTACCACTGAATATCTGAAATTAACAAAGACAAGCACAATCAAAAGGTTTCACTTGCTAGGCGACGATAATAAATACCCTGTAAGTAATATGTAAAACACGAGAAGCTGTTTTAGAAGAGATTTCTAAATACAGTGAGAGGGGGTTGAAAACCGAGGCAAAGCCGAGGTTTTTCAACCCCTTCTCATAGATCACTGTATATAAAAACTCGCTTCTGAAACAAGCTCCGCGTGTTTTACATTGGCTTCTCAAACTGCCCTTTAATTCTAAAAGTCTTGAAATGATAGCTATATTTGGAAACTATTTCTAAATACTCGTAATGGTCATGATATCTATTGTATTCACCTGATGAATTATTAATGAGTTTGAGAATATATAGTTAACGATAATTCCCCGAAGTGAAGGTAACTAGTGGTGGATATTTACTGAGCCGCGAAGCGCTGAGGTAAATATTCACCGTTAGCGACCGACACTGGGGGAATAATTCGATATTGAGTTTGAGTAGCCAATCAGAGCGCCCAAAAATCACTATTCACTTGATAACAGCTATTTCAAAAAAGGTTGTCCTGGACAAACGGCAAGCGAGAAAGTGACATTCCCGGACCCAAATGGATTGTGGTTGTATCTGAAAGTCTGGTGAATTCTCTTGTTTCTGGATCAAAAACGTTAAGACGACTATTATTAATATTAATGGCTACTGCGAATCGATTTTCAAATTACACTGTAGTTTACCCGTTTCGTGCAGCTAGACAGTTATTACCACAATCCATTTCGGCCTGTAAATGTCGCTTGTTGTTTGCCGTTAGTCCAGGACAACCTATTTTGAAATAGCTGTATTACTAAATTGTGATAGTGCTTGGATTGCGTAAATTGTGGTTTACCTAATAACAACATTGTGTAAAATTTGACGATCATTGCTTAGTTGGTCATGTTAACACTCTATGTCTCAGCAAATCAACTTAAAGTAAGAGACTTTAAAGTAAGAGACTAGACGTTTCTTACTAGATTCTTACTAGATTTTTAAATCTTAAAAGTACCGGTGTTCCTTTAGTAAGAGCTTTCTATTGAGAGAGCTAGAATCATTGATACTGATTTCAATAGACAATACACACTGTTGTCGTTTTCGAAAACCTAGCTTTTTTTAAACACTTGCACTATAAGTCCTATAAACCAGGCCTACTGGTGGTTAAAAACATCATCAATAAAATGTCATATCATGCAGTTACAACAACTCTTACAGCTATCTGACCTCATGTTGTCAATGAATTTCGATGGCTGGAGTCATTATTAATAAAACTGTGTGCTGAAAGGCCACGCAGAAGGAAGTCAGTAACCAGTAAGATAGAGAATTTAGAGAATTTACTTTAGTGTGACACGTCCTTAAATGTCCTAAACCAGTGCTTTTGAACTCATTGTGTGCAAACAGTTCTTGAACAACATACTTTTAGATTGAGTGTCGAAAAGTAATTACGTGATTGCTTTCGAATTTGATTGCCAGTTAGTTGTCCGTAATTGCGTTTACTTTTCCTCGTGATTGGTTCAAGTAAAACAATCACGAATTACTTCAGGTCGTAATTGGCTCATTGGGTTTTTACTTGCTCCTGTGATTGGCTCATTGGGTTTTTACTTGCTCCTGTGATTGTCTCATTGGGTTTTTACTTGCTCCTGTGATTGGCTCAGAGTTTTAGTTTTACGACACTCAATCGAAAGGCGCTCTAGGCAATACCTTAACCTCTCCATCCTCCATATAGTCCCACCATTCCGTTCCGTCCGTGCTGAATGCCAGCAAGTACTTGAGCACCTGACCAGCCCAATTCTTGGCCCCTTGTGTAGCAACGCTAGTGATATACTTTTCACTCTTGAGATTGACTTCCAGAAAGATCTCGTCGCTTATCGACGTACACCAACCCCCGCTATGGAATTTGTAATTCAAACGACCTCTGTCTGCGTATCCGTGAGCAGCATTTGCGAGAATGGAGGCTTTGTTACTTTCAACGCCCAGTGCATCATCGCATGCTGTTATAGAGAGTGGAAGAAACAATTCACAGACTGAGTACATTATATTTATTCATCCTTTTCCATATATTAAATGTATTGTAAGATTTATCTGAACGTTTAACAGTACTGTTGAAGGTCAGGTTTTCAGTATGGTAAGATGGCAAAACCAAACCCGAATTCTAACATTATACTCATGCGTTCTTGAAAATTTTGTCAACATAGGAATTCGTTTCGAAAACATTATATATATCTATATCTATATAATCAAGTGGCCTCCTCGCTACAAGCCTGGTGGTTTCCTAAGGCCTCCTCGCCGCTATATCAATTGTATCATGTATTCACGAACTTCAATTCTTTATATTTATATATATATTGTTAATGTATGTATTCTATGTGTGGCAAAGCGCAAATAAAAAAATTAAAATCAGTATATGCGAATACTCCACAACACATTGTGGATAACACGCGGATTCAGTTCGATATGCATGTGCTGATAAAATATATCACTGAACTGAAGGAGTGTTAAATTTTTTTTCGCCTCGAAGGTTTATTTTAATTCGAGGATTTCAACTAAACTAGTGCCGATCTCTGGTCTTGGTTTGACCTCGGAAACCCTACAGTAATAAAAAGAAGGAAAATATGTGACCAAAGAGCCTTGCAAACAAGTCCATATTTCTTTGAAATTTACTTTGCGCCACGAACCCGACACGAAGCTCCAAACTGAACGCTGCTGGCAGATCGTTGCTCAAGATTCTGTTCTGTTCAAATTCATTCAGTAAAACTTAATGATCGTCAGAATGGCTACAATTTAAGAAACTATGAGAAAAAACAGAGTTGCATGCACCTCCAAACCCGAAACGAGATTGTCTGAAACGAAACTTTAAATATAGTGGTGCTCAATAGCAACATATACAATTTGCTTGATTAGCTACACAACTGATACTTTGTAAATATTTCGCATTTTTTTAAATAATAATTAGCTTTCGTAATAATTGCCTAATAATACCTCATAAATATTATAGCCTGTAATATAACTTTGTCTACATCTCCATTTCAAGTTTACCTGTATTTCGTTTAGCAGTAGCTTACCTATTTTGTTCATATTGTTAGTTTTATGCGCCTCTCATGAAAACCAGAATATTTTGGAGCCATGTAGCGTGCCAAACAAAGCTATACTATACCTCTATACTATACCTCTATACTATACTTCTATACTATACCTCTATACTATACCTCTATACTATACCTCTATACTATACATCTATACTATACCTCCCTGCTAATAGACTAGTTCGCGGTCTTCTCGACATTCGAATGATCGAAGTAAAAAAAAGTTGGAGAGCTTTGGAGTATTCAACAGAGTCAAGAGTATCAAAGGTTGTAATTAACACGGTTCAAACTGCTAAAAAATACAAAAGCGCAAGAGAACAAAAGACAACGTAATTGCATACCAGAACGTCACGGCTATAAATAGACACACCATCTACTGTGTTAGGGGCCAACACAAGGACACAGGAAGTCCGGAACACTCCTGTGTATTATACTCCTGTTATTTTTTATTACAATATTTTTGGTTAATTAAATTATGAACCGCTGTGCACTCGTGTTCACTCGTGTCCTGACTCATGTGGAGTTTTAGATCAGATCATCATAGTATTTGGATCCTAGTATTTTTGCGCTACCTGTGTTATCCTAGGGTAGCCTGGCTTTCTTGAAGTCGCTCGTGTTCTGACTCGTGTGGAGTTTTATATGAGATCGACTGTGTGCGTACTTTCATATCTGATTGTGCGTTGTAATGTGCCAAACACGCAGGTGTATGAGATCATCCGCGTTACAAAAGATACGCCGGAGTTCAAGCTGCGTGCAGCTTCTTGTTTTTGTTGTTTTTGTTCTGTCCTGTAAAAAAATTGATCAGTTCTGACCTTTGCCGCTAACAATGTGGGTCGGAGACGCTGTGATCGAGCGATAAAGCAGGAGGCATGCGCATTAGTTGAAAGATAATGTTCGCTAGAGAGCTTTAGAGGGTTTAAGGCTACCGTCACGTCATGAAGTACTCAATTTGCCTCTATCTTCTCTCTAACCGAGTTATTAATATGGATGAAGTATTGTTGACTCAGGCGAAACTACGGCGCCTTCCAGTCTACGACCGCATAAGTAATTGATAAACTTGAAACACTTAGGTATCGAAATACAATCTGAGGTTAGATGTTCTAGGCAGAAGGCACTGATAGCAGGATCAAGCAATTAGACTATACGTGATCAATCCACAGATAACAATTGGTTTATTTTGGGCAGCGCTAATATTATATTATTTGATTCGGCGTTGCGTTACATGCCAAGATTGTGTGCCAGGCTTATTAAGTCCAGACTCCAGACTTTAATAACGAAGGCTTCCTTTTTAAGACTTTTCAATGTGTTGTCAAGACTCTAGACTTCGTTTCATTGTAAGCTCAATAGAAGTGTTGTTCTGGATTCTAGATGGCAAGTATGTTTCTTCAAGGGATATCAGATCGACCCGCAGACCTTTGCATAATTTAGTTTATGCAGTCGTGCGTCGGCACACAGAATTCTCTAAAGATTGTCCACCCACTTGCAGCGGATTCTGCCAACAGTTTCACGACAAAGGATACAAATCGAAATTATCTACGGGCCAAGATTGTGTGCCAGACTTCAATTAAGTTAAAACTCTAGACTTAATGAACGGGATTTTATTCAAGACTTTTCACTGTGTTGTCAATTAAGACTCAATAGACTTACTCATTCAAAATTTACGGGATCGTGTTTCGGTATCGTTGCAAGACTTACGAGGATTCTATAGTTTGTTAATGTGCTTTTCGTTCTTTTATTTTAATTATCGCTCTGTTTTAAAGTCTATGTGTCTGTGATGTCGAGTACATTTCAAACTACCAAGCGTGGTTGTGAAAAGTCCCACTCGTACAGTATATATCATGATATATAAGTAAATAATGATATATCAGTAAGCCATCGATTACCCCCAAGTAAATCTTACAAAGGGAAGAATGCTGGATCACCATCGATTATAGTGAAATTTACAAGGCGAGTTGTCAAGGATCGTCTGTACGGAGCGAGGAGGAATTTGAGGGACAAAACAACTCTTGATCTTGATACCCCGCGGAGAACAACATATATCTGGCAGAGAGCCTCACTGAGAAGAATCGGGAGCTGTTTAAGGAGTGCCTTACAGCAAAGAAGGATATGAAGTTCAAGTTTATTTGGACTAACAATGGTAAAATATTCCTGCGAGAAGACAAGGACACCCAAGTGTTCTATATCAAGAGCAAGGATGATCTTGTAAAGATCCAGATACTGGATCCATCCAGGATAGATAAGTAACTAAGTTATGCACATCACATTTATGATTGCTTAATGCATTGCTCTAAATGTTCTGATAGTGATGGCAATAGTGCCTCCCAAGTTACTGCCAAGGCCAATGAATTATCTCAGTCCCATCCAAGATGAAGTATTACTTCTCCTGTTGGGAGTAATATTTCTCATCTCACTGGCCTTGATGCTGATCTAAACATGCCTACAGATGATATTTTTTCATATTATAGCACCCATGACTTTCATAGCAATTATGACATAGCTGAGTGTTTTTCCAGTGGTGAAACCTTTTCAGTAATCAATTGTAATATCAGAAGCCTTTCGGCAAATTTTGATAGCTTGGTAGATATGATTTCAGAATTATATTTTCCATTTTCTCTGATTGGCTTAACTGAGACAAAAATTAAGATAGACCAATCACCTATATCAAACACTGATTTGCCCGGATATTCTTTTATTTCCCAGCCTAGTTGCTCTAATGCTGGGGGTGTTGCTTTTTATATCTCTAATAATATAGACTTTACTATCCTGCCTGAATTTACAAAAACTACTGAAGATTTTGAAGCCCTGTGGATTGAAGTACAGAATACCTGCCACTCCAATTTACTTTGTGGTGTAATCTACAGGCATCCAAATGGTGATCTGAATAAATTTACAGAATATCTTAGCTCGACAATTGAGAAAATAAACCGTGGTAGTAAATTGTGTACAGTCATGGGAGATTTTAATTTGGATCTCTTGCATGTACAATCCCACAAAGAAACTGATGATCTTCTCAATATTTTAGGTTCATCCTACTTTCAACCCCAAATATTGCAACCAACAAGAATTACGGATCACTCAGCAACTTTAATTGACAATACATTTTACAATTCTTTAGAACACTTTACAATAAGTGGAA
The DNA here is from genome assembly GCA_030867875.1 of Actinernus sp. WN-2022. NCBI lineage: Eukaryota > Metazoa > Cnidaria > Anthozoa > Actiniaria > Actinernidae > Actinernus > Actinernus sp. WN-2022. Next base: position 29,035,111 of record JAOWCC010000577.1, read on the forward strand.
ATATAGTATATGACCTCTCTGACCATTTACCTAATTTCTTAATTTTCAACAAATTTGCCTCGCTTCCATGCAATGTTAAACTATATAAAAGAGATTATTCTACTCTTGACCAGCAGGCTTTGATTAGTGAGATCCAATCAATAGACTGGCAAGATGTATTTGCATCTGATTCTAATCCTACTACTATGTTCAGTTCTTTCTACTCAGAAGTTTCCAGTGTCATAAATATACACATACCAGTGAAACAATTATCTAGGAGGGAGCTGAAACTGAAATCCAAACCATGGATAACCCCTGCTTTAAGAATGTCTATACATGTTAAAAACAATCTATATAAGAAATATATTAAGACTAAATCTATTTACTACCATACCAGATTTAAATTTTATAGAAATAAATTAAATCATTTACTAAAGATAAGCAAAACACAGTATTATAACCAATATTTCTTTGATAATATTAGTGATGGGAAAAAGATATGGAAAGGCATCAAACAGATAATACATTTTAAGCCTACTACTAGCCAAAAGTTTATTAAAATTTCAGTAAATAACAAAGAAATTACTGACACTAAGCATATTGCTAATGCATTCAATAACTATTTTGCTAATGTTGGAAAAGAGCTAGAAAATGAAATACCTAGAGTGAATAAAAGCCCTGTGGAATATCTCCACAGGCCAATAAGCAACAGCTTTTATATTTTTCCCACCACAAGTTATGAAATAGAAGATGAAATATCTAATTTAAAAAGTGGAAAGGCTGTAGGCCCATTCAGTATTTCTATTGATATACTCAAACTTCTCAAATCTGTTATCTCTAAACCATTAGAGATTCTTTTCAATATTTCATTTTCAACTGGCATAGTCCCTACTGATTTTAAACTAGCAAATATTATTCCAGTATATAAAAAGGGATCACAAACTTGCCTGTCCAACTATCGTCCAATTTCTTTGCTTTCTATAGGCTAATAGGCTAATTAAATTCCTAGAAAAATGTAATATATTCTTTAACAAGCAATTTGGATTTCGATCCAAACATAGTACAGATCATGCAGTTCTCTGTATAATAGACAAAACTGACAGAGAGCAATTGATAATCGAAACTACTCCTGTGGAATATTCCTAGATTTTAGCAAAGCATTTGATACCGTCAACCATAATATTTTGATAAAGAAACTGGAGCATTACGGTATCCGAGGCATAGCCAAAGAATGGTTTATTTCGTATCTCAGCAATCGACGACAAGTTGTCTCAGTGAACTCAGTTACATCATCACAGTGCAACGTGACATGCGGAGTTCCACAGGGCTCTTTTTGCTATATATAAATAACTTTAATAATAGCTCAAGTTTGTTTGACTTTCACCTGTTCGCTGACGATTCCAACCTATTTTGTGAACATAAAAATATTTCAGAACTTGAAGCAACTATAAATAATGAACTAAGTAATGTCCAGACCTGGCTATGTGCTAATAGATTATCTCTTAACATAGAAAAGTCAAATTATGTAATCTTTCATCCACCACAAAAGAAGGTACAAAGTCTTAATTTCAAGCTTAAAATCAATGACAGACAGTTAAAGAGAGAATACTGTATCAAATACTTAGGCATAATGATAGATTCTAATCTTAGTTGGAAAAAGCATGTTGACTGTGTTGTGAAAAAGATTAGGAGAAGTGTTGGAATCCTCAGCAAAATCCGCCATTATGTTCGGGAGTTAGCCAAGAGACTTTATTAAGTTTATATTATGCCTTAGTATATCCTTTTCTGATTTATGGATTGATTGTCTGGGGAAATACCTACGAATCTACTATCAATCCAATATTTATTTTGCAAAAAAAAACTGACCGTGTTATTACATTCTCAAGTTTTGATCATCACTCTAGCCCTCTATTTAAGAGGGCATCCATGTGAAAACCATGCACCCTGAAAAAATGAGTCTACATGGTACATCTCAGATTTTGTTCATATTTTGCACATATGTTACTATTGGCCTGGCATTAGACTTGGTAGAATATTTTGGAAAAATTCCAAAAACTGTAAGAGATATGGGGGTCAGTACGAACTGTCTCGGTTTGAGGGGTATTTCCACTATGTATTTTTAGTCATGTTTACAGAATATTTTTGAACAAACCATATAAGCTATATACACAAAACGTTTCTACAGCATAAACACGACCAATTGCAATTTAATTATGATATAAGTGCCAACAAATATTCAGTATTCAAGGAGTAAGGCTTTCATGTACAAGTGACTTCCGAAATTATTTTTCAAAAAGTCAAATTTTTGGGTAAAATGACATTCGAATACTATCGATGCGGCGAAATTGTAGAAGATGAGAGAGTTATTATTTTGTAGATCAGTCATTTGGAAATACAACTGGGGACTAAAAAGTTTGTAAAGTTTATTCAGCTTAGGAGCAGTGAGGCCAAAGTAACATACTCCCAACGCCCGGGTCCAACGTAAATAAACAATCAACATATATACCAACATATATACCAGAGTGGGTAATTTATATTGAAATATTTATGAATCTCATGAAACAGAACTGAAAATAATCATGATGCACTACTTAATACATCTACATAATTTTGTTTGCAAAACTTTAATTTTTTCAAGCTGATTATAGGTTAAAATTACCCATGATGCACCTGATATATGTAACTGTTATGGGGTCAAATGTTTGCATACATTCATACACAAGGTCACAACAATGAATTATAAATGATTTCTAACATCCCGTGCATATATCCTGTATATTCACACGACCCACATACGGCCATCCCAATAAAATGTTCCGTTTCCAATCGCCAGACCGACCCAATTTTTTTTGGAAAAGTTAACAAAAATACAAAGCTTGACATTGACCCAATTTTTGGGAAAATTTAAAAAAAAAAATTTGAAGAACATTCTTTCAACTACACCTCTTTTCCTAGCTCTCTACGTATTTGCATTTTATTGGGATGGCCTAATCAGCTGTGTCGGTGCTGAACTGGAGCGCAGTGCCATCCTGGAAAGCGAAGTTCAGAAATGTCTATCTTAGAAAAGGGTTCAGAAAACATCTGGGTGAACGATGAAACATATTGTGTGGATCGTGACAGACTTTATCCAGACCTGAATTACGCTGGATTTACATATACATGTATGTGCGGGGCGCTTGTTCAGAGACACGGTAAGCCACGCAGTTTACAAGCATGAGTAGTTATGTTAGTTATCTTCCCATTAATGCGGCTGACCAACAAGCACTGAGGGTGGTCACTGCCAGATATTTGTTTAACGTCCAAAGTGGTTCCTTAGCGTCCTGTGATACACAGCTGCTGATGAATACGAGCGTCGTGAGATGCAATCTCGTTCCCAGAGCCCGCGATCATTTGACCAGCGCCAAGATACTGGCCAAAAGATCGCGGGTTATGAGAACGAGATTGCGTGAGACGGGACCGCCATTTTACGCGATCATCCGATCGAGGCACGAGGGATCGAAAAGGCGTAGGCGCGAACACTGCGCTTCTCTGTTTCTCTTAATGTTGCCTGGGTGGCTAATTGAACGAGCAGGAAGCATACAAATGTTTTGCTGCACGGGTGGATATACGAGGAAACGTTGTTGCCGAAAAAAAACTAACGAATGCGCACTGTGTCAAATTGTCTTGCCGGTGGGGTCTGGGTTTGTGTTGCTAAGAAACACATATGCTGTGTGTCACTGGAGCCTAGTAAACATTGTTTTCCTCTATAGCCAACGTGAAAACATTGTTGCGGAAGCAAATTTTGCCTCATCGAAACAAAAAAATGTCTTTGAAATGCTTCAGAAAAATGTTTTCCTTCCTGGAAGATTTTTTTTTTTTGCGCAAATTTTCCCGCGGACTTTGACTCGTTTTTACAGACAAATGTATGGAAAACTAAATCCACGATTGCATGCTTCCCAGAACAGCTACATCCCTCAAATTTCGATCAATTAATCTTTTACCTGGTATCTTAAGTTTGTATCTGAAGAATATTTCAGAAATTCGATTTTACGGATTTTATTTGTCATCGGATTCCCATACAAACACTGTATTTCGCGCCATGTTTACAACCCTTTCAAAATGTCGGAATTATAATAAACCGCGAACTGGTCTATTACCTTAAAACTGTAAAGAAATACGTTATTCTTTGTGTACGAGGTTTGTAGTTTCTCAGCTGTAGGATGTCCGGTGTCCGCGGGGAACAGGATATCAGGACACGTGACTTGTCCCTTTACGTCTGCGAGCGGGCGAGGCGGCGTGATTTTTTTTTTCACTTGTGTGGGTTGTTCTTTTATCTTTTGTTTTCCATATTGTTTTTTTTTTTTTATGCAACGAGCTCCGCTATAAAGAGATACGAGGACGACAGTAACAAATCGCATACAAGTGTATCACAGGCAGCTTTAAGCAGAGAGTGAGTTATTATGCACTAGTCTAAATCAACCCCCCCTCCCCCTCCCACCCTGTCCCGGGTTGGGGGAGGAGGAAGGGGGGGGGGGTTACTTTGACTAGTGCATTACCTAAAATCAAAAATGAATAAAATACCCTGTCTAGACAGTACAGTACAGGTGAAAATATTTATAGATTTTATGATAATTTACTTGACACGCGCCATCAACAACATCCGCGCCAAGTGCCAAGGCATTTCATACAATTCTTGGTAAGGGGGTCGGGACATGCCTTCAACGGTAATATAGTTGTTTTTCCCTGGTAACGCCGAGAAGATATGCCACATTCCCTCGTTGAATATACACAAAATGAGCACTTGATCAAGTCCAAATCCATCTCGTGGATAGGGCGGGAAATACACGTGCAGACGTTACACGCAGTTCCTGTCACGCAATTCTTGAGATATCATTATATCACTGAAGTGATTTCATCTATTTCGGTGATACCACATTTGATTTCATGGATTATACACACATTTTGGTATTTCAACGGAACGAACAGAATATTATGCACAAGATTGAAACAAATTGAGTCCGTAACAAGGTAGTAACGACATCAGAATGGCTTCCCGTTGCTGAATCTAAACGGTTCTAACTTGGCCAACTATTCGATGAGCATATAATAAAGGGCTTCCAAGAAAACGAAACCATTAGGGTTTTTTTATTATGAAAAGAAAACATCGTTTCTTTACAGAATAAAAACTAAAAACTTGAATAGAGAATCGGCTGAAGAACCTAAATACGACTGTACGTGCATTTCTACTTGTCACTCATTCACCCCGCTACAGAGGCTCGCAAAATTCAGAGTGACTCGCCGGATTAGAAGCTGTATTTAAAGCGTAGCGTAGTTTGAAATCCTCTATATATCATATTCAAAGAAAATTCATTGTCTTTGATCCAATCAAACAATTTTAAACGAAGATACTGCCATAAACTATGAGTACCTATTTTTCAGCTTTGACTCCGTCAAACTCGACAATAATTCAGTCACTTTAGACATCTGCATATCGGGTGATGGACTTGGTCACCCTTCAAAACTAAAATAATATTGAAAATGAATGTGCATTCGAATTCTTAAAGCAATTATTGGCAGAAAATATGTGAAGTTCACCGTATTTTCGATTTTAATCGGAAAAAAATCGCCGTGTCGCCATATCGTCGTTTGTTTAATAACTGAACATTGCGGATTTTGAGAGTGCGTAATCTCTAACCCAGCATTAACTTTACAGAGATTTTTTTTACCAGATGCAAAGATCTATTGTAAGTCAATCTAGGAATATTTCTAAATTCAAAGAAAAGAAGGCCGCAACTCTGCAAACGGCCATTGCCAGACAGCATTTATCGGGTTTTAAAAAGACCTATTAAAGTAGCGTTAAATAAAAATTCGACAGAAGCGACAAAATATAAATAAAATTAGTTGATTTTGGTTTTAATATGCTGACGGGACTTAGTACTAAAGCAGGTAAAAATATTATCTTTCTACTTAAAATCATTTGCGATTGCGACATGTTACAACATAAGGTATATTTTGCTCTGATTTTGAGCATTTCAGGGGGTCAAACAGTTTGATTGTCATATCTCAAAGGCCTTTTACATTTCAGCCAAACTATTTCACATGGGACATTAGCTAGTTAAGATATAAATGTGTGCCAAGTTTAAAGGAAATCGGAGAGGTGCACTGTAGACTCGTCTGCATGGTTTTCACATGGACCCTCTCTTAAGACTCTTGAAATAATTAAATTCCTTGATCTCGTTACTTTTCTTATTGCCATCTTCATGTATAAATTTCATAATCAGCTATTACCCTCTGTGTTCCAGTCTTTTTTTCACTAAAGTAGATAAGATTCACAGTTATAATACAAGGCACGCTGCAAAACAGTCTTACTATCTTCCTAAAGCAAGAACAAACTATGGAAAATTTAATATTCGATTCCAAGGCCCCACTGTATGGAATTCCATTAATGAAGACATAAAGCTCTCCACTATTTCATCATTTAAGGCAAAACTAAAACAGACCTTTATTACAAGATATTAGTTAAATTCTCTTCACATAAATGACATTGAGATAATATCACTGTTTTGCAACCAATTACTATAATTTCAGTGTGATAGTTGTTTGATATTTTCTCAGTTTTTCATATTAATAATTATATTAAGTGAGTAGTTTACTGGTGTGATTTTTGCTATTTGTCCTATTATGCTTTTTGTGTGTTGTGTATGTGTGTGTAAATGAGTGCCCGCCCAAAAATATAATCTTCAATATACAAGCTGACAACCTGGCATTTTTAACCTTTAGGTTATTTCGGGTTGCCAGTACCCTTGTACTTTTTAAAACAAAATAATAAATGTAGCATTCAATTTATAGGGTAATAAAAGAAGATTGTTGTTGTTGTTGTTGGCTTCCTGCCGAGGTCAAATCATATTCGAAGCATCCGGGGGAAATTCATGGTTCGATTGTGTTAAATAATGAAATTCGTTACCCGGCCAAAGCGCATGTCTACTTCCTTCATGAAACAAATAAACAACGAGAGCATTTTACTTCGACAAGCTACTAGTTCGACAAGTCCAGAAGCTACGCTCAGCAAGTCAACATTTACTCAAGGTTCCGAAGTATCAGTTGAAATCATGGACTCCGAGCTTTTTCGGTATCTGCTCCTATTTTATGGAACTCATTACCACTGGAAATGAGGTCTATTGCAAATTCTTTTAATTCTAGTGTTAAAACAAGTCCTTTTAATTCAAAGCTTTTGGTATATTATATGTTGCCAAGTATTTAAGCCATTATTATTATTGTTATTATTATTCAATTTTCTTTTTGGTATAAAATAGGGAATTACTTGTAAAACGATTGCATTATTGCGTAACATTTTTAGTAAGTTGGTTTTTAATACTTGTTGTATTGTAAAGCGCTATAGGACTTTAGCGAATAGCGCTACATAAATCGATTATTACTATTAGCTTTTATTTATGCGCCCGTTGATAAAGAAACTCATAACGGTTAAGCAAACTCATAAGGTTTGCTCAACTGGCAATTTGCTGATTTTAATTGCCATGTAGTGGCACTCGATCTCTTCAGCAATCAACACTAGTTTCATAGTTGTTTTGTTTGCACAAGGATAACACAGGTAGCCCGAAAAAACAGAGGGCATATATTTTGCACTTATTGTTACTTACTTTAAGCCTTCATCATTTATCTATTTAATATTTTTATATGACTTGTATATTCACTGTATGTGTACTATGTGAGTAGTATATACAATAGCGGTTCTGGCGCACATCCTTATTTAAGCCTTTTTTCTCCCATCGTATATCCCTACTCCGCTAAAAAATCGTTGAAATTTGTTTCAATTCGCCTCCCCATATAAGCCCCCGCAGTCCCACGGATGGCCCCACCCACCTAATTAGATCTAATTAGAGATACGTCATTCTAATGTATATCTGAGATACCGAATTATATGAAAAAATGCGCGGCGAGAATTTATGTAGTTGGTTAAAGGTTGGAGAGCAAGCATTCTGCAGCAAGTCGTGCATAGGTACATATTGTAGGACCCATTTATATAAAATAAGGCAGGGAAGGCGGATTCCAACACCTTGTCGCGGGTGCGGAAAGGGAACTCAGAGCACTTTTTATACTTGTGTTGGGTGCGGCTCTGTGTTACTACGCGTAGAACTATCCAGGAAGGAAAAGGCAGCAAGGCGGCAGTTCTTAGAAGTACTGCAGGAGCTGCTACAGATTCGAAAACCCACAGGGATACGTGTGAAACATGGCTGCTCAGAATTCCCCACTAGCATTTGAACGCACTAAATGGGTCATTGGTAAGTTCTTACGAGGCTGGCAGATGGATATTCCAGAGGGTCACGAATTTGGTGCCGACCCAATGGCCTTCTTAGATGGTGTACGTCATATAATCCACGAAAAGCTAGAGGAAGAGATTGTCGATCTAAAGGGGGTAAAGTTCCAGCTAGCCTTGAGAGTACAGCTACTAAAGTACAAACTCGATGGTAGTGAAGAATCCATCGACGCAATACTTCGCCACAAGCAGGAGGCCGTTTTACAAGTCCATGAAATCGATTCCGCGCTAGATAAGTCTTTTCCAACGATCCAAGAGACCCTAGAGAAATGGACACATAGAGGCTCAGGTTGGGTGGTAGACCGAGTAGTTCTGCTTTGGCTCGACATAGCGCGATACCAACCACTACGAGGAGGCTCGTACATTCCACTACCTAAAGAAGTCCAAAACAAGAAGGCTGTGATTAATGTTCAAAATAAGGGTGATAACTGTTTTCGTTGGACACTCCGATCAGCACTGTTTCCAGCCGTAAAAGACCCACAGAGACCATCTAAGTATCCTATAGAGGATGATCTAGACTTTAAGGGAATCGATGTGCCAACCCCCATATCACAGATTTGCAGGTTTGAGAAGCAAAACAATCTTGCAATCAATGTCTTCGGCTGGGAGAAAGGTGTGGTTGTCTACAGGATTAGCAAACAATGTGTAGACACCCGCCACATTATAGATGAATCCGGAAAGATTAGCATTATAGATAAATCCGGAAAAATTAGCAAGAAATGTGTGGACACCCGCCGTATCAACATGCTGCTCATAGAGAAGTCCGGAAAGTATCACTACACTTGGATCAAGGATTTGAATCGCCTCCTATTCGATCAGAGCAAGTACGAGCACCGAAAACACTTCTGCGAGAGGTGTCTCCACGGATACTGCAGAGAAGATCTACTCGAAAAACACATTCCAGAATGTAAAGGTATAGGACAGACAGCAGTGAGAGTTGAGATGCCTGAAGAGGGTAAGAACAAGCTATCCTTCCAGAACTGGTACAAACAGATGAAGGTTCCCTACGTCATTTACGCCGATTTTGAGGCATTGACCACTAAGATCGAAGAACCAGAGCCGACAGCAGAGCTGGCACCAGAACTGCGCAGCAGCACCCAGAAAACTCAACTACATGAGGCTTGCGGATTCGGCTACATCGTGGTGAGATGTGATGGCTATACAGAGACTCCAGTCGTCTATAGAGGGCCCAATGCTACAGAAATGTTCCTGGAGGCAATACAACGAGAAGAACAAAAAGTTGAAGCGGCTCTATCTAGACGTAAAGCCCTATGCATGACTCCAGAGGACAGCATAGCCCACCGAAGTGCAACAATTTGCCACATCTGTCAGAAATCTCTTAATGGGGATTCAGTTCGCGATCACTGCCATATCACTGGAAAGTATCGTGGAGCAGCACACAATGCCTGTAATCTACTCCTGCGGATAGACCCAAAGAAGACCATAATACCAGTAGTCTTCCATAATTTGCGGGGATACGATTCTCATCTATTAATGCAGTCTATTTCCAAAGTAGAGGGGCAGATAAATTGCATACCAAATAACATGGAGAAGTACATTTCATTCTCCCTAGGGAAACTGCGATTCATCGACAGCGTTCAGTTTTTGCTATCCTCTCTTGCTCAGCTAGTATCGGCTAAAAACCCGGAAGGATTCCAAATCATAGCCAGATACGAGCAAGACGAACATAAGCGCGGGCTTCTTCTACGCAAGGGCGTCTACCCATACGAATACATGGACAGTTGGGAGCGGTTTCAGGATGAGCTACCGCCGCGCGATGCTTTTTATAGCAAGCTTTCTGATGAAGGAATCTCAGATGAGGACTATACTCACGCACAGAAGGTTTGGGCTGCATTCGATTGTCAAACTATGGGAGACTACCACGACCTATATCTTAGAACCGATGTACTTTTACTCGCAGATGTGTTTGAAGGCTTTCGAGCGACATGTATGCAAAATTATGGATTGGACCCAGCTCACTACTATACGAGCCCTGGTCTATCGTGGGATGCATTGCTAAAGAAGACTGGTGTAGAGCTTGAGCTGCTCACAGACTACGATATGCATCTTTTCATCGAGAAAGGGATGCGAGGCGGCATTTCGATGGTCAGTCGACGCCATGCAAAGGCCAACAATCCATATGCGGCAGAATACGATCCAATCAAGCCCACTACGTACATACAGTATCTGGATGCGAACAACCTATACGGATGGGCTATGAGCCAAGCGCTACCAACAGGAGGATTTGAGTGGTGCGACGTAGAAAAGCTACAGACTATCGACCTCGACATCGCGTCGTATGTAATCGATATCGAGAAAGATGCGGACAAAGGTTATATCCTTGAGGTCGACCTTGAGTATCCTCTAGGACTCCACGACGCTCACAACGCGTATCCACTAGCCCCAGAGCGTATGAAAGTCCAGAAAAAATGGATGTCAGAGTACCAATGCGGACTACTAGGTGAAAAAGTATTCCCAATCGAAGTTGAAAAGCTTGTGCCCAATCTATTCGACAAAGAACGCTACGTCCTACACTATAGAAATCTACAGTTATATCTTTCTCTTGGTATGAAATTGAAAAAGGTGCACCGAGCACTACGATTTGACTAAAGTCCTTGGATGGAGCCATATATACGTATGAATACGGATCTTCGTAAACTGGCTACAAGCAATTTCGAGAAAGACCTCTACAAGCTGATGAACAACTCAGTATTTGGTAAGACAATGGAGAATCTGCGTAAGCGCGTAGATGTTAAGCTGGTGCGTGCAAGAGAGGAGGACAAGCTTCGACGGCTGATATCAAGCCCAACATTTGCTAGATCAAATATCTTTGATGATGGCCTCGTAGCACTACACATGCATAAAAGCAGGCTCGTACTTAACCGCCCAGTTTACGTTGGTATGAGCATTCTAGACCTATCCAAACACCTGATGTATGATTTCTATTACAACCAACTTAAGCTCCAATATGGTAATAAATGCGAACTGCTATACACAGACACAGATTCGCTATTGCTTGAGATCCAAACAGAAGACGTCTACGACGACATAGCCAAAAATGCAGACCTATACGATACGAGTGATTACCCAAAAAACCATCCACTATACGACACTACCAATAAAAAGGTTCTTGGAAAGATGAAGGATGAGTGTGCAGGAGTTGCCATCGTAGAGTACGTTGGACTTCGACCGAAGATGTATTCGATTGTATGCGCAGACACTAAGGAGATTCGCAAGGCTAAAGGAATACGGAAGTACGTTGTGAAGAAGCACATTCGACACGAGCAGTATAAGGAGTCTCTTTTCGATAGGAAGACCTTCAGACATGGAATGAATATGCTGCGAAGCATTGGGCACCAGATCTATGGTCTGCGAGTTAATAAAATCTCCCTTTCACCACTGGACACAAAACGTTGGATTTCTGAAAATGGAATCGATACATTAGCCCATGGCCATAAAGATATATGTTTGTTCCAAAACGAACTAGCTTAGGATCCCATTCGGAGGTAGTTCGGTATCAAGTGGTACGACTTGTATCTCTTCACGCACGAATCCACGCGTTGGTAGTTGCCGAGCAACATTCGAAACCTGCGGAGCATACAAATGATATAGGACTGGCTGACCCGAAGAAACCATACTACGCGAAATGCTATATGTTTTCAAACTCCATATAGGATCGGTAGCACGCTTTCGTCCACCTTCTAGCTCACCAGGAGCGTATAGATATCGAACACTGACATCGAATGGAAGTCTTTCCTCTTTGAGCCCAACTAGACGTATCCGTTCGTCCCGAGCCGGCACGGGTTCTGCTGGGTTCGATTCGATTTCGTTTTTGGTAATTGCTATGGATGGTTGTTTTCCTGTCAAACGCGTAGCTTCGTTGTTTAAAGCTTTTACGACCGCAGGTAGACGAGACACCCATTCGACAGATCTATCATCCTTCCCCTGCGAAGTAAGTACCATCTCCTGAGCATATTGGTATCCAAACAATCTCTCAGCTAAAGTACGATTAAATCGTTCGACGATTGCTTGATCCCGGTGAATATCCACACGACCACGACGTACGGAAACTTCATGTTTATCTAGTAGCGAAGACATTGCACCCATAAATTCACGTCCTGGATCGACTTGTAAAAGTTTTGGCCATGTTAGTGGACTTCGCTTATATATTCGTTCGAATGCCGCAGCAACTTCTTTAGATTCTTTAGTGGCTAATGGTTCGGCTTCTTTGTATCTGGATGCTACGTCCACGATCGTCAGCGCATACTTATATAGCTTTCTTCCACGTCCAGGTCGATCGTGAGGTAGAAATATCAAATCGGCTTGATGGACCTCATTTGGTGTAGATACATTGAATTTAGGTCGTGGAACGTATTTGGGGGGTGGTAAATAGATCTGCCATATAGCTTGTTTTTCTAGCCACATCCGAGTCACATCTTCAGATATGTTTGTCGAATTGGCAAGATGTTTAATGGCTGCTAGTCCTTTCCAATAACCCTCCGGACTATAGTATCGTAAACTTAGTTTAGTGTCCATTAATATGTACATACATATATGTGCATACACATATGTGCATTCTAAGCTTCAATAAGCAGAAAAGTTACTACCTATTAGTCGCATTTTATGCGGAGTAATTACCTAGTAATACTCTAGTAATACTCTAGTAATCTAGTAAGTGATCTAGTAATCTAGTAAGTGATCTAGTAATTACGTTAATCGTAAAAAAGCTCGTTTTTTAAAGCATAGCTATAACCAATTCTCATAAGAATTTAGTGGCAACGTATCCAGTCGCGAATACACTACCACCTAAGGCCACCAATTCGGCAGTTTTCCTCGAATTAGATGGTCGATAATAATCTGAGAGTTTAGGCTCTTCCAGTTTCATTTGTAATATATGATATATATGGAGTTTTCGCATTGCATCGATTCTATCTTTAAGTCCAACGTGTGCGTTATTTTCTTTCCAGTGGTTCCAGGTGGCTTGTGCTTCTAGTCGTTTTTCTCGATTTTTCTCATAGGTTGTAATAGCGGCATTTGCCTTCTCCTGAGCTTTATCATGTCTTACCATCTCTGCGGCAGCAGCATTAGGCCCGCTAGTTGCTTTTTCTATTTCGTGTGCGGCAATACTAGCGGCAGCACTAGTTATGGCGAAGACAAATCCCATAAATATTATTGATGCCATGGCTTCGAAGGCGAGGTAGAGTCGCCCCTATTACTCAGCAGGCTTCCAATACCCTTTGTCCTTTAGGTATTTCTTAGCTGCAAGGCCACCAGTTAGAACCGCTATCCACTTCACGAAGTTCAAAATACTAGATGAAGGATCGTTAGTCAAAGGCTCTTTGATTGCTTTTTTTCCGACCCAACCGATACCTGCCGCAAGCCCAGTCAATATAGTAGCTTCCTGTATTGTGTTCATAAGTTCTTTAGCCATCTTATTGGAACAACGCTTACATCACCGGCCAATGTTGGACGTTGCATATGTGTCTACAGCGTGGCTTCAAATGCTATATCATACCTTGAGTTTTTAGGTTACGACCTTTTGGGGTTTCTTTGGTAGCGGCAGCTGAGCTGTCTGTGGCGGCAGCAAAGCTGCCATTGAAGCTGTGGTTAACTCGTTGCGTTTGTTTGTATTGCTCATACTGATAGTACAAACCCACAAATGCTATGCTTACCCCAATTACAGCAAGTGTGGTATTAGTTGATATCAAACTTGGCTTATCGGTGGCAGCAAAGCTGCCATGACTGTCTACCTGCGCCTGCGTTGCCGCCTGCGTTGCCGCCACATTGGCGATATTTTCTTTCCTTCTTTGCGCTATGAGTTTGCCTGCAGCAACTCGTTTTGGATTTGGTGGGGGTTTTACTGGTTCTTTCGTGATGGGATCATTTCGATCTTCGGAATGGGTATCAATTTCCATCTCGTTAAGAGTAATTACTTAGTGGTTGAGGTAACTTCAATACGTTAATTACGCTAAAGATTCTTAAAATTTGAATATGCCTCATGTACTTCATCGATTTGTGGGGCATCCACTTCATATTCGCTGACTTCGGCATCCTGTTCCGCCTCGGAGTCCTGTTTAGTGGGCATAGAATGGTTAACAACGTGACAAAGGGCACTAGTTAGTGCTACAAGTGGACCTGCTTTGTAGGCCAATCGGCCAGCCAGTGCAGATAGCTCGTTTCGGACTAAGCGGTCTTTCTTTAGAGCTTTCAACAGCCTTCGTTGTTGTCGAGAATCTAGAGGCCTCACATATGCGACTATACAAGTTGCTAGACTTAGTGCTCTATCCACTAAGCAGTCATTTATTTGCTTTGCTAAGACGGCTTGGTATCTACGATATAGGCGTTCTATGTCTTTATCAGGTAACTTAGAAATGTCCCCAAGAGAAAAATTATTCCCTAGATATTCTTTTGTCGTACCAGTCACGGCTAGAATAGAAAGAGCTTCCCTATGTTCGATGATTTCTATGCTACGATGAAAGATTGCTGCCGCTTCATCGGTGGTAGCGCAGTGTAGCGGCAGCTTGCTGCCTTCGAAGCCGCTAGCTCCGATGGCAGCTTTGCTGCTGCTAGCCTTTGGTGGAGGACCTGTCACATCTATTTTGCCGGATTCAGTTAGTATGTTCATTAATTCATCATCAAAATCTTTATCCATCTTACTTCAACGTATTGTGACATACCATAGGTGAAGGTATCTCTAATACGGTTGAAAAAGGATGTCGCAAACAGAAACATATATGTGCGAACTTAGTCTCAAGTTCTGAAATGAATAGCTTCTTATCATCTAAGGATATGCTAGCGCCGTAGTCATCGAATAGATCCTTCAATCCCGGTGCGCTTGCGATGCGAAATGCCACAATGATTGCGCAATTCTCGCGAAAGTTCTTACATATACTCTTTTGTGTTTGTGATGAGGCCCAAATCGAAATACCAATGTGGCGTGCAGAAAAGGCTAAATCGGATATCTTATTGGTCCTTCCCTTAACATCCTTGCTTGCCGCACAATCATCAAGGATAATAAGCGTATTCGTTCCTTCGAAAAAACATGCACAGTCGCCTAGGGTTGCATCAATGTCATTCTGAGAAGGCGCTAGGACAATGTAACGAGGATCTCCCTTACCAACGCCTTTATAGGTTTTATTGTTAGCATAGGTGAGACAAATTAATACAATATATTCAAATTTAAAACGAAATGGACCTCTCAATTGATCAACTATGAACTGAGTCTTTCCGCAGTTTGTGGGGCCAATTATGAGTGCGTTAAAGGGAATTTGATCTGTCAATGTGTCCATGGTAATGAGTACATTAACGAGTACGTCAACGAATACGTTAATGATAAACATTTTGTAGCATTCCTTGTTCAATAGTTGCTTGTGCATCAGAAAGCACGAATATGTGCATGTTCACCTTACCTGAGCCTCCACTGCGATGAATCCTAAGGCGAATGGATGCTCCAGCATCTTGTTGGGCTAAGCCATCTCCATGAACTATACTGGTTTGAGAAGTGCGGCAATCGATGAGTGCGGCAAACTTGTTCTCAAAGAACTTCTTATGCGTCATCGATGTAGCGGCGGCAGCCTCTCCGAAACGCGGGACAAACCAATTCTTCGCTGACTTCCATAAATCCTTTGGTAGCATCCCAAAAGAATATAGAGCGTTAGGAATGCCATTGACGTGTACCTCGACCTTGGTGATTCCTGGATTTACGAATTTCTCACTATCTCTAGTGCCTGCCACATGAGGATCCACAAATAGAAGAAGAATGCCATTGAGAGAGAGACGAAGTACGTTTATGCTTTCAGATACGAGTGTGTCGGTTCCTAGATCGATCGAGACGGTTTTGAAGTACTCATAATGGTTATACAGAAAGGCTTTACCGCTGGCGTAGGTACTATTGGCCTGCGACGCAAGATCGAGACTTTCGATGACTTCATATTCTAGTTCAATGTTCGATAGTTTGTACGTTCCTACTTTCGTACTGTCGGATCCGACTATGACGTCTATGGCCGGTGCCAGTGTCAAATGAAATGACATCTTATCTCGAATCGCATGTGGATAAAAGACACCATGGGTTGTGATAACTTCATGATCAATAGGTATCTTATATACGCTACCGTATGCCGCTAGTGTCGCATTATCAGCCGCATTAGACTTAGATGCGTTACTGGCCTTTGAACGAAGTTTGTTCACATTAGCAGCTTGAATGCCCCGCTCTACGCTATTCTCTCGTTCTACCTCAGATAGGTATAGATCGCTATATACCTGTAGTAGATCGGGTCGACTTAGATCTTCTAATCTAGTAGTTCCCATCCATACGACTCGCTTTGAGAATATGCAACGTCCAACGTTGGCCACCAAATAGTTGTCGGCATGACCCCCGGATAGAGTGATATTGGCACTAAGGGCTAGACTACCAGGTACTAGAAGTCTATTTTCGCCTAACGTAGGAACATTAACAATTAAAGTTTCCCCCGGATTGGCTGATGAAGGAGTGAAAGTTACACGATGGAACACACGACTGGCTTTAAGAGATCTACCTTCTCTAGGAGAATAGTCAGGATGGAGCTTCGTCGATATCATGATGTTTGTTTCACAATTGAATACGTTTTGTTCCACAATTGAATACTAATAGTATATCACATATCAAGTGTTCAATATGGCAGAACCTTTAGACTTCGATCCTATATCTGAAGAAGGTAGAGCCGATGTGAATGATCTTACTGCCGAAGAATGGGCGGAGATTAGACCTGATGATGGCGAGGCAGAAATGGATTGGTGGAATAGAGCTAAGCATAGCTTCAAAAATACGACGAAAAACATACGCGATAGGCTATGGAAAAATCGTAGTAACTGGGGAACCAGTTCGGCTGAGTATATAGAATTAGTCAATCAAGGTGATGATGCGGAAACGCAATTTACGGCAGGCAGTAGCGGCAGCGGAGCTACTACTGCGGAAACGCTATTTGAAAGACTGGAAAGACGGACTGAAAATGCACAGGACCAAACCACTATAAAGTTTCCAAAAGCAGATCCAACGAAGTTCACTGCTAGTTTGGATGACTATGATAGGGTCGTGATAAAACTCAATCGTAAAAATGCTGGACCATACTTACTGTCGGATGCCGTAGACACTCCCAACGCATTACCGAAAACGCTTAATAACGCTCTTGGACCTACTGCGGAAAAGGAGATTAGTATGAAAGAGGATATGGCCACCGAAAAAGATAAACAAAAGGCCGATGAAATAAAAAAGATGGATTCATTAACTAAGGGAACTCCAGAATATGAAGTGGCAAAGAATAAAGTAGCAGCACTAGAGGATCAGAAACAGGAGATCGAGGAAGAAATAGAAGCCATCAAAGATCGTATGTCGTTACGAGACCGCATAAAAGCCATCTTCAAGAAACATGGATTTACAGTGATTGGATTGTTAGCTGTCGCTGGTGCCGTAATTGGTACTGTCGTTAGTATATTGACAAAAGGCTTGGCTTCCGTTGCTAAGGGAGTTGGTGGTGCTTTGAAGGATCTTGGAAAAAAGTTGGCTAACGTGCTACCTGCGGCGATAGGCGCTATTGCGAGTTTCATATTCCGTACAGCTGGAGAAGTTTTCGGCTTCCTTACCAAGAATGCCTGGATACTCATTGTAGCTGTGGTCATATTCCTAGTAGAGCAATATAAATCGTCGAAACGTCAGCGCTAACGAAATATCATCCATGAGGCTACGCCGGCCACAATACCCACGATTGCTAAATTGGTTTCGTGATTCGTTGGCGATGCGCCGCGACTTTGTCGACTGTGTGGTGTCGTATCAATCGTAGCGGCCGTATCAGTAGTGGCTCCGCTGTCTGTAGCAGGTTTATTCGTCTTTGTTTTCGAGCCTTCCATGTGGACTGGTGGTGGTGGTTTTTCATCGAGGTTGATACTATCATTTATTCCTAAACTTAGGCCTGGCTTATTCGACATTTTCAGGTAGTTGTTATAACCGACTATACTCTTTTTATTGATATTCATATTGCTGGGTATTAACATACAACCCTTAGCAATTGCTAGGTCGAGACGAGAGTTCGTGTCATTCAGAGCTTTGTTATATTGCACTAAACTATCCCAATCCTTTTCCATGATGGTATCTCTAAGCAGTTTTTTGAAGTCTTCTTGGACACCGGGGGACAAGCCTGGCGACCCTACGATCGGGACAGTTCCCACACCCTGGGCTCCTAGGATACAAAACACGTAGACCTTTACGGATGCATTAATTCGGACTACCCCAGCCTTAGTCAGCCCCTTGCTCTGCTGCGGAACGAACCAATTGTGCTGCTTTTTCGCCATTTCGTCGCGATAGAACCGCGTCGGAATATCGAGTGGCCCACTCGTATCGAACCCCCACGACTTATCAGTAAATCTTGCTCGGCGCAGGGCGAAGTTAACTTTAATGACTCCAAACTCTCTCCTGAGCCTGTCGTATACGACGGAGTTCCATGGGACGTTGTCGTTCTTATTAAAGATGTTTTCTCTGGGGAGGGGGACTCCCAATTCGAACAGTAATCGCATGATTGTGTAGTACACGTGGAAGCGGTAAAAGCTACGGATGTAATCAGTGATTGGTGCGTCATCTGAAAGATGGTCATCGAACGACACTCCGCAGCCAGCCGTTGCGCACCAAACTACGAAACAGAATTGTTGCTGCCAATGCCTCATTGGTAGAGCATCTAACCATTCTGTCGCTTTCTTGGATTTATCGTCTTTGTCATCGTCGTCGTTGTCGTTAATGGTGTCAGTAGGAAAATCGAACCCCAGCCCTAGTAAGATATCTCGCGGCTCCGACATGAAGAAGTGATCCTTCGTTACGTAGATCTTGAGAATTCGCATAAAGGGGTCTATGTCTTTGGCGTCAATCTTCCAGGGAACTGCTGGAACTGGATACTTAAAATCAGTCCTTCTGAATGGAAGTGGAAAACCCACAACTGTCACATGTTTTTGCGTTGTCACGCGTAACGCTTCGTGTAGATGATTTCTGACATCTACTGGTATGAGACCACTTATATTCCAATGCTGCCCACCATCGTAAAACATGATCCTAGTCTCGTATGTAGACTCATCATGTATGTCGGATGCCGTTGTCCTAGCTGAGAACCTATCGAAGTCCGCGTGAGGATAATTTTCCTTAAAGGACGCGAAAGCCTTTGCATTGCGAGGTGCGATATAGTCACCCCAATCACCGTCGAAATGAACTCTGCCTTGGAGACTAGGCATGGTTTCTTATCCTTGGCGCCGGCCCAATCAATCCGTTCGATTCATCCGCTTGACTAATCTGTTTGATATTGATACGTATTAAAGTTATAACATATGTTAATATCGTGAAGTAAAGAACGTATGTTAATATCATATCGAAGTAAACTTCAGGCTTCAATATGGTAATATTAAATGTCACCACTACCTCGTCTGATCATACGGTCTACTTTCAAGAACCTATTTACATCCATAATATTTCTCTAATCGCGGTCGCTTTTGAGAACGGTTGGTGGAACCTATCAGAGAAAGCTTCATTCACTTGGAATGCCCCAGGCGAGATACGGATTCCTTATGAACTTAAGCCGGGGAATTACAATATAAACATCTTAATGGACGCCCTCAAACCCGCGGTTACTGCTGGTTTATTGGAATTCGTAGCCCACGATCATAGGAAGTTTTGGATTCTAAAAATTAAGAAACCAATCCTGTTCAGTAAGAATCTCTGCGATTTGTTTAATATCAAGGGTACTCCAGAAGGGGATAATGTGTCACTCAAAGTAGGAGAATACAAACTGGTGGTACAACTTCTTCACTATGTATATATCTATTGTGATGTGGTGGATCCTAGCTTCTCAATTCTTAATGGAAAGCAATCAAACGTGCTGGCTATCATTAATCTCGTGGGCCTTAGGTTTACAGAATGTACTTACAATCAATTGCTTCCCTTGCCCATACGATCTCTAGGGACAAGACGAAACAGCCTTCGCCTGACACTTAGAGACGAAGAAGGAAATATTATAGACTTCCGTGGTCGACCTATACGATACGTATTGAAGATTGAGTAAGTTATAATATATCGAAATGGCAAGCGATTCGATTCAACTACTTCCAACGGCACCACGTATTTATCCACCGCTGGCTAGCGGGGCTAGCGGAGATAATTTTCGATTGCAAACAGTCCGAGATACTCTTTCAGATATCGAAACTCAAGAAAAACACTATGAGGGTGTGCGTAAGAAATACGTCCGCGCACAAGGAATTGTCCATGGTGTCGCTGTGGTAGCAGGAGGTCTATCCGTATTATTTTCGGGTTCAGGACTAGCAGCAGCTCTAACTGGTTTTGGTATAGTGCTTGGTTTACCATTCGGTGTTATTGGTGGGGCCTGTGGGATGATTTCAGCAGCTACGACCCTTGAGGCTAAAAAGCTTGGAAAAAAGGTTTCTAAACATGAGAAAACCGCTATGTTAGCTAAAGCGAAAATTAATACGATTCGCGATCTAGTATCAAAGGCCCTTCGCGATGAAAATATATCTGACGTCGAATATAACCTAATCCTCGCTGAGGTAGATAAATACGAAACTATGAAGATTGAAATTCGTCACAAAACTTCGGCTAATTTAAGCCGAATGAGTGAAAAAAGGGTGGAACAAATTCGAGGCGAAGTCAAGCAAAAAATGCTAGAAGAAATGATAGCAAAATTGGGGTAAAAATTGACATCTCATATGAGAAAAGTGAGCGTGGGCGATATTTACGCTTTTCTAAGCGGTTCGTATAAATTAACTTGTATGTCGAGTTCGTATGCAAATTTCGAGACATAGCGTAGGCGGCGCTAATTAACATACGACAATTACTTAAGACATAAGTAGGATATTTTTCGCCTACGTCACTGTCTAGCATGTATAGCCCTCGCGGTTCGGCGCTGGACTGGAAGGAAAATGGAGGCCCTTTCAGTTCAGAGTTCGAATCCGTCTGGGGACTATACATGGTAGATCGGTTTGTGGGGGGTAAAAAGCCTCCAGCCCCCCACAAATCGTAGCGCGTCTGCCGATGTGGCAGAAGACGAACAAATACAGTACAAACAGTGTCAATCCTGGGTCGGGTGCTTGGGTAGAGCTTACAGATACTCGAATAGGGTTCCAAGGAGTGCCGGTTGTGCCTCAACCAGTTAAGACCAAATACAGTAGACCAAATACAGTAGACCGAATACAGTGGACCAAATACAGTAGACCGAATACAGTAAGCCGGGCCCGGTAATAAGCAAAAACCTCTCTAGGAACGAAAAGGCGAAGTAAGGAAAAAGGAGAAAGTGGGTTCCTAGAGAGGTTCTGGAGACGTCCAGAACTAGCAGCAGCTCTAACTGGTTTTGGTATAGTGCTTGGTTTACCATTCGGTGTTATTGGTGGGGCCTGTGGGATGACCAGAAATGGGAAAGAAGTGCTTTTCATAGCGAGCGGGGTGCCTATTTTACCGGTATCGAATATAGTCAATACTCTATGGTGATTTCGTAGACATCGAATAATGTATAGCAAAATACAGTCGTACTCTATGGTGAACTGGAAGTGCTAAACGAGCCACATAATGATCTTCGAAGCTTAGGAATTGCTGTCAACGAGGGGACTGACGATGAAGATGACTAAGCGATATCTAGATGATCTGGCTCTAGATGATCTGGTATGGCTCAAACGATCCTTTTCTGATCTGGTGTCGGTGTTGCTTACAGCACTCGAATAAACAACTCTTACCACAAATAGTTGTCCTGCCTATTGTTAACCATCGGCACTGATTTTGTCCTCGCATCTTGTGGCTGATAATATAATGGTTGCATAAAATCGGTCGTTTTTTATTGGGGGTAGTTCTTAGTAAGGGAATAATGGGGGTTATATGAGGTCTGAATATTCGTTCTCTAGTTCGTACTGGAAGAAGTACTCGACGAGACACTTAACGATACCGTAATGACCATTGTAGTAGGCATAACGTAGTGCGTGGTCGGCGTCCGTATCATAATAAAAGGGATAGAAGTACTCAATAATAAATTTAACAACGTCAAGAAAGCCATTTCTAGTGGCCTTGAATAGCATACCACCAATGTCCTCATATAATTCATCATAATCATATTTGAGGATCTGGGAGTGCTTAAAGAGAAACTTGACGATATCGATATTACCATTTTCGCATGCGTAGCAAAATGCACAGGTGATGTGTATGGCTAGTATATTGAACTGGAAGCGCTTAATTAGCCACTTAACGATACCAAAATTATTATTCCTACAGGCATTGATTAGTATATCCCCATCGTAGTTATGCTCGGTTTCATCGTCACCGTCTTCATCGTAGTAGTATGCCCTAAAATTACCATTAACAGTATGGCTATATCCTACTACGATACCACATTCGCAATCGTATACGTCATCCTCGGAAATATTGAATTTCTTAACCAAATTATCTCTCTCATCATCGTTATGAGCAGACATAAGCCCTAATAGGACTACTCGTCTACGGAATTCTTTGTCTACGTTTTCGTAACGTGCTATAGATGCGGCATCATTTAGATGTTTTGAAGTCAAAGAAATAGCGGCAAATGATGTAGGGCCGGCATACTCTACGATCTTAGTCAAAATTTCTATAGGAAGGTACAATATATTAGCCATAGTACACTTCCGATGTTTAAGACAAACCTGTGGGTTTTCGAATCTGTAGCAGCTCCTGCAGTACTTCTAAGAACTGCCGCCTTGCTGCCTTTTCCTTCCTGGATAGTTCTACGCGTAGTAACACAGAGCCGCACCCAACACAAGTATAAAAAGTGCTCTGAGTTCCCTTTCCGCACCCGCGACAAGGTGTTGGAATCCGCCTTCCCTGCCTTATTTTATATAAATGGGTCCTACAATATGTACCTATGCACGACTTGCTGCAGAATGCTTGCTCTCCAACCTTTAACCAACTACATAAATTCTCGCCGCGCATTTTTTCATATAATTCGGTATCTCAGATATACATTAGAATGACGTATCTCTAATTAGATCTAATTAGGTGGGTGGGGCCATCCGTGGGACTGCGGGGGCTTATATGGGGAGGCGAATTGAAACAAATTTCAACGATTTTTTAGCGGAGTAGGGATATACGATGGGAGAAAAAAGGCTTAAATAAGGATGTGCGCCAGAACCGCTATTGTATATACTACTATGTGTTAATATATTTATATGTATATATTTAAAGAAAAAGAAAAAGACATTATATTTTATTCCAATAATTTTAATTAAGTATTTTTCCTTACTTGTATATTCACTTCTACATACTGTTTTTGTTCTATTAGATTTCGTAGAAATCAGGCTCTATTGTTCGTAAGTTCTATACATGTAACCCGAAACAACTAAGACGATAACAGAATGTTTTTAATTGTAAATGTTGGTTAATTAAATGATGAAACGCTAGCTAGTGTACTCGTGTTCACTCATGTGGTGTTCTAGATCAGATCCTCATAGTATTTGGATGCAATTTGTTTTGGTCTGGTACCGCACTCATACACAGGTAACCCGAAACAACTAAGACAATAAAACAATTATTTTTATTACAGAGGAGTGTTCCTCTTCCCACATTATATTGTCACACAACACCGTAGACGGTAGTGTTATTTTTAGCATAGCGTTTCCGGCGAGAAGGAACAAGGGCCGTCACTTTTAACCAATCAGGATGCACTGAACAATTGTTCAAACTGCTAAAAATACTAAAGCGCAAGAGAACAAAAAACAACGCAATTGCATACCAGAACTTCACGGCTATAAATAGACACACCATCTACTGTCTTAGGGGCCAACACAAGGAAACAGGAACACTCCTGTTATTTTTTTATTATAATATTTTTTTGTTAATTAAATTATGAACCGCTGTGCACTCGTGTTCACACGTGTCCGGCTGACTCATGTGGAGTTTTAGATCAGATGATCATAGTATTTGGATCCTAGTATTTTTGGGCTACCTGTGTTATCCTAGGGTAGCCTGGCTTTCTTGAAGTCGCTCGTGTTCTGACTCGTGTGGAGTTATATATGAGATCGACTGTGTGTGTACTTTCATATCTGATTGTGCGTTGAATGTGCCAAACACGCAGGTGTGAGATAATCCGCGTTACAAAAGATACGCCGGAGTTCAAGCTGCGTGCAGCTTCTTGTTTAACTTAACTTTAGGTAGATATATATAACAAATTAAACCCAAGATATTCTCTTTATGCGAAGACACGTTGAAATAACCGTATATGTAAACTGACGTGTCTATGCAAAATATCTCATTTACTCAGATGATGGAGTGATGTCCAGGTTACAGGCAACATTGACACTTTTACTCTGCCTGTTTGTTGTGCCCATCTTAAATTATGAGATTTTCATATCAATGTATTTTGCGTTAACAAGAAAGAAATGAAACATTTTCTACACAAGGGAACGGCCGTAACCATTACCTCAAGAGATTTCCATATCAATGTATCTTCTCGTGAGTCAACAAGAAATAAAGGAAACAAAACACAAGGGAACGGTACACGTTAATTATCTGACAGTTCTTTAAGAGATTTCCATATCAATGTATCTTCTCGTGCGTTTACAAGAAATAAAGGAAACAAAACACAAGGGAACGGCACACGTTAATTATCTGACAGTTCTTTAAGAGATTTCCATATCAATGTATCTTCTCATGAGTTAACAAGAAATAAAGGAAACAATACACAAGGGAACGGTACAAGTTATCTGATAGTTCTTCAAGAGATTTCCATATCAATGTATGTTGTCGTGCGTTTACAAGAAATAAAGGAAACAAAACACAAGGGAACGGCACACGTTAATTATCTGACAGTTCTTTAAGAGATTTCCATATCAATGTATCTTCTCATGAGTTAACAAGACATAAAGGAAACAATACACAAGGGAACGGTACAAGTTATCTGATAGTTTTCCAAGAGATTTCCATATCAATGTATGTTGTCGTACGTTAACAAGAAATAAAGGAAACAAAACACAAGGGAACGGAACACGTGATCTGATAGTTCTTCAAGAGATTTCCATATCAATGTATCTTCTCGTGCGTTAACAAGACATAAAGGAAACAATACACAAGGGAACGGCACACGTGATCTGACAGTTCTTTAAGAGATTTCCATATCAATGTATGTTGTCGTACGTTAACAAGAAATAAAGGAAACAAAACACAAGGTAACGGAACACGTGATCTGATAGTTCTTCAAGAGATTTCCATATCAATGTATCTTCTCGTGCGTTAACAAGAAAGGAAACAAAGGAAACAAAACACAAGGGAACGGCACACGTGATCTGACAGTTCTTTAAGAGATTTCCATATCAATGTATGTTGTCGTATGTTAACAAGAAAAAAAGAAATAATACACAAGGGAACGGTACACGTTATCTGATAGTTCTTCAAGAGATTTCCATATCAATGTATTTAAGAAATGAAAGGAACCAATACACAAGGGAACGGTACACGTTATCAGAAATAAAGCATATTAAAAAAGGATATATTGGGTAATTGAACGAACGTGAGGTTGAAGACAAGACTGAATGAGGCGGTCGAGAATGATGGATGATTACACAGACTAGCAAGCTAAAGTTTTATATAATGAACCGTAAATAAACGGTTGAATAAGATACTCGACAGTGGACAGGTTAGCAGGTACGGCGTTATACGTGTTTCATAATTTATCAGCAAGGAATTAAAGACTTCAATACCACATTGATGCACACCGTACCGAAGCAATTGCTTGTGACGAAAATTATTTCGAAATACTTCTAGCTATTTCCAAAGTTTCTGCGAGCTTTAAGTGTGTCCTACCCTGGGTTCCAAACACTTGAGGGAATAAAAGGTGAAGAGGCGAGAGAGAGAAGAGTAGAGAGAAGAAGAGGCCCTGGTGCTAATTCACACTTCCATGCTAACCTCAGAATTTGAACCCCGCCGCTGATTGGATAATCTACTCATTACCAGGCCTAACCGTAAGTGTTGGACGTAACAGTAGTTTCATTGGCTTGCCAATTGTTTGACGTGTTTCTGTGATTTGAAACTCAGCGTATCAGCATGGAAGTGGGATTTCATCGCATTCAGCGGTAATTTTCGAATACGAATCTGGACTATTGATGAGAAATAGAATTTGTAAATGATTGTAAAAACAGTTTTTCAAAATAATGTTCTAAAGCGCTATTTTTTGCTGATGACACCAATGTATTCGCTTCCTCGCGTAATGGTAAATATCTCGAAAAGTTAATTAATTTTGAAATGGGAAAAGTTAAGAAGTGGTGTGACATTTATTAATAATCTATACACTAAAATAAACTTCTTGATAATTAAACCTGCTCAGAAAGGAGAAATAAATATAAACTTAAAGATGATATGACACACCCCATAGAAAGGAAAACCTATATTAAGTACAATGGCGTAGCCAAGTTAATTTGTACGCCCAAACAACTGCTCCGTATAAGGGTGGCTTCTTGAGGGGTCCGGGGACATGCTCCCCCGGGAAATGTTTAGATTTAGACTTTCTCAAATGTCTTCTGCTGCACTTTCAGGTCATGTTTTGTGTATTTCGACACCTCCTCAAGCCCAACATTCATTTGTAATAAGACAAGTAGACTGTAAAAAGTGTAGGCCCGGACCTACGAGACTACCCAACCTACTGAAGCTTTAGCAACGAATCAGTTTGTTCAAGAGCCATCTTTCTTACATGACAACCCGATCATTTTCATCAGAATACATTTTCTGTGCTAAATGACAAGAGTTTACAATCACCTGACCGACAACCCACTACTAAAGAAAGGGACCATGAAGTCGGTAGTACGGTTAATTCTCGGGTTCAAAACAATGAATATACCTGCTCAAAGGCAGTGTGTTAAACGAATAAGTAGTGTTTAAATTAAAAGGTCAACATACGAGAAAAACAAAAATATTAAATAACATATATACTAGGGGAGCAGAGAATGAAAGTCACCGCGCTACCGGCCACTCCTAAAGACTGCTAAATTCAGCTAATAATTCTTCCCTTTGATTATTACTAAGAGGATTTCAAATGAAAGTGTATTTCATCTTCAATCTCATGTGACCCGAGCGAAAGCCCAGATGGGCTCTTGTTAAGCTTAAGTGACAAACCGAAATGTCATACACATAACAAAGCGGAGTATAAACATGACTGTTGTCGTACGCATAAAATAGTACGGTTTGCTTACCAATACCACTTGACTTTTGTGCTTTCGTCACCTATTACAAATACAAGGCAGCGAAATTAAAACATGATTAAAGGACACAAAGGTTCAACAAATTATGTTTTGGAAAGTCTGATTGCATTTAGTCTCCTGTAGCAGCGCATTCGGAAGCGCTAGACGGCAACGACTGCTGCTACTGAGACTACATTGAATTGGGAATTTGCATTCTGTAACGTTCGACTTATCGTTATTGAAGAAAGAAGCGTATCATTAAATTTGCGCTAATAAAGTATACTTTAAAGTGAAAATCATTATTCAAAAAGGCGATTTAACGATCCGGCTCAGAGATTTCGAGTTTTCAGATACAGTCAGTTTCCTATTTCTATTAGTTAGCTAAAAAATGTTTTGTCTAGATGGCGTGTGGAGCAGGACTAATGAAACGAATCTACTGCACGAACTCTAGATTTTCGCACAGTAATATTGGTTTGCACTCAATCCCCAGGGATTCAAATGACAAAGGGCATGGCTGCCATGTTGGTGTACAGAACAAAAGAAGCTAACGAAGAATCTATTGTTAACTGTACACCAACATGGCGGCTATGACGTAACGTGCAAAGGGTATATTCAGTGCCTAAGAATTTTCGGCCAGGTTATGTACAGTTTAGATCAGTAACATAGCTCAGTAGAAAATATATATTCTATAGACCATTTCCATATTCATATCATATCATATGAATATGGAAAATTGATTGCCTTGGGTCCCGATTTGAAATAATCGGGACATCCAGTTGGAAGAAATGTAGTACTAGGATGTTGTAATAATCATGTTATTAACATATTCATGCAGGTGACTCGCGAATTCGTTGTTAAGTAGCGATGTGAAACATTAAAAGCCTTGCACGTTATTGTAGCTTTGTGCGGTATAATGGGATCGACGAGGGTACTGATGAATGAAACATTAACAACTTACAAAAGCGTTGCTTTTATTTAAAAATGGGGAAAAAAATATACATACGTACATGAATATAACGAAATCAGAAAAACTCGCGAGGAAACATTTAAGCCATCGATGAGTTTCGCCGAACTTGAATACAAAAACCAAACGTTTTCACGTCCAGCTTCATGTTCATAATTGTTATCCTTTATACCAGCTTTAATATTCAATAAAAACTTTACTTAGTTGATTAGGTGCTTTGGCAAAAGCCTGAACTAATATTCATATATGTATTTTACAATACTCGAACTGGGGATTTTCAACAGCACGGCAGCTCCATATCATTTCTGTTCAACGCAGTTTGGTTTTTGTTAATCAACTGCTTTCCATGCTTAGTGTTACCGACTCATTTCTATACAGAGGTAAATTTTCTGGTTTCTATCTAAAGTGCGCAGTAACCGAAAAATATGGCACATTGCGTGGTGAATGCATCTGACAAAAAGATCGACAAGACTTACCATCAAAATCACCAATGCAAGCTTGTAGATCATGTCAACTGGTATAAAACAGTCCTCGGTCAAGCTCTTTTCTTCATGTTATAGATGTTATGCCTGAAACATATAGTAGTTGTAGCTGTATTTATTCCGAGTAAAATTATGCCTCTTAATTAATAGGTATTATTTTAGAATTCTACTCAAGATTTTCAAAATAAAAGCTAGAAATTAAATCTACTTTTACCCTGTTCCAAGAAGAAACAAAAGAAATAGAAACGAGAAGGTCCCCGGCTGTGGCTTATAATTAAATTAATTAAATTATGTAAATCATAGGGCCCTCTTAAATTATATTCAATTGGGACAAACTCAACCTGACTAGGCTCGTGTTCTGTTTAAAGAAAATGCCCTTTCACACTGGCGTATTTTAATAGATCGTGTTCATTTATTCGGTTATTTGATAAGAAACTTTGGACGGCTGTTGTTTATACTGGATGCAATCATAATTAATTCAGTCTTCTAGCTATTTGGCTTCTTTTCTAACCATTCTATGTCATTCAAATGCTGACGCTATTTATATTTCATGTGGCTTTGTTAAAATATCTGTTTTGAGAACTTTCACAAAGACAACGAATGAGTAAACGAAAACACTATTAACGTTTTACAAATTAGCCAAAGAAAACACATATATATATATATATGACGAGTGGGCAACCACGAAACAGGCTTGTAAGGATGAACTTGTAGTTTATTTGTCTTTTTTCTTCACCATATATATATATATACATATATATATATATATATATCAATCTGGAACTGGTATTCCAAGTAATAAAACGGATGGAAATGGTTATTGGTTCGTACAATCGACGAATATTCGGTAACTAGGTGAGTGAATATTTTGAATCAATAAGATAGTGTAAACTTTATCGTGATATCAAACAAACAAGTCATGTTGCTACAACCGAATAAAATCACACAGCAATAACAAACTATGTTGCTCTCGAGAACGGGTTTCAAAGGTTATCTGCAGTTTGTTTCATTTCAAGATCCCGGCAGTGAAACGTTGTTAAAACCAATTTTAAAAGTGTTACAGCAATAACACATGATATTTGGTCTGTATCAGTAGTCAAGTAAAACCAGGTTGTAAAGCAAAATTAAAATATTCTGAACTTGAGGCTTATAACGTATGAAATCTGCATATAAACAAAACCTGCCTTTTACATCGCAAGCCCAAATATGTGGAAACCGAATTTTTAGGAATATATATATATATATAATTGAAAGTGTAATAAAATTCAACTAAAACCAATGACAAAAATATGACTTATATACTTACGAAACTTCAAGGTAGAAAACATATTCAGACCAATCAATTAAAAGTATTATTAAACTGGAGTGGGTGACCACAACAAATGTCAACAGCGTAATAAGCCACTTTCAAGATCATGCGCACTGTTCATGTTGTTTCAACTGGCCACCTATTGTTGAATATCTACTTGCCCGTCCAATAAACAAACGATTTGTACAACTGCGCATGCTCCTGAAACTGATAAGTAAACAAGTCCAAGGACTACAGAAAAGCTGATCGAACAACGTATATATTGAGAATTCTACGATATTTCGGCTGGCCAAACCAGCCTTCTTCAGGTAGATCTTACAAATGAATATTTCACAATGGCAAGTATAAATATCAAGGTGATTACACAATCTAAGAGGAAAAAGGAAATGACGTAAGTAAAAATATGGATTTGAGATAACATATTAAGTTTCATCACGTTTGTTCATGCCGAGAGGTTCGAGAGTTTTAGCTATGTCGATAAGATATGACTCTCTGGTCTGTTTCATAAAAAACATTCTGAATTATCACCCGTTGGCCTCTTTGTTCCTTGTAATAATAATAATAATAATAATAATAACTAGCAGGGACCCGCGGAACGGACCATTATATTTTTAGGGGGGGGGGGGGGGGTTGTGCAAATACCCCCAAAAAGATTCGAACACAGGATTTGAAAAGGAAAAAAAATCCTGCACAATAAGCTGAAGGGAAAAAATTCGTGCAAGCAAACGGGGTGACTAAAAAATTCGTGCAGAACTTTCAGTCATACCAAAAAATTCAGAAATAATTGCCCAACCCTCCCCCCCTCCCCCCCCCCCCCCCCCCCCCCTCCCCAAATATAACGGTCCATCCCTTACATGAAATCAACAAATATGATATAGTAGCATAGTCTATCCGGCTAACGGACTCCTGACACAATGCAATGGCCTGTGTACTGGAGCAGTGGAAGTGTTTAGCGTAAGTTATATTTTGATAGAAAAGGCAATATCTTACGGATCTCCGTTAATTTCTCAAACCGATGAACACAATTATACCAGAAGTCCATAACTAGAAGTGTCCATCTCCCACTATAGGGTTTGGCCCATCAGTTTACAGAGTAGTCTATTTATAGAAAGCTTTTCCCGCCATCTCGCAGCCAATCATATTCTTCTAAAATTTATCAGCAGTACCTGATTGGCTAATACAGCGATTTCCTTTGTTTGTAATATTGTACAGTTATTTATATATGCGACAAAATTTTGGCGGACAAGCCGAGCGAATGCTACTTGCTAGTGTAGAAACTTCTTGATAATCAGCTATTTCCCATTTATAACAGGCAAGAACTGGTGAGCACCATATGTTCAGGAAAGACCATTATAAACCAGAACATGTGGTTCCTTTGTAACCTTTTATTTTTCCGTTTCATCCGTTTCAGACTTCGTGTTTACAGCACTTGTGACAGTGTGATGTATACAGAACGAAGCTAAGTTTTTGTCTTTTGGTTCATAAACACAGATTTTTGTAGTGATATTTGGCATAAATACAGCAAGTGATAAATATCACATACAAATCATGCTATTTTTGTTTGTAATATGACCTAAGAAATGTACTGAAAAAGACAATCACATGTTCTCTCAAGAGTAATTAAGTGCACCGAGTTTGTTTACTTTGAGTTTGAGCTCAAGTGAACATTTGAAAATCCTGTAAGTAATTTGCGTTTGGCAGATAAAAGAACAGCCCGGCAAATCTCCAAGCAAGGCTTAATAATCGACTGGAACTGAATAAAAATAGCTATAAACTGTGAAAAAGTCAATTTCTGGTACACTTAACACTAGCAAGAAGCGAAGTTTGATTTCAGGCAGTTCATCAAGCACAATCAAACAATGAAACAGTTGTCACTTTGCTGTTTTATTAAAGACACTAACTGTTGTACATCTCCAAGAATAAACTTTACACTATCACAGCTGGAAATGAAATTCCAGTTCTTAAAATTAGTACAAACAAGGGTTTTTTCTTCAGACAACCAGTGAACAAGATTATTAGAAGATTTGAATCAAATGCCTCACGGCAACGGGTCATATGCGACCGAGTTTCCAAGGCCGATTTCAATGGATTAAAAACAAAACAATTAAATAAAAAATTAAAAGTAAACGTGGCTTACTTTGATTAAATTTTGTCCTTGTCTAATGTCAGTTGTTCCTGGCCAGATGAATGTGAATTTTCGGTTCCGTTTTCATTCATTGTCATAATTCAAACTTTTATACTCGTCGCTAGTCAACACTTGAAGACTTGAAAATCACTTTTAACTTTCTCAAATCACCCCAAGATCCATTAGCAGAGGCACAGATGATCAGTCTATACATTTCGTTTCATTACAATTCCAATATCTTCAATTTTAGTCGTCAAAAGCTCGACATTTGCCACCGTACTTAGCTTTGTAGTTTGTAGCACCGCTTGGCGAACTTTATGTACTGAGCTTCAAACCGGGGGGCACTGCTTGCATAACAAAGGGGAGGTATGTGAGGTATCGTCTTCAGAGCCCGACCCAGTTTGCAAAAAAAAATGTAATGAAGGTGTTTTTATTAACCAGAATTTCCAATAAAATATGAAAATCAACCCGAATTGATAGTTGATTTGCTCCAAAACAAGACTTAGTTTGCCAAATTGGGCTCAAACCTTTATCCGGTACTGCCGCACATCTCATTTACGTCGTGTACATGAGTGCCCCCCCGGAGCCATGACTCTCGCATCTGACCCAATGTCCGCCATTGATTTTCCCCGCGAAATTTGAGATTAGCATTTCTAAAAATAGACTACTCTGTAAACTGATGGGCCGCTACCCCAATACCAGATGGACACTTCTGGTTATGGACTTCTGATTATACCTATTGTCGAGAAAGTGCCAAAACTGACGATCACAGGCAGCTCGAGTTATGGATTCGTGTGATGAAAACAAATATGGTCGCCAAAAGAGCAATGATCGAAGCAGAAAAAAACGGAATAAAAACAATAATCAAAAGCCCAGTTATTTGAATGTCTGGTTAGTGGTTGTAGTGAATTTATGGTAGTTGGGCGAGGAAACAGTTGTTTTTTATATTTAAGAACACCGGAAACTACAGAGAACAGACATGGACAAAATATATTGCTCTTAGTCTTACTCTTAGACACACCATAGTGTTGTAAGATAAAAAAATGAACGGCATTTTCCACGGACCACATTTCTAACTGTGTTTGAATACCTGGTCTTACCTCGTTCGGTCGTTTGACTTCGGCCGCTGCGCCTGGCGATAGGATCGGGGCGATAGGTTTTCCCTAAAACATTCCCGTTGTCTCGGCGTAAACTCGATGGCCTGCTCGCCTAGGTTTTCCCTGAAACAGATTCCTGTAAACTCGATGGCTTGCTCGCCTAGGTTTTCCCTAAAACAGATTCCTGTAAACTCGATGGCTTGCTCGCCTAGGTTTTCCCTAAAACAGATTCCTGTAAACTCGATGGCTTGCTCGCCTAGGTTTTCCCTAAAACAGATTCCTGTAAACTCGATGGCTTGCTCGCCCAGGTTTTCCCTAAAACAGATTCCTGTAAACTCGATGTTTTGCTCGCCCAGGTTTTCCCTAAAACAGATTCTTGTAAATTCGATGGCTTGCTCGCCGAGGTTTTCCCTAAAACAGATTCCTGTAAACTCGATGGCTTGCTCGCCCAGGTTTTCCCTAAAACAGATTCCCGTAAACTCGATGGCTTGCTCGCCCAACTATAAAGTGTATAACTTGAGAAAACTCATTTCTTTTTAACATTATTTCCTCAAATTCAACCAAGACCAAGACTCGCAAGAGGCAAGTTGACAGAGAGCAACTTTTCGCATGATTCGTTGTCTTCGTTGGGATACCTGTGGCCATCACTTTTTGGCGCCATTTTCAGACGCGTGCGGTCGCGAGCGTCCTCACCTCCATATAAGGATATCGATCGAGGGAGACTGGGAAAGAGCGTTACAGACACACACACTGACACACACACCACACCGCGGCAAAACGGTATGCTCCGCTGGCCAAAAGAACGAAGGCTCTGCTATCAAATACAAATTACCGAGGGTTTCAACTTTTTTAGTAAATAATTTTATAACTTAGTAAACTCACAGTGAATTACAAATTAAGAAAACTTCAACCTGTTAAAGTTTTAGGCTTAGCTTTTAAGTAGTTTTCTTATTTTTTGACAAAACAGTTCACAATGGACACTTTTAAGCAGAAATTTTAAAATCACGGGTATGTGCCTGTTGTTTCATTTCAGGTTTCGCGGGAAACTGGGGGCGGCCGCGCGCCGACAAGAAATAGCAAATACGCATGCGCGTAACGTTTTGCCGCGGTGTGCACACACACACACACTTAGCGTATTATTATATAAGATAATAATAATAATAATAATAATAATAAAGGTTTATTAGCATTCCACTGGGTGGCTCTTCTATGCTAATACTACAATAAATATAATACTACATTAATGCTATTGATAACAAGATAAAAGCTAAAACTATTGAATAGATACTGAAAAAAATACATGACACTAAAATGTACTAATTATTTTTTAAATTTAAGGCAAGCGATGTAAAATGTGATTTGCATTTGCGCGTAAATTCTGTTGCGAGGGTACAATCCCTAATGTCTGCTGGCAAGCTATTAGACAATTTAGCTGCGCAATCCTGCAGAGTACCAGGCCAGTAGTAAGTGGTACTACAAGTTTACGTTGGCTAGATGATCGCAGAACTCTTGCTGGTTTGTGTTCCTCTAACTGAAGATATGCTGGCCAATGTGATCATTAGACAACCTTTATAGTAATGTGCATGGTATCTTACGTAAATGCTTTCGTTAATCAAAACTAAATTATATTTACTATGGCGATCATGAACTGAATTCTTAGGAGGAAAAATAAGACTGAACCGTTAAATTTGACAGTCCTGTTTATTGTACTACTGATTTGTATATGTATTCGCATGGGGGCGAGAAAATTAAGGATTAATCACGCGTTTTCAAACTTTTCACCAAATTGCACGATGTTGCGAAGATGTGTGCTCAATAGAGGTAATAGGCTAATGCTGTTGCCACCCAATTCAGATCATGTGATGTAAACATATGCTACTCTGGGGAATTATTCCTTTCTCATTGTAATCATAATGCAGTCATGCCTATCTGAATATAATTAATTTTCAAAGAGTCAATTCTCCAGAGTAATGTGTGTTTACATCACATGATCTGAATTGGGTGACAACAGAGTTTGCCTGATGGCTCACCATGGTTCCTTATGGCTAACCATGGTTCCTGATGGCCATTGATGACTAGACATGGTACATAGATTGTCGCCCCGACCCAGCCAACTATGCGTACCATGTCTAGCCATCGTTAACCATCTGGAACCATGGTTAGCCATTCTAAAAAAATTGCGCACCAGAAGGGACTTGCTAGCAGTCCAACAAAATACGATTTGTCGTTATAGTTTATTCGCAAATGCTATAGTTTGTACAAACCGGCGAGGATTCTCCGAGTGTATCGAATGCGTAAAAACTCAAACTCTACAGAAAAACGCAGTGTTTTGAATGAAATTCTTTGAAACTTCTGGGTTTTTTTTTAACTTGATAACTGTAATCTGCAATTGCCCTATATCATTATGACGTCAAATCAAAACAATCTATTGTTTAAACGCTAAGGATCACGGTCGTGGGAGGGGGACAAAACAGCAACAATACAAAGGAAATCGCTATCAAATGCATTTCGTAGAACGTATAATAGCGGTAACAGCCACCAAATACGGTAAATATTGTGGGATAAACATTGATACAGCTGATATCTGGAAACCAGACAATTCGAAATTAAATTTCCCTCAGCAGAGCAGATTTAGTTCAAAATTCTATTGTTCATGTCGATTCTGTCCCCCTCATAAAGAAACCGTGACGTCATAATGATATAGGGCAATAACAGAGGTTTAAAGCGATAATGAGAAGCGTTTGGGCTTATTTTGTCAAACAAACAAATGTCAAAATCAAGAATAACTGAGTTAACTTTGCAGTGACAAAATACACGATAAATACCAAAGTATTCGCTCAAAATATCCTTTAGAAATTTGTAAAATAACACTTAACAGATTAGTTGACCTACCTATAAACTTTCTGTTGTCATGAAATGGTTGAAAAATCCTTATTTGATTCAATGTTTGCTTTCTGGACCAGAAGTGCACACGAGCTAGCTGAAGCCAATGGGCAATTCTCTGCAAACTTTGACCAGCGAGATGCCTGTTGCTAAGCAACCAACTTCCAATCAGACACCAGTAATCTGGCCCTTGATTAAAGAAAAATACCCTGCTCGTAAGCCAATCAGAATCCAGTAATCATGCCCCCTATATAATTATATATACTAATTACCGATGAAATACCAGTGTATATTTCTTTCTAAAAAGTGATATATTCACACGAGTAGATATCATTTTTAAATTTCCAAATTTTTAGTCGTTTTAGTAAGATATAATACGAATGGGCTACGAGTCAATAGCCCATGAGGGCGAGAGGTCTAATTGTTTTAGTATAAACTAACTAGTCGGACAGTAGAAAAGAATAGAAAGCAATAAATTGAAGTTGAAAAATGTTATTATTTCGTGAAAATACGTGCGGTTTTTCTCAACCATGGGCTATCACAAATAGACCTATAGTAGGGTAGCCAATCAGAATGCAGGATTTGTAATAGTCCACTAGTTGGTTTATACTAACAACTGGTATTTCATTGAAAATTATAGCGCATTAAACAGAGCATTACATGGCTGCTTGGAGATACGAATTTTATCTTTTCGTGTTGATGAAATATAGGCAATAGTTCGCTGCGCTCGCTGTGCTTGTTTGTAAGATATTTCATCAACACGAGAAGATAAGATCCGTATTTCCGCGTGGCCATGTAATATCCTCTATATCATCGATGACTGTTGGAGGACATATTGTTTTTGTTCAGCCCGCGTCATATAGACCCATTCGAAAAATGGCGTCCGATTTAAAAAGCTATTGTCCTGGTAACGTGAACACGAGGCTAGTCAGTCCACACAAAAGCTTTTGAACGTGTAAGCGAGGCTAGTCAGTCCTAAACAATAGTTAATTAAATTGGACGCCATTTTTCGAATGGGTCTATACCATTTGCGGCCCGACGAGCGTAGCGAGGGCTGTAAACACAATGACCCGACAAGTCATGTTATTAGTATTAGTATCAAAATTATAGGTCAAATGAATTCTGTTTTTTTTTTTCATCTTCAAAGTTTGGCATTTTCACCGAGATCGTTTTTTGCGTATTGCTTTGGGTGAGGGTCTGAGAGTGCTTCAAATGGCTTTTCTACATTACTCGCTGGCGACTAGTTCACGGGATTTGCACCTGAATGGCTTCCTGCGGTAGCGCCAAAATCTGATTGGTCTAAATGGATGAATGATAAAGCAAGAGCCAATGAGATACAGAGGGTTGCAAGTTCGTTTGCCAGAGGTCGTTTGCAGCCCGATACACGCGCATTTTTATGAGGGCGGTTTTATATGTACTTTGATATAAATATAGAATAACCTTGCAACTTGAGTTGGCAGTATTGAAAGCTTACTTCTGCTTTCTCGTAAACTTGTACGAACAGCTTATCTACTGGTTTTTGTACTAAACCAGCGGTAGAAATGTTTTATCGAGAAAGTACTTCAGCAACATCCAGCTAGGTTTTATAAAGCCCAGCCAAATGGAGAGCAAAGGTGAAACATTTACATTTTACTTCGTATTTTTGAACATTGGAAGAAAGATTTCTTAAACGAGCTTGATTTCGTAACACCGGATCAGCGAAATTTCCGAGTTTCTACTTGCTATTAAGTCGATCGCTGAAAGCAAACAAACAGACCGACAGACGGACGGACACATGAACTTTAATGTTATAGATTGACGTCATTGCTGCCAAGCAGTGGTAAACATCTCAGAAAACATACGTTCCTTTGATTTGCGCACGTGCAATCATCTCAGTTGCCTTGAGAGGCCAAAAAGAACTTTGAAAAAAGAACTAGTTAAATGGAAAAGAAATGCATGTTTTGCTGTTTGTTGGTCAGATGTGTCGTCTTACCAACGTGTATACAGCTATTTAAGGCAACCTTTGTCGATCAAAAGCCTAAGCCTACGAGACAAACCGAAAAGGAGTATAGACCCCATGAAAAACGGCGTGGCCTAATTAGCATAAATTCTGAATTTAAAGAAATACAGAAACATTGATAGACTCCTGAAAGAGCAGTAAGAAGTTGCTGACATTATGTAGTTTAATAGTTTTATAACAATTGGTTCCAAAGTTATTGGCATTTAAACATTTGGGAAAACATGAAAACGAGGCTTGAAAACGAGGCCATGGCTGACTCATTTCATACAAAGCTTTCTTAATTCAAACCCTAATTACTCTGTAGCAATGAAAGGTATGACACTCAAATTTCACAGGTTTACTTATTTTCGCAAGCTGTTTTATGTGACAAGGTTGATTTCCTCATGTGATCATCGTTGACCAATGAAATAAAAACAGTATTATTGCATAAGGTCTATGGGTAGCGATCACTAAATATTTAAAACAGTTATGCTTCAACCTCCATATGGATGGCAGAGTTCCTCAGAATCAAAATTAAAGAAGTGGCTTGTAAAGTTATGGCATGGCAATTTTAGATATTTAATGGTCGCTATCCACGCTCGCTTTAGGTTTGTTCGGCGCGTGTTTTATCCGATAACGCTTCCTAAAATACCTGTATACATGTTGATCAGACGGGAGAGAGCATCGCTTTAGACCTAAAGTGCATATGAGCCCAATTTTTTATCATTAATATCTAATCTACATCAAGATAATATTGAATTGTAAAATATCTCTTAATATGAGTGTTGCATCTATGAATTCTAAAGGTGAATTCTAAAGGTTTATATTGTCCAATCAAATAAAAACAGTATTATTGAATAAGGTCTATGCTAATGAGTGACGTCAAACAGGGAATTTACTGTCATTTCATTCTCCTTGTGAACGAAACTTACTTCTGATTTAGACAAAATATTTGGTAAAATCACTAAATAAATATAACCTTCAAATATAACATAAATGTTTATAAAAGTTCATTTATCTTAATTAGACTACGTGATGTGAAATAATTGTATAGGCATGGTAGGATTCAGTTTTTAATACACCAACTCACACTAAGTGCAAGTAAAGCCATAAAACTCTTTTTGCTCCAAATTCTATTTCTAATATACTTCAGTTGTCTAAATTAGTTTTCTTCGAGAGACTGGAGCAGCAATTCAACTAAAATAAAAGTTACCCGAATTGCGGGATTGATTCATCTTGTGATGTCACAATTGAAAGCTACGGGATTTTATTGTAGTAGTTTTCTTTTGGGAGGGAGTTGATTCATCTTATGACGTCACAGGATCCACGACAAGTAACCAAAATGAGGGATTAAATGTCAGAAATTTTACAAAATCTGCA
This sequence comes from Actinernus sp. WN-2022, assembly GCA_030867875.1. Lineage (NCBI taxonomy): Eukaryota > Metazoa > Cnidaria > Anthozoa > Actiniaria > Actinernidae > Actinernus > Actinernus sp. WN-2022. The sequence goes on from JAOWCC010000577.1 coordinate 29,074,825, forward strand.
AGATTAATACCTTTTTGTGAGAAACAAACACAATAGTACAATATAAATTATTATTTTTTTGACATGATACTTGCACTTTTAATTCCAACTGAAAGTACTGTTCTTGCGAATGCTCGGACATTTGACCGCGGCTGACCGCGGCTATAAGAGCCAGCCCAGGCTTTCCTTCCGATCGGAAAATTCAAATTAGTTTAAAATAGGTAAATTTGACATTTGAACAAACTTACGGCCGTACCCTCCCGTGAGGTTTACAAACACCTGACCCAAAATCAAATAACTAATCACAACAGAGATTGGATTTTACATATTTTGTTTGTAATCGTCACTGGTGGGTACGGTAAAATTGGTTCAAGCATCAAATATATATCTCTCTCTCCCCGGACCGGTGGATTTTAAGTGCCATGCAAGAACAAGTGAGTGAAGTTTCAAGATCGATTATATTTTATTTCTTCAATACGAGAAATCCTTATGAGCTTAGGATACCTGTGTTTTAATATGATACCGCGTGATATTTTCTTTGACTCGCGCTTACGATTACAGTGACATAGCTTGGCTCCAATTGTCCAACCAGTCGCCGTTTCTCTTCTATTTTCGAAGAACCGACAATGTGGCAAATTTCAGGTATTTTCCAGTAATCTTATCTTGTTTCGATTCCGGAAAATTGTTTTTATAATAGCTTAGGTTGTCGTTTGTCTTGTCATATGATCAAATGGATCATTCATTTTGCTTGAAACATTTTAGAAATTGTAGGAGTGCCTCCAGAGATACTCCTCTTTCCTCGATTGGGATTTATTTTGCCATTTGCACGTGTCTCTCGCCTCCAGTCTCTTTTGAGGAAAACCGCTGGGTTTTCGCGAGATTTTCTGCTGGAATTGTAAATGGTGAGCACCGCCTCTCCCAGTTGGTCTGCTAGTACACCAACTTCTTACTACAAATGATAAACTAGCCGTCCAAAACCATACCGACCAGTTGTACGGCAATTTACCGGACCATTGAAGAACCAATCGAATAGAATTACTATACAGCTCCACTTGCAGCATGCTTGCAATTTATTTTTACTACTGAAGTCAGGTGCAGTCACCAACTGCAATAAAAGCTATGACAACAAGTTTATAACAAAGGGTCATATTAAACTCGTTCCTAGATCCCACTCTTCTGTGCTAAAAATAATAAAATAAAACAAATAGTTTATTTGATGTCACATAGAGCCGTTACCAGGTCTCCCAAGCCAGTGGCTTATAATTAAGTATTCGACGAATTCGGTCGAATCAGAATTTGGGTTGGTTTTTGAGGAGGGAGGAAAACTGGAGAACACGGAGAAAAACCCCCGGACCAAGGACGAGATATCAGCACATTCAACTCACATATGGTACCGCGTCCGGGAATCGAACCTGAGAGACGAAGCGCTGAACCACTGCGCCAACCCTGGATATGCTGGGTAAGCATGTTCCATTTGACTGTATGGTATACATAACAAGTTAGATGTACTGTAGTTACTTAATTTGCGTTTACGTTTGTTCTCACATTCAAAAAACTACACTGCATTAAGTTATTGAAACGTTAACAGTAAGTTTGGTATTACTGATTCAAAAGTGTTTAGTTTGAATTTGTAATTATGGACCCGGCGTTTGATACCTATAGTGATTATTCGATAGTCGTTGAGGTAGACACTTGTTTCCATAACCCAAATTGCCTTTGACCGCTAACCGACTGATAACTAATTTATGGGCACTAATCAGGAATTAAAACGTGTCACATCTCAAGTGTGGATGGTCGCGCGCTTAGCGATTGCTTTAAACGCAGAAGGTTATAGGTTTGACGCCCATTAAAACCTCTCATATTTTTTCCTCTCTCTACTTTTTTGCCTGTGAACCATTCCCCTAGTCTAGTGAGAACCCATCGTTTACATGGAAACGTCTTTTCGAAACGGTCAGGGAAACGGTTAGTGCATATGGCTTTTCAGTTGAAGGGCGGTTTGAGTTATGGAAACATTTTTTTACCATCGGGTTGAAATTGACATCGAGTAAATATCATGGTATTAATTTTAAAAGATACGTTTATGGTTTTGCCATTGATCAAAATACTTAATGGCTACTTTCTTACGATATTAAATAAAGCAATACAAGAATTTTAGATTTAGATTGCTGACTCATCACTGCTTTACTGGATGAACTTTTCCGCAACATCTTCCAGGCAACTTCATGTTCAAACTTGGCAATCTCTTCGTCTATCTCCAGGAGAACTTTCATTTTTGATCGAATCTCTTTCTTCTGTTGCTTCAGATGAGTGCGATTTCTCTTTAATCGTTGCTGAGGGGTTTCCTTGATTTCTTCTTCTTGCATGTCGTCTTGTTGGTCTTCTGGTTCTGCCATCCATGGTTCATTCTTCCTGGTTGTGTTTCCTATTAAGTACTTAAATCTTTCAATCATAAACGCCGCCATTATAAACTCTTCAGAGTCCGGATCAGTTTGGGAGTTAATTTCTGCGTATGTGTCATTGATGACAGCAATGAACATATTCAGGAGGAAGAATATCATGGCGATTACATACATGGAATAGTAGAGGGGTCCCATGATGGGATCCGCATCCGACATATCACTGAAGTACCCCTTCCCTAACATTAGCGTCAGCTGGCTTTGAAGCGTCGTTATGAACGTAGCGAAGTCACCGAGTTTGCTGCCAAAAATAATATATGCTACAAGGGCGAAAGCGAAGAATACCAAGAACGCCTGGATCCCGATCATTGCTAAGTCTTTAAGACTGTTTCCGATTGTAGTGGAAAGGATAGCAATGTGACGGTTGAAACTCATCAGACGAAGAAACTTGAGTGTTGCTATAAACACTATGGACCCTATAACGTAAATGTTCAATTCGTTCCATTTTGAGATATACTGGAAACTTATGAATAAAAACGGATTTTTCTGGAGCTTTTCGATCGTTCTAGTCGCATTGATCAAACGAACTAAGAAAAGCCCAATAGCAGCCAAGCAGAGAATAATTTGCACAGTCTCCACCACGTTCCACTTGCACTTAAAGTACTTCAGACCTTCTTTCCGGACTCTCTTGATGGAGTAGTATGTAAGAATAAGAACGATAAATATAGACAAAAACTCACAGAATATGAGTAAGGTTTTTTGGGGTCCTATATGCAGGTACAATCGAAAAGTGTCGACCTTGAGAGAGGATGAAGCAGTACCCATGCCCTCCATCTCAACAAGATACGTCACAACACTAAACAGATTAATCTGTGGGTCGAAAACCGTGAACTCGGCGAAGATTGCTCGCGTGAGGTCGTCAGCCCACCTGTACTTCTTCAAATCGTGTACAATCCTGGCAGCTTCTTCCATGTTATACCCAAGATTGGCTGTATATCCACCGCCACTGTAAACTTCCTTTTTACCCCAGAATGGAACTCCGCCTAGCGTACTAGCTGTTTGGTACTTCCAAGGCAGGGGGCATGCCTCTGATGTCAGATTGACTTGTTTTTGCCAGCCTGGGAGGTAGAATGATGTGTCTTCCTTCAGAAATGAATATGATCCCGCGCAGGTTGATTTCACTTTCTGCGCATATGACGTAGAGCAAAATTCTGTGAAGTTAAACGAAAGGAAAGATAGCTGTTATTGTTTAATGTTCATTACGTTCTAGTTTTATGTTGTAATATAATGAATCATATAAGTTTAGCCGACCTCCTTGGATTTTGTAAATAAATACAAGGAATTTCCGATCGCAGAAGACGAATTTGGAAAGCTCTCAAAACCAGTGAAATGCTCAGGGTGTAAAAGGTAAGAGACTGAATTCTAGGGTTGAATTTAACGCAATTGACATGGTAACATTTCGTACGTTAGTCTATCCTTGTCTTATGATTTATCTCACTTTTCGCGTCCTTTAGAATAGGAATGAAGATAAATATATTGAGCTTTTCTGTTGTAAATAAACGCGAATTTGGAAAGTTAACTTTCTTTTTGTAAAAATCCTTATTGATTGGCCACAAAGGTCAAATTGTCGATAATTCAGCTACTGCCTTCAATAAGTTAAACCTAAGGGGTGGACCATTAGAAATCCTGGGAGGGGGGGTGGAAAACTTTTTGTGCACGATATTTTTTTTAGCAATGTGAGTTCTGCAAGAATGTTTTTTTAAAGGCGATAGCTCTGCACGATTTTTTTTTTCGGTGCACATTCTATAGGTACAACGCTTAAATGTTCATAATAGGTCTAAGTTATGATTATCGTAAACTGAAGTATGTATAGAACCCATTCTAATATAATTCACATAACAAAGAAAATACCAGTTTAACCTTGAGTTTAAATTAAATGAATGTGTAAATGTATATAATAGACTTAGTGATAATAAATTTAAGCCATACTGTAATATATGCAACTTAAACCATAGCACTATTAGACTGTTCCCTAGCATATTCTTGCAAATTTGGCATTTTGGAATACCCTTTGTATGCCTTTGACTTCAATAGGGTTTGAAGATGAAATTGTCGAATTATTTAGTACATATTTACAGCCTGTGAATACAACCATAATATCATATAATAATAATAATGTTATTAATGTTATAAAAAATGAGTCAAATTCCGCGTGAAAATTTACAGACAATGTATGGGAAACTGAAAACACGATTGTACGCTTCACAGCACAGCTACATCCCTCAAATTTCGATATGTTAATCTGAAGAATATTTCAGAAATTAGATTTTACGGATTTTATGTGGCATCGGATTCCCATCGATTCCCATGCACCCCTTTCAACATGTCGGAATTTACCGCGAACTGGTCTATTAAGCTTGATTCTTGGAAGTCTAAAATCATTATTTCTCTTTATATTATACATGTGAATGTCACTGTTCTTTAAGATATTAAAATCATAATCAATGAGTCCATTGACATACTTATATATTAAAATATGACGATGTACAATACGACGTTTGGAAAGAGTAGGCCAATTGAGATTTCACAAGGCTTGTGCCGCCGAAGAACTATAACTAGGTAAATTCAAGAATTATATTGGCCGCCTTATTTTGCAAAATCTGCAGATCGTCTATGAGGGTTGAGTTGTATTTGTCACCCCATATTGCATCAGTGTAGTCAAAACGTGGACATACCACGGTGGGCACAAATGCATGACCCTCAAATCGCTCACGTTGCTATATTTTCAAAATCATTCAATTACATATTTCTGAATTCCCATCATCTTGATAACAAAGAAATCGAAAACCCGAGTTCGATTAGTTAAGAGGGAGACAAAATGTTATTTTTTTTTGTAATTTTCCCGCCAAAATTTGTCGGGAACAGTATTCAACGTGAAACCACTTACAAAATAACTTCTTAATTCATCTTTTAGAGTTTAGAATAGTTGTTCATGAAAATCTAGCAACTTAAAGAATACATCCAATTTTTAAGAGGAATTGCTTTAACATTCACAGTGAACAAGAGTATACGTCATTATGACTTCATATGTTTTTGAAAACGTCTCTTAGAAAATAAATATGAGTATTTTTCGGGTTTTAACGAATAAATGTACTTATTTTACACTGAATAAGCTCAATATGGTCATTTTTATATTTCCTCAATGTAGAAAGTATAATTTAAGTCATACCCATGGACTTAAGTTCTTAATAACTCTGGAAATATTTATCGTGGAGACTTCAAAATTGCGGCATTCAAAAATAAATATTTATGTTGTTGTGATAACATGCTTTGTTGCAAACGTATATATACATAACGAAGAATTTGACCTTAATAGGAGTCGTTCATCATGACGTCACACAACGTCAATATACAAATCCGATTGAATTTGAAGACGTACGGTAATTTCATATTAATATTAACCCACCAAAATTTCGTTAAATTTGAGGTCGAATTAAATTTGTTTTTCTAGTTTATATATTTTTGGCACGCTCAATGTGAGCGATTTCAGGGTCATTTATGCCCACCGTGTACTAAACTTCGATGCTAGAGCAAGATTTCAGTTTATGTGGACTACCTATTAAGCTAGTAAGATAAACTTAGATTTAGAAGTATTCAAAGTCAGGCGATTTATACGAAACCAAGAAGCCAATTTTGCCAAGTCATGATTTAAGCAATGTTCGATGTCATTGATAGAAGGACGGCTACAGTATATCACGGTGTCATCAGCGTACATGGTCACTTGGCAATGATCTACAGTAATAGGAAGGTCATTGACGTAAACCAAGAACAATAGAGGACCGAGAATACTCTGTGGTACGCCAACTCGCACTGAGTACGAAAAGGACTAACAGTCGCCTATTGCAGTTATCTGGTGTCGGTTATCAAGGTAGGAGGTAAACCAAATTACAACAAGGCTTCACTGCAAGCACCAATGGCCTTGAGCTTCGTCAGCAAAAGGTTGTGGTCCAGTCGCAAAGCCTTGGACAGGTCTAAGAATACTACACCAGTCACCTTGCCATTGTCCATGTGTTGTAGAATGTTGTCAGTGAAGTGTGCTAAACCAATTTCAGTAGATAATCTCGGGTGGAAACCAAACTGATTAGGTTTGAGGAGTTTCTCTTTCGAGAGATGATGTACAGCCCTTTCAAGAATCTTACTTACAGCAGGTAGAATACCCAGGGGGTACTCCTGTTTGTGACGTATTATGTATGTGCTGCGGGGGTGGGTCAGGGTTTTGAGCTCAGTTTGGGCAGGTAGGGTCAGGGTTTTGACCTAATTTGGGCAGATCAGGGTCAGGATTTGAGTTTAATTCCTTTTCAGGTGAACAATTTATTTAGGGCCTATTTGTTTTTATTTAAAGAAGGGGCAATCAGGGTTTTTTTCCCGAAAAAGGGGGCAATCAGGGTTTTGGAGCTCGGATTTTGGGTCAACAGGGTCAGACTTTGCTGCTAACAAAGGTCCGATCGATGTGAAGTGGTTGTTAAGAGCACAAGCGATCGACGTTGGCTCTGTTAACTGTTTTCCATCAGATTGGATAAAGGTCGGCTGGGAGCCATCATAAGATCTTACAAAATAATGTATTACTGCAAGTCAATCATTCATTTATAGTTTTCCATAGAGCACCTGAATTTCCTTTGTTTTGTCTAATCAGATCTTTATAGTAATTTGCTTTACATTCCTTGACTTGTTTATTTTCTTTGAGCCGCAGTTTTTTGTAGGAGCCCAGTGATGTGAGGAATTTACTTTGATCGCCTTAGAATTCATATAGTCCCGGTCTTTCATTGCTTGGCTCTATTCAGGCTAAATAAAAAATGCATACCCCAATATTTCATTGTCCATGATGTTTTGCACAAGACTATACATGAAAATATTTCCATGTGTTCGAAATTACTGGCACAGACTCAGTAATCTTTGAGAATGTGCACATCAGTTGAAGTTTACTCAATGAAACCTGACGTTAAACGCGGTTGCAAAAACTAATGGCATCAGAGAATAATTTGAGCCTTCAGTAATTAAGTTGATATTTCCATGACAACAGTGACTAAACTGTTTTTATGAAGGTTGGGGAGGTTGTTTTCATCTGGAAATACCTGAAAATTAGTTACACAGACTGTGTGGGTAATCTTTAGAACTAAATTTGGTAAAACTGAATTGCTAGTATTTTTTCAAAACAAAAATTGAACAATGCATCAGTTATGTTCCTTTGCACGAATTTTTTTTTGTGCCTTAGTGCTTGCAGGAATATTTTTTGGGGACATTTAGCCTTGCATGAATTTTTTTTTTGGACTACCCACCCCCCCTCCCAGGATTTCTAATGGTCCACCCCTAATACATGCTTGTTAGGACCTAGCCTGATTTTCAGACGGTCGAGGTCGTCCGCTCACTTCCTCCCACCTCCCCGTCTGATCAGTGGACTTTGGCAGAAACCGTGTTCCTGACGTCATTTCATTTCGACCAATCAGAGCGAATGTTTTATTTTTAGAGAACTGAGGTATGCGTGGAATGTCCAGTGGAGCCTGCATGAAGGACAACCCAAATGGCGGACGATACAAACGGACTTGATATGGCTTTGGAGAAAGCGTGCGAAACTTTCGGCATTTCTGAATATTTCCCGAACAGCGAAAGGCAATATTACCCCTCGTTTCCCGGAAGGACCTTGCCATCACAGCTGCATCTATAGGCGACGACCAGGTCGAGAATCGAGAGAGGATAAATTATGTAGGCTTCTAGTACAGCTCGCCAGAATCACGCACTTTCCTACACTGCAGAATTCTTAGGTTTTACAGCTTCAAACTTATGTCGATTTCTCAGAACTAACCCTAACCATATCCTGTTTGAGCTGCTATGGTTTTTTGGGCAGCAGGAACTTTTTAAATAAGATTTTTCGTACAGTATTTCAAGCGCATGGTCACAACACTGATCTAACTACCGGATTTGTTGTACTTTACAATTTGTCAAAATCAAGACTGTTCAAAATTCTGATAACATAAATATTTAGGCAAATGTGATCCAACTTTTACCATGACATATTCACTATATGTGTAAACTCCTGTAAAAAGTTCATGCCATTCCATGAAAGATTTAGTCTTCTTAAGGCAAAAAGCTAAGATATTTCAGCTTTTAGGACAGCAAAATTGTCAAAATAAAGTGTGTTAAAATATTTGCAAACATAAATAATTGCCCAACTATCGTGAAACTATTACCATAACCTACTCAGTATGTGTGTTCACTGCTGTAAAAAAATCATTACATTTCATGAAATATTTGGTCTTCTAAATGCTAACATTCTAGGAGACATTACATTTTAATACGGCATACAAAGCGATCGAGGAAGGTTAATGACTTTCCAAAGCCCGTAGCTAGTAGATTCATAAACATCGCGATATCGATAGCGCTTCCTATCAGATTTTCCCGGTACACGTCTGAGGACAACATGTTTCTCCACGTTCTGTTTCTATAAGTTTGAAGCTGTAGAACATATTCTGCAGTGCATGAAAGAGCCGTGATTCTGACGATCTGTAGAAGTTGTAGAAGACTACATAATTTCTCCTCTCTCGATTCTCGACCTGGTCGTCGCCTTATAGATGCAGCTGTGGTAGCAAAGGTTCTTCCGGGAAACGAAGTATAATAATGCCTTTCTCTGTTCGGGAAATAATTCCGAAATGTCGAAAGTTTCGCACGCTTTCTCCAAAGCCATATCAAGTCCGTTTGTATCGTCCGCCATTTGGCTTCACCTTCATGCAGGCTGCACTAGACATTCCATGCATACCTCAGTTCTCTAAAAATGAAACCTTCGCTCTGATTGGTCGAAATGAAACAATGACCAGAACACGGTTTCTGTCAAAGTTCATCAGACGGGGAGGTGGGAGGAAGTGAGCGGACGAAAATCAGGCTAGTTAGGACCTTGATATATCACACCAGTACAAATCTTTAATACTATGAATTGTATCTGTTGTAACGCATTATATAATAATGTTTTTTTCAGCAAAGTATATAATCCTACACGTATAGATGCACGGCAACCGAGGTATATCCTTGCTTTACAATAATCTCTCCTTTGAAATATCCACGAGTTTACCATTGAATGACTGCGTTTCTTATCTTTCCACGGAATTGGATCTTGAAGTCGATCAAGCCAATATGAAACATCAATAAAATCAAACATTTAGCAAAAAAAAGAAATAAGTAAGTAAGTAACTTTATTTAAGTGTCAAATGTATTTAGCTTTGCAACTAATTGGGGACACTAGTCCTACGATTTTACGTCCTTATACAGTTGTTTCACAAAGGCAGCACCATCTACTCAGTTATTTTAAGACCCTGAGTATTGGTCCGGCCGGGGTTTGAGCCCGCGACCTCCCGCTCAACAGACCGGAGCTTAACAAGTGAGCTAACCGGGAGGCGGTTAGCATTGTAGCCTGGGAAACCAGCCGACTCTTATCGCTCCCCACTCGCGAAAGAGACGTCTGGGGAGCGAGGCAGAAAATTCCATACTGATGACGTAGTAGATAGCCGTTACACGATGCATAAATTAGTTGCAATTCTCAGAAGCCGAATGCGAACAACAGAGTTCTTTTCAAGGAATATAACAACCAAGGCTGCTCGTTTGCTTGGCAGTGGATCACCGCCACGAACAACCATGAAATTCAAGCCTATATATTTAGCGTGTGCCGGTGCTGTTGTTGGCTCCTTTGCATACTGAGTTCTTTCAGCGGCTATTAAAGCGAAATGTCGTACTGTCATAACATTTACAAGTAAGTGATCAAAAATGTACTGTCATAGTTGTTTATAATTTCATATCAGTAAAGCTACAAACACTGAGCTATCACAGAACACTGGATGAGTTGTTGTAGCCGGATAAATCGTTCAGACAGTGAATCTGGGCTATGAATAAACATAATTACATGTAAGTGCGCTATGAATCACGATCGTGATGGCCGTTCACCCAAGCAAACGGGCAGCCTCGGTAGTATACCTGAAAATAACCGCTGCATTCTGTAGCTAACCTCTTCGGCTACTGACCTGGCAAAAGAGCTGGCTTGAAAAGTGGCCTTCTGTGCTGTGTGTAGGTTTTGAAATTATAAACAACTATTATGTTTTGACAGTCGTAGGACAAATTCTATTGACCGGGCCGAGCCGCAACACACGCTAAATATATAGGCTTGAATTTCATGGTTGTTCATGACGGTGATCCACTGCCAAGCAAACGAGCAGCCTCGGTAGTTATATTCCTTGAAAAGAACTCTGTTGTTCGCATTCGGCTACTGAGAATTGCAACTAATTTATGTATCGTGAAACGGCTATCTGCTACGTCATCAGTATGGAATTTTCTGCCTCGCTCCCCAGACGTCTCTTTCGCGAGTGGGGAGCGATAAGAGTCGGCTGGTTTCCCAGGCTATTAGCATTGTTTATTTAGCTCATTAGATTTCCGTTTGTGGGTATACGGCTAGATGTCTACTTCCCCTAACTATCTATTCCATGTTTTGACCTTGATTTAACATGAGCTGGCAGCTTAGTAAACTCACGCCTTAACCGATATCACCATTGTGCAATCGGACTTTTACGTCATTCTTTGTGTCCACCTTGCTCGAAGATCCAGCGGTGTTTCGTATGGCCTCCAAATTCACCGCTAGAGCGTCGAGCATGTGAGTCCACTAGACAAGAAATCTTTCGAATATCAGAAAAATATATCGAATAAAAACTTTCAAATCAAGCGATTATGTTTACGAGCTTTATTTGGCTTTGTAACTTGGAATAAAGTGGTTTTCCAAAACTGGTGCGAAAAATTCTCTAAACACACCGTAGGAGGCCTAAAACAACAACGAATAAGTAAGTCGGCGATGGAGACTGGGTAACGGCTTCACAATTTTAGGTCTAATGAACTATTTGCATACCTGAAATTTTAATGTAGATTTGCAAACATCGGACATAGAATGTCAATTGCTAGTGTCAAACCCGCTCCCAGGCAGCCGGTTCACCAATTCTAAATGGCTAACAGACACTCGCTCTAAATTTAGAAAAAAAGGGTTGAACCCAGATTAGATTATCGTCTAAGCAAGCAATATAGCATATCAAAATACTCATAAAAATAGATGTAATTTCTTTCACGATCTCCTTATCCCTTCCTAGGATCCTAACTCCTTTCAGCATTATTCCTCTCTAAGTTCATTTTGTCTAATTAATAAATCTTAATTTTATATCTTAAGTGTCTTTCGATTTCCCGCCGCGGGGTTTGGCCCAGAGACCTTCCGTGTGCAAGACCAGAACTTTACCAATGAGGCTCAGAAACTTGCGATGGAACGACTGTTACTTTTAAAAATAATAATCCTAACCCGTACTACAAACCTAACCCTAACTGTCAGTAAACGAGTTCCCAGGTAAACGACGAGGTCTCACCCACCTAGAGTTAGGGTTCATAGGTAAACAACATGTTCTGGCTGTAATGAGAGCACATTTTTTTGACAAGGAGAGATGATCATCTAATCTGGGTACGACCCACTTTTCTAAATTTAGAACGAGTGGGTGTTAGCCATTTAGAATCCGAGAACCGGATATCCCAGGCTCTTGGTCGTGCTAACACCCTAGTGAGTGAAGTTAGTAACAAGTCCCCCACCCAACAACTCGATCATACGCATGCGCGCATCAACAAGTTCAAAACGAGACTCATAGCTAATAAATATTAAATTGCATTTTAGGAAACTGGAGGCTTTTACCATTCATATTTTGACGGATGTGGGGGGGGGGGGGGGGGGGTTGGATTTCGGCAAATAAGAAAACGGAAATCCGAGCTGAAGTAATGATGTCTACATCATACCTTTTGTGATTCTGAGTTGCCGTAACCGTGGCATTCCAACCATGTAGAACTGCTTGACGTTGGTAAACCCATCGTAAGTGTCAGGCCAGCCATTGTACCATTCGCGTGTGTAACTGAATTTGAACAGCGTACTTTTGACAAATACCCAAAAAGTTGTGTTGTCTTTGACCTGAAAGAGTTAAGAAATATAAATGTTTCTAGGAATTACTAAACAACCATTTTACAGAGCCTTCTAGATTAAAACTGAACAATGAATATTAGTGGGAAGTAGATGGGGAAAATAAGTAATGCAACTGACTAACCAATAATTATCAGTGTCTCTCAGGTTTTATATAACAACATTGTTAAATGTACGAGGCAGTACATGCTGTAACAATTCCCCTGATTTCAGTCTCCTTGTGCAGATATTTCGTTTGAAACTGTGTTTTACCCGATGAATGAATATTCAGTGCTAAAAAGAAGACGTTTTACAACCTCCCCGACCCCTAGGGTACAAGAAAATGTCACATTTCCCGCAGTATGACAACCAATATATTGCACTCAATGTTGCAAGCATTTTAATACAGAATCTGACATGCTGCAGAAGTAATTCACAGCCTACATTACTGCATGTTTCAATTGCGCGCATCACATACATACATACATACATACATATACTTTATTTTGATGCGCTAGCCACTACAACTACAACACTGAATGTTGACCCGCGAGCTGATTTCCAAGTGGGGCGTACAAAGATTGGTGTATATATATACAAGATTCATGAATGGTATGAATTAACGATGGATCATATTAAGCTTACATTTGTTTTTTTTAAACTGATGAATAAAAATAAAAATAATCAGGATAACTCAGTATCAGGCATGGAGGCAATGTTGCGTTTAAACTGAGCTAATGTATTTGCCTTCTTAGCCTTATCCGGTAGGCTGTTCCAAAGCATAGCACCGCTGTATTTGAAGCTGCGCTTTAGATAGTTGGTTTTTAGCTTTGGAAGTGCTAGGTCCGTATCAAGGTTTCTTGGATTATATTGAATTTTACTTTCAGAAAGTCTTATAAATGATTCTTTTAAGTATGGTGCAGATTGATCATTCAGGGTTTTATACATTAATGTCGATTTAATTTGAATTCGTCTTTCTTGGAGAATTTTGCAGTCTAAGCAATGAAGTAATATTTCTAAGCCGCGTGATTGTTTTAGACGTGGTTTCTAGATCCGAGTGCCATGAGGATCTAGAAACACGTCTAAAACAATCACGCGGCTTTGAAATGGCTTCTCACATATCATTAGATATTCGTGACACAGAGGACAATGTTGAACAAACATTACTGGTTATTGCACGTTCTGAATATAAAAGAGTAACGATGTGGTTTGAAAGGTGAACATTCCATGAAATACGTAGTGTGGAAATACTACTGGAAAGAGCACTTTCTGTACCGTAATTCGCATTTTGAAAGAACTTGCGATGGAGGAAAAAAATGAGATGGTCACAAAGCCGACTAAATTCAAAAGATTCCGGGACCCACAAACAGAAAAGGAAAGCCTTCTGAGTGTGAAGCGTGCTGTTCCAAAGTACGGGATACAAAACTCGCTGGGGACTAACAATATTTGAATCATGGAAAGCAGAGAGACAGAACTAATTTCCCGAAGCAGAGGCGGCTGGCTAACCCGTTTGGTTTAGATGTTAGCTTGGTGCAAAATTTGGATTCGAGTCTGGCGGATATGTCCTTGGAAAGTTTGGATTTTTGGCTTATTAAGTTCGTACAAGAAATACGTGATAAAGATGGAGACCCTTATCCGGAGAAGACAGTCTACCAAATTATCTGTTGTATCAAGCGTGATTTAGAACAAAACGGGCGTGCAGAAGCTAAACCCGCTGGATGTTAAGAACTTCTCGTAAGTGTACAGAGGTTTTATTTTTACGAGACAAACCTGGTTATTAATTTTGTCTTATGTTTAGTTTTCAGATATTTAGAAAAGTTTTGGATGCTGAAATGAAGAAGTCACAGAGCTGGCGACCACTTGTCGGAGAAACATTCTCGTGAGGAACTGAAATATTGCTTAAATATTAAAATATGTATATCTCTTATTTTGATAACTTCTGTCCCGTTATTGTATGTAGAAACTAGGAGATAGTTATCACGTTACATCAAATTGCCTAATTTCATGTCTCATGTTTCATGTTTTTAGAACTGTAATCTAGAACTAATTTGCATATTGTCTGTACTTGGAAACGATTTCAAAGTACAGCAAATATGCAAATTTGCTATTGTTTTGACTAATTTGAATATTTTCTGTATTTGGAAACGATTTCAAAGTACAGCAATTATGTAAATTAGTTATTGTTTTACCCCTCAATTTCCCTCAGCTTCAAAGCCCTGCCCACTTGAATTATTAACTTTGTCGTACTATCCCTAGTTTCATGTATCAACACGTGACCTCAAACGAGACTCCTCATTGGCCGATGTGTCATGAATATCTAATGATGTGTGAGAAGTATATCTCCTGAGCGAGTTTCATAGCCTGCACCAGTAATTACTCTTGCCGCACGAGATTGTAATTTCTGTATCTTATCTTTAAGGCCTTTGCCGCAGGTATCCCACAAAGAGGAGCAGTAATCAAAATATGGTTGTACTAGGGCTTTGTATATGTATTCAAGTGAAGTGATTGGCACGAAGGGCTTAATTCGCCTCAAGGCACCAATCCCTGCAGTTGCCTTCTTACAAATGCTATCAATGTGATTTTGAAAGGTTAGTCTCTCATCAATTTCTACTCCAAGACATTTGTGTGAGCCCACCCGAGCGCCTCCAGCATTGTCTATAAATACATTGTTTGATATTTCCTCGATTTTGTTATTAAGATTAAATGCAGAGCCAATAATCATCAGCTTCGTCTTTGAAGGATGAAACTGTAGTTGGTTTACAGCAAGCCAATCACATATATCATCAATATCTGAATTTAAATTAGAAGCAAGATTAGCTTCATTAAACGAAGATGTAAAGATTTGGGTGTCGTCTGCATATAGACAGGGAGTGGAAGAGGTAAGGCACTTTGGCAGGTCATTTATATATAGCAGAAACAAGAGCGGTCCTAGGATTGAGCCTGAGAAACACCGAAAAGTAATTATTTTGGGGATGACAGACTCCCATTAACAAAGCACTGTTGTTGCATGCATTTAAGCTTGGAAACGAACCATTTCAACTCACAACCCGAAACGCCGTAGAATTTCATTTTCTGAAACAAGATTGAATGGTTTATCGAATCAAGGGCTTTTCGTATGTCTAAAAATACCACACCTGTCAACATTCCCTTATCCATACTTTCAAACCACTTGTCGCACATCTGTATTAATGCTGATACCGTTGAATGTAACGGACGGAAGCCGGATTTAAATTTTGAAAGTATAGAGTTTTCCATA
The DNA here is from genome assembly GCA_030867875.1 of Actinernus sp. WN-2022. Classification (NCBI taxonomy): domain Eukaryota; kingdom Metazoa; phylum Cnidaria; class Anthozoa; order Actiniaria; family Actinernidae; genus Actinernus; species Actinernus sp. WN-2022. The sequence continues at coordinate 29,090,468 of JAOWCC010000577.1, forward strand.
AGATACCCATATAATTGTCTAAATATTTCTTTCTCGAACATTTTACTTATTATCGGTAAGATTGAGATGGGTCTATAATTACCAGTTTCTCGGCGGTCATCCGCTTTGTAAATCATCAATCAATTAATCATCAATTAAAATCCCGGTGGAAATGGAAAGGTTAAAAATTGTTGTCTAAGAAGGAGCAATTATGTATGCAGCAAGTCTGAGTATTTTTGCTGGGATTTTATCGAGTCCAGTACTCTTTGACGTCTTCAGGTTCGTTAGCGTTATTCCACGCTTTCTACTGGGATATCAGAGAAATTAAAACCGGCCAAATTCCTTTCACTGCTATTAAGATAGCTGTTAATATTACTTAGTGGCGTTCTCGTTAATTCGGCAGCTAATTTGGGTCCGATGTTAACAAAAAAGTCATTAATAGCCTCAGATATGTCTCCAGCATCTGAGACTATATTCTCATTAATGCAAAGCTCATTCACGTGACTGGATTTACAATTTCTACCCAAAATCACGGCTTAACAATGAAGACAGATGCACCCTTTGTGCAAAACACTTTAATTATTTATCTCTCGCTATAAACATCAATTATATAACTTACCTCATAGCTGAACAAGTTGTTTATAACGTTGGTCTGATGGAAGGATCTTGAGTCCCGAATTGAGTAGCTTACACCCATTAAAGCAAGCAGGAACACGACGAAGAACACGTTTTCTTTGATGATACCGTACATGCGTATTTCCTTCTCTTTATATGCTCTTGCTTTTCTTACCAACGTTTCGTCTGGTGGCTGGCATAGAGCTTCGCATGTCATCATTTTCTGTTCCATCGAGTCTGTATCAATGGTTTGTGCCGGAGGCCGTTGATCATTTGGAGTCTTCTTAGAACTGGAAAAGTCTGCAGGAAGTTTCTTTAGGAAAGCTGCTACGAAAACCGCCAGAAGAAATACCTTGAGTGGTTGTGTCACAAATGCGTCTTGAATAAAGGACACCATCATTGACGAGAGCCATTTGTTGGAGATTTCCTTACCCCACTGCATGCTGTAAAACAAAGTGAACGTTGCTGAGGCAAGAGTTGCAAGAAAGCATAGCGTCCAAGCTATATACACAGTCCAGTGCGGCAAGCCAGATTTTTTTGTAGATCGATTCGAATTATTTTCAGCATCATTTTCCTCTTCTTTTTTTGTATGTGGGGCTTTCTGGTCATCCGCATCCTCTATACTTTGTTCACCTCTACAACCAATGGAGTACTTAGTTGCTGGTCTTACGTATTCTTTCGTTCTTGCATTGCGAAAGATTTGTAAAATGATAATATTAATGGGAAGAGCTATGAAGCTGCTTTGTACTCCAATCATTATCTGCTTCACGCTAAAGCTGATCGGCCCCAGAGTTACTGTTGATGTATCTGACTCATTTCCAACATTATAAAACATAGCGTTTGTGATCATGGTAGTAAAAAGTAAAGAGACACAACATGATAGTCGCTGTACTCGAGTAAAGGTGCTCTTTGGTGGTTTCGCAATCACCGAAATCCACAAATGCCCATCACAAATGTCCTTCTCTGTCTTCTGTCTAAATAGAGTTTTGAAGCTGGTCATTTCCTTTTGGCCACTGACATGCAATAACCTGTCAACTGCGCCGTCTTCTTTCTCGACAGCTAGCCAGCGGTCGTTCACAAAAATAGTTTGCTTATTGGATTTGAGATCCCGGATGATGACGTAACTAAGATACCACGAGGAATCTGATCCCGTCATATCATGCCATACTCGTAATAACTGCAATGCTCCGAGGTCATGATCAGGATAGAAAACAAGAAATTCATTGATAGCTCCACGAGCAAAAAGAGTCTTGGAGTCGTCTGTTAGTGGAAGTGGCCCAGTCTCGCCATTCTCCCCAATAATATTCATAAATACATTTGCTGTTGTGCCCGAGTTTTTCCACGATCCAGTTTGTACGATGACTTCATACTGATGTCCAGGGTCAGATCCATCTGTTAGGTCGATGATTGTAATTCCTCCCTAAAAATCAAAGTAAACAAACCGTGGTATGTTTGGGTTTATTGTGACTTACAACGCTGTAGGAGCTTTTTATACTCAAAAGGCTATTCACAGCTCTGCTGTTGGAGTTTCTACCTATTTGTTTCATTTAAGGCACTTTTTCCGATTCGAGGCCAATCTCATTGATGATGTATATACCGTTTAATTTTGATTTACTTTATTGCTTCCAAATTTATTTGTAGAACAAGATATATTTTAATGCAACGTCTAATGTAAAACATATTATTTTGGCAAAGGTAACTTAAACGCATATATATTGACACCATCAGCTTAACGTTAAACTTGTCTATTTCCGATCAACGTTTCGATTTATGAGGCTCTTTGATTTTATTCAATGATATACTGTTTACAGAATTTGTGACACCAAATAGTTGTTTTACTCACTTTTGCAGCATCCCGTTTGTCCAGCCTTCTCAGCCACATAGCCAGTAGTAAGTAGAGAAGAAACACAGCAGTGATCGTGCCAAGAACAGCCATGTTGTCTGAGATATTTGCGAACCCTGCGAACACTTGGTCAAAGTCGATAGGATTTGGAGCGACGAGCATGTCTCCTCCAAACGACGTTAGGTGATTGCATTTGCAGTGAATTGATGATGGCGTCGTCCTTTCGCCAGTCTAAGTGAGATAACATTACGTTACATCATCTGAGGGAGCCTTATTTCGTATATAGACTTTACACTGAATGCATAAATGTGATTTTAGTCCACGAAAAATACTTATCGTTCTCTGGAAAAGCATATGTGAAGGTTAATCATATCTAGCAATTTCGTAGCTGCAGTGGAGAAGATCTACCTCGTGGATATGCTGCTGGTTAGTTCCATTATTTATTTATTATTTATTATATATATATATATATGTTTAATGCTTATTAATGGTATTGGAATAATTGTGTAGTGATTCATGTTAGAGTAGTATAGTGTAGTGATTCATGTGAGAGTAGTATAGTGTAGTGATTCATGTTCAATAGAGTAGTATAGTGTAGTGATTCATGTTAGAGTAGTATAGTGTAGTGATTCATGTGAGAGTAGTATAGTGTAGTGATTCATGTTAGAGTAGTATACTGTGTAGTGATTCATGTGAGAGTAGTATAGTGTAGTGATTCATATTCAATAGAGTAGTATAGTGTAGTGATTCATGTTAGAGTAGTATAGTGTAGTGATTCATGTGAGAGTAGTATAGTGTAGTGATTCATGTTCAATAGAGTAGTATAGTGTAGTGATTCATGTTAGAGTAGTATAGTGTAGTGATTCATGTTAGAGTAGTAGTGTAGTGATTCATGTGAGAGTAGTATAGTGTAGTGATTCATGTGAGAGTAGTATAGTGTAGTGATTCATGTTCAATAGAGTAGTATAGTGTAGTGATTCATGTTAGAGTAGTATAGTGTAGTGATTCATGTTAGAGTAGTAGTGTAGTGATTCATGTGAGAGTAGTATAGTGTAGTGATTCATGTTAGAGTAGTATAGTGTAGTGATTCATGTGAGAGTAGTATAGTGTAGTGATTCATGTGATAGTAGTATAGTGTAGTGATTCATGTTCAATAGAGTAGTATAGTGTAGTGATTCATGTTAGAGTAGTATAGTGTAGTGATTCATGTTAGAGTAGTATAGTGTAGTGATTCATGTGAGAGTAGTATAGTGTAGTGATTCATGTGATAGTAGTATAGTGTAGTGATTCATGTTAGAGTAGTATAGTGTAGTGATTCATGTTAGAGTAGTATAGTGTAGTGATTCATGTGAGAGTAGTATAGTGTAGTGATTCATGTTAGAGTACATTGTAGTATAGTGTAGTGATTCATGTGAGAGTAGTATAGTATTTCAATCCTTCACACGAAAAAAGATGGCGTCTGTAGATTTGACCCACAATCCCTTGCAAACCTAACACAGTCAAAATAACGCATAGAAGTCCTATTTTCTCTTCAGTGACAGTATATTGGTAACAGCGCTTGTACTGGCTTGATTTAAAACCTCTCTACGGTCATTTTATAACGAATTTTACGTTTTGCGTGCGTAAAAAATTGCGGGTAAAAGTAAAAGCCGTCATTCGTTTTGTATGGTAACTTATATTCTATTTCATTTACTCACCCTACAGCCATCAGATGACCAGGTGTCCCTCTTAGTGTCCCAATACAAGCAGGGAGAAGAAAAACTCTGTATGGAGTAGTTACGATGTATGTTTGCGTCATACTCTGGTATCACGGTTTTGTACACACCCGCTAGGGAGGATGTTGTCGGTTTGGGTGGTGGGGTTTTGTAATGCAGACACGATCTCTTCTTCCTTCCTCCGCCTTCGCACAAAGACCGCCGCATTCTTGTTCTACCGGTCTTGTCGTAACTGGCCAAGCCGATGTAGTAGACACCAGAAACATTCATTCGTTCTGAATCAATCAAGATAATGTTTGGGTCAGTTCCGCAATCGGTATATGCGCCATCCCTCAGTATACACGATGAATAATCCGGTAAGACTGTTACAAAAGCATCACCATCATCAAGTCGAGGTTTTTCCTGGTATTTCCAGTACACTTCAAACAATGCTCCTTCGTTGTTTAATGCAATTTTAAAGCTCAGTGGGCCACGTTCTACGTCTATGATGAATTTGTGATAATTCATACTGCCGTTACTTTTGCCAACGAAAAACGCGTCTGCAGCTGGAAGTAACGAGGGATCACGTGGTATGCTGAAGCTAATCTCCTCGGATAGCCCAGATATCGCAATGGCTTCGTGACTTTCGCCGATGAGGTCCAAGCTCACAACCTGGGATCGCACTTGACTGCTGGTTTCGTTCCAGGTGAATACGTTTTTCGTGTAGATTATCGCCTTAAGGGTAACGATAAATATTATTTTCCCATTGGAGCTTAGGACCATATTAATTACAGATCAAAGCTGTTAAAACATAACAGACAAATACCATGGCCGTAAACTAGTCCATTGATATTTCAAATAACCAAGTTGAAACGGAGTCTAAAGCCCAGTTTACACGACAAGCATTTTGGGCACGCATACCAAAAACATTGTGTAAATGGTAATGTCTCGGGTACGCTGCCCGAACATCAAGTGTTGGCATCCTTTGGCACGATAGTCTCGGCCCGTCTGTTTGGAGTGCCGTGGCCAAAATGATTGTTGTGTAAGCTCAGGGCTTAAATCGGGACACCTGAAGTCATAAATGTAGATTTTCTTTGACTCAAATTACATTCGTAATGTCCTATGAGGGAAGATCCCGTCTCTCGAGAGAATATTATTAATACGGCTGTTTCTAAAGAAAGCGATCACATGAAAGGTTAAAAGAAAAAGGCAACAGTAGTAAACGCTTGCCCGCAAATGAACAAACATATCTTGTTTGCTTCAGCATCACTTCGATTAACCTACCGATATGTCTACATGGCTTATGTTGGAACTCTTGCCAAGAAGGACATCAGACGAGGGTAAGTTCATGACAGATTTGCCAACTGTAAGGGGCTTCTTGCCAAGGGTTTCTGGTGACACCCTCTCTAGCGACAAAGACATCGAAGGAAGCTTTACCTCAAACGGATCCTCGCCGATAGACAGCATGTTTAGAATGCTCTTGGCTAAGTTCTGTGTTTCTTTCATGGCGTATTTGGCCATACTTTTAGCCTACAAGAAAATATAATGCCCAGTCATTAAACCAATTGAGTGTTTAACTGCGTCTGCAAATTCACAATTCATAATTGTGTCTGGCACAGCACATTTTCAGGCCCTTATATTCGAGAATGTGGTGCTATTCTTACAGGGATGTATATGTGTGTACGATACTGTAAAGTCCACGCGTAATTCTACTCAGGAAGCTTTCCATTTAACCAGCCCGGTTTGGACTGGACGGACATTTTCTTGGGTCCGCTCTCTTTTAAACATAAAATTCAGCGTTTCACGTTGAGTATTTGCAGACACTTACCAAATTGTTTGTTACTGCATGCATTTTCACGTGCAGCATTTTGTATATTCCTAGTAAGGTCCCTAATTTAATACACTGTAGGATAGAACTGACGGAACTAGCTAATTCTCCTCCCTGCATGGGTATGGTCAGTCTGTCCCAAACCAGTTCTTAGAACTAAAGCGTTCCATTTGAGGACTGGCCACTCAATCAGACCAGTCGTGTAAATGGAAAGCGCGTTTACTTAAATGAACCAATAGAAAGGCGCCGATGATCCAGGGGCTTAATAACAATCTATACGAGAAAGCCTGTACACCTCACTATTTGATGTTTATGTACTGTTTAAAACACGAACAGCAGTGTTTTATCAAGTTTAAAAATTCGAGGGCGAAGCCCGAGAATTTTTAGACTTGATAAAACACGTGCTGTGAGTGTTTTAAACGGCTTCAAAAACGCTTTAAGAATGCAATGAAAGAAAGACGCACATCTCAAGGGAATGGTTACTTAATGAACCATTGAACCTTTGTATTCACAACGCCATGCAAAATATTCGAGAAATCACCGCCTGCAATTACGAACATCTCAAGGGAATGACATGAAGAAATTACCATACTATGTTGTTTGAAGCGCGTTTCGCAATGCAAGAAGAATCTGCACTTGAAGGATTTGGTATCGTGGTTTACCTCGATAAAGTTCAAGACTTGGAAAGCGATGTGACTGACATGTCGGCAGACTCTAAATTTTTGACTCCGGCACAAAATATGTAAGTATAATGCACGTTTTTATAATTTTACGGCTTTGAGTTTGGTTTAATAATTGGAACTAAACAGTGGCTCGGTAAACAAGTAATGGTAGTTGGATAACTTCATTTTAAAAATATTATCTGTGTATCTCGGTAGTCTGCTGATATTAGTAAATTTAGTGCAAAATTTATTATCTAGGTACCTTATGTTCCGTGTACTTTTTGCTATCTTTGGGTCTTTATCAGTGAATTCTTAATTAGGATGAAACTTTATATAATATTTCATGTTCATTAATATTCTTTATATAAAACGTTCATCCTAATTAGCAATTCAGTGAGAAAGCTGAAACATCAATAGAAATTCCATTGTCTCAATCATTAACCCCGTTTCCCTCTGGGACAGAATTCAAATCCCTCCGCGGGCCTTTTAGAATGATGAGATTTTATCAGGTATAAAGGTGCATGCACGTGACTGATTTGCTTCATCTGATTGGACAAAATGCTCATTAATTATTCATGAGTTTTTGAATCACATTTAAAAACGTTTCTCATCGAAGTAAAGCTGCTTCGCCAAATTTGTTCATTGTACCTGTAAATTACATATTTCAAGTAAGGAACGTATAAAGAAAACCTAGTGAAAGTTGACGTCGACAGTCCTAGCATTTATTTTCATAATCTATACATGCTGTTATTTGGGGGGGGGGGGTAGAAAAGTAAGGTAAGGATCTCCTTGGGTTATCGGTCACCGTGCTAGTACACCTTTTACTAGGTAGGCGAATTGAGACGGAACTTTACGGTAATGAATTCAACGTATGTCAGACCCCAATTTTCTAGTACACACCTTTTCCTTAGCGTCGCTAGGGGACAATACTTTTCCTTTCAGTGACGCATTTACGTCCTTCAAACTTGCTTCCCTGACAACACTGGCCGAGTCCCCCGCAGCATTTAATACATTACCCAAGCCATACAAACAAATCCGGGCAGCATCTTCCACTTCCACGTCAGACGATGATCGATCACGTGACTTGTTACCAGTCAGCGCGGCCATGTACTTGAATGAGCTAAGGGCCTTCTCCTGCGAATGCAGATTGTCAGTTCCGGCATAAGACGTATTTATATAATGGCTTACGGTTTTATACTATCGCGAAATTTTACAGTTGGAGGGAAATGACGAAAGTGACTTGCCTCCTCGACTTTCTTTACTTGTTGATTTTATTAATTGCCTTGTTAGCATAATTTCCGAAGTGCGTACATTTTACGGCATAATAACAAAAGGCAAAAACTAAAACCCGCACGCGTTCGTATTGATTTGCTTTAAATTGTCAGTAAAAGATAAATGTATTAAGAGGAGATATTTTACAAAACCGCGTATTGGGCGCCAACAAACTAAAGACTGAGTTTTGTGCCGAGCTAAAATCGATTTTAGCACATATCACGATATTTGTGTTCCTTTTTGGATATTGGAGTGTTAATCCAATGCGAACATTTTAACCATACTTCTCTCGTCAAGGCTAGACCTGAATGTGTAACACCAAATTTAAGGCGGTTCAATGGCTGATTACATTTACGAAGAAAACAATAAACTAACTTTGTGCCAAGCTAAAGCAGTTCTTGGTCAAGAGTTTATGTTATTTGTGTTTGTTTGTGACTAATAAAATAGTAATTAGAGTTTTAATCCAAATCGAGAAATGAATTCAAATTAGACAGTCTGAGGGTATAGTTTTTGGCACTTTTTCAAATATTATGCGACAATTAGAAAAATCCCCTCTTAACACTCACCTGACTACCTAGCGTTACTTCCTCTGCTGGCTGCATTGATAACGCGAAGGCGATGCCTAATTCTTTCACGTCGTTTAAACTTTTCATATCGGCTGTCTTGGCCCATAGGGTATCTGCCAGCTTACTTCGAATCTGTAAAAATAACATTAAAAAATGAATGAAGAAGGTGAATATATTTAATACACATGCAGGTAATAAATCCCGGGGGTCACTCCCATGTACAAGCTATACGGGAATGTACCGCCCCAATGGTTTTCGAGCTGTTTTATAGTCTGAAATAGGATTATGAATTTTCCCATTTTAGTCTTGAATAGGGTATGATGTTGTCCTGGAAGTATGATATCGCACATGTTCATTGATATTTCTTAGTTTCTCTTGGTCTTCAAATAAATTGAGAAAGAGAACAAACCATAATGAGTGGTCAGATCTGAAAAAGGGTTTGGAAAATCATACATTTTGGTCTGAAATAGGGTCAGGATTTTGAGCGGTAAACCCAGTTTTTTGACGAAGGCACGAGCACAGGTAGTTGCGTTTTGATTAGTAAGTGGGTACGCCTCCACCCACTTCGTAAACGAGCACTGCACTGTGAGGATAAAACGATTGCCCTTCCTTGTTCTAGGGAGGGGCCCAACAATGTCCATGTGGACTCTCTGCATTGGTAGCCGGAACCCATTGGTTGCAATGGTGCTTGCATCCTTCGGCCTGGTTTACATTTAGCACATGTCATGCACGCGTTGCAATAGTCATGCACTGCGGTAGACAGGCCGGGCCTCCAAAACCGAGCCTTTAATTTGCATAGGGTCTTCTGCTGGCCTAGATGGCGTGCCGGAAACACAATCATGGAGTTCCTTGAGAGCAGTTCTTATCAGACTGGCCGGTAGGACAGTACGGAAGCTTTGTGCGGTCTTCAGATAAAGGATCCCATCTTCTACATCAAGCATCTCCTGGTGTGCCCATATTGACCGAGTTATTGGGCTCAATACCTGCATACCTCGCTTGTCAGGTTTCCCTTGGCCTGCTTCAAGACTTTCCAGTACTGGCCGTAGTGTTCAATAAAGTGAACAAGGGCGAGCATTTCCAGCCTCGTTACACAGTAATTTCTCTCAGGTGCATTAAGAGTGCGACTTGCATAAGCAATTACACTATCTGAGCCATCACTCTGCTTTTGAGACAGACTGCACCAATGACAAGCATGGTATTGGCATCTGTATCCAAAACAAAAGCGCCTCCTTCGGAGGAAAATCCAGGATAGGCTAGGACTGGAGCTGTAACTAGACATTTCTTTAGCTTTTGGAACGCTATGGCTTGCTACTCATACCAGTGCGACCCCATTCCCCTTTTGCAGAGGCAGAGGGGAAGCAATAACCGAAAACGCGTTTGTAGTAAGTTGCGAGTCCAAGTAAGCTTTGTAACTCCTTGGTGCTAGTAGGTGTGGGCCACTCCTCCACTGCGCTCGTCTTCTTGGGGTTTGTTGCTATGCCGCCAGCCGATACAACGTGGCCAAGAAATGTAATGCTCTTCTTGAAGAAATGACTTGGAAGGTTTGAGTTTGACACCTGCTCTCCTCAGTCTCTCAAATACTGATGCTAACGGTTCAAGCGTTCATCAAATGTATAGGACCATACTATAATATAATCAAGGTAGACTAAGCAATACTGCCAGGTCAGGCCTTCTAGCACTAAATTCATCAACCGTTGAAACGTTCCTGGTGCATTAGTAAGCCCGAATGGCATTACTTTCCACTCGAACTGACCACGATGGGTCACAAAGGCAGTTTTTGCTCTGTCCTTAGCTGAATACTAAGGCAAGGTCCAACGAGGAGAAGTAAGTCGAGCCCTTAAGAGATTCCAGTATATCATCCACTCTGGGCAGAGGGTGTGCACTTTTACAGTAAACTGATTAAATTTTCTGTAATCAATACATAGCCTGTAAGTACCATCATGTTTCTTGGCCAGCACAACTGGGCTACTCCATGGACTCTGCGAAGACGCGATCCTGTCATGTTTCAGCAAATCACCCAGATGCTGGTCAACTAGCTACTACCCGCTAGAGTGGGGGCATTCTCTGTGGTGCTTGTTTGATAGGGGCTTGGCCACCTGTATCTGTATCTATTAGGTCTGTCACTCCTAGGTACTTTTCAGCAAGTACGGAAAATTGTTCCAATTGATCAGGGAGCAAATCTGGGCCCTCGACACCTAATGATTCTAGGAGGTGAATACACCCTGCTCCCTTGTGGATCTTGTCCCGACTTAATGACAGTACCGGCCTGTACCTTACAGGTGGTGTATTATCCTTGCTGGCAGATTCATCCTTCAGCGTAATTAGATCCGGCTGACTGACTACATCCTCTTGACTAGTAAATGTCTCTGTCTTTGCACTTAGTTCACTGAGAGGGTGAAACTGCCCGACTATTTGTCCCTGTTGCAAGGTGACAGGATGGTCTGTGAAGTTAACAATACAAAGTTTGGTATTGCCTTCCCTTGGTACTACAAGCGAGACAGACCTCTCTTCTCTCTCGTAATCCCGGGGCTTCCTCGATGATTCCAGGACTACCTTCATTTCTTTCGTACCCGCTCTTCCAACTGCGCTTTGGCTATCTGCTCAGCCCCAGGCGGGACCATGATTTGACACACCAGGTATTGTCTTACAATGCCTGATTGGTACTTGAAACCCCTGTCCAGTTAGAGTCCCAGTATCATAGAAAATACAGCACCCAAACCGTGTGAAGAAATCTGACCCTAATGAACAGTCATGAGTAATGCCACGTGATATCAACATGAGGACTTTGAAATTCCTTTCTGCAAGACGGATAGTAATCACCACCTCCCAAAAAACTTTCAGTTCAGTTCCATTAGCTGCAGACAGAGTCCCATTCACAGGTTTTAATGACGTTGGTTAATATATGCCACTGGTCCGTCATGTTATTTCACTCAGGACACTGACTGTTGTACCAGTGCCCAAAAGTATAGGCACTTTTTTGTGGTTGACGATACCTGATACATAAATCCCTGATGCGCTAAGGGTAGAAAATAACATGATGTTCTTGTTGTATCGGTGTTGTTTCTGGGGTGGGTTGGAGTATTACTGGGGATATTGGGGCATCTGTTTGCCCCTGGGCAGTCCTCGCCTCTCGTTTCCCGACTCTTGCTGGCTATTGTTATTTGGGCAATCTCTGGCAAAATGACCTGTTTAATGGCATGAGGAACATTCAAGCCGATTGCGTGACCTGTAACGACGGCCCGACTGTACCGCTGGCTGGATTTCTAATTGTTGATTTCGCTCTTTTAATTCCCTTATTTCGCTCGAGATTGTATCTTTGGGCTCTGCTAAGAGTGCATGGCACTGGGTTTTAGGCTTATTTTCCTCATGTGTACAGCCACGGGAAGCGATAATAGCACTTTCCATTCTTCGTATGAGGCGAATTGCTTCTGCTGTTGTGTTCGGCTGGCTAACATACATGTACAACTTCTCCCTTATTCCTGCTTTCACTGAAACTGACCCTCGAAAAAACGGTCGCGAGTATTTACGTCCTTAATTTCGATATCAGCGTCTGGGTAGGCGTTCTCTGTGAGCTCTTTGAGATTTTCTGCATAAGACTCACGATCATAGTCCTCGTCAGTCTGGTACTCTCAGGCGTGCCTTGAGCATGAGTTTGTAATATTCGCGAGTTTTACCACAATCGAATCTCGTTCGTAGCTTTACTGTAAACTCTTCGTAGGTAAGTTCTTCGCTGGGGTCAAGTAACTCGACTGACCGGTAGGCCTGTTGGTCTAAAAGGCGACGTATTTTTCAAACTGGGCTAACCATATCTTGAAATTCGACTCCGGCGAGTTGACGCGTGGCGCTCTCACAGTTTTTCACGAGTTCTCGCTCCGGGGATTTCGATAAAACTCCCTTAAAAGCCTCCGTCATTGCAGTGATCAGTTGCGTCTTTAGTTCCTCCAGAAACTTCTGATTAACCTGCATTGTCTTAATTTTTGGTAGCGGTCATTACTTGTTTTGGCGCCGAATCTTCTGTCTGTGATTTTGCCGGCAAGCCTTCGGTCTTGAATTATTTTGAAATTTTAGAGAATTTGATCGATTTCCTTGCCGTAGTTCCCGTTTAATGTATTTCACAGCTTTCCACCAGTGTGATAAATCAGTCTAACCAGGTAATTCACGGTAACACTAGGCCATTCAAGCCGTTTAATTTCTAGAATCGACCGTACAACTTGTTCGCTACAACAGACTCTCTGAACAACAAAACCCCGTGGAATATATATTGAGGTGACGTTATCATCAGTTGCGTTACAGTCACTATAGAGAGTTTTCACTCAATCCCCAGAGATTCAAATGACAAAGGGCATGGCGGCCATGTTGGTGTACCTAACAAAAGAAGCTAACGAAGAATCTATTGTTAAAGGTACACCAACATGGCGGCTATGACGTCACGTGAAAACCCTCTAATATCGTCACAGAACCTTCGAAATGTTTTGGCTTGTACAGAGAATACCTAATGTTCTACGCTTGCTTAAAATCGTGTAAATTTGAACTTTCCTAACCCATGACTGTGTAAGTAAAAGCCTTGGTGGATCCTTGGGTAGAGTCATCACATTAATGCATCTTCATGGCGCCTTTCTATCACAATAACATCGATGCATTGAAAATATACACAGTTTGTGAGTTGTTAGTAAAGAAAAGGCATTTTAGTCAACATTTAAAGTATGTTTTCAAATGATTGCAAAGTCGAATTAATTATATGACGTCAAGATGACGTCTACCCAGGAATCGACCCAGGCTTTTACTTACGCGGTCATGGATCAAGAAAGGTCAAATTCACACGATTTCGAACATGCACAAGCGTTGAACATAAAGTATACACTGTAAACCAAAACTTTCTTCACATAAGTTCTTAAAACTTTTCGGAGGTTCATAGCAATAAAAATTGCAAGAAGAGTTATAGGCACTTTAAAACGTAGCCTGAGAAGAGAGCCGACTCTTATCGCTCCCCGCGATGGGATTCCGGGTCCTAGAGGAATTTGCGGCTGTTTTCTCAGGCTATTTAAGACGTTGAGTAAAATAAACTGAAGTGAACCGCAATCAGAGTTGTTGCGCATAATGTCACTGTAAAACGTACCTTGATTCTCTCCTCAAGAAACTCGTTAGGTTCCTTCAAGGCGAGAAAATCCATCACGGACGTCATTGCAATTATCTCTCGAGATGCTTCTTGTATATTGCCTTTGTCGAGCAGGGACTGGATCGGGTTGTCCTCCCCGTTGATCGAGGCGTAAACATTTGAGATTATCCTAGAATGATTTGTTTCGCCCATACGGACCTGAGTAAACAAATATGAAATTATGTGTTTATGGATCGGCGGGACAGGCCAGTTTGAGTAGCTTGGCGGAGATTTTTAACGGGGCATGAAGTAAAACAATTGACTGACTTTCTCGACCATTTCTTCTAAAACAATTTTAAAATATATGTAAATATTTGAAAGAAAGGTAAACTTAGTGAGTTCAACAGTAATTTGCTTGAACCAAATGGAATACACCCCAGAGTCGATTGATTCTGTTACATATCATCAACCGCTAAACGTATTTAGTATAAGTAGTTATGATATTGAATCATGTTTGCCGCGTAGCACTAGTAAGTGTAAATAATGTAATATATAAAGTGGTAAGCTGTAGTGCTAAGTGTGCACGCCCTACGAGGGAAAGAGAACAAATATCTGACCCAAGTGGGACTCGAACCCAACGACCTCCAGGTTACATGTCTGGCGCTCTACCAACTGAGCTATCAAGTCAGATGAGAGCAATCGTGGGTATTGGTGCGTTATATGGGGTCACGGCGATTATATATGTATATGTAGTTATGATATTGAATCATGTTTGCCGCGTAGCACTAGTAAGTGTAAAGAATGTAATATATAAAGTGGTAAGCTGTAGTGCTAAGTGTGCACGCCCTACGAGGGAAAGAGAACAAATATCTGACCCAAGTGGGACTCGAACCCAACGACCTCCAGGTTACATGTCTGGCGCTCTACAGCTTACCACTTTATATATATTACATTCTTTACACTTACTAGTGCTACGCGGCAAACATGATTTCATATCATAACTACATATACATATATAATCGCCGTGACTCCATACACCAATACCCACGATTGCTCTCATCTGACTTGATAGCTCAGTTGGTAGAGCGCCAGACATGTAACCTGGAGGTCGTTGGGTTCGAGTCCCACTTGGGTCAGAGATTTGTTCTCTTTCCCTCGTAGGGCGTGCACACTTAGCACTACAGCTTACCACTTTGTGTATTTAGTATAAACCAACTAGTGGACTATTACAAATCCTGCATTCTGATTGGCTACCCTACTATAGGTCTATTTGTGATAGCCCATGGTAGAGAAAAACCGCACGCATTTTCATGAAATAACAAAAAAAATTCAACTTCAATTTGTTTCTTTCTATTATTTTCTACTGTCCGACTAGTTAGTTTATAGTTAAATAGCCATTCGGGCTGCGGGTCTTATTGTTAAGTATCAGTATCCACAGAAGTGATAGACTTACTATAACGTCGACCGTTGTTTCGTTGAATGATCCAAATGAGTCGATGATTCTTACAAATAAATGGAGATTAAACCCCTTTGTCGGATCGCCAACTGGTAATTTAGTTATGCAGAAATGCGAGCCGTGACAGAGTAGTCCTGATAGACCATACTCGGTGCGGTAGTGGACCTCATAGCGGAGTGGTAGGTCGTCGTCTTTCCAGTTTCTGTAAATATGAAGAATAATGATCGGAGAAAACGAATTTTATGAATACCGGATTATTGCCAGGGATGTACAGCCTCGTTCAGGCAAAAGGTGTTTCAGCACTTGATATACATGTAGTAATTTTTACGTTTCTCTCATTTATTGTTTTGGTTACTGTAAACCGTAACTCTCGTTCGGAGAAGGAGAGCGCGTCAACCTTAAACAACATACCGCATATAACATATATAATTAATAAAATGCTGCTTTTAAGCCCTCATCATCGCTACTTTTAATATACCGATAATTAATATTTATTCTGATTTAGTTAGAGGTAGATTAATTGTTAGCAGAATAGGATTAACGCCATGTTGGATAGCGAGTCAGTATCCATGGTGTCGAAGTCCTCGAACTACAAAGAGTCCATTCGTCCAGATACGTCCCTATTACAGGACTGGTCTGAAATATGTTCCCATATATTCGGGGTAATACATATATTTCATATATTTCATATATTGATGTAACAAATACCGTTGCACTTTCACTGGATGTAAATACTAAGCGTTTCGTGGTTATTCAGTTTGTTAAAAGTCGAATGCATACCTGCAAGTGAACGTGAACAAGGTCCTGCTTGTTATACCATCCAGGATGTCTGTTATACACTGACCACCGTAAGGCGGCTTATTAACAGAGAAATAGAATTCCGCAAGTCCTTCTCTTTTTCCAAACATCTTTCCCTTGACTTCTATTTTATGCTTAATTCCTCCCATGAGCGAAGCTGCTGCAATTACGAGCTCTCTTTCATTCACACCTGTTTTGGTAATATTTTTCAAGTTCGCAATTCTTTGCCATGTGTTTATTCCGTTGATAGGAATTTCAAAATACATACTCCACGAGAAAGCGAGTGGTGTCTCGGTTGTTTCATTTCGCGAAAAAGCGTCCACTGCAAACTTGTCAGAGAGTTTCACTTTGTACAGACAGTTTCTCTTGCATCTAGGAGAGTAATAATAGAAACGAAATTAGGAAATTCGCAACGACGTAATGCACAATAAAAGTAATGCGCAGGACAAGGATTCCGCAAAAAGTAATGTGCAAGAATTTCTCCGAAAGAAACGTAATGCAAAGATGTGTAGTGCGCAAGACACGTAATGCATAAGATGCGTAACATACGTATAGCATAAGATGTGTAATGCGCAGGATACGTAACGTGCAAGACACGTAATGCGCAAGACACGTAATACGCAAGATATATCATGCGCAAGACACGTAATGTGCAAGATATGTAATGCGTATGATGCGTAATGCGCAGAATATATCATGCGCAAGACACGTAATGTGCAAGATATGTAATGCGTATGATGCGTAATAAGCAGAACATATAATGCGCAAGACACGTAATGTGCAAGATATGTAATGCGTATGATGCGTAATGCGCAGGATATATAATGCGCAAGACACGTAATGTGCAAGATATGTAATGCGTATGATGCGTAATGCGCAGGATATATAATGCACAAGACACGTAATGTGCAAGATATGTAATGCGTATGATGCGTAATGCGCAGAACATATAATGCGCAAGACACGTAATGTGCAAGATATGTAATGCGTATGATGCGTAATGCGCAGAACATATAATGCGCAAGACACGTAATGTGCAAGATATGTAATGCGTATGATGCGTAATGCGCACAACATATAATGCGCAAGACACGTAATGTGCAAGATATGTAATGCGTATGATGCGTAATGCGCAGAACATATAATGCGCAAGACATGTAATGTGCAAGATATGTAATGCGTATGATACGTAATGCACAGGATACTTTAATTCGCAAGATACGTAAAGCGCAAGATACGTAATGCGTACGATGCGTAATGCGCAGGATACTAATTCGCAAGATACGTAATGCGCAAGATACTTAATGCGTATGATGCGTAATGCGCAGGATACGCAAAGCGCAGGATAGTAATTCGCAAGATACATAATTCGCAAAATACGTAATGCGCAAGATACGTAATGCGTATGATGCGTCATACGCAGGATACGTAATACCCAGGATACGTAATACGCAGGATGCGTAATACGCAGGATGCGTAATACGCAGGATACGTAATACGCAAGATACGTAATGCGCATGATGCGTAATGCGCAGGATATGTAATGCGCAGGATATGTAATATGCCAGACACGAAATATGTAAGAAAAATGTACTCACCTGCAGTAAATGCTGGGCGGATCTCCCTCTAGAACTTTTATCACCTGAACATATGTGGACTGTCTGAAATGTCCATTGACTTCCTTAACGACAATAACCCGCACGGCGTAAGACGCATTCAACTCGAGATCACCCGTAAACTTAGACACTCGTAGACCACCCTTGAAATGAGTTGCTCTTGATGACGAGCTACAGAACTCACTTGCATTGAACAAGGGAAACCCAAGACGCTGGGAAATAATAAGGGTTTCATCTCTTTGAATCATTTCCTCAGAAGTATTGCTACATGACCAGTAAAATTCAAAGTTTGAAATGTCATCATCGGGGTAATCCGGATCATATGTATTTCTGGCATCAAATATCGCAAATTTTCCAAAGCTTCGATACACTTTGTTTCCCCCATCTATAGTTGCAATAAGTTTGTTTGAAACGATTTCCAAAAATCCTGCTTTAGTTGTAAAAACACCTAACTGCAGCCTCATAGAAACATTCAGTAGGACTTTATAGAAACCATAATCTGTAGTGCGTTCGTAGATGGTCATTTCTTCAGCAGTAGTAGTAGATGTTCCATTGATGGTATTAATGGTCTCTCCCGTGGTCGAGATTTTGGTAATCAGCCAAAACACATCGTATATCTTCGTGGCCTTACAGTCGATGGTAATTTTGCTGTGCATTGTCAGTTTATCAAGACGAGTTAGCTTAGTTCGGTAGTTGAAGCTGGTTTTGATGCCAGTAAGATTAACCTTCGGGTAATTACATGGCATTTTCAAAACAACGGCTTTGTCTTCTAGAGTCACAGAAGATAAGGAATTCCATCCTCTCAAATGAACTTTATAAACACCTATTTCTCGATATACGTGTCCGAAAACATACGACGAATTTGAGGAATCGATAAATGAATGATCGGGACTTTGAATTCGACAGAGTGATCTTCCAAAGGCAAAGACTGTGCCTTCCCCAATTGATATTGTGTAGCATGAGTTTGTTCCCTTTTCAAGTGCAGAAACTGTAAACGTGACAGTTCGATTTAATTCTTGTGGAGAGTTACTGATGATAGCTGGGTTTCTGATTGGCTTTTGTACAACTGTTGTACTATAAAGTACTTTTGAACTTAGATGATTGCTGCAGTTCACAGCCACATTGAAGACTCCAACTGTCTTGTACAAATGATGAGTTCCATTATCCAGTGACGTTGTATTACTGCCTTCTCCATCTCCAAAATCGAAAACACATAAGTACGGATACCCTTCAAGGACAGTCAAGTTTACTTTAGTGTTCTCGGAAAAGTTAGCATAAGGAAAGACAAGTGCTAAGTTGACTAGCGGTATGATCTTGTGAATGGTCACATTACTGCTTAAGTGACGAACACTCACGTTGTTGAACGCCAGTACGCTTATATTTCTCGTAGCGGCAGAAGTGTACTTGTGAAGAAGTTTCGACGATGTTTGATTGACGAGTGGTGAGCCGTCATCCATGTTGTAAATAAAGTGTGGATTAGAGCCGTTGTGCACATCAACAGTGACCATGACTTCATCAAACTCGTAGATTCTATCAAAAATCCACATTGTTTTCACGTCAATTGAAACGTTCAACGGAATCTCGACAATCACTTCAAAGTTAATAGTGAAGTTATTGAGAAAATTGTACGCTTTCATCTCCACCTCATATTCTCCTGGTTTGCCATATGAATGAGTGAAATTTCCTAATAGAACTCCGTCTGCGACTATAGATGAAACATTGTTAATATTTGACTCGTCACCAAAGTTGTAGCATATGGTAACAACGACGCCACCAATGATTTCCCATTTGCCAAAAATCTCGATTCCCAGTGGTATGGCAGGCTGAGTCTGATTATAGACTTGGAAGCTGTGTATTTTGTCATCGACGTACTTAATCTGCCTATTAATGTGATGCCGTGCAGCTGATAACACAATCTCGATCAGGCCACTGATGTTGTAGACATGCGAGATGGTACATCTTATCGTGTTGATTTTAATGCCGTCGCCGAAATTAATAGTCATGTTGAGCGTATGTAAGCAGTCCGTTATTACTAACTCTATCGAACTTCCTCTTGTAATGACGTCAGGAGCAGTAAAGTTCAGTGCTATGTAGAACAAAAACATGTGAAGATTAAATAAAACAGCAGACACTCGTTTATATCATGCGTGCGCAGTGTCATCTGTTGAGTATTTCATGAGCAGGAAATACCATTACCAGAATGTTGCGCACTGGCTTTTGCAGTTGAATTAGACTATGAAGATAGTTGTAATGCCCTGTGAGACAAACATTTCAGCCTGTTTTCACCAGATCGCTGCGCACTGCACACTGCACTGTAATGAGTTAACATGAAAAGTTATAGTCTGCTTAAGACTTCAGCATACATTTGTTTTGCAAATTCACAAACAGTGTGTTAAGTTTATTAATACAGTACCGCAACCTCATTTATATTTGTCAATGACATTGAATCAGGCTGGTGAACGAGTCGTTCAATAGACCTCATTGCCGATAACGTAGCCTGATTTTCAGACTGTACGAGGTCGTCCGCTCACTTCCTCCCTCTCCCCGTCTGATGGACTTCATAGACGTTCATGTTCCTGACGTCATCATCCTTTCTTTTTACAATAAGCCAATACGAACACTTAAGAATTGAAGCGTGAAGTGTAGAACAGTCGTAAAGTAGATACTTGTACTAGTTGGATCTATCAGCTTTCGTGCACTGGAAAAAAACATTCTACAGCTTCAAACTTCTATCGATTTATAAGAATGGTATCCTGTTTGAGCTGCTGTGGTTCTCTGGAGAGCATGAAATGTTTCAACGGAAGTTTGCGTGCAGTATTCGCATGACAGTGTATGAGAATGCATACAAGAAATATCAGCCTCGATTCCATGCCGTAAAGTTTGTTACTGTGATCTTAAAACTTTTACGCTTTTACTTTTATTTTAAAACGTTTTGAAGCTTGATATTTATGCCGATTAGTCACACAAGACTATCAGAGATTCTTTTAACCGGACTTTTTGTGCAAGGTTTAGATTCCATTTCCGTACATGAACTTACGGAAGTGTGTTCGTAATTCTGAAACATAAATATTCACCAAAATGGCATGAAACTTTTTCCATAACATACTCGGTATGTGTGTTCACTCCCATAAAAAAAGTCATAATATTTCATGAAAGATTTGGCCTTCTAAAAGCCAAAAACCTAGGAGAATGTTCGATCTAATCCATGAGATTTATAAGCGGAGGAAGATTAGTGATACGTAGATTCGCAAACACATCGAGGAAGTGAGCGGACGACCTCGTACCGTCTGACAATCAGGCTACCGATAACGCCGCCACGTCGAAAAAACAATTTTATGGGATGCCCGGTAGAGACAATGAAAGCTAATGAAGCGTTGCTATGAAACGCCTCGTTGAAGCATATTTTTTTGTCCCCTGGGCATCCCATAAAATTGTTGTTTTTTAAACATGGCGGTGTTGTCGGTCTATTAAAATAACAATATGTAAAAAACAAACCCGGGCAAAGATGAGGTTGACAACGCCTTGTTTCTGTTAACGGTCCGTGATTAGTACAATTATCACCGCCAAACTGTGGTTCTGGATTAGAACAATTCCTTCTTCTTACTTGTACTCCTCCACATGTCGCACTACACGCTGACCATGCCGTGAAGTTTGATAGTCCACCATCAATTCGACGTCCTGCAATAGGACAAACGATAGTCAGGTTTCTGTATAGAGGGTAATATATTTTAATATGTTAAAAGTGAGTTTATCAACGTAATTTGCAAGATCTTTTGCTCGTTTATGCCTCCTGTATCATGTCCTTGTTTGAGGAGATACATAAATTAGCCCTTACTTCTTCGTTATTCCTGTTACTTTGTGGCTTTCAGATCTTTTTTCGGTGAAGTATCAACAACATCAGGCCCGAAACCTCCCGACCACACGGCCTCACGACTTCCCGACCTCCCGACCACACGACCTCACGACTTCCCGACCTTCCGACCACACGGCCTCACGACTTCCCGACCTCCCGACCACACGGCCTCACGACCACACGCCACACGACCATGTTGCACACAGAAACTTAAACCATTTCACAAATTTGATTTAATCAGAAAGAGCTACGATTGTCACTACATGCAGGAAACCAATATACACAAACTTTCTGCTCCGAGGAGTTCCACACACATAACGATACCAATACACGAAAACTTGCTGCTCTGAGGAGTTCCACACGCATATAGCGATACCATGCCACAAACCTTCTGTTCCGTGGAGCTCCACACGCATAGCGATACCAATACTCCAGCCAGTAATGCAAAACCTGACGAAACGCGTGGTGATATTAGGATTCAGTGTATGGGTGACGACGGTAAAAGCATCGCTGTTTCCAATGAAAACCTAGAAAAATATAATGAATATTCTAAGCCGCTTTGCGTCAGAAGACATGAGGACATGAGGACATGAGAACACGCGAGAGTTTGTCTACTGTATATACCCTCTGGTACGTACCATATAACAACTACGAAAGCATGCGTACTCTACCTTTATTGCCCCATTTTCCATATAACCTGTCCAGCTGACGCCATTCAGGCTGTATTTTAGGGTGTAATTTGTTACGTGTTTTGGTGTTGTTATCGAATGCCTCCCTTGAGTTGATATGCCAGTGAGCACCTTTTCCTCCGTAAGGTCTATCTGAAGATACTGATTCGTGTCGTTCGTTGCTGCAGCCCAGCTCTGTTGGAGCATATTTTTTGCACGGTTCAGTCTTGCAGCGCTCGGCGGGTCTCCTGAAGCACTAGTGGAAGCAGTCATGGCTGAGTCTGGTATCTCGCCACTGTTAACACCAAGAGGTCTTCCTGAAACTTGAAATACCAAAATGCCGCAAGGACGTTAAGTATGTTTTGATCTCTTTTAACCAAAAAACCAAAACATTCGCTGTCCAACTCTTAGCGAGGTCTTCTCAGCAGTGCGCATGTTAATGCGATAAAAAGATTTAACTTAACTCTAGGCATGATATAAAACCATGAGTACTTGTTTATAACACGATAAACCGGTTACGATTACAGTAAAGCTCTTGGGTAACGGCTCCCCGTATCTCGAAGTAAAATAAACTATTTATCTAACGTGCGTATTTTATTGACGAATACAGGACGCGCTGATTGTACGATGAACGAAAAATAATGACTACTGCACGAGGCCTGAGGCCATTTAAAGCAGTATGAAGACATTTTAAGTTAATCGTACAGTCTACCATTTTAATATTCCAACTGAGCACACAGCGTGCTGTGGTCACCAATAAAGCACAGTCATTAGCCAATCACCTGCTTGGATGTCAGTCATTAGCCAATCACCTGCTTGGATGTCAGTCATTAGCCAATCACCTGCTTGGATGTCAGTCATTAGCCAATCACCTGCTTGGATTTTGTACTGTGCACGAAGTTGGAACATTAATTTGCTATATAGTGGTACGTCAGTTATTTGACGTAATATTTCTACTAACTTGGATATCCATAGAGCTCCATCCTAAGACACATATGGCCATGCCAGGCTTTTGGCATAATACGAAAGTGCCTTCCTTCTATAGTCTGTTTGAGTTTATTCTTCACAGTACTGAATGAGTCCACATTACCCTGTAGTACCTGATGTAAGAATTCATTGGTGTTATCGATGGAAGGAGCGAAAGAAAACAACAAGCTACAACTTATTTCACATGGAAGATACAAGCAATTCTAAACACATTCTAAATATATAATGAACGTTTTTTTCATATGTTCAAGAATTCGAAAGCCGCTAAGACTGATGGATGGAATTTCCAGTTTTTGCAGTTCTACATCTACTTTTGTTATAATAGTTTAAAAAAATTCGTTTCAGCACAAAATAACGGAAAATACATTTTTTATTTCATGGCTGAATAAAGAGCAAACGAACACAACTAGTAAAACATGCAAAACATTATCCATACAGACTCACTGTGGCATCCTTGTAAGTTTTCGTAAATTATTCTCCTTACCTTCACCACTCCCTCCTCGCTGTAGACTTTCCATGTGGAATTATCGTAACCATAATGCATCCAGTACTGTGTTATCCATGAGTCTGATCCAGTTGCATGTCTCCCTTGTGTGGCGACGTGGGTCACGTGGTGGATCAGTTTCAGATCTACCGTTATATAAGACTCTATATGGTCCTCTCCCGCGCACCACGCGTCAGCCAACACATCACTATTAAGACGGGCTTTCCAGGGCTCCGTCCCATTCTTCCAATAACTAAAAGCAGTGATAGAACTGTGTTTTACCTTCCATGTTTCCAGCCCTAGAGGTCCAATGGTATCTAAGCGAGAGAAAAAAGCATGTCAGGCGAACTGAAGATATAATGGATGACTCAGACTGAGTTTCGATCTGTAAAAGCTACCTTTGCGTAAACAGAGGTCAGAGGCTGGTATTTATCAATTGAGGTGATACGAGTACCCTAACCGCCGTCGGCAAATGACAGTAGCAGATATTACAGTTGCGTCTACGAATAGTAGTTTCAGCGGTATTCACTATTTTCACCTGGTGGCCATCTCGGATTTAAAGCGAGGCAATCCTTGGTTTTTGCTAGGCTAAACTCGTTCTGGCTATTCCTCAGTGCGAGGCTAGCCTAGCAAAAATAAAGGATCACCTCGCTTTGAACCCAAAATGGCCACCAGGTGAAAAGAGTGAAAATGCCTCGCTCTAGTGTAATGAAGCACTATTCAAACTGTATCTAAATATTAAGTTATGTTTGTTTAAGAGGGCGGTTCATTTCATTACATCGTGAGGTCGGTGTTTGGTTGAATACCGCTGAACATTTCTATTGAAGACGCAACTGTAATATCTGCTATTCCAGCAAAACTCCAACCGGAATATATTTAAAGCAGGTTTGTATAATGTTTTAAGGTAAATCCTTATTTAATGTCGTAATATAGCACTGCTGTTAAACTTCAACGATTTGTCCATGTACATGTACATGTATATCTCTCCTTTCTTGGACTGCTCTTTCGTTTACACCTGACTACTGTCGTGCTTATAAACTAAAACTAATAATTACGTACCGAATCTAAACCTTAGGATGATGATTACTAAACTAAAGCTTTAAGTATATAATGGGCCTTTAGCAGTTAGAAAACCACGTGGTTGTACTGGATGGCAAGAAAATCTGACTTCATTTATTTAAAGTGCCTATCACCCTTTTGCAATTTTGATAGCTTATGAACCTCCGAAACGTTTTGAGTACTTCTGTCAAGAAAGTTTTGGTTTAAAGTGAATACTTTATGTTCTACGCTTGTTTGAAATCGTGTAAATGTGACCTTTCCTGACCCATGACCGCGTAGGTAAAAGCCTGGGTCGAAACCTGGGTAGACGTCATCTTGACGTCATATAATTAATTCGGCTTTGCAATCATTTGAAGAAATACATAACATGTTGACTAAAATGACTTTTTTCTTTACTAACAACTCAAAAACTGTGTATATTTTCTATGCATCTATGTTGATGTGATAAAAATGCGCCATGGAGAAAAATGCATTAATGAGATGACGTCTACCCAGGTTTCGACCCAGGCTTTTACTTACGCGGTCATGGGTCAGGAAAGGTCACATTTACACGATTTCAAACAAGCGTAGAACATAAAGTATTCACTTTAAACCAAAACTTTCTTCACAGAAGTACTCAAAACTTTTCGGAGGTTCATAAGCTATCAAAATTGCAAAAGGGTGATAGACACTTTAAAGGCACTTGTACGAGATCGGTAGTGTTATTATCGGTAGTGTTGTTTGTAAATGCTATTTTCCACCTCAAGTAGATTGTAGATCTTTCTAAAACAGCGTTTTAAAGATTGTTTGCCATCCAGTAAAGCCTTTCCCATGGGATCACGAGTTCAATCCATTGGTTATTGAAGTGATATATCAGCACGTGACTGTTAGCTGTAAACGTCGTCAGAAATATATCCCATTGTGGGAGGGGCGTAAAATTATGCAATAGCACCTGTCAAGCAAATAAAACTGTCGACAGCTTGGTTGTTAATCTTCCGCTTGGTATTTCTTCATTTACAGTTTAAACAGGTCAAGCGTTCCTCCCTAGAGCCAGAAATGAAGTTCACTGATTCGAAATTTGATTTCATTCTTCGTTTCAAATTTCCATTGTTGAAATGAAACTTGCAAAATTCAAAATGAGCCTAAATTTAAATTAGTCTCCTTTGAGCCGTTCTTGGAGCTAGCGTTGGCGTGACAATACTTAGAACAACTACACGAAGGAAGGAGACTAACATTCAAATACGCTATGGAATAAGATGTACAAGCCTTTTGAACATAAATACAATGAAAATTCGATTGGACCTTAATTTGAATTTTGCAAGTTTCGTTTTAATAATGAGTTTGAAACGAAGAATGAAATCAAATTTTGAATAATGAACTTCATTTCTTGCTCTACGGAGGAACGCTTGACTTGTTTGACAGTAAAAACTCAATGAGGGTTTCTGCCGTCAAATTTATCTTCTTCAGCTTTCCCCATATTAACAGACACGTATAAGGGCTCTCAGTGCAGCAGAAAGACTCTCCAGTTAGGTTATTCTGTCGTAAAACATGTCTTAGGTGTGTGTTTGCAGTTTAAGCCATGCATGGAAGACTCGAAGTACTCAGATTTCTCAGTTGTTGCGGCCCATTTCACCGTATTTAGGAAAATAATCCAGAAGTGTTGTCATTATGGTCTAAACCAGCTAGAAATCCCTTCGTAAATCATCATTTTAGCGAAAACCGAGACTTCTCTGAGGTAAATAATCATGATTAATGGTTAACTTTTTTTTTCCAGTGAATTCGCGTGAATTTGTTTACTCCCCCAAAAAGTGTTCTAATATTGAAGACATATAGCTGCTAAGAATCTACAAGTTACCAGGATTTTACAGGCAAATCGAGTGAGTAATGACGGACGAACTGTTCTGGCAAAGAGTGGAAAGAAGGAAGAAATTATGTGTTTACGGGACTCTTATGCTTTTCATGCAAGTTGCGGCTGTACAGAATTCAAACCTCAAAATCTCTCAAGACATATTTATCTTCGCTGGGAAACATTTTGATACATTTTGATACATTTGCGTAATAAAACATCCTTTGAACTACTAGAATTGATCGGAGCAAAACAACAACCGTTTGAGTTTCATACTGTAAAGATGATCAGATCAAGAATCACGGTAGTGACAGAAAGGAAGGAGATTACAGCTCTTTTTATTACAGCTTGGGAAGCCAGAATTATTCGGTAAAACTTGATATAATACGACTTTATAGTAACCAACATAGTTTGGAAAATGAATCGAACGAGGCAATTGAGATTTGTTAAAATACCGTCTCATAATCAGTAACTTCAAACACAAACTTCCATACAATCTACAGTAAAATTTTAAGTATCTCAGCATCTGTTTATTGCTCTGATTTGGTGTCGAGTGGGTACGCGTGGGATGGATTTCTGACAATGAGGATTATTTCTTAATTCTAGAAAGAGTAATTAGAGGAAATCATGGGGCGTGGAATGCAGTAGGAAGTCCTTACCGCAGCCATAGACGCCTGCATGCATACAGAGCTGCTCTGTAGGGACGCTGACATTAATAATGGGTCGGAACTGAATGAACCTGGCAAGTATCCGTCTCTTAAACAACGTGGAACCAGTTGAAAACACCTACAAGAGAGAGTAATACAGTACCGTTCGAGATCTGTATTCTGATTGGACCCGCTCGTTCTAAAAGTTACAATACAATACAATGCAATACAATACAATACATTGTCCTATAAATAATACCTACAAGAGAGAGTAATACAGTACCGTTCGAGATCTGTATTCTGATTGGACCCGCTCGTTCTAAAAGTTACAATACAATACAATGCAATACAATACAATACATTGTCCTATAAATAATATATTTCAGCCAATCAGAGCTCAGGTTTACTATGCAAATTATTTTATTTTCCTATATTTTGTTAGTTTCTGTATTCTTCTTTGTAAATGTAAATGTATGAGTATAAATAAAAGCTTGATTGATTGATTGATTGCAATACATGGTGGTATTTCATGTTTTTTCTATGATATACAGAGCGGTATTTCATGGCTAGATCAAGGCCAATCGCAATGCAGGAAATTTCACGCCCTTTCTTTATAGCCAATAATAATTCAAGATTTTGAATACATAATTAGTCTGCAGACGCAACTTTTGTTTTCCGGCGAGAAAATTCGCAGTCTATCGACCATTAAGTTACTTTGTTTTCATGATAAATCTTCCCGAAATTTGTTATTTATAGGATAATATGGTTATTTCATGGTTTTCTATGGAATACTGGCGAAAATTGCACTCGAAATTCATATTATTTTGGTAGAAAAGGCTCGTTGTATACCAAATAATACAAATTTCTCGTGAAATATTCGCCGGTATTCCATAGAAAACCATGAAATAACCAGAAAATAGTTTTAGACACGTAGTGTCAACAAGCTAAAGGTCAATCTTGTTCAAAATACGTACGTTAAAATACGTAGTTTAGGGAGTATTGTATTGTTGGGTAAGCCAATACTATGGCTCCTTTCGAGTGGTACTGTCTGGCTCACGGCAGATACAATACACCTGTTTTAAAAAGGTTGTCGCGGAAAATTGACATTCCCAGACCGCAATGGATTGTGGTTGTACATGAAAGTTTGGTGAATTCGTTTGCTTTTGGGATCAATGGTTTCCTTCGGTACGATTGCCGAATTACACCGCAGTTTATCCACTCAGCATGGCTAAACAGTTATAACCACAAATCATTTCGGTCTGGGAATGTCGTTTGTCGTTAATGACAACCTTTTTTTAAATAGATGTATACTAGTAGCCTTAAATACAGCCGCCTTACAATGGTCGAGCTGAGAAGGTCGCTGTACTTCAGTCTAGTATATTAGCCGAGTATTTTAGTTAGTAAACAACGGTGACAAGGTCAACAGTGAAGAACTATCGCTCAGCGTGGCACACCCATCCCCCTCCCCTCTCCCCCGGATGGTTTACGAACCTTTGAGGCTTGATTCTCGATGTAGGTTCTCCAGTCATCGCCATATAAAGCATAAGATACCATAAAGTTATCCACCGTGGTTACGTTTGGTACCACACCTGACTTGACACCCGTGATCTCCATAACTTTACCAAAGTCAAGCTGAAGAAATTGTCTACCATCCTGGAACTCAGCACACCACGTGCCGTTACCATGGAAACTGGTATTTGCTGCACTGTTGCTGAAGAGGAAACTCGAGGCTGAATATGAGTCCACCTCGAGCAAAGATAACACACAATCTGAAATATGAAATAAAAACGTAATTAGGAAGGAATTGATGAATCGCAAGCTGTTAGGTAAACATCTCTGCAGCCAATTTTAAAATTAAAAGTGCTGTTGTGGAAGAGGAACTTGAATATATTTTTAGCAGTGGTGCTTGTCTATAACTGAGGGTAGGAAAGCTATTTATTTCCCTTCCATAGGAAATTCAATTACCAGTCTCATATATTCTCAATTATGTTCTCCCTCCTTGTATTAGAGACATGCACTACTAAGTATTGTTTACTTCTTTCAAAAGGGATCTTTACAAATACTACTTTGATCTTACCAAATCAGTGTACAATTTTGACTCAACCTTTAAATGCCACACCTGCTGTCCTATTGTAAGCTTACTGGAGAGGGCATGCTGCTAAGTGCCACACCTATTATACAACCACCTTATCTTACTCGGTTTATTCAGGTGATTTTAGTTCTGAGCCATATGTCAGGGCGTGCTGCTATCCATTATTTGATTACTTCATATTTTAGATCGCTTAGATCTGCCTATTAGTATAGTTTGTACTAGATTATATTTTAAAGTAGTTTGTGTTCTAAGGATTCCGTTATTGGAGCCAGTCTCTGTGGGTAATCCCTGCCTATATATCATTGTATTTTTCTGTTAGTATGGTTTGTCCTGTATTATATTTTAAAGTAGTTTGTGTCCTTAGGATTCCGTTATTGGGAGCCAGTCTCTGTGGGTAATCCCTGCCTATCATTGTATTTTTCTGTTAGTATGGTTTGTCCTGTATTATATTTTAAAGTAGTTTGTGTCCTTAGGATTCCGTTATTGGAGCCAGTCTCTGTGGGTAATCCCTGCCTATCATTGTATTTTTCTGTTAGTATGGTTTGTCCTGTATTATATTTTAAAGTAGTTTGTGTCCTTAGGATTCCGTTATTGGAGCCAGTCTCTGTGGGTAATCCCTGCCTATCATTGTATTTTTCTGTTAGTATGGTTTGTCCTGTATTATATTTTAAAGTAGTTTGTGTCCTTAGGATTCCGTTATTGGAGCCAGTCTCTGTGGGTAATCACTGCCTATCATTGTATTTTTCTGTTAGTATGGTTTGTCCTGTATTATATTTTAAAGTAGTTTGTGTCCTTAGGATCCCGTTATTGGAGCCAGTCTCTGTGGGTAATCACTGCCTATCATTGTATTTTTCTGTTAGTATGGTTTGTCCTGTATTAGTTTTAAAGTAGTTTGTGTCCTTAGGATCCCGTTATTGGAGCCAGTCTCTGTGGGTAATCACTGCCTATCATTGTATTTTTCTGTTAGTATGGTTTGTCCTGTATTATATTTTAAAGTAGTTTGTGTCCTTAGGATCCCGTTATTGGAGCCAGTCTCTGTGGGTAATCACTGCCTATCATTGTATTTTTCTGTTAGTATGGTTTGTCCTGTATTAGTTTTAAAGTAGTTTGTGTCCTTAGGATTCCGTTATTGGAGCCAGTCTCTGTGGGTAATCACTGCCTATCATTGTATTTTTCTGTTAGTATGGTTTGTCCTGTATTATATTTTAAAGTAGTTTGTGTCCTTAGGATCCCGTTATTGGAGCCAGTCTCTGTGGGTAATCACTGCCTATCATTGTATTTTTCTGTTAGTATGGTTTGTCCTGTATTAGTTTTAAAGTAGTTTGTGTCCTTAGGATCCCGTTATTGGAGCCAGTCTCTGTGGGTAATCACTGCCTATCATTGTATTTTTCTGTTAGTATGGTTTGTCCTGTATTATATTTTAAAGTAATTTGTGTCCTTAGGATCCCGTTATTGGAGCCAGTCTCTGTGGGTAATCCCTGCCTATCATTGTATTTTTCTGTTAGTATGGTTTGTCCTGTATTATATTTTAAAGTAGTTTGTGTCCTTAGGATCCCGTTATTGGAGCCAGTCTCTGTGGGTAATCACTGCCTATCATTGTATTTTTCTGTTAGTATGATTTGTCCTGTATTATATTTTAAAGTAGTTTGTGTCCTTAGGATTCCGTTATTGGAGCCAGTCTCTGTGGGTAATCCCTGCCTATATATCATTGTATTTTTCTGTTAGTATGGTTTGTCCTGTATTATATTTTAAAGTAGTTTGTGTCCTTAGGATTCCGTTATTGGAGCCAGTCTCTGTGGGTAATCCCTGCCTATCATTGTATTTTTCTGTTAGTATGGTTTGTCCTGTATTATATTTTAAAGTAGTTTGTGTCCTTAGGATTCCGTTATTGGAGCCAGTCTCTGTGGGTAATCCCTGCCTATATATCATTGTATTTTTCTGTTAGTATGGTTTGTCCTGTATTATATTTTAAAGTAGTTTGTGTCCTTAGGATTCCGTTATTGGAGCCAGTCTCTGTGGGTAATCCCTGCCTATCATTGTATTTTTCTGTTAGTATGGTTTGTCCTGTATTATATTTTAAAGTAGTTTGTGTCCTTAGGATTCCGTTATTGGAGCCAGTCTCTGTGGGTAATCCCTGCCTATCATTGTATTTTTCTGTTAGTATGGTTTGTCCTGTATTATATTTTAAAGTAATTTGTGTCCTTAGGATCCCGTTATTGGAGCCAGTCTCTGTGGGTAATCCCTGCCTATCATTGTATTTTTCTGTTAGTATGGTTTGTCCTGTATTATATTTTAAAGTAGTTTGTGTCCTTAGGATCCCGTTATTGGAGCCAGTCTCTGTGGGTAATCACTGCCTATCATTGTATTTTTCTGTTAGTATGATTTGTCCTGTATTATATTTTAAAGTAGTTTGTGTCCTTAGGATTCCGTTATTGGAGCCAGTCTCTGTGGGTAATCCCTGCCTATCATTGTATTTTTCTGTTAGTATGGTTTGTCCTGTATTAGTTTTAAAGTAGTTTGTGTCCTTAGGATCCCGTTATTGGAGCCAGTCTCTGTGGGTAATCACTGCCTATCATTGTAATTTTCTGTTAGTATGGTTTGTCCTGTATTATATTTTAAAGTAATTTGTGTCCTTAGGATCCCGTTATTGGAGCCAGTCTCTGTGGGTAATCCCTGCCTATCATTGTATTTTTCTGTTAGTATGGTTTGTCCTGTATTATATTTTAAAGTAGTTTGTGTCCTTGGGATCCCGTTATTGGAGCCAGTCTCTGTGGGTAATCACTGCCTATCATTGTATTTTTCTGTTAGTATGATTTGTCCTGTATTATATTTTAAAGTAGTTTGTGTCCTTAGGATTCCGTTATTGGAGCCAGTCTCTGTGGGTAATCCCTGCCTATATATCATTGTATTTTTCTGTTAGTATGGTTTGTCCTGTATTATATTTTAAAGTAGTTTGTGTCCTTAGGATTCCGTTATTGGAGCCAGTCTCTGTGGGTAATCCCTGCCTATCATTGTATTTTTCTGTTAGTATGGTTTGTCCTGTATTATATTTTAAAGTAGTTTGTGTCCTTAGGATTCCGTTATTGGAGCCAGTCTCTGTGGGTAATCCCTGCCTATATATCATTGTATTTTTCTGTTAGTATGGTTTGTCCTGTATTATATTTTAAAGTAGTTTGTGTCCTTAGGATTCCGTTATTGGAGCCAGTCTCTGTGGGTAATCCCTGCCTATCATTGTATTTTTCTGTTAGTATGGTTTGTCCTGTATTATATTTTAAAGTAGTTTGTGTCCTTAGGATTCCGTTATTGGAGCCAGTCTCTGTGGGTAATCCCTGCCTATCATTGTATTTTTCTGTTAGTATGGTTTGTCCTGTATTATATTTTAAAGTAGTTTGTTTCCTTAGGATTCCGTTATTGGAGCCAGTCTCTGTGGGTAATCCCTGCCTATCATTGTATTTTTCTGTTAGTATGGTTTGTCCTGTATTATATTTTAAAGTAGTTTGTGTCCTTAGGATTCCGTTATTGGAGCCAGTCTCTGTGGGTAATCCCTGCCTATATATCATTGTATTTTTCTGTTAGTATGGTTTGTCCTGTATTATATTTTAAAGTAGTTTGTGTCCTTAGGATTCCGTTATTGGAGCCAGTCTCTGTGGGTAATCCCTGCCTATATATCATTGTATTATTCTGTTAGTATGGTTTGTCCTGTATTATATTTTAAAGTAGTTTGTGTCCTTAGGATTCCGTTATTGGAGCCATGCAGTCTCTGTGGGTAATCCCTGCCTATCATTGTATTTTTCTGTTAGTATGGTTTGTCCTGTATTATATTTTAAAGTAGTTTGTGTCCTTAGGATCCCGTTATTGGAGCCAGTCTCTGTGGGTAATCACTGCCTATCATTGTATTTTTCTGTATAGTATGGTTTGTCCTGTATTATATTTTAAAGTAGTTTGTGTCCTTAGGATTCCGTTATTGGAGCCAGTCTCTGTGGGTAATCCCTGCCTATCATTGTATTTTTCTGTTAGTATGGTTTGTCCTGTATTATATTTTAAAGTAGTTTGTGTCCTTAGGATCCCGTTATTGGAGCCAGTCTCTGTGGGTAATCACTGCCTATCATTGTATTTTTCTGTTAGTATGGTTTGTCCTGTATTATATTTTAAAGTAGTTTGTGTCCTTAGGATTCCGTTATTGGAGCCAGTCTCTGTGGGTAATCACTGCCTATCATTGTATTTTTCTGTTAGTATGGTTTGTCCTGTATTAGTTTTAAAGTAGTTTGTGTCCTTAGGATCCCGTTATTGGAGCCAGTCTCTGTGGGTAATCCCTGCCTATCATTGTATTTTTCTGTTAGTATGATTTGTCCTGTATTATATTTTAAAGTAGTTTGTGTCCTTAGGATTCCGTTATTGGAGACAGTCTCTGTGGGTAATCCCTGCCTATCATTGTATTTTTCTGTTAGTATGGTTTGTCCTGTATTATATTTTAAAGTTGTTTGTGTCCTTAGGATCCCGTTATTGGAGCCAGTCTCTGTGGGTAATCCCTGCCTATCATTGTATTTTTCTGTTAGTATGGTTTGTCCTGTATTATATTTTAAAGTAGTTTGTGTCCTTAGGATCCCGTTATTGGAGCCAGTCTCTGTGGGTAATCACTGCCTATCATTGTATTTTTCTGTTAGTATGGTTTGTCCTGTATTAGTTTTAAAGTAGTTTGTGTCCTTAGGATCCCGTTATTGGAGCCAGTCTCTGTGGGTAATCCCTGCCTATCATTGTATTTTTCTGTTAGTATGATTTGTCCTGTATTATATTTTAAAGTAGTTTGTGTCCTTAGGATCCCGTTATTGGAGCCAGTCTCTGTGGGTAATCACTGCCTATCATTGTATTTTTCTGTTAGTATGGTTTGTCCTGTATTATATTTTAAAGTAGTTTGTGTCCTTAGGATCCCGTTATTGGAGCCAGTCTCTGTGGGTAATCCCTGCCTATCATTGTATTTTTCTGTTAGTATGGTTTGTCCTGTATTAGTTTTAAAGTAGTTTGTGTCCTTAGGATCCCGTTATTGGAGCCAGTCTCTGTGGGTAATCACTGCCTATCATTGTATTTTTCTGTTAGTATGGTTTGTCCTGTATTAGTTTTAAAGTAGTTTGTGTCCTTAGGATCCCGTTATTGGAGCCAGTCTCTGTGGGTAATCCCTGCCTATCATTGTATTTTTCTGTTAGTATGGTTTGTCCTGTATTATATTTTAAAGTAGTTTGTGTCCTTAGGATTCCGTTATTGGAGCCAGTCTCTGTGGGTAATCACTGCCTATCATTGTATTTTTCTGTTAGTATGGTTTGTCCTGTATTATATTTTAAAGTAGTTTGTGTCCTTAGGATTCCGTTATTGGAGCCAGTCTCTGTGGGTAATCCCTGCCTATCATTGTATTTTTCTGTTAGTATGGTTTGTCCTGTATTATATTTTAAAGTAGTTTGTGTCCTTAGGATTCCGTTATTGGAGCCAGTCTCTGTGGGTAATCCCTGCCTATCATTGTATTTTTCTGTTAGTATGGTTTGTCCTGTATTATATTTTAAAGTAGTTTGTGTCCTTAGGATTCCGTTATTGGAGCCAGTCTCTGTGGGTAATCCCTGCCTATCATTGTATTTTTCTGTTAGTATGGTTTGTCCTGTATTATATTTTAAAGTAGTTTGTGTCCTTAGGATTCCGTTATTGGAGCCAGTCTCTGTGGGTAATCCCTGCCTATCATTGTATTTTTCTGTTAGTATGGTTTGTCCTGTATTATATTTTAAAGTAGTTTGTGTCCTTAGGATTCCGTTATTGGAGCCAGTCTCTGTGGGTAATCCCTGCCTATCATTGTATTTTTCTGTTAGTATGGTTTGTCCTGTATTATATTTTAAAGTAGTTTGTGTCCTTAGGATTCCGTTATTGGAGCCAGTCTCTGTGGGTAATCCCTGCCTATCATTGTATTTTTCTGTTAGTATGGTTTGTCCTGTATTAGTTTTAAAGTAGTTTGTGTCCTTAGGATCCCGTTATTGGAGCCAGTCTCTGTGGGTAATCACTGCCTATCATTGTATTTTTCTGTTAGTATGGTTTGTCCTGTATTAGTTTTAAAGTAGTTTGTGTCCTTAGGATCCCGTTATTGGAGCCAGTCTCTGTGGGTAATCCCTGCCTATCATTGTATTTTTCTGTTAGTATGGTTTGTCCTGTATTAGTTTTAAAGTAGTTTGTGTCCTTAGGATCCCGTTATTGGAGCCAGTCTCTGTGGGTAATCCCTGCCTATCATTGTATTTTTCTGTTAGTATGGTTTGTCCTGTATTAGTTTTAAAGTAGTTTGTGTCCTTAGGATCCCGTTATTGGAGCCAGTCTCTGTGGGTAATCCCTGCCTATCATTGTATTTTTCTGTTAGTATGGTTTGTCCTGTATTATATTTTAAAGTAGTTTGTGTCCTTAGGATCCCGTTATTGGAGCCAGTCTCTGTGGGTAATCCCTGCCTATCATTGTATTTTTCTGTTAGTATGGTTTGTCCTGTATTAGTTTTAAAGTAGTTTGTGTCCTTAGGATTCCGTTATTGGAGCCAGTCTCTGTGGGTAATCCCTGCCTATCATTGTATTTTTCTGTTAGTATGGTTTGTCCTGTATTAGTTTTAAAGTAGTTTGTGTCCTTTAAGGATCCCGTTATTGGAGCCAGTCTCTGTGGGTAATCACTGCCTATCATTGTATTTTTCTGTTAGTATGGTTTGTCCTGTATTATATTTTAAAGTAGTTTGTGTCCTTAGGATTCCGTTATTGGAGCCAGTCTCTGTGGGTAATCACTGCCTATCATTGTATTTTTCTGTATAGTATGGTTTGTCCTGTATTATATTTTAAAGTAGTTTGTGTCCTTAGGATTCCGTTATTGGAGCCAGTCTCTGTGGGTAATCCCTGCCTATCATTGTATTTTTCTGTTAGTATGGTTTGTCCTGTATTATATTTTAAAGTAGTTTGTGTCCTTAGGATTCCGTTATTGGAGCCAGTCTCTGTGGGTAATCCCTGCCTATCATTGTATTTTTCTGTTAGTATGGTTTGTCCTGTATTATATTTTAAAGTAGTTTGTGTTCTAAGGATTCCGTTATTGGAGCCAGTCTCTGTGGGTAATCACTGCCTATCATTGTATTTTTCTGTATAGTATGGTTTGTCCTGTATTATATTTTAAAGTAGTTTGTGTCCTTAGGATTCCGTTATTGGAGCCAGTCTCTGTGGGTAATCCCTGCCTATCATTGTATTTTTCTGTTAGTATGGTTTGTCCTGTATTATATTTTAAAGTAGTTTGTGTCCTTAGGATTCCGTTATTGGAGCCAGTCTCTGTGGGTAATCCCTGCCTATCATTGTATTTTTCTGTTAGTATGGTTTGTCCTGTATTATATTTTAAAGTAGTTTGTGTTCTAAGGATTCCGTTATTGGAGCCAGTCTCTGTGGGTAATCCCTGCCTATCATTGTATTTTTCTGTTAGTATGGTTTGTCCTGTATTAGTTTTAAAGTAGTTTGTGTCCTTAGGATTCCGTTATTGGAGCCAGTCTCTGTGGGTAATCACTGCCTATCATTGTATTTTTCTGTTAGTATGGTTTGTCCTGTATTAGTTTTAAAGTAGTTTGTGTCCTTAGGATCCCGTTATTGGAGCCAGTCTCTGTGGGTAATCCCTGCCTATCATTGTATTTTTCTGTTAGTATGATTTGTCCTGTATTATATTTTAAAGTAGTTTGTGTTCTAAGGATTCCGTTATTGGAGCCAATCCCTGCCTATCATTGTATTTTTCTGTTAGTATGGTTTGTCCTGTATTATATTTTAAAGTAGTTTGTGTCCTTAGGATTCCGTTATTGGAGCCAGTCTCTGTGGGTAATCCCTGCCTATCATTGTATTTTTCTGTTAGTATGGTTTGTCCTGTATTATATTTTAAAGTAGTTTGTGTCCTTAGGATCCCGTTATTGGAGCCAGTCTCTGTGGGTAATCACTGCCTATCATTGTATTTTTCTGTTAGTATGGTTTGTCCTGTATTATATTTTAAAGTAGTTTGTGTCCTTAGGATTCCGTTATTGGAGCCAGTCTCTGTGGGTAATCCCTGCCTATCGTTGTATTTTTTTCAATATTATCCCTTTCCGATTTTTTGTTTGTGTTATTGCAGGCGAAATCTGTAAATAAATAAACAACTAAATATATTTCCTACATACTTACCTTTCCTGCCATAAATTTCAACTCGCATGCCGATTCGTTTTCTTTCAGCATATCGCACAACCTCGAACTTTACGTAACGTGTTTTGGTAGCATGATGTAACGCATGCGTGGTAGGAATAGAATACTCAGGCGAAGGGACGTTCCCTTGGAAACGCTGCAAAATAAAAATAAAAATATTAGAACCTGAGAAGAGAAATAAAATGAGTTATCAACCAGCAGTATTTGCACTAGATCAGACATCTGTGCGCATCTCATA
This sequence comes from Actinernus sp. WN-2022, assembly GCA_030867875.1. NCBI lineage: Eukaryota > Metazoa > Cnidaria > Anthozoa > Actiniaria > Actinernidae > Actinernus > Actinernus sp. WN-2022. Next base: position 29,127,949 of record JAOWCC010000577.1, read on the forward strand.
AAATAACGGTTACACTTTAAAAATATATAGTACGGCTGATTTATGTGATGATAAGTAACGCGCGTTGAAAATTGTATAACGTCACGAGCAGGCGTTCATCTGCAATTTTGTTAAATATCTGTAAATAAAGTCCAATTCGAAGTTCTTAACCGCCATTTTGTAAAGTAATCAAGCCTTTGGTGACATCGAGGCTGGAGTTGAGACCGTTTAGTAGTTAGAGGCTGTATCTAGTTAGCATGATAACCAAAACCTATCCATATTCATAGAAAGAAGGTTTATATCAGTGCAAAGTCAACTCCAGCCTCCATACGAGGCTGATGCTTGGTTACCTTTCAAGAACTACGAATTGGACTAATTAAAAAAAACATTTCCTATTCACTAAAATGAAAGTATAACCTTAGGTCTGTTTTCCTCCATATAAAGGAACCAGTCAGTTCCCTCGGTACTGAACGCTAGGAAATACTCAATCACTGCCTCCTGTTGGTTTAATGGCTGGGTTCCTACTGCATTCACTGTCGCTCCAGTAAATCCCAGATCTATTAACAAGAATTCACCCGCTCTTCCTTCAGCTCTCCAGCCCTTGTTAAAATTGAGCCTTGCATACCATGGCTTATAATCATAAAATGAAGACGATATAATGTCTTTATCTTGGATTACAGAATGCTCCATTCCAAGAGGTTCTAGGTTTTCTTCCTGAGACACTGGAAGGGATAATAACCATCAGTGCACACAACTCTCAGGTTCGTATTAATCATGGAGAAAATATTACTTTTCTTCCTGACTGCTGATAGATTTTAGTATCTGCCACTGGATGAAAGGGAATGGTTTTCGAGCTGTTGTAGTCCGAAATGGGGTGTTGTTTTATTTTTATTTTAGACATAAATTTAGAGAACAACACATGAAAGATAGAGTCATTATTTTGGGGGTTAAGTCTGAAATATATTTAAAAAAAGTCTGAAATAGGTCATTGAAATAACATGACAAAACCTCCCCACTACAGTATGCCATAGAGCCGATTTCGTGTGAGTGGGCAATTTACGTAAAGACCGCTTACGACACGGTTACTGTACGTCATGCCGTGACAGTGAAATGGTTTCCCTATTGTTTTTGTCTTTGTTACGGTACGGCACGGTTACAGAACGGTAAGGCTACGGAAATGCCGTATTTTTATCCCACACCTCATACGACATCCGCTCTATCCTATTCACACAATACACAAACAATTAACAAAATAAACAAACCACACGAACCTTCACATCCGTACAGTTCCAGTCTCATACATGCACGAAGTTCCCAATCACGCGGATACACACGAATAAACCGAGCAGTGATTGGTTTTCTCAGTGTCTGCTTTACAATGCTGTCACTATCATTATTGGCAACAAATACCTGCAAGTCAACGAATAGTTATTTATCAACTTATAAAGAAGACTGATACAAACTGTGCATGTAGGTAAAAATTGCATGAGCCAATCAGTATGACACTCAACCAGGTTTAAACACTTTCACTTGTCGATCAGCCTTTGTCAAGTGAACATCTCTGTTCAAAGCTCTGCAACATGTGATGCTACGCTTGATTGATATCGCGCGAAATTCAAATCGAAAAGTAGAATTTTAAAAATACACTTTATAGTTTGTAAAAACACTGTTGACAGGCATAACTACTGAACAGCTAGCTTCCTGCTGTTTACGTTTTCTTGGCTTATTTTAATTTTAGCTTCAGCAATTTAGTATTCCAAAATTACTTGCTTATTTCCTTGACTGTTCTGAAGTTGAAATCCAAATTTAGAATCCAAAGGGCAAGAAGTGTTAAACAGTTATTCGCTGTGCGCGTTTGAAAGAGTATATACTTGTTTCAAAACAGCGCTTCACGGAAAAACGGAAAAAAACAAAGGACATTCCCAGCCCGAATCGAGTTTCAAATTACACCGCAGTTTATCCGTTCCGCGACAAAACGGTATGCTCCGCTGGCGGAAAGAACGAAGGCTCTGCTATCATATACAAATTACCGAGGGCGTTAACTTTTTTAGTAAATAATTGTATAACTTAGTAAACTCACAGTGAATTACAAATTAAGAAAACTTCAAATTAAGAAAAGTCTTAGGCTTATCTTTTAAGTAGTTTTCTTATTTTTTGGCAAAACAGTTCACAAATTGATACTTTTAAGCAGAAATATTAAAATTACGGGTATGTACCAGCTGTTCAACCTCGTTCCCAGGGGTCTTTACGCGCCTAATCAAAGATGGCGTCGAAAGTACCCCTGGTACAGGTTGGTCATGTGACCCAAAAATATGCCCAATATGTGGGCATATTTTGAGGAGCATCCGCCATCTTGGATTCATCATCGCTGAAAAACGGTTAGCGGTTGAAGTGTGATCCCAATGAATTCCAACCGTACATTATTCTACTTGTACCCAGTTGCGAAGTGAGTATAATAAAAGACAAAAACGCTAAGTTCTGATGAATTTGTAGTTGTTTTCAACGAATTTTGAACGCGCAATGCGAAAGACGACATCACCAGTTTATTTTTCAAAGCAAAAATGCACGCGCTATTTGAAATTCTCCAATCAGCGCGCGCTTAACGTCTAGCCAATCAGTGGCCGAATCCAACCAGCCTGTACCAGGGGTACTTTCGACGCCATCTTTGATTAGGCGCGTAAAGACCCCTGGGAACGAGGTTGCCAGCTGTTTCATTTCAGTTTTCGTGGGAAACTGGGGGCGGCCGCGCGCCGACAAGAAATAACAAATACGCATGCGCGTAACGTTTTGCCGCGGTGTGAGCTGCACCACAACCTCTGCCGTTTGCCTTTTGTTCGTGACAACCTTTTTATAAAATACGCGTACACAATCTTACCATATTAACAGCCCCATAGACCGTAGAAACGGTTTAACTAATTTTGTTTACGAATGAAATTATTTTCTTTTATTCTTTTACTTCTTAACAGACAATAAATAGTCCACCTTTATGGCATTATTCTCAGTATAATTGAGCCACGTAGAATTCTCCAGCCCTTCTCTATACGATATTATGTATTCTCGAACCCAGGACCTTCCCGCCCTGTGGTGCTGTCCTTGAGTTGCAGTTGCCCGCACTTTGTGTGCCCAGCGGAAATCCACCTGCAAGAATGGTGACGTATCACTCGCGCTTGAGCACCAGGCACCGTATCCAAATTTAAGTTCCAGTCTCGCTCTACTTGGTACACTGTGAGGGTTGAGGTAACTAGAGGCCGTAATGTAATGATCTCTGACGGTCCAGGTCCCAATACCGAGATCTTCAAAGCATACTGCCGATGAAATATCAACTGGTTAATGTTGTGCTTAATTATTGGAATAAATCTAGAAATCATTGCAGTGGTATATCCAAAGCCGTCTAATCCTCTGGAGGGGGTGCCCTATTTTTGTGCAATCCCTGGAGATTGTCCTACTCTTTTATCCTCCATTCAAGGTTAACTTTTAAATGGCTGAACAATGTGAAAGAAATAAGATATAATATGTTCAGGATATAGGGATTTTTCTGTTTGTTATAAATGCTTAACATACCTTGGTCACAACCATACAGTTCAAGTTTCATAGAAGGAAAAGTTAACCAATTAATGAGCAAAATCTTCACATATCGTGTTACTATCGCATGATAAAGGTACGTCTTGAAAATTCCCGCGGCTGATGGCGGACCATAGATCAACTGGGTAAAGAACAAAGAACATGTTACATTATACACGGCCTTATATGATAACAATGGTAGCTATATGTGGGGCCATGGGGTCCCGAACCGGACCTGGTTTGACGGGAAAAAATAGCTGCAAAACCCGGATTTCCAAGTTATTGTGTAAACGAACACAGAATTCGAGATATGTTTGCGAAAAATCCGGATCCGCAAATCGAAAACCCAGTAATGCCGCACATATAATATATTACGTCGTAAACAAGAATACCGTGGGACTGGAGTGGAAAGGAAGAAGGTCAGTGAGTAAGAATAGAGCGGACTGGTTTCGTATGAGTGGACAGCCAAGTAACGGCACGGTTACTGTACGACATGCCGTGACGTTGAAATGGTTTCCCTATTGTTTTTGTATTTCTGATCCAATCAATTACAGAAATAAGTTACAGTACGGTTACGGTAAGGCAACGGTAAGGCAACGGTAAGGCAACGGTAAGGCAACGGTAAGGCAACGGTAAGGCAACGGTAAGGCAACGGTAAGGCAACGGTAAGGCAACGGTAAGGCAACGGTAAGGCAACGGTAAGGCAACGGTAAGGCAACGGTAAGGCAACGGTAAGGCAACGGTAAGGCAACGGTAAGGCAACGGTAAGGCAACGGTAAGGCAACGGTAAGGCAACGATAAGGCAACGGTAAGGCTACGGACGTGCCGTATGTTGGTCTCACTCATACGAAACCCGCTCTATAGAAATAGTAACTTTAGGAACAGTGGTAGAGGAACGTTCCAACAGGAGGAGGAAGACGACAACGCCAGGGAAGTTCAAATGGAGGGGGAAATGTATTATTTTTTACAAAGACTTGAATCATTTAGCAAGAATGATTTTTTTAAACGTTGTCAGGAAGTTGCATAGACGTACATAGAAGTGAATAGAATACGTTAAAAATAACTAATTTCAAGATAGAATGGGGTAAGAGAACAAATCCCCCATACATGAATCTGTTCCAATGATAATTATTTGAAATCTATTTTTAGATAAACAGGACAGCCTGGTTATTTTAAGAAAGGCACCTGATTGGTGTAAAGTGGCGCTCTTGTGCTAAGGAGTGGTTTGTAACGATGCTATGAGGACCCAGGGGATATAAACAATGGATAACTAACGAGGCCGTAGCCTACCAGAACGAGCGATAAAAATAACTTACACCACGTATTGTAAAACTAAAGATAAATTTCAACTGATTATCGTGGGGATTCGTTCTCTTATATACATCATCCTCTCTTGCTATTATCGGAATACCGCAGGGCAGGGTCGAGCTTGTTCGCATGCTCAAAAACCTTAATTTATTAATTAAACCGCTGATACCAATCATACATTTATTTACTTACGTGTGGTTTATTATTAACCATGTACATCTGCCATGGAAAGTGTAAAGTTTCTTTGTAGGTTAGATGGAATCTGGTAACACCCCACTCTTTTTCCCTATTATATGCAGTACCTATAACAACGATATTATTTCAGCAACAGAAAACATTATACATGCATGCTTCCATATAGATGGATGGAAAATGGGAAATGTCTGTTGGCTGTTATTGTTTATAAAGAACACTGAGGGCGATGATGCAGATGATGCAGATGTTGTACGATAGATTGATGAAAATCAGACATTATCCAACATCATGCAACATCATGCAACAGGGCGGTGAAACGGATGCAACATGATGCAGATGTTGTACGATAGATTGATGAAAATCAGACGTTATCCAACATCATGCAACATCGTTCCGCAGGGCAATGGAATGGATGTAACATGCTGCAAAACATGTTGCATCGTTCGCCTAGGGCTTAAGAATCTTTGAGGCGGTGGTACGTTAGAAAGAAATGGTAAACACGCAGTCCATCGAGTTGTGGACGCACGCGAGATGTTGCTTAGTGTACATGATTATGTACCTTTACTCTTTCTGTATATGTGTGTAATATGATATTAACTGTATGCCTGTGTTTATACCTAATGTGAAACGAAGAGTGTAAAGTGAGTAAGATTCACTCGAGAAAAAAACCTGGGACTTCTAATGTATTAGAGTATATACAGTATAGACTTCTAAGTATATAGACTAGAGAATAAAATATAAAATATTATATAATATCTGCCTAATACCAGAAGTTATGGACTTCTGTTAATACTAATTAAACTAAATATATTCGATGAAATACCTAGCTAAGCTAATAATCTACACCAATATTACAGTAAAAATAATATTGAAGAAATAAAACTAGTAATCATTATAAATGGGTCTTAAAATATGTCAAATTTGTTTGCTTTCTAGTTTCAATTACTGAAATATATGCTTAGTAGCAAACATTATCAGTTGAATTCCTCAGATTATAGCAATGTATACTGGATTTGTTTTCGGAAATTTTAGTCAATTAATCGTTTGAACATTATTATTAATGGCTAGTTGTTATTAAGCTAGTTGTTAATAATAAATTATTCATGTAACACCTACCAATAGCCGTTAGTGTCACGACTCGCCCGATGTCGACCTGGAGCCAGATATCAGCGTTTCTCTGTGGTGTCCAAGCTTCCTTAGTGCCAGGTCTTACTCGCCATATTTCATAACCAGGGAGAAAAGAGGAAGCGGTTATGGAAGAAAGTGGGATATCCTTGTTCTCCATACCTAGAGGCTTGCTGCAAACTATACAAGACAAATAATATTATATACTTTAGTACTAACATTTGACATCATATTGATTTGTAAGCGAGATTCCAAGAACTAGTACTAGCGTCTCCATGTACAAGGCTGCAGCGAATACGGCCAACAACCCCCTTATTCACGTTTCCAGTTTTGCTATACCCCTTCCTTTTAACTATCCCTCCCTCCCCCTTTCCCGATCCCTCTTCCACCCCTCACCCCCTCCCACCCCCTTCCCACGGGCCTGATACACAGATTAGTCCTACCTACCTACCGTCCTACCTACCCTCGCATCCATATAGCTCCACGCGAAGGGTAATCCTTCCGAAGCAAGTCCTGGGAAGGATCCTGAGATATTTGGCGGTGATATTAGGAGACAACACATGACGAACGGCAGCATACCCTTCTACGTTTGCAGCAAACGACTAAACATGAAGAGAAAGGTCATGTTTTCTTTGATAATTTTATTTTGCAAGTCATAAAATGAACGTATTTCGTTTCCAAACGTTAAACTTTAAGCTTTTGCTTCAAATAATATTTTTGTTCTCACATACAACAGCCTTATTTGTACTTTGTTGGTCAACAAGGAGAAGTAAAAGACAGGGTCGGCCAGAGATTTTGTGTATACTGGTATTCAATTGCAAGGAATTGAGTGTATATTATTTTTACATTGAAATATGGGTATTTGGTATATCAAAATTTTAGGATTTTCTGGTGTAAAGTATACGGCAAGATTTTGACATATGATTGAATGTCACAAAGTTAGAACTCTTAAATTGTGTAATTTTGGTATTTTGGGTATTTTTTTGATATTTTGGGTAGTTTTAAAAAGGTATTTGGGTATACCAGTACCCCCAGACCGAGGCTGAAAATTGCATTAAAATTAACTACAATAGAATACCGATACCTCGAATCCTCAGGGGAAACAAAAAAACAGTTCGAGTTATCGGGATTCTATAGTGGCACTAGCCCACAACGTAAATTGAGCACTCTGATTGGTTCCCTAAGTGTTCAAAAATCTAAAGTGGACCGCTAACAGATCTTTTGTCTGCTGGACGTATACGTCATGTTTTTTGTGAGAAAAATGATACTGTGAAAAATTAGGAGTAAGGAGTGTTTGGGTGTTCACTTGAAGTGAAGTATATAGAAAAGCTTGCGCCGCGTTTGTGTACGGATATTCACTTTGCTTCAACAACGGATCTGCCCACTAAATACCGATAATACTAATTTGCTTGAACTCGGGATCGAGCCAGTCGTATTTTGTCCGTGAACAGAACAGAGCTGAGAGTCTTCATTTTATATAACAAAGTGTGAAGGAGAATATATCAGTAGTCAAAGAGCGAGTCGTTTCTTTCTCACCTTCGGATTATCATCCTCCATGTAGAAGGTGAACTCTTTTCCATTTTTGCTATGAGAGAGCATGTATGAGGTAACCCAATACCGTTCAAACCCTTGGGTAGCGATTGCCGTCACCACTCTTCCATGCGGTAATATCGTTATTTGGAGGTAGTCGTACATGGCTTTTATATTGCTTGGGTGAGTATTCCAGGAAGTCATAACATTTAAGCGGGCGCGTACAAAAGTGCTGTAAAACGACGATCCAGCAAAAAATTTCCCACTCATTTCAGCACTTTCAAATCCAAATGGGTCTGTATCAACTAAAGAGAAAACAGATACTTATAAGGTGCTTTTCGAAATTCTTATTATCTTCGTGCACGACTGCTTTCTACCTCGGGGCAAACGTTACTGATGAATAGCTACTAAATGTATATTGTATTTATTTTAATGAATCGGCGGTGGTGGACAAGATAACTGGTATTTGTGCAATTTGATTGGATGCCGAAGGGACAATATCTTTTTTCATCTTGCCAGCTCAAAACCTTCGACAAACGCTCTTTGTGGGATTTAGAATGTTTCGCCAGGTTATGTAAAATACATTGTTCAGTCCAAATATAGATGATTTTAACAAGCGTGAGGTCAATGCAAACTGGGAAAAAACGAGGCCAATATCCCGGCTCCCACCTTGACCGAACTATTATGGCGAAACTACATTACTTTGTGTCTTGACATTCACCGTGTTTCGAAATGAATGAGAATTCAAGGTAATCGGCGACAGGACACTGAATTATCTTCGTCTTCGATGTTTAATTCAGTTCATACACTTCTTCTTTTTTGCCTCCATGCGAAAATTTGTTTGGTTTCTTTCAAAACGTATGGGCTTATCATTATTTGTTTAGTACAAAGAGTTGCGAGCACTTTTGGAAATATCCTAAGCAGGCAATTGGTCATTTTGACGATGCTGTACGCGCAGCTAGAACAATGGCTATTTGTTTTAAATAACAAAAGGCTGGTGAGCAGCATCGTCAAAATGGCCTATATGAAAAATATGGCTCGCTGAGCAACCAATCAGTTTGCCCGTGCTCACTGAGCTGCTCAGTATATAATAAAAGGAGAGATTAACCTCGTTTTCTTTTTGCGTTTTTTTTAGCTTGACTCCTTGGTCCATAAAAACGCAAAAAGGTACTTGGGCAATATGTCACCATCTATAGCTAGGCCGAACAAGCTGGATCAATATAACTTGTATTTTAAACTTCGAAAAATTAAAGACGTTCAGCATTATTTCTAATGCTGCTTTTCACATAAAAAGAAAGAAAGAATTTAAAGTTGTTTTGGATTTATTTAATCTGTGATTTGAAAAAGAAACCTTGCAGTCTAGGCAAATTTGCTGGCGTTTTAAACTAAAAGCTAAACTATTTTGAGCTTATTATAGCTCCAATTAGTGACCTTTTCTTTTTCATACGAAAGGAACTAACTTTCCAGGTATCTTTGCGCCCTCAGAGGCAACCTCAAAAAATAAAAATGCAAGAAAAACATTATGGAAGATAAAGCTATATATGCGTATTAATTAATTACAAATAATTTATTTTCTTGCAAAATTGCAAGAAAATGAATTGTATATGATGAGTGGTATAGTATATAGTATATATGTATAACTGCTAGTCCGCCATGTTGGATCATACGCGATGCACTCTGGGATGGATCGGCATGAAACTGAGGTATCCATCCCAGAGTGCATCGCATACGATCCTACATGGCGGACTTGCGATATGGTCTATGTCACCACTAGTACAATAACTATACATCGTACCGAAAAAGATGCCGCGGCTTGTATTTTACCCACAATCCTTTGCGCACAAAACTTTTTAAATCAGTTATAAAATCGCTATAGAGAGATTTTAAATCATAAAAAACAAGCCAGTACTAGTGCTGTTGCCAATACACAGTCATTGAAAACACTAGAGTATTCCTACGTGTTATCTTAATAACAAGCCAGTACTAGTGCTGTTGCCAATACACAGTCATTGAAAACAGTAGAGTATTCCTACGTGTTATCTTAATAACAAGCCAGTACTAGTGCTGCTGCCAATACACAGTCATTGAAAACACTAGAGGATTTCTACGTGTTATCTTAATAACAAGCCAGTACTAGTGCTGTTGCCAATACACAGTCATTGAAAACACTAGAGGATTTCTACGTGTTATCTTAATAACAAGCCAGCACTAGTGCTGTTGCCAATACACAGTCATTGAAAACACTAGAGGATTTCTACGTGTTATCTTAATAACAAGCCAGCACTAGTGCTGCTGCCAATACACAGTCATTGAAAACACTAGAGGATTTCTACGTGTTATCTTAATAACAAGCCAGTACTAGTGCTGTTGCCAATACACAGTCATTGAAAACACTAGAGGATTTATACGTGGTTCTTTTACTGTGTTAGGTTCGCAAGGGATTGTGGTCAAACGTACAGCCGCCATCTTGTTCGGTCTGGTGGAGTACCTTGACATCCTTCCAAATCAAATCGAAGGCAAGTCCAGTTGTGCCATTCGTGACCGTGTATGCGAATCAGTCGTGCGTAAATTGGGTTTAGGAGAAGAGTTGATGTGACTTGACCATTCACCTCGACCCCTTCAAAAATCTAGAATAGCATATATCACACATATCACACTATTACAATTATATTATTTTTTATAGTTCCACATTAAATATATTAAGTATATATAATATATATAATATATTGAATTACGAGCGACCGAATTGTATGGGATTTACAATGGTGAACTTCACTCGTACTTATATACACTAAAATAGTTAGTATTCTGCATCATTTGATACAGAATAATAAATAAATAGAGCTTTATCACAGTTTACAGAGATATCAGCTGACTTGAATGCTGCGTTTGAGTGCTTATTATCCTTATGAATTATTAATGATTTTTATAAATATATATACACATACAATGGACAAGAAATGTGCTCTTCTAGTACTGCACTTTATAAAATCAATTATGCTTACTTTATAATCACAGTAGACTTACACTTGTAGTGCTGTTTTCGATTGAGTGTCGAAAGTAATACGTGATTGCTTTGGTTTTGCGTTTGCTTCGGCTTTGCTATATTAGCTGTGAAAAACGTTTTGTAATTATCAGCCAATCAAGTTGTAAACTAAAATCAAACATGGGTTTGGTCCGTCAGGCAAATCAATTTTCGTCTTATCGAGACTATCCGCGTTTACTTTTCCTCGCGATTGGTTCAAGTAAAAAATAAAACCAATCATGAATTACTTCAGTTCATGATTGGTTCATTGTATTTTACTTGCTCCTGTGATTGGCTATATAATTACTTTGATTTTGGTTTAACGACAGTCAATCAAAAACCGTTCTAGTGTGACGTAATTGATTTCAATCCTGACAACTCCTCTTTTCATGCTCATTGTATATGCAATTTAGTTAACAAATGTCATTCTGCCGTTGGTCTGTCCTTTTTAAGATGAACAGATGACGTAACGAGAACGAAGTACGCCACGAGACTGTTGTCACGCAGAATGACATGTATTTGTTGTATACAATAATTAGCGAGAAAAGGAGGCTACGAAATGATTTGCATGCAAAACGTGACGTCATCTGTGCATCTGTACTCTAATAATACATAGCTATCGACCAATCATAGAGCGCGCCCGTGTCACATTGTTTACTGCATAAATTCGATTATTCCATGGTATTTCCTCAGTTTTACTTGACTTTTAGATAGTAGTTATAGTCCTTATTAGGTGTCATGTTTTTCAATTAACTTTTACGTCTTACATTTAAAACATCATTCAACTTTTATTCCCGCATCTGACATCTGACATAAAAGATGCCATTGTAATCGTTATTTTTACTATATGCTCACCTGGCTGCCATTTTCAACATGGTTCGTCCATCGCATTCCATCGGTACTGTATGCCAGTGAATACCTAGTCACCCATGCCTGTCCTTCTGTCGTCTCCCCACCCCTTCCCTGTAGTATCACTCTAGTTATCTTGTGCTGGATCTTTAGGTTCACCTGTAAGTACTCACTCGCGTTGTTTTCCCCCGCACACCACCCCCCACCACCCATGTTGGTGTTGAGACGCGCGAACCACGGTTGGAAGTCAGGGCCTAGTGAACTAGAGGCTGACAGAGAATCGTTTGTGATACGCCCGATTTCCATTCCTAAAACCTTGGGGCAGAGTCGATTTGCTAAAAGGAAACAATACCATAAGATGCAATTCCTAGACTGTTTAACCACTATCACAACACTTACTTGGCTTTAGTCACAATACATACGATAATAGGTGGTGCAAATTATTATGTAAAATAACTTAATATTCAGTCTGTGATGTGCAAATAGTCGCGCGCAATCGAGACAAAAAGCGCTTTGTTTTTTTATTAATAACTAAGCAAGCTGCTGTCATATTTTTCACAAGTAAAGTGCCTATATGAGACCTATTCAGGTATTAATAATAATAATAATGGCCATATTTATATGCGCAATAAGATGCCTTATAATTATATTGACTTATTTTGGGGTAATTTATGGTTGTAATCAGAATATAGCTGTAAAATGCATCACAAATTATCGAGACATTTTGCAATGAGGACAATGTTTTACATTGCCACTGGAAGTTTACCAAGTTTGCATGTTCTCTAACAGGACAGCGTCTTTATATAAGCGTTAATAGACTGAACGCTAAAGTTGACCAAATTTGATTAAAAACGTTAAGCTAAGTTATTTTCTGTATGTTGCACTTCTCTTTCCATTTGAAAGCTCCATTTTGCAGTAAATTAACCTTTCACCGGTAATTATCAAATACTGTGACGTAGTATGCAGCTAATTCAAACCACAAACGACAAGCGACATACCCAGCCCGAAATGGATTGTGGTTCAAACTGTTCAGCTGTGAGAAACGCATAAACTACAGTGCAATTCGAACATCGATTCACAGTATATAGACCATTAATAATATGTTCGTCTTATAGTCAGTTTTCATCCAAAAACAAACGAATTCATCAGATCAGACTTTCAGCAACAACCACACTCCATTTCGGTCTGAGAATGTCGCTTATCGAATGGTTCGAATGGTTCAAGACTTATTTGTCTGACATACAGCAGCGTGTGCTTCTTGATGGTACTTTCTCCGACTGGCTTCCAGTAACTTCAGGCGTCCCACATGCTCGATACTTGGCCCGCTTCTATTTCTCGCTTATGTGAACGATATGCCGGACTATGTTTATCAGGGCTCCAACTTGGCTCTGTTTGCTGACGAATCAAAGTTATACAGGCCAATTGACTCTGTGAGTGCCATGCAGTCAGTTGATTCAGCGCCATCTTAACTCCATATATAAGTGGAGTGTCGACTGGGACACGTCTTTTAACACCACCAAATGCAAAGTCATGCACATGTCCCGCAAGACGTCCTCTAATAACATCAACGCCTATCAGCTCGAAGACAAGTCTCTCGAATGCGTGCCCTACACTACAGACCTGGGAGTAACTGTTGCTTGTGACCTATCCTGGTCCAAACATATTGAGGAGATCTGTGCAAAGGCTAATAAGACACCTGATTAAAGAGTTTGTGACAGAGACTTGTTAACTGATACTGGCACAACACTGAAAATTGCTCTACTGCTCCCTTGTTCGGCCCCGCCTTGAATACTGCTCCAACGTCTTCTCAATGTTAATGAGAATGAGAATGTCCCTTCTGCGGACATCGTTATTATTTACTGTACACTGATTAGATCTGTCATAGAATATGCGTGTGTCGTGTATGCCAGGCTTCCATTATACCTATCTAACGCCCTGGAAAATATCCAGAAAAGGGCGTTGTCCATCATTTTCCCGCGTATTGCTTACGGCGAAGCATTGGAAAAGGCGGGTATCCTCACTCTAGCCGATCATCGAGTAGCGGCGTGTAAGAAATTTATAAGCATCATTAGGCCGGGTAATCCAGTATATGTACTGCAAGAGGCGTGAATAAACTTATTATCGTTATTATCATTATTAATTTCGATAAATACCTTGTACCCACTAGTTCTTACTACTTATAATACCAGAAACTTTGACCCTAATTATTATCGCCCTCTGACTTCTCATAGGCAAAACTATTTTAGATACTCTTTTTTCCCGAGAACCATTAATTTGTGGAATAGCCTGCCTAATCCATTCAAGAACTGCACTAGTATTAGTCAGTTTTAAAAATAACTTAAGGACTTACTACAATGATAAACTCACAACATACCAGCCGACATAGACAACTTAGTTTCTCATCTATCTTTATTATTTCTATCTAGCTTTATTATTTCTAGTTTATTATCGTTAGTTTATTACAATTTTTCCTTAATTTTTAATGTTTTGATTGTCATGTAACCATTTTTACTGTTGTAATTTGTTTGGGGGAGAATGTTAATATTGGGACGGAAGCCCTGTTTTCTCTTCCAGCTGCCACTAGTCTTTTATTGTTTGAAATTTAATATATAGTTATTTCTTGTATGTATTACTGTGGCGAATGAAATAAATAAGATAAAATATGTTTTTAAACAAATCGTTTGTTGTTTGCCGTTTGTCTGGGACAACTACGCGACTGGACAGCTCTGCAAAATGTGCGCATGTCCAGTCAGCGGTAGTAATCGCGGGAGCAGTTCTAGATGGTTCTGTTCAGAAAATCTTCTGAAACTCGACGCATCGCAGAAAAGACCGGGGGTAAGGAGAAAATCGTAAGAGTTAAGAGTTTTATTAGTTTAGTCATCAAGCCAATTAAATTTGGGACTGGTTCATGAAAGGACGAAGCTTGTGCTTTTCTGTAACAATGCTTTGAAGTCAAAATTTGGAGTGAAAATTCAACTAAAATGATGCGCTCGAGCGTGATTTCCCGGTGAAATGTTGCGCATGCGCAAGCATTTTGGCAGACCTGTCACGTGACTGCAAATACGAATAACTATAGCAAAACCATCCGTTTGGATCGTTTTAAAAATAAGAACTAGTTAGCAGCACATATAAAACAAAAATATTGAACTTGTGGTTTTTGATGGAAACTTTTTTTCAACGCGTCTGTATTCATCAGACCTCTTCACCACTTCAGGTATTTACGGCAGCATATTGACATGAAATCTTCAACGTGCAATTCGAGTTCTATTTATATGATAATTTTGCTTTAAATAAATTATAAGAGTTCCAGTGCAATGAGGTAACATGTATACGTACATTTAGGAGAGGTATCCAGTGCTTTAATATTTGTCAATTTTAGCGTTCAGTTTCCATTTAAGCGATGCACAAAGCTTTCCTTCATGTCAGGATTTTAAATAGATATATATGTACAGCTGCCAAGGCCGATTGTGCTGTTTCACAGCCTTTGCGTTAATTCCGTATGTTAACAACAATGTTCATGCACCTTCCTTTTATCACAAATGAAAAACATTTAAGTGCATTTTACCTTTACATCCATACAGTTCCAATCGTAAACAGGGTGCACCATCCCATTTTATTACTCTGAGTGTGATGTAGCGGGCTCGAAATGTGCGCAACGTATTTCTCACTGTATCATCCGTCTTGTCGTTTGCTAATAAACCCTGTTATTATGAATACAAACAAAATAACACAGCATAGGTAAGGCAGTATCTACATAGGTAAGGCAGTATTTATATCTACATCTAGCATGTTTTCACAAAAGGGGGTTTTAGGTTCTAGTGCTCCTTTTGTGAAAACAGCGTAGATCTTGTGTGCCTTTTAGCTTTAAAAGCCAGTAACTCGTGTTTCTGCCGTTTTCTTGAAAGCGCAAATGACAGTTTACGACTTTTCTGGCCTTTCTTTCCAATAATTGATCTCTAGGTATTTTATGGGGGTGGTGTGGGGTGGGGAGGAGTAGTTAAAAAAAGTTCGCGAAAAACCAACTTTGCCTGGCGTATGGCGCAACGATTTGCTTAGTGACATTTTCCACTAGGTCTGAGAAAAAAAGTGCATTTTTAGGATGAAAACGTTGAAAAGTGAGTTACTGGCTTTTAAAGCCAACAAGTACGCATTAATTTACTTGTGTAACCTAAATTTCGAAGTGGCCCCATGTCTCGAGCTTTTAATGGATTTCGATGCACTACACGGCAATACGACGTTCTCTTCCTGTCGATTACGTTTAATTCATGGAAGTTTGCTGTATTTTCAGTAAAAATACCAGAAAATGGCCTTTTTCTAACCTAACCCTAACCTGTAGCTCTCAAATAAAGAAATTATGGGATAGATCTCACACAAGTAAATTATGGGATAGAAAGGCCAGAAAAGTCTTAAACTGTCATTTGCCGTTTCATGAAAACGGCAAAAACACGAGTTACTGGCTTTTAAGGCTAAAGGCACACAAGATCTAGCATGTTTTCACAAAAGGGGGTTTTAGGTTCTAGGGCTCCTTTTGTGAAAACAGCGTAGACATACTTAGGTAAGGGGCCGACCATTTGACTTTTGAGGGGGGGGATGGGTGTTCTTGTCTGTGCTCGATTTTTTTTTCTTTAGCAGTGTTGTTGCACGAATTTTTTTTGCGAAAAAAGCGGAGCCAGAACAAAGCTTTTCCGCTTGCAGGATATTTTTTTTCAAAAACACCCACCCCCCCCCCCCCCCCTCAAAAGTTAAATGGTCGGCCCCTAAGACAGTATCTACAGTATCTACAGTATCTACATAGGCAGTATCTAGACTAATACTCTCTAACACAAACCCTAACCCGAACCATAAAACGTATCCTAACCACTTCGAAACAAGATACCAGGTGAACGACGAGGTTTTATGACTATGGTTCCAGGGTTCACAGGTAAACAAGAAGAAATAAAAAAGTTTTTATGATTTCGAACCCATGCATAACGGTTCTGTCATCAAAGCCAACGCAATAACCACTATATTAAGTGAACATCCGGTGGTCCCTTCATGTAGGCAACGCATAATACAATGGTATTAACACAATACAAAACAATAGAACGAAATACACAATACAATAGGACACAATACACAATACCATTTGGTAGTAATTCATATCTGCCTACATGAAGGAAGAACCTGAACATCCACCCTCGAAGTCAAAGTGTGACAAATTCTCAGCTCGATCAATGCTTTATTAGTGCCCAGTCCTTTAGCGGCCAATGGCAATTTGGGAATCTGTTGAGCAATTCATGTCCTTAAGAACTCTACATTCGAGCAGATTTCGTAGGAGAAAGTACGAATGCAGACATGCCATAACCGCACGGTAACTTTGCCATAATTTGATTGGATCAAATGGTCAGGATCAACACCAACTGGTAACCTCGCTTTGATGCCTTATAAGGTCAATTAGTGATTAGTCAGACAGCACATTTACCCACCAATACGTTGCCAGACAGCTGATCACCGTAAAACCTCCATACTTTTGCATCTTGGCTGTGAAAAAGAGTGAACTGCTTGGTAGCGCCCCCAAGTCTTCTAAATCCCTGTATGGCATAGCCAGTCACATCTGTCAGAACGCCAAGGTCAACGTGAAAATCAATCCTTGAGGAATACTTGGCACACCACGTACTCGGTCCATTTAGGCGCGCCTGCCATGGTTCGTATCCTGGCAGTTTGTAGTTAAGAGCTGCAAAGGTAGAGTTAGGTAGAGAGCCGTCTTCAATCCCCAAAGGCATCTCACAAACTGAGAAAAAAAAATAAGCATGTTTTATAAAGATGCGTCAATTATCTACGAGGAGCTTTCATGGATTAGTGTGAATCCCAAAGACTGTCTATAGACGTGTAGTTAGACCTCTTGTTTGAATAATTACAATTATTCTTTGAAGTAGAAGTGACTAGTGATCGGGATACTTTACCGAGACGCGAAGCGGCGAGGTAAATATCCATCGTTATAACCGCCATCGAACTGATTTACTCTAGCGCGATTGGTTGACTGCGTTACGTGACCCGATATTTTCTCTCCGCGAGCGGGAAATATCAGCGAGAACACCCCTGTGAGCGTATAGTCGCGCGTCAAAGAAAATATTTGAACTATGATAACAACAATAACCTACATTGTGGCATCGAAATATGCCCTGATAATTGTCCTTGGACATTATCTGATCCTCGAAGATCACAGTTTCCCTCGAGCTTCGCTCTCGGAAACGGTTCTCTTCTCGGATCAGATAATATCCGCGGACGAAATATCAGGGCATATTTCAACACCACAAATAGGTTATTGTATTTCTAGTCACCGACACTGAGGGGAATAATTGTTTT
The DNA here is from genome assembly GCA_030867875.1 of Actinernus sp. WN-2022. NCBI lineage: Eukaryota > Metazoa > Cnidaria > Anthozoa > Actiniaria > Actinernidae > Actinernus > Actinernus sp. WN-2022. The sequence goes on from JAOWCC010000577.1 coordinate 29,145,866, forward strand.
AGTTCTGATATACCGCACAAGTGAAATATCCAGCCTCCAATTACTTCAAAAAGTTCAAAATGAATAGTTAACAAATATTCCCGAAGTGGAGGCGACTAATAGCAAATCAGAGCGTGCGAAATTCACTATTCACTTGTGCGGTATATACTAAGGTTGGGTACGCGATATTCCGAGTTTGAGTAGCCAATCAGGAAATCCCAATATCAATAATATAATGTACTTTAATGCGTTAGGCAGAACTTACTGTTGTGTCCGTATAACTCCACCCGAAACGTTGGCCTCTCAATCCACATGACAGGGTTCAGTCTTATTGTACGGGCCCTAATATACCTCTGTAGGACATGTTTCACCACTACAGCCATTTCCTTATTTCCTTCGAAAATCTTTAAATAAATGAAAAGTATGACTATTAAGAACCATTTTTATAAATGGGCGACAGAATAAAAAGAATGAAAGCCTTGTAACACAATCCATCGTAAGCATAGGGTCAGAGTATAGAGCAGATTTCGTATGGCAACTAACGGCAATGGCTTACAGCCACACCGCGGCAAAACGTTACGCGCATGCGTATTTGCAATTTCTTGTCGGCGCGGCCGCCCCCAGTTTCCCGCGAAAACTGAAATGAAACAACAGGCACATACCCGTGATTTTAAAATTTCTGCTTAAAAGCAACCATTTGTGAACTGTTTTGTCAAAAAATAAGAAAACTACTTAAAAGATAAGCCTAAGACTTTAACAGGTTGAAGTTTTCTTAATTTGTAATTCACCGTGAGTTTACTAAATTATAAAATTATTTACTAAAAAAGTTGAAACCCTCGGTAATTCGTATTTGATAGCAGAGCCTTCATTCTTTTGCCGAGCGGAGCATACCGTTTTGCCGCGGTGCAACTTACAGCACGGTTACTGTACGGAATGCCACGCCGGACATTGAAATGGTTTCCCCATTGTTTTTGGACTTCTGATCCAATCAAATTACAGCATGACGGTACGGCACGGTTACAGTACGGTTACGGTAAGGCTACGGACATGCTGTCGCATGATTTTGGTCCCACTCTAACAAACATAGTTTTTGGAAGTATGTTAGGAAGCATATTAGTTTTAGGAAGTATCAATGCCTGCCTGAAATGTACCTTAACGATGCCATTTTCAGTGTATTTGTTTTCTTGCTCGCCATCTTCGTTGATTTCCAGATAGTACGACCAAGTGGCAGTTGAATGGGTTTGTGAGCTTTGTGTAGCAATGGCAGTAACGTGTTTCACTAATGTTATGAAATTGATCATGAAATACGATCGACCCTGCGTCTTAAGATATCCTTGCCAGCCATGCGTTCGATGCCAAAGCCTTGCTTTGCCAGGACCTGTATCCGAATTAATGTCACTGCTTGATGCTAACTGACCGCTAGTAATGTCGTTGTTTTCCATTCCAAGCGGGTGGTAGTCAACTAAAACAAATTACAATGGAAAGGTTTTCTAATTGTTTATATTTAAATAAGGAATATTTTTCCTTTATAAAATGTATATGAACCTTTTTATGAACAGTAACAAAATATTTAATTCATAATTTTATGACATTCTGATGGAAAATTATAGTTCGGCGCTAAAGAGCAGATTTCGTATGAGTGGGGGAAAACTACGGCACTGCATTTCCGTGACTTTGTAACGGTTCCCATTGTTTTTGTTTTTCTGATCCAATCAAATTACAGTACCGTAAGTTACAGCACGGTTACGTTAAGCTACGGACATGCCGTAGTTTGTCCCAGGAAATCTACTGGCGTCACGGACATGCACACCACGCATAAAAACAGGTCCCATAATGGAGAGTATGCATCAATAGCGATATTTACTGCCACGTCATCCATTGTCATTAATGTGCCAACCACAGATCCATTGGTTCCTGACACAAAGCGGCCTTTTGAAATCATGGTTGTCACATTAGCATAACAATTGCAATGTTTATCAACACGAAGTATCGCTATACAGGGATTATACCTTATCATTATATCTCGGGCGGGATACGGGGCATCCTCGGAGACCCAGGGGCAGTTAGCGAACCACGGACAGAAAACGAACGGAGGGGGAGGTGAGAAGGAAAAGAGGAAGGGGAAAGAAGAGCTCTTCTTTCCCCTTCTCCCCCCCCCCCCCCAATGTGATTAGAATGTTGCATTTGGATCTGTTAACACCTTTGTGAATTATTAATGCATTTTACACAAGTAGAACATGACAGGTCATCTCAGCCATTATTTTGATCTTTGTCAGCACACCTTCGATAATAGGGACTTTAAGAAACCACGACGGCAACGTCTAAAGGACGGCGGCATAAAACAATATTATAGCCTTAATTACAAAATACAATAGCTGCACGTAAAAATGCACGCATGCAATCGTCTACATTTTGACCGTCGTCTACAAAAACAGAACGTGAAAACCATACGGTTTACGCGTCATAGAGAACGCGAACGTCAAAAAGTAAATCAGCCCGTCTTTTATTCGGCGTGAAGGGAACTCTATATTTTTCGAAGATTTGGATGTGACAGGTAATTAAAAGCGAATATAGAAAATATCGGGAGAAAACATATTTTACATCCCGTTGCCATGACTACCGTTTTTAAAGTCCCTAATTACTGTTGAAATTCAAGTAAGCAACGGCCACTTCGTAAACGAAAAAGGAACTGGGATCGAAACATAAATAGATTGCATCAAAATTAGCATGTTTACTGAGTTTGTGGACCGTTTGCCTCAGTATTAACTAAAATGGTTGGTATTCCGTTCTTATTTACCCAAACATCCTCAAACTCGGGAAACCGTTGTGATATGTCTTGTGGTGGGGTTCCTTTAAAAAAACTAATTCGATTAAATTTACACACTCGGTCCCAGTCCCTTTTTCGTTTACAAAATGGCGTTTACAGAGTAAATGGATAACAAAATGGATGCCGTTCCCTTGAACTGACCTCCACATCCACGTAATTCTATTCTCATACAAATCCAATGGTGCCACTGGGTAGGAAGAACGCGGATGTAACGGGCTACAATACTCGTACCAAGCTTTTGAATTGATACGAGTTTTACTCCAGTGTTTCCCATAAAATTCTAGAAAGAAATGAGCAGGAGTTAATTCATGTGAAATTACACATAACTGGTATGTGTGCTACGTTGTGGTTATCGGATGGCTCTTTCTCACGCCAAAGCTTAAACATGTTAAACAGTTGTTCAATATTACACCGCATGTTCGCTGGTGCTATAACCTAGTTTTAAACTGACCCTTCTTAACTAAACAACCGGTTCAATGTAGTTTTAACCGTGTGTATCTAAACGCATTCATAGCATGGGCTACTGAGATAAATTCAGACGCAGACCAACATTAGTTTTTACAGGAACTAGTTACCCATCGTATCTAAATTCAGTTTAATCAACAGGTTTATTTTTGTTTATTTGATTTATTCTGTTTTACCACTCGAAGGTGGACGGACAACCTCCCTATGGAGGTCTCAGAGGGCCTACGATTTATTGTCCTTATCCGTGAAGACGTGAAGGTCCAATCATTTGTAGTTCGTTCACAAAGGCAGCACCTTCTACTCAGTTATTTTAAGACCCTGAGTGTTAGTCCGGCCGAGGTTTGAACCGCGACTTCCCGCACGACAGACCGGAGCTTAACCACTGAGCTAACCTGGAGGGACTGGTGCTTAACCACTGAGCTAACCTGGAGGGACTGGTGCTTAACCACTGAGCTAACCTGGAGGGACTGGTGCTTAACCACTGAGCTAACCTGGAGGGACTGGTGCTTAACCACTGAGCTAACCTGGAGGGACTGGTGCTTAACCACTGAGCTAACCGGGAAGCGAATGGTGTGAATGGGGTATAAGTCAGGACTAAATAAAACGAGAAGACCACGAGAAAGACAATCGCAATTTTAATTCGGTCTGTTCCTAAGTTACAGCTTGAGAAAAACAGTATGAAAAGTGACTCAGAAAGTACGTACAAATTAATAAGGTACAAGGACGAAAACATCTACAATCTACCTATGCCTTTATATGTGATGGAAAATAGACTGAAATATTTGCATAATTATTTCCACACCGTTCACTGTTGCTATGTCTAAATAAGCCGTCGAATTTTACCAGGATTTTTTTATAATATGTCGGAGTTCGGCGATAGATCCTATAGATGAGTATAAAGTGAAGATGGCGGTCATATTTCCCGGGAACATAGTTGCGTTATGATTGGTCAAAATGTTTTATTTGACCCTTCTTCGCTCAAGCACTCTTCTAAATACAAAGACATTTTTTAATATACACAATTTTTATAGGATACAAAATGGTGGTACTTTTATCCCCCTGTTCTATGTTATTTTCAGAAAAGCCATTGCCTCGAGCGACCCCTACGCTTCTTTCGGGCTTTGCAACCTCCCGCGTGCAGATATGTAACAATTATTATTCAACATATTGTAACATTGCCCAAATATGGTTATTTCACCCTCAATATCTGTCACCTACACATTACAGATATCCTGCGATAGCTGTCATCCGAACGAATTTAATAGTGTTTTTTTTTCTTTCTACGAAATCCTGAAGTGTTTCAAACACGTAAATGAAAAGAATGAAATCGACTTAATAATTCTGTTCACAGAGAACACAATGAAGGCAATGTATTCTGTTCGAATACATTTAAACTTATTCGACGAAGAAACAACTAGTAAATGATCTCGTTTGCAGTTTAAACTTGCTCGTAAGAGTTCCTAGGATATTTAAGATATCAAAGTTCTACTTTCTTCATCTGAACCCCAAACTACCAAGGTCTGCCAAAGTCAATTGTTCAGTTTCGCCGATCACAACTCATGAATTCGTGTATCGACGAATTTCAGTCCTGAGATATTGACCGTCCATGGCCATTCCTTGAACAGTTCCAGCAAATTTCCAACATGTTTTCATCTCGATTCTCGAAGGCTAAGTAGCAAGTCCTGCTCAACTCTTTACGGCTTCAACTTCAAGTGGACAAAGTCAAGTTCAACTAGCACTTCATGTGAATAACTTTCCTTTTTGCTTGTTTTAACATTTCAAATCACTTAATACTTTTAACTAATTAAGAGGCTTATGAACTGAAACATATTTTGAATCCAAATAAAAGACCATTCGAGGGCTTTTTCCAACTGTTTTCTAGTCATCAACTCACTTTGAACATATTTTATAATACTTCGCTCTCAAAGTCGGAAAAAGGCGCCAAAATTGTGTACAAACATGGCGCGCGCGCCACTAGATTCCAGCTAAAATCGTTATGTGCCGTTTTATCGATGTGTTGAATAATAAAACAATTATGCTGCTCGATCTTGCGGAATATCGCCTGATTTTAGCCAACTTGGGCCTATCGGCCTTCGTCGGCTAAGTATCTGGCGATATTCCGCGCGATCTTGCAGGATAATCAGTTGTTAAATAGACGGTGTCGCTAGCCAATCAGATGGCGAGTTTGCCAATAGAGGGCGGCTAGATTATGTTAAAACTCGATGGACTTCATTCACTCACCAAAGTCGTTCCATTAACTGTGTAGGTTTTCCAGCCAGTCCCGTTACTATATTGTACATTATATTGTATGACCCACGAGTTGCTCATCTGGTGAACTGTATCATCGGCCATTCTTCCCACGACTTGTATTTCGGTCACCCTGTGAACACTTAGTAGATCGAATTGAAGAAACTGGCCCTTAGAATTGTCTGCGGTACACCAGGTCAGCGTGTCATTTCCAATGCGCATGTTCCCATACCAGGGGTAGAACCCAGGTCCTATGTAGCTCGACGCTGTTATGCGGTCAGGGGCATCTTTAAAGTAGAAGTCTATTGGGTAGGAACAGTCTGTACAAACGACAATAACGACAGATCGAACTTTTTTATGAAGAATACCTACTGCTAGAGATTTGTCGAATCATTCCTTACCTCGTAATTCATCGCTACAATACGATCATTCTAAAAAAATCGCCTTGGCTACCATACTGCGCAATTTTGCTCAGGGTAATTGATTTCGCATATTACATCATTATCAAATAAATTTATCTTCATAGCATCCATTTTGAAAATCAAAGAAAAGGGTTTTTTGTGTTCTGAAACGTTTGTTTGAAAACTTGAATGGCGGCGTCTTTTGTTTTCGCCTCAACGCACAGCACGCTTCCTAAGACATACCTTTTATGCATCCTAACAGCTCAATCCTCAAACAGGCCAGTGCATTCCACTTTAATGGATAAATCCGGACCTTTCGTGCCTCAATGGAGGAATTCAGATATTGTCTGGAAGGCTCAATGGGACTTACTGGCCCCTTCATAATCTGTAATAGAAAATGTTGACGTTACAATTGATGAGTAGCCAGGAATAAAAATGACGTACGTATGTTATGAAGTTTTATGAACTAGAAGCCAACCTCTAAAAAGTAAGTAAACTGAGTATCGGGCTCATGGGTAGGGCAAGGGGAGATGGAGAGGAAGAGGGAAGGTAAGGGAAAGGAAGGAGGAGGATGAAGGTGAGGAAGAGGGAGAGCGAGGAGACGAGGTGAGGGAGAGAGATGGAAGGTGAGTGAGGAGACGAGGTGAGGGAGAGAGATGGAAGGTGAGGGAGGAGACGAGGTAAGGGAGAGAGATGGAATGTGAGGGAGGAGACGAGGTGAGGGAGAGAGATGGAAGGTGAGTGGAGACGAGGTGAGGGAGAGAGATGGAATGTGAGTGAGGAGACGAGGTGAGGGAGAGAGATGGAAGGTGAGTGAGGAGACGAGGTGAGGGAGAGAGATCGAAGGTGAGTGAGGAGACGAGGTGAGGGAGAGAGATGGAAGGTGAGTGAGGAGACGAGGTGAGGGAGAGAGATGGAAGGTGAGGGAGGAGACGAGGTAAGGGAGAGAGATGGAATGTGAGGGAGGAGACGAGGTGAGGGAGAGAGATGGAAGGTGAGTGGAGACGAGGTGAGGGAGAGAGATGGAAGGTGAGTGAGGAGACGAGGTGAGGGAGAGAGATGGAAGGTGAGTGAGGAGACGAGGTGAGGGAGAGAGATGGAAGGTGAGGGAGGAGACGAGGTGAGGGAGAGAGATGGAAGGTGAAGGAGGAGACAAGGTGAGGGAGAGAGATGGAATGTGAGGGAGGAGACGAGGTGAGGGAGAGAGATGGAAGGTGAGTGAGGAGACGAGGTGAGGGAGAGAGATGGAAGGTGAGTGAGGAGACGAGGTGAGGGAGAGATATGGAAGGTGAGGGAGGAGACGAGGTGAGGGAGAGAGATGGAAGGTGAGGGAGGAGACGAGGTGAGGGAGAGGGGTGAGAGAGTTGGAGAAAACTGGACACAGAGAGAGGAAGTTAACATTAAGGAATTTTGAAAGGGCCCTTGAGAAATCGTTGGGTTCTCCCTCAAAATATCAAACTAAAACTCTCGGAACTGCCATCACGTTGTTTCCCATTAACCAAACATTAGTTAATATGTTATAAATACTATAGAAGTAATCATAGATTATCAAAGTGCGTTCGAAATATTTTTTTGTAAGAGAAAGGATTGGGCTTCCTTCCCTTCGGAGACTGAAAGATTTGCTGCAGTGATGTGGACTCACAGTAGATGTAAATAATCCTGATAAAAAATGCTTATTTTTAACTAATGTGAAAATTTTGAATGTCTTGACATAAGTTAATATACAAGGGGATGCATCTGTGTATAAAACTGTAATTATCTTTGAGTAACATTAAATCATTGGATGCTTATGTGGCTATATGTAGATATGTTTGATATGTTTATCATCCATTCGAGCATTTGTAGCACTGTTCTTGTGGTATACAGTGTAACACAATCAACCCTAGAGCTAGCTTAAGCTATTCAGATGTGTATAAACTGCATTAATATTCCAGTTCCTATCATTCCCAATACTAACGTGTACTCCAGTGTAGCATAAACTATATATGCATGTGTATAAACTACACCCCAGTTCTTTCAGAGCATTCAATTTATTTTTCAAGTGAGAGCAAGGCTGGCTGCGGAATATTGATAGTGCCATTGTTAGTTGCAGAATAATTTATGATCAATGTTGGTTGTTCCTGTATGTATGTCAACATATATGCACGCATGATCTTTGCCATTGTTAAAAGTGACATCTGAGAACAGAAAAATATAATGCAATTAATCCCCAAATGTGACTTTATTGTTCTTTGGTTAGCACTGTCACAAGTTCTTCGACTTCTAAATAGATTACCTTTGTAACGCCAAGGTCGGTGTAGTTTCTGAAGTTCTTTCCGTCGTGACTGTAAGCGAAGCTGTAATGGGTGACGACGTGATTAACTATAGCATTACCCATCATTAAGACACTCGACACCGTTACCACGCGGCCAAAGTCAACCTCAAGATATTGGCCCGTCAGGTTGAGGCCTGAACACCAGGATCCATTACGTATGGTACGGTCAAATCGAGCTGCGGCTGGATCGAATCCAGGCAAGGAGGAAGAAGCAGTGATGGATGAATCGTGAATTGTTCCGTCTTGCATACCAAGTGCTTCATTACAAACTGAAATAGACACAAGAATTCTGGAATGTGAGGATCTTCAATCATTTCCAAAATCATGTTATAAAGTAATCAATTCTAAAATATTGACAGTATTCTTCTCGTTTAATTTCCCAACCTTTTCAATCTCGTGACCACATTACATCAAGATCAGTGACAAATAGCTGTTTGGGCGGATATGCTAAGACACTTCTTTCTATCAAAGCGCTTGTAGATGAGGCAATACGATATTAAGTTGTATGAAACTATTCCTTGTTCCCAGAAAATACTTGTATTTGACGCATTAATCCCATCATTCAAAGGGGGCATATATAAACAAAGCGGCGGTCAATTCTGGAAAACATTTATCTTTTTAGCCTTTTAATATTTAGTATTTTAATCAACATTGTAAATAGCTATCATGTTAGATAAATAATTCATGGAAGGGGGTTAGGTAGTAAATTTTATAGTTTTAATTTCTGTATTTATTTATTTATAGTGTCCTCATTTAGTGGGAAACTGCTATCGATTCTGACACTGAAAGTTATTATTAACACTTTAAAATGGTTTTCAATCTTGACTGTTCTTTCAATCTGAGGTTCTTTCCGAATAACTAAAGGATACCTGAGTACAAATCACAAATGATCTCCAAGTGATATTTGGATTGTCCTGAAAACTGAAGTCACAATAAAAACGATTTATTTTGCAATTAAGATCTGTAGGAATGTTTTGAAAGTGTATTACGCAATAGTTCTGATGACGTTACTTAGTTGTTCAAGTAAAATTGAGCTACTCCATCTGCTGGAAAAGCTGTAAAAACCTACTCTATATCAAAGCAATTTTAAGAATAAAAGTGTTAGAAACAAGAATTAGAGAATTATATAAGAAAATGACTGAGCGATGAGGATTATATGTGATCTCAACAACTAATTGACGTCATCACAACTATTGCGCAATACACTTTCAAAAATTTCCTACACGCTTGCATTGCAAAATATATAATTAACTCGTTTTTATTGCGATTTCAGTTTTCAGTACAGTACACGTTTCATTTTGTGACCATAACTGTACTCGGATATCATGTACACTGAAGCAGTGGCATGATACTTTAATTGAATGCCATTCAATACTGTCCAGTCCCAGAAGAGAGATTGACAGAAGTCATCAATGAAAATGTCCCAGAATTCATCATTTTGCCCCCAAAATTTTAAGAACCTCCCTACCGCACCTGAACTGAAGTCTGTAGTAACCTACCTTCACAGCCGTACAGCTCCACTTGTATTCCAGCGTAGATAGCTGCTCTTACGACTGTTATTTTCACATGTTGAGCTTCAACGTGACGTTCAAGATGGTGGTAAACTGTGTTGTGTTGTACCTTGTTCCCAGGGAATATCTGAACAAATCCACCCGAAACAACATGAATTTACTGAAATAAAGTCCAAAACTTTTATAGCTTCAACTTTGGTGTGAAATACAGCAACTGAGGAAATGTTTAAGCAAATACAGTACGTCTAACTGATTCGTAGACTCAGTCAATACAGTGAAACCTCGTTATAGCAAACCGAGTTATAACGAAGTTTCCGGGGCACCGCACCGCGGGGCACCGCGCAGTCCATCGAGCTGCCTAAGCGCGTGGAATGAGTGCCGAGACGTGCATCTAAAGTTGTGTTGAAGCTTCCTTTCCGATGTGAGATTTCATACAAGGAGCGACTGCAGCTGACTAACCTGCTTCCAATCTTGTACTGGCACGAATTCCTTGAATTTTCTTTTTTAAGGCCATTAGTGGCTTGATTGACATAAGCAGTGACAATCTACCCTCTCTTAGGAACATAGGTAGGACAAAGCCGGATAGGACGCAACTCGTCAGTGGCGCTGACCTTGACTATAATTCCGTTTGATTCTGTTTAATTCTATATTCTAACATCACACCCATCACCTTGTACAATATCGTATCACACCTCATCTCATCTCATCTTCATATTAGGTAGTAGAGCACTAAGTCTGTCTAAGTCGACTTAAGGCCAAGCCAAGCTAAGTCAGCCTAAGTCGATATAGGTCGACTTAGGCGTTCGAACACGTAATTATGCGAGAATTCTTTCCGATCAAACTGCCATCATGCGTTGACCGTGATGCGGCAATTTGTTTGATTTTAATAAATAGTCAAGACATGTGATTGATGCTTATGTCTGTTTATTCGTTTGATTTTAAATATAAATTCGATTCAGACGTGATTGGCGTTTATGTCAATCAAGTTCACTAAGCAAGCCTTAGACTTAATGCCTTTGAATTTGCCGGCGTTAATGACCGGCTATAAGCCAAAACTCAACATTTTGACTTAGCGGTTCGCAACTGCTTTTTATTTCACTATACAGTCGACTTGAGTCATGCCTAAGACAGACTTAGTGGCCTAGTGTGCATCCGATACCTATTGTTACAAACCTTCACTTTGCCATCCTCCAAATAGTCTAGCCAATGAATCCCATCACGACAGAACGCCACCGAGTATGCATTTGTCATTATGTTACTGTCAATAGACAGCGTGGCAATACCAGTGACTCGTTTGGGTCCAGGAGTCAAATTAATCACCAGTGACTGAACCATGGAAGGGGCTGCCCACATTGATGAGCCGTGCAATCGACCATAATAGGCAGCACGTCTACTCGATGTTATAGCCGATGCCGCTATTGCCCAGTCCTCTATGCTGCTACTGCCAAGACCGAGTGCCTCTGAACAAGCTGCATTGGAGGCAAAATTCATAAGGAACACACTTTTGAACAAATAATTATCATCAGAATACTAGCAGTAACCCAGCCAATTGCAGCTACGGTTTGATGTTTCTATAACAAAAGTTCTTCGACTTCTAAATAGATTACCTTTGTAACGCGTCGGCGGGGAAGATAAACACTGGACAGGTATACTAATCAACTGAAAGTCGATTAATTAAGGCATGCTAACCGCCTTGGGAAGTGTGTAGCAGCAAGGTGTTTTTGAATTAGGTCCGTGATAGCTTTCGAATGTGATTGGTTAGCTATCCACGACAGCGTTTACCTTTCCTCGTGATTGGTTCAAGTGAAGCCATTCACGAATTACTTCAGTTAGTGATTGGTTCAAGTGAAGCCATTCACGAATTACTTCAGTTCGTGATTGGTTCAAGTGAAGCCATTCAAGAATTACTTCAGTTTGTGATTGGTTCAACTGAAGCCATTCACGAATTACTTCAGTTCGTGATTGGTTCAAGTGAAGCCATTGAAGAATTACTTCAGTTCGTGATTAGTTCATTGCGTTTTTAATTACTTGCTACCGTAATTGGCTCTCGAGGTTTTGGTTTTACGACACTCAATCGAAAACCGCTCTATTAACTTCCTGCAAAGTCAACACCTGGCGCGACCGTCACGCGCTTGAATGTTACAAAAAAAGCTTAGCAAGTTTAACAACCACATACCTTGCGAGCCGTAAACTTCAACCCTCATACAGATATTCCTGTCCCATGTAACAGGGTTGAACCGCAAGAACCGCGCAGAAATAGACAAGGGTAGGGTGTGCCTTCCTAGGACGAAGACCTAAAGACACATTTTGATTACAACCAGGAGCCCATAACCAGGAGCGTGCATATCGGCGTTTTCAGAAGTTGGGCTATTTTGAGATTATTTCCCCGCCAATTGGTGGGGTGCACCAGTGGTGGAACAAAAGATGCCTCATTAGCTACTTTTGTTATACCAACTAACATGGCTGCTACGCTTTTGTGATTGCAACAAACTGTTCTAAAAAATAACCTAACTTTTGTTGTGACATAGACCTTGGCGGGAGGGACGCTCCTAGTTATAGGATCGTGTTACAACTAATGATTATGGAATTAGGGTTCAGTATCAACAAAGCACAAAGCAATTCAGATTAACAGCTATCAATTTCATCCCACCCCCGTACATAAGTGGGGCATTTGACAACTCAGTCTGTCCCGGTGGGGGTGGGGCATTTGCAAGCACAGGGGAAATTTGTCAAAAAGAGTCAAAGATAGCGAATTTTACATCAATGTTTATAAGAGATTTGCACTTGTTTCAAAGCCCTAGGGTGTGTCAATTTGCATAGCTTAGCTGACATTGGGGCATTTGCAACGTTCTGATTCAAAAATGTGAAATGCCCCGCAAATGCCCGTTCGGGGTGGGCAAGTTTTGGAATTGATAAATACCTTTACTATACTTACAGTTTTGAGTAGCGTCCATGTAATTTCATTTCCACTTGTTGAGAGTGAGTACGTTAGCACTGTAGCGTTTTCCAGCGGACTGATAGCAAACTTTCCAGTTGCAGCAACACCGGTGATACTGTACTCCACACCTAGATCGACTTGTAAATACTGATGGCCGTTGTTGTCGCGGGCGCACCACCCACCATTGCCGATTATTCTTCCTAGTCTGCCGTGATGGGGTAAGTATTGTTCATCAAGTGAGCTCGAAGCCGTTATCCTGTTATTTTGTATATATCCCGATTCTATCCCGACCGCTTTCCACAATGATAGTGCTTTAAAAATAACACAAATCGGTATTTCGTTAATTCTTAAGAGACAAGCAGTCGAAAAGGAGATGATTTGCAGCATGCATGGCATCTTTGATATATTAGGATTACCACATATCCCGCCTAAATTGTATCACTTTTGTTTTCAAGTTCTTACAAAAAAAATGAACACAACTGGATTTTTTTATTAAAGCTAAATCCTGATATATTAACGAATATGTAAGAATTCAAAGTATTCAGGGTTCAACATGAAGCGTGATATATATTGTGCACGATGCTGTAGGAATCATCTAATACGGAATAATTTTAGCGCAGTGTTGAAGAATATTGCAGCACGCTACACGCACGATAGAGTACGTATACGGGTAGTGATCTGCCTCGTGCCCAGGCGGCTGTTTGAGCGAAGCTGTCTGTCTGTGTAGAGCGAGGCGAAGCGCCTGGGACGAGCGCGGAGCGCGAGGAATCATGGGGAGGGAGAAGAGAAGAAAAGAGACGCCTTGCAGATCTTGTTCGGTTTATTGAACGTTTTTATTTTCCGTGACGCGTGATTATTTCCGTGACGCGCGAAGAAACCAAATAAATACCGATATTCGTGATTTTACTTCCTATTTCTTGTGATTCTTTTCCCCGAGACCTTCAAATACTCAGAAACGGACGGAATCACTCCTCGATTTAGAAAAACGTTTTTTTCTTGTCACTATTTCGTATTTTGAACGCAATACTACCTCTCTCTGAAACTTCATGAGGCTTATCTACGATCTTATTCGCGCTTAAAACGGAAATTCGATGACATTATTTAGTTACTTGCTTATTTTCGTGATTCGGAAAAAAAATAATTATATTCGTGATCCGTGATTCGTTATTATTATTCCTCGTGAACCGTGCTGAAATCCCCCCTCGGGTACGCCCCTCTAGAAACGGTTAGAAATATCGCTTTAAATGTGTTCCTTTTTATTCAAAGTGGACAGGAAGAGTATATGTTATGTAGCACAGTTTAGGTTAATATTTCAGTTCAAGCTTTCAGATTTAGCGAGAACTGTGCTCTGTATATTTCGATACTGACAGAATGACATTGTCCGACATGTACAGACATTATAGAAGCGTAAATATTCATTCGACAAAGACAACTCAGAATAAATCAAATATTCATGAAGTACCTGCCTGGATCGAAGATCAGACTATTGTTGAAGGCTCGACGTGCAGCCGTTTTAGTAAGGCTTTTATAGCTTCACACAGATCGGCATTCGCTGTCTGCTTCAGCTTTATACGGTGAACTGTGCTAAAATGATTATCCATCTTTTTTTATAGAAAGAAAGCTTTCCCTTGCAAAAACATGCGAACAATGCACCCTCTTGTTCTAGAATGTTAGATGCAACGGTCGCTTTGAGAAATTAAAACACTCTCAGGTTCGTCAATATTCCTATTTCCCTCCCTCTCCATCGCTCTCGCCTGGGGACAAGGCAGGGTACTGCTTCAATTAACATTAATCAGGAGCCCATTACCAGGAGCGTCCATCTTCCCCACTGTGTCTGTACCCCAGCACAGAGGTAGATGAGGCTATTTTTAGCATTGCGTTTCGCGCGAAAAAGAACAAAGGTAGGCTATTCCTAGCCAATCAGATAGCTACGTCACTTCTCATTATTATTCATTATCATTCTTCTCACTTTCAACGCCGGAATTCGAATTGCTGGTTTTCACTCAATCCCCAGAGATTCAAATGTTGGTGCCCCAACAAAAGAAGCTAACGAGGAATCTATTGTTTAAGGGCACCAACATGGCGGCAACCTCTTTTCGCGGGAATTTCGAATCTAAAAATAGCCTCATCTACTCCTGTGCTGGGGACCCAACCCATAACAGAGGAACGCTCCTGGTAATAGGCTCCTTCATTAATGTCATATTTTTGTGTGCGACATACCAGCACTAAGGTAGTGACAATCTTCGAATTCTTCAGACGGAATATTTGAAAAGCATAACTTATTATAATGGTAACTGGTTCCTGTAAAACTATATAGTGTAGGTTTTCGTCGGCGTGGCCTGCGTTGCGGCTCTGGAGTATCGGAGCGCAGCGAACGGAGATTAGGGGGATTGGGGCGAGAGAAAAAGAGAGGGGGGAGGGAAACACTGGTATAATCAAATGAAAGTCGATTAAGTTATGCCATTTTTCTTCATCAAGGTCTACCGACACTCGCAAACGCAAAGAACAGGGCCGGGTTGTTCAAAGCCCGATTAGTGTTAATCCTGGATTAACTCTGCACAGAACCTATTGGTTGTCATGGAAATTAACCCTGGATTAGCACTAATCGGGCTTTGAACAACCCGGCCCAGAACTTTATTTTCAAACTAGGCACAATGGCACCTATTGGTGTAAACGAACGTTTTCGTTCATTTGATTCTTAATAAAACTTTTTAGTATAATTACATCAGTGAATATAGAGATTCCCGTGCTCTGATTGATCGAGAATTACGTCATACGTCGCTATATTCACCTGCAGAGCTAGGGCGCCTGAAGGTGAATAACATACAACTGAGGCATTTGCGAAAATCATGGCCGCTCGCATATTTACCGATTTTCCTAACGAATAATATGAAAGGAAAAGCTTTTCCAAAAGCCACCAAATAAGCAACTAAATTACTATGGCTAAACTTGAAGCTTTTTTTAATCCATAAGCCTTCACAAACAAAGTTTACTTACGAGTTTTCGGGTTGAGTTTATTCGGTCCTCATGTCATGAATCACAAACTTTCACAAGGAAATAACGTCTACTTAGAGCAATTATACATAACACAACGAGACCTTGTCCTACAAATATATATACAGCTTATATAGCGCTTATACAAATAGATCTAAGCGCTTTACAGGTATCTAAGATATATAAAAATGGAATATATCACTGAATAATCTAAAAATAAACAAAAATAAAAAATAAAAAGCACATAAATACAATAAAAATATAATAATAAAACGTATTAATAATAAACAAAAAAATAAAAATAATTTCAATCATAAGCGACATGGAACAGATGCGTTTTCAATTTGGTCTTAAAGTCAGATAACGTTGTGCATTTTCTCAAGGTAACAGGTAGCCCATTCCACAGCTTTGGGGCCGCCACGGAGAAGGCTCGACCTCCATAGGTTTTTAAATTATACTTTCGTTCCCTCAACAGGTTTACTCCACCTGATCTAAGGTTCCTATTAGGTCTATATTGACTTATCATATTCCCAATATAATTCGGAGCAAGTCCATTAAGAGCTTTAAAAGTCAATAGCAAAATCTTATATATTATCCTCTCCTCAATTGGTAGCCAGTGTAACTGCATAAGGATTGGCGTTATGTGATCGTACTTTCGTGTACCCGATAATAATCGTGCTGCTGCGTTAAAAACACACTGTAACTTTTTCGTCTGGTTCCAGTAGGAAGTCCATAGAGTAAAGCATTAGCACTATCTAGCTTGCTGGTAACAAACGCATGCACAAGCGTCTCAGTAGTCTGGAATGACAAGTATCGCCTGGCACGAGCAATGTTACGTAAATGAAAAAATGCAGATTTACAGGTGTTATTAATTTGGGACGTCATAGTCAGAGTCTTGTCAAATATGACCCCAATGTTCCTTGCTGCATTCGATGGCGATATGCTATCAGGACCAATTGTCAGCGTAGAGAAGTCAGGTTCACGAATAAACTTAGAGCTCAGGGCCGGGTTGTTCAAAGCCCGATTAGTGTTAATCCTGGATTAACTCTGCACAGAACCTATTGGTTGTCATGGAAATTAACCCTGGATTAGGACTAATCGGGCTTTGAACAACCCGGCCCAGGAGGAGAAGTTCTGTTTTATCAGTACCTTATTATCACTTATTTTCGCGAGACTTAATTTTCGCGATTTAAAAAAATTCGCGAAATTAAAGTCCCGCGAAAAAAAGGTGCCGCGAAAATTAAAGACGCGAAATTTAGTGACCTTTATAAAATCCTTTATTTAAGTTTTCCGTCTGCTAGGAGTTTACATACGAGTAGGAGGGCTCAAATTTCAGTTCAACGCATGTCCTTATTCCTCATCGTCTGACTAATCTTGCTGAATTAGTTCCTGTAACACTTCCTCAGTACAGTCTTCAAATTTGCCATCGGCATTTGGCTCCCTATAGTTCTCTGTGATCAGCTGCTTTAGCCTAATTTTTTTTAAACTAGACTAGTGAGCAGCACGTCTGCGAACTTTTAGTTGTAAAACGTATTTATTTCCTTAGAAAAAACGAGCACCAGTGTACTTGATTCGCGAAATTTAATTACCTTGAAAAACGGGGATTCGTCAAAATCGCGAAATTTAAGTCTCGCGAAATATTTCTATTCCAAATTCGCGAAATTAAAGTCGCGCGAAAATAAGTGATAATAAGGTATTAAGTTTCAACTTATTTAGCGTCATCCACTTGATTATGTCAGACAGGCAGAGTTCAACACGGGACTTAACTTGTTCAAGTTCATGACTGTTCTTGTAGTTGAACGACGCATAGATTTGGGTATCATCAGCATATAAGTGGAAATTCATGTTATATATGTGAACGCAGAATATCTCCTATAGGTGACGTGTATAATAGATATAGTATCGGTCCCAGCACTGAACCATGGGGGATACCGCAAACTAAGTCATGGCTTGATGAAATAACTCCATAGACGTGAACAGCTTGCGTGCGATCTGACAAGTAGGACCTAAACCAACACAAAGCATCACCCCTGATTCCAAATCTTGATGACATTCTATCGAGTAGGATGATGTGATCTACTGTGTCGAATGCCGCCGATAGATCTAATAGTAGCAGTAACACACAGCAGTCATCATCTATTGAACATAGTATGTCGTTCTGTACTCGAACTAAAGCTGTCTCACAGCTGTGACCCTGTTTATAGGCAGATTGAAATAGCTCCTCAAGATTATTACTACTCAGATAATCAATTAAACGCGCGGCCACAACTTTCTCAGTTGTTTTTGAAATGAACTTCAAGTTTGAAACTGGTCGGAACCTAGGAAAGTCTTCATGGTCCAACATTGATTTCTTCAGAGTCGGAAGCAAAGCAGCTTTCTTCAGACTGGCTGGAACACAACTAAATGACAAAGATTTATTAACGATATCCATAATGACTGGTAGGATAACATCTAGATGGGCAGCAAGTACTTTTACTGGAACAGGATCAAGCATACACGCTTTCATCTTGGTCTTACTGATAATGTCCGACAACTCCTCGGTAGTAGTAGGAACCAATGTGTCCAAACAACAATTCAAATCCGGGTTGTCATGCTTAACAAACACTGACGGATCTAATCCAGATACAGAACATAGCCGCTGCCTTATCTTAAAAATCTTGTCAGTGAAAAACTCTGCAAACTGGTTGGCCAACATCAATGGAGATGAACACGTAGGATAAAGCTTTTCAGATTTCCTATGAAATAAACGGTCAATAATCTGAAAAAGTTTCTTATTATCAGAACCAGCCTCTACAACAAGAGAAGAGTAATATTCCATCTTGATTTTGCTGATACAATTCTTAACGACAATACGTTGGTCGATCAAACTCTGTTTATCTACTTCAAGACCACTGCTTCGCCACCTCCGTTCTTTACTACGCAGTAGTATTTTTTGTTCCCTAATGTCTTGATTATACCAAGGCGCCTTGGGCCGAATAATTATATCCTTTTTGCAAAGTGGGGCGTGGCTCTCTAGAAGTAAGGACAGCACCGATTCATATTGATCACAACGTTCAACCACTTGAAATGCAGGTGAAGAATATAACTCAGAATTAAGAAGATCATGTCGGAACTTATCCATATTCATAATATTCAGTTTACGATAATAAATTTCCGACTTCAAGTTTGGGGGTTTAATCACATCCAAATTACAATGAAGCGTAAAGTGGTCAGATATTCCAGAGTCCAGCGCCCGCAAGTTGATAATCGGGACTTCATTATTTCTTGTAATAATAAGATCAAGTGTACATATGCTTATTATTATGTGTTGGAACTTCAACATGCTGACTGAGATTAAACACTTGTAGTAGTTCTAAAAACTTGCGTGCATTGGGGTCCAGCTTGTTATCCACATGACAATTAAAGTCCCCAGCCATATAACCAGTCTACCAGAAGATGTAGCTAATAATTCCAACAGTGATGAAAACTCCTCTAAAAATAAGGGATAAGTCAGTCCGTTAGCAGCCGACGAAGGTGGGCGATATATAACAACAAATCTGAATGAAGATGAATTAGTATTTAACAGCAATTCCATCAGTTCGAACGATCGGAAAGATCTGGACTGCAACCTTTTTACTTTCAGATTTCGTTTAAAAAGGAAACCAATGCCTCCACCACGACCGTGCTCCCTTGGACAGTGAACAAACTTGTAACCGTTTGGGCAAATATCCCGAGTAATAAAGTCATTCTGATCGTGAGCTTTTAGCCATGTTTCCGCAATGGCCAAAATGTCATTCTGTTTCTCCACCACATAATCCTTAATAAGTAATGACTTGTTGTTGATTGACCTGGCATTTAAAACACCAAAATGAAGCATCTTACTAATATCTGGTATTCGATACGACGAGCGCTTGATAGTTATTAAGTTGTTCAACATGTTGCTCAATGTAGCGCCCCGGGGGGGGGGACTCCCCATAAAAATAGACGGGGTGCTCGACGTGAGAAATGAAATTCACCCCTAAAAGATAGCAATATGGGCGTGGCTAACAAAAAAAATACCCCTAAAAGATAGCACTCCAAAAGACAAATTTGTGCAAACTAAAGGAAATAAGAGACAAAGCTATGCCCCATAACCTCGTCTTTAATATTCGGATGGATCAAACTCTATATCGAAGCCGTAAATACCGATTCAACTTGTGGGGTCTCATGCTCGAGGATCCAGCGCTATTTTTTCTCGGCCACAAATATTTTGGGTCTCGGAGACCCCTAAAAGATAGCAGACCTTTGGAAGACCCCTAAGAGATAGCACTGCTAACGATTTTAACCCCTAAAAGATAGGTCGAGCACCCCCGTCTATTTTTATGGGGAGTCCCCCCCCCCCCCCCCCCCCCCGGGTGTAGCGCTCCTTGATCCATGACCAGTGAGTTGAGCTGCATAATGAGTTCCAAAAATCTCTCTAGGAGATATACGCACAGGAATTTGTCGTTTGCCACCTTTCGACCCACGGAACCTAAATATATTATTGATCTTGAGTATCTGCAGTACTGACGAAGGGGGTATTCCATGATATGCGCGTCTGGTATCAAATAGTTGGTTCCTGGAGTAGGTGATTGTTGATGTCGACAGGTTATTAACATGCAAATTAGAAGTAGCAAAATTCCCGCGAATTTCGAGGTTCTGGAGTTGACTTGTAGGCCCATGATTTAATGAAATATCCATGAAAATATTAATTGCCAACGGAGGGTCATGTCCAGGTATAACCAATGATGTTTGGCCATGTTTAGACCATTTGCTAATTGACGAAGTCGATGAGTTGAATCCACACTGATTTCGTAATCTCGCAGTACGAGTTGAGCGTTGGAAATAAAGCTCAGAAACAATGTCATAAATCCCATGACCGGTTATATGACTAGTTCCAGTAGCTCCATGCACATTGTAGCAGTCTCTGTAGGCCAAATGGACGTCGAAACTGTACCCATAAGTCGAAATTAACAACAATTAAAACGAAGAACACATTAATAATCGTGGCGGCCATGTTGGCGCCTCGCTTTCATTCCTCTCTGGTTTACCATTTTCTTTGATTCTGTGATGGCTATAATCCACAAAACTAGTTCGTAATTTCCAACAAATTATCCTTTGAAGTGAACTCATGAAAGCTGTTCCTTTCGATAAATTTTCACTCACCGTGGCAGATTTTCAGTTTTGCCCATTACACTCATTTTCGCTGCAATTCCTCTCTTTGTAACATGGTTATAACGAGGTCTCAAAAGTGAGGACTGCTGCTTCAACTTGAATTCTAGTGTGCATTTGGACTGTTGTTACGGCATTTCTAATCTTTTAGAAAATCCATTCTTGTAGTACCTGCAAGTCTCCTGTCGGGTCGGTTTGTGCAATGAACCGTAGCGGCACGTGATTATGTAATGTACGTCACAAAACTATAGCTACCTGTCACGCTCTATTGTAAAACTTATAAAAGGGTCGGAAGTCAGACTATTATTGTCTAGTTTTAATTTCTCTGATATTCACTGATGAAATTATACTAAAACAATTATTCACTTCAGTCTCAGTGACTATTGGTGAATATTTACCTCGACTTCGTCTCGGTAAATATTCATCAATAGTCACATCGACAAATAATTGTTAAATACCTGGACAAGGAGAAGGACTTTAATATATCATTTTAGTAAATACCACACCAGTGAATGTCACTTTTCGCGCGCTCTGATTGACCGACTCAAACAGTGAATTGATTTCATATTCACCTCCGAGCAAAGCAGCGATCATCTCGCGCGAGTTTTTGGCCATTTGACAGAAAATAAAATAACTATTGGGTGCTGGCTATTCACCTGGAGTGTTGTATATACTAAAACAATTATTCACCACAGTTTATTTTATTTATTTATTTTTATTATTATATATTATAACCTTTATTTCACTAAGATCCCAGTGAATTTCAGTTTATTGCTCATTAGATATTCAAGGTACGTTTTGTATGGAGGTCTTTATATGATATAAAGACCTTGAATATCTAATGATCTATATAAAGGTTCTTGGATACCTAATCAGGTCTTTATATTGAAATTCACTGGAAAGTTAGTGATAAAGGTTATCGAATAACAATGAATAAATCAGCTACTACCTGGAGCCTACGGCCCACGGGATTTATACGGCTGGTTCTCGGGATTTATACGGCTGGTTCTCGGGATTTAACTCTTACTTATTCAGTAGCATTTCGATCAATATGGCGCATTTTCGTTTGATTCTTGATCCGAGTACATTTTTCCTCAGTGGTAATCATGTACTCAACAATTTATAAACCATTTCCGCACCCACTCTTTTGCTCGATCTGACGAAGGGCTAGCGCTTGAAACGTCAGCGCACTGAGTGTTACTCGTTTCCTACGGCGGTTAACATACCTCAATAGACTTTTAGCGTAACTTCTTAGTCGTACTCCACAAACTTAAAGGGGCTGTGCCTTATTAGTAGTCCGGGCAGGACAGAGTTATTGCAACGATGTTTATATAAACTAACGGCGAACCTCGCACACATGCACAAGCAAATATGAAATCAAACAATGACCAACACACTGTGCTGATCAGTAGACGTAGTTGAAGAATCTAGCTAAGACTAACGAAAATTAATATACAAGGATCTATATATAAATAACCATACTATTTTAAGATATACAATGTATACAATGCAATAAATACATTTATAAGCAGGTCCCTAGGCAGCTATACTTACCGGGCGTAAAAGCCTCCACTTCAACTTCGCACAGAATCATATTCGTTTGGACAGGTGGATGGTTACCAATTGTCACATAACGTCCAACACGAAGAGGCCAGCAAGGAATTCGTCTGATTTCTCCAGCAATCGTTATCGATTGCCTGCCACCACAAACTTCATAGCTGGATGTATCTTCGCCAATTCTAATCTCGAGATGGGTAAGTCTTTCATGGCAACAGTCTGCGCGATTTACAATCGTTACACTCCTTACCAGGAGTGTATGCTTAAGATCAACCCGCCACCAGGGGTTCGTTTCAAAAGCTGTGTGACTACAAGATCTTCTCTGGTAATATGGATCACGATTTCCATCGACGGCAAAATGAGCAGAGCCTTCGAAACTAGTTGAGGACTGACTTGTTGGCTGTTGAAGGGCGGCGTTACGTAAAAGTTCACCTACATTAAAATGTTTAAATGTACAAACTCTATGTCAAGCCTGCAAGACAAAACTGCTAGAAATATTCTTATTTCATTAGAGTGATAATGACAATTGACAGTTGCACAACCTCATAGTTACTGCAGCTACATCCCACAACAGAAGCCATCGGATTTTACAACAAAATTGGCAAAATGGCATCTATTGCCAAAAAAATAATATGTATTGTTTAATTTTAAGGTATCTATTCATATATGATCATCACCAAAATGTTGTGAAATGTTAAAAACCTTCCTAAAAATAGTCAGTCTGTGTTATGTTTGTGGGACATGATATATTCCTGTTGAAAAACTGCTACGCTCTGATTGGTTGCGCTATTGTTGTTTAAGTGGAACTATATATGAATTGAACCTAAGAACATTATAGACGCTAAAAACTTTTAAATCCTCAAGAACAAGCTGAAATCCTATTTGGAAATTTAGGAATCACTTTTCAATATTTATTTACTTTACCACTTACTAATTATTAAATATTATAATGTTATCTAATATTAATATTTTAAAATTCTTAACAATAATGTAGACTAGCCATGCTAATCGTTAGTTGTACTCGTATTTTGTTAAGTTAGGGAGTTTCTACATAGGATTAACCTCTCGACTCCTTTCATGATTGCTTTTCTAACTGTGCGTTCTTGTTTTGCTGATCTTGCTCTTACTATACCATAATGTTATATTCTCAGTTTGTATCTTGAATAAATCCATACTTTGTATGTATGTATGTATGTACTGCCTCGTACCGAGGCGCTTTAGGTTCGCCAATCCCTTGGTCTTTGCGCGCTTTCTTCGTCCTTCCCATGCTCCCTTGCGCCCCATCTTTCTCCTTTCCAACCAAAAGTACCTGAGTACGAGGCAGATATATGTATGATGTATTGAGGTTTGATTTTGTACGTGATTAATGTTTCGTATTGCATTGTAGTACAGGGATCGGTTGCTGCATAAACGTTAACGCTGGGCCTAACATCTGACGTTAAGTTAGAGAGTTTGACAGGACTGAACGAGTGACGTTAAATTAGAGAGTTTGACAGGACTGAACGAGTGACGTTAAATTAGAGAGTTTGACAGGACTGAACGAGTGACGTTAAATTAGAGAGTTTGACAGGACTGAACGAGTGACGTTAAATTAGAGAGTTTGACAGGACTGAACGAGTGACGTTAAATTAGAGAGTTTGACAGGACTGAACGAGTGACGTTAAATTAGAGAGTTTGACAGGACTGAACGAGTGATGTTAAATTAGAGAGTTTGACAGGACTGAACGAGTGACGCAGGCTGCATGGTCTCTACAGGTTTGTCCTTTGTGCGTAAACGTTAACCTGCTAAACGTTTAGCTACTCAGATGTTTCTCGTGGGTGTTAATCTAGATAAAGAGCGTTAGAGAACAAAGGAAACCGAGCAAACGATGATGATAATAGAGAGTTTAAACTTTCCTAAGTAAAATGTCTTGTTATGAAGTAAGCACTGCCATTAAAGAAAATAAGAAGCACATCAGCAAGTGCAACGGAGTAACAGTGAGGTTCGAAATTAGAACGTTTTGCATGAGATTCAGAAAGACAGAACTGACTAGCTCTTGCCGTAATTGTTTTATCGAAAGTTACTAAACTTTGTCACCATACGTTATTTCATTCTCAAAGAGCTTAATGTTTCGAACAGTAACATCATACTTCACATTATTATGCAAATTTTTATGTCTGTTGCTTAGTCTGGGGCTTAGGTCCCGGTGATGGGGGGGTGGGGGGGGGGGGGGAGGATTTACTTCCATATATAAGCCATAAAGGTATGTGCCGCGGGATAGGGTATTGTTTCTGAGGTTCCGCATCCTTTAACAGGGTCTCATATTTTGTATTATTACCCTTAAATAAAATATCCGGGGTTTTTTTCTTTCCCCTAAACGTCCGCTAAACGTAAGAATATTATAAGCTTGATTCTAGACTACCCACAGAAGAGAAATAAAAACGATCTGTTCAATAAATTTGGAGTATTCACTTGTCCCTTAAGCAGGGTCTCACATTTCAGTTTCAGGCCTTGGAAAGGGTACTAATGTTACCATTTTTCACCTTAAATAGGGTAAGGGTTTCGATATCTCGCGGCACACCCCTATCCTATATTGCCGGGGGGGGGGGGGGGGGGTGGACAAGGTTTCAGTGACGTCACTAGAGTTCAAAAGGCCTATTTGGACTATAAGCGCAGTATTTTCAACCAATCAAGTTAACTAAAAGCTGCAGGAAACCCCAATGATTTCAAAATGGATATCATTGAATTGAAAGGGAATGTTTCAATTGCTGAAATTTGATTAAATAGGCCTTTTGCAGGAAACAGTCACGTGAGCTCGTGATCCTTTACTGGAATCTACAAAACCGCAGTTTTAGTAGGATCGACAATTGATTGGAGGTGGGAAATAGCACTATGTATACCGATCTCGTGCAAGTGCCTTTAAATAAAGGAAGTTACGTTAGATATTTTTTGCCATTCAGTACAACCACGTCATTGTATCCTACAAAAGCCCATTGCATTCTTGCTTGGTGTCTGTAATGGGATCTTTCTGTGTTTGTAATGGGATCTTTCTGTGTCTGTAATGGGATCTTTCTGTGTCTGTAATGGGATCTTTCTGTGTTTGTAATGGGATCTTTCTGTGTCTGTAATGGGATCTTTCTGTGTCTGTAATCGGATCTTTCTGTGTCTGTAATGGGATCTTTCTGTGTCTGTAATGGGATCTTTCTGTGTCTGTAATGGATCTTTCTGTGTCTGTAATCGGATCTTTCTGTGTCTGTAATGGGACCTTTCTGTGTCTGTAATGGGATCTTTCTGTGTCTGTAATGGGACCTTTCTGTGTTTGTAATGGGATCTTTCTGTGTCTGTAATGGGATCTTTCTGTGTCTGTAATGGGATCTTTCTGTGTCTGTAATCGGATCTTTCTGTCTGTAATCGGATCTTTCTGTGTCTGTAATCGGATCTTTCTGTGTCTGTAATGGGATCTTTCTGTGTCTGTAATGGGATCGTTCTGTGTCTGTAATGGGATCGTTCTGTGTCTGTAATGGGATCTTTCTGTGTCTGTAATCGGATCGTTCTGTGTCTGTAATCGGATCGTTCTGTGTCTGTAATGGGATCTTTCTGTGTCTGTAATCGTATCTTTCTGTGTCTGTAATCGTATCTTTCTGTGTCTGTAATGGGATCTTTCTGTGTCTGTAATATAATGGTATCTTTCTGTGTCTGTAATCGGATCTTTCTGTGTCTGTAATCGGATCTTTCTGTGTCTGTAATGGTGTCTTTATGTGTCTGTAATGGACCTTTTGCAGGAATGCATCACGTGGTTGTACTGGGTGGCAAAACAAATCTTACTTCATTTATTTAAATGCACTTGTACGAGATCGGTGATATCATTACCAAAACCTGTTTGTAAATCCTATTTTCCACTTTCAGTCGATTGTTGATCTTTCTAAAACAGCGTTTTAAAGTTTGTTTGCCATCCAGTAAAGCCTTTCCCATGGGATCACGAGTGCAGTTTATTCGCAATTGCCCTTAACCAAAACGAGTAGGAGACTTGGTACTAGCTTGTCGCGCAGGGCCTGGACAACGCGTTTGTCTGTCTGTTGTCAACATGGCGGCGAATGAGTAATCTTCTCAATGCTTTCTGCAAGTTTACCTCGGGAAACTTCAGAGGAACGCAGCAATTTACCGGCTTTGGCATGATTCTCCTTAAACTCTTGGGACACATTCAAACACTCGTCGCCATGTTCAAAGTTTCAATGCGATGACAACAGACAGACAGACAAGTCCTGTCTACCCAAACGCGTTGCCCAGGCCCCGCGCAACAAGCTAGTACCTAGTCTCCTACTCGTTTTGGTTAAGGACAATTGAAGTGATACATCAGCACGTGACTGTTTCTTGCAAAAGGCCTATCGCACACGGCTTTGCTAAACCAATGAAACTAGTGATAGGAATCTGACAACGATTTGTGAATTGTGAAGCAAAGCAACACACTTGCGCTTAAAGAATATGGCCCAACCGTGATGCTCAGTGGCCTTTTGTTAATTTTTGCTTCATGAAACTATAAAAAAAGAACACAGGAAAACTACAATAGGAACTTTCCAAAAACAGATTCAAATTGAAACTATAACACAAAACAACAGGATTGTAACCACTTTCAAAAGCTTGGAAGATAACTCGGGCAAAACCGACTTTTCAACTGTGACAAAATGGTGGCCATAGCGCGCAAAGCATGACGGTTGGTCTATATTCTTTAAACTTTGAAAACAGCCAAAGACCGAGTGACCGAGTTCCTCTTTTCGATTAAATCATGTTCATCTCTTGACTAGACCTAAACCAGTCTCTTTATTTATCGACAGACAAAGACAATAAATTGTGTTTCTTTTATAATACTCACCTCTGCATCCATACAGCTCTACACGCAGACAAGCCAGCTTATACTCTTCTTTCATTCTGATTTTAATCCATCGCATTAATATTCGGTGCTTAAAGTAGTTCATAACCAGAGTATTCTGGTCTGTATTTGCATCAAAATACTGTTAAAAAAAGACAAGGACATTTCATTATCAAAACCGTGTCGCTTGACTCTGAAGAGGGGAATGCAAAATAACCTGTTGTGCTATTTTGTGAAAGGGTAAGGATTGTGTCATGGCACAAACCCCTGTATTCTGGAGGTTCTAACAAACACTCATGATTGTAAACTGCATGTCAGAACTTTGCGCCACAATAAGCGAACCTTGTTTAAGTGTTTTCCTCATTAGCAACATCAAACTTCAAGCGATGTACATACAAGCAAACAGAGTCCATAACTGAATCACACTTGACAATCACCGAAAATTTGAGAGTGATATGATAAATATATTGTGAAGAATGAGCGTTTAAAAAGCTCAAAATTTACAAAGAATGCATGGCTGTCAGAGGCTGTCAGTAGGTATTGCCCACCAGCCCATCTTACAGTTTTGAAAAGTCAATTTCTCCGTAAATATTTAACATATAAATCTCAAACATTCATATAGAGTTTTCGCTATATAAATTGATACCTTCATCTTTAATTTAAGATGACTATCGCACAGTTCTCAAAACGTCAGTCCCTACAAGCAGTCTTTCTTAAAGACTCAAAATGAATTCAGAGAATCTCAACACACAACGAAAACGTCCTTCTAGTTAGAGAAAATCCAGCAATAGTTGTAAACTCATCGTCAAAAGAAGGCTAACATAAAAAGTATGTATTTTTCAGAGGAAACTACGCAAATAAAGGAGACGCAAGTATAACATAGCAGAGCAACTTTTTCAGGAAACTACTTTCTTATGAGATTTTAACTTTATGTTTGTTCCATTGTCTACTAAATTTCCCGACTTAACTTCCGCTAATTTCTAATTCTAAAGTTATTGCATTTACTTTCAAGAGGATATGACGCGGGGGGGGGGGGGATTATGATAAAAATAGCTCCAAATCCGGATTTCCAAGTTATTGTGAAAACTATCCCGGATTAGTATAAACCAACTAGTGGACTATTACAAATCCTGCATTCTGATTGGCTACCCTACTATAGGTCTATTTGTGATAGCCCATGGTTGAGAAAAACCGCACGTATTTTTACGAAATAATAAAAAAATTCAACTTCAATTTGTTTCTATCAATTATTTTCTACTGTCCGACTAATTAGTTTATACTAAAACAATTAGACCTCTCGCCCTCATGGGCTACGAGTTAAATAGCCCATTCGGCTGCGCCTCATGGGCTATTGACCCGTAGCCCATTCGGGCTGCGGGTCTAATTGTTAATTAGTCTCCCTATTTAATTATTCTGAATCGTCTATAACTCGAAATTCGACATACTTTTACGAAAACCTCGGGACCTGGAAATAGTAATCAGGTTCAAACCCGAACCCTGTACCGCCGCACGTAATGATAGTATACGTCATAAACAGGCAAAGTAATTTCGCGAGCTTTTATTGGTTATATTAATTTGCGTTCCATACTACCCATACGGACCTTCTGCCCACTTCTGGTCTCAAAGCAAATGAAGAAGCCATATAATAAACATCTTATTAACCTCCATCTTATTAACGGTCCGTACCGTAAGTTATGGTTCCTCGTTTTCCCCCTTTTTTCATGGCCCGCGCGCTTCACGCTTGGTCCATAGAAATGGAGGAAACCCTCGGTCCATAACCTACGGTACGCGGGGCCTTGTTACCAGGACAACATTTAGCTCGCTTGGTCAGGAATGAGCTTACCTTGATATTCTTACCGTCTCTCATCACTTTCACTTCTCGCCCGTCAGGACTGTAGTTCACATAGTATTTGCTCAGCCATCGCTTGACATTAGGGTCGCCCTGTGTACCTATAGCTGTAACGAGTGTAGGAATCATCAAGTCAATGCTAAAGTAGCCGATGGCCGCTTGTGATTTGTTCCCATCTCGACACCACGCACTTGTTCCATTCAACCTAGCGTCATGGGGCTTATATCCGGGACCGTTGTCGCTGGAGGCTCGTATTTGGGAATTGTCAATATCGCCATTCTTCATTCCAAGAGGCTTCTCGCAACCTTAAACGAAGAAATAAAAAACAAATACCAGCGTTTAAAAGTGACCATAGATCTATGAGTCATAAAGGTGGAACTGTGAAAATAACCCTCATCTTTAGTCTCGCTCCCTTAACCACATGACGTGCGAGGTGTTAGTTGTTAGTTGAAGTATAGTATGTTTTTGTTTTCTTAAGTGTGATTTAGATAAAGGCGGTGTGCTAAAAATAACAGCATATAATTAATTTCGCTCTCTTTGGTTCAAGTTACCGTGACGGTTGCTATTTCCCACAAGTCGTCGAATTTTAGTGCGGGAACATTTGATAAACAAACATGACGGAAAAGATTGTGAGTTCGGCGATAGTCTTCGTAGCTTTCCAGTGATATACCTATTTCCTATCTTTCCCTAAATTTCTTAAATCTTTGCGAAGAAATCACGTTTGTGCTCTCATCTACATCTGACAAGCGTGCATGGGAGACAAAAGAGCAGACAGATATTCCTGGTCTGAATCGGGATTTTTAAATTGACAATTATGGATATGAATAGAGCGGATTTCCTATGAGTAGGTAAGGTACGGCAACGACTTACGGCACGGTTCCTGTACGGCATCCCTGTAACATTGAAATGGTTTCCCATTGTTTTTGTTTTTTCCCATCAAATTACAGAGTTATGTTACGGCAAAATAACAGTACGGTTACGGTGCGCCCACAGACTTGCTGTATTTCTTTCCTAATCTGCTCTAACATCGTATTCTTACCTAGTGTACCGTAAAACTCTACCCTTAACGATCCATAATGGCCCATAGAGTCTAGAATCTGTAATTTGATGTAGCGTGCTGTGACGTTATGGCGAAGGTCATGCCAAGTCGTGATATTCCTATCATCGTTCCCCTGGAAGATCTATAATATAATAATAGGTGTGAGTTTACTTCAATGTACATTACGCTGAGAACTCGGGGTATCGTATTTACTCGATTAGACGTCGGGTCTCGAATTAACGCCGGTCTCCGATAAACGCCAGGTCGACGAGGCCGAATTTTACATAGAAGCCGAGAGCGTCTATATCGATATCGATATGCATGTAAATTGACTGAAGAGCGAGCACCTTTCCGATTGATTCCGTTAAAAATATATCGTTTGTGTATTGTTAGGAAATCTCAGTAGAAATTATTTCAGTTGGAAACCCCTAAAAGGCAGGAAAGAGAACTTTGCCGAAACACTTTCATTTGATAAAATAGAAGAGTTATGTGAGTTACAGCCGCCATCTTTTTTCTGTACAGCGGATTGCTTAAGGTTGTTGTTAATTTGGTTTATTCTAAATATCTTTCGCTGCAGAACTTCCAGGTTAAGGCACTGATAGTTTAACCTATTTCTCAAGGATATGGTGGTAGATCCGCCTCACTGGATAGCTCACTTGGTAGAGCACGGTATTGAGTGCGGGAGGTTAGGGGTTCGAATCCCGGCCGCGGCCTTGGGCAGGGACGTATAAACCGTTGGCCTTGTCTTCTTCCTCTTCTAATCTACACGAGGGGGACGTGAAAGAACATGTTGTGTTATTTCGAGAAAGAGTAGGGGATTGTCTCCCGACACAACAGTCTGGTATCCTGACTGAGGTACTAACAATCACTCATGATTTTAAACTGCACGGCAGCACATTGCGCCACAATAGCAGTCCGTGTCACAAAACATAACCTTGTGAAGCCCATTTGGATATATTCATATTGAATTTGCGCTATATAAATGAATACCTTTTTATATTTTTTAGAATAGGTAAGGGCAGGCTGTTGTACCGGGTAACAATCTCCTTCACGAATAGTACAAAGGTGCTTTAAAGTCCCCCATTCATGCAGAGAAAGAGTTGGGAGACAAGGCCAATGGCTTTACGTCCCTATCCGGGATTCAAATCCACGACCGCCGGCATTCATGACCGGCGTTCTACCACCTGAGCTGTACTGCAAGAGCACGTAGAAGCATTTCAAATCACGTTACATGTTGGTCTTAATTCATTTGACTAACCTTTACTTTTCCATCCTCCGTATAGTCTGTATATTGTACATCATCGTTGCTGGAAGATATTCTGAAGGAACTAACATATTTAGAGTAACACCCCTGAGAAACAATTGCAGTCACGGTTTTCCCGGGAGCTCCAAGGAATATCCGCAAGAATAAAAAGCGCCGGAGAAGATGATAAAACGACCAATAAGAAGGAGCCATGTTTAGACGTGCAGTACTAGGAGTGCCAGTCGCACCGGTTATGTTTTTGGCGGGAATACGAAGATTTTCCATTCCAAGAGGCTCAGCAGATGCTGTAGAAAATAATATTTTTGAATACTATTAACTTAAATTAACTTAAAAGTTAATATGCGCTCATTTCAATAAAGGTTCTGACGAAGGAAAGAATCTTTCTGATGATTTCCAGTTTAGACAATCCTTAAATTCTAAGCTGCAACGTTTGCCGATAGCCATGCACTGGTCTAGAAAAACTTTAAATTTCGTATTATAATACTGTCCTTAGCATACTTCTATCAGATCTACACAAAAGAACCTTATATGATCTTTGAATGACCTCCTCGCGACATTCGTTGTAATGGTGTTAAAACTTACTTTTCACGGCGCTGAAGCCTGATTTTCACTGGCGACGTAACCACAAGTGCAATCACATACGCAGACGCAGTAATATGTTAATCGTTAGCAGTTAAATACGACACTATATAGTCTAGTCTGCGTATATTGCTCATGCTTATGCTTATATGCGCGTTTGAAACTCGTGCTGTCACCCTTAGGTTTTTGGAATCTCGTTCCTTTTCAATGCATCTCTACAATTACCTATTACATTTTAAGATTTAAGAATTGAAGATCTTACCTCGACAACCATATAGTTCTACTCTTAGACAACCAGCTTTGTGAAATGTTATAACACGGATATATATGTGGACAGCGATAATCTTTGGGCTGAGTTCCTGCTTGACCACTTGATTCGCGTTCCTATTGGCTATAAATATCTAACACCACAAAGTGAGCACATAATTAGAATTAACTTCCCTCGTTTTCTACCATTCCAGTTTAATTATTGCTCTTACTTATAAAATTAAAATCACTATTATCGGACGACAAAGACACTTCTCAGGGGCAGGATATTTTGACAAGTGGGAGAGCTAGGGGGTGGGAGAGCGATACGAGCGCCATGCTTGTCTCAAGGGGGACAGAGCATGGGCTGTTATCCGCGCAGTTTGGCCATCTTGGATAAAACAATAGTTTTGGCCCCGGTAGCTCGCACTGGTTGGTTTCAGGACGAGTTTACTGGACGAAAACAAAGGTTTTTCTTCTCCTGGGACTCAACATGGCCACCGTACGATAAAAAGCCCATTTGTATGTATTTTTGGCATTGTATGATTCGTATTGATTCTATATACATCTTTTTCTTCAAACCCTAGCAGGGGGAGGGCCACGGGTACCCTAGGATCCCCCTCTTGCTATGTCCCTGCTTCTACTTTCTTCACATACAACCAGAAAAGGAAAACATATATTAAGAAAGCAAACAAACAATCAATTACTGGAAAAGCTTGATCAATTCCATGGGATACGATGGAAGGTTGTTGGAAATGTGTTGGAAGTTGGAATTTCCATGGTTCCACACACCGAAACACCTTGGAAATGTGTTGGAGGTTTGAATTGCCATGGTTTGGCACACTTCCTACAGATAGAATCACCTTGGAAACGTGTTGGAAGTTGGAATTTTCATGGTATTGCACACGTCACACCGATAGAAACACCTTGGAAATATTGTTGGAAACTCTAATTTACAAAACCATTTCCATCCCATGGAAGAGGTCTCACAGCTTTCCCAGTAAAGATACCCTCAAGGGCTCATAAAGTTTCAGTTTATAATCGCACCAACGGTACATTTAATTGTGTTATCCAAAGAATCCACCCGACTCATTAAAATTAATTATTCAATTTCAGAGTAAAAATTTCTATAAAGCATGTTAAGCTGTTTTACGTGTTCGGAAAGTTTCGTAGAGTTTTGTTGTCTTAGAATGTGGTTTTTGTATGCAGTTATTTAAAAAACGTCGATAAAAATCCCTAAGCCTCGAAAAGACAGAAAGGAAATATAGATAACTAAATATTGAAGACAGTTATGCTTCGACCTCAATATGGATGCATGGAGGGCTCTTCAGAATTGAATTGACGAAGTGGCTTGTGCTGTAAGGTCAAAATATGGCTGTTTTAGAAAGTTAGTGATCGCCAATTTTTGTTTAAATAACTGTATACAGTGAGCACTCACCTTGATTTTTCCGTTTTCTGTGTAGGATATTTTGCTTTCTCGATCCACGCTGTATTCAACTGTAACAGCGGTAACCCATTCATTCCTTGTCAGATCAGGATTCCCTTGCGTAGCTAAATGTTTGATACGGTAGACTTGAACGAGGTCAATCATCAGACGGTGGTTAACGTCCTGCACACACCAGCAGCCAAAAGGATTGTGCAGCCTCGCACGCCAGGGCTCTTCCCCTTGTTTATACGCTGTAGCCGTCATAGCGGAGTTTGGAATCTCCCCGGTACTTACACCAATAGGATCCGTGCATTCTGAAGGCAAGTAAATTACGCAGTTATTCAAAGGGCCATTTACATCTCACAGACTGAACAATACAATGTGCCTTGTATTGAAGCTGTCTTGTCCAATTCAAATCGAGCTAAAACGTGATTGATAGTAGCAATAAAAAGGCTAGAAAATTTCTCAATAGACGGAAAGTGTCAGCGCGCACAGACGTGAAGGCCTGGGCAATCTAGGCAACATGTGAGAATTCCAGTATTTATGCTCCCTCATTTATCCCGCAACATTTGTTGCGGAAGCAAAACATATTTCTGAAATATTAAAATGAAAACAAAATCAACATGTTTGTTCCTTCCGAGAAGCAAATGTTGCTTCCGCAACAAATGTTTCCATTTGCTCGCCGAAGCAACAATGTTGACTAGATCCCAGGGCTGCGCTATAATATGTTGTGCATGATTAAGGCACGTGTACCAGCATTTATTTCTCGTGAAATGGTTGTTTATCTGCTCAGCCAGGCAACAAAGCATTTGTTCTGGCTTCCCACTCGTTTGCTCACTCAGGATATATTATTAACAGCAACATTGTTTCCGTAACAAGTTTTCCTCGTTTTCCTAGCCTTCGTGATGCATATGTCAGTGACGATGATAACAACAGACCAAATAATTGCAAGGCGAGTGAATATTGGAAAAAGCCCTCAAATGCTCTTCCTTATTCGGATCCAACTGAACGTTCCTTTAAGTTGATCAGACTTCTAGTTTAATTGGTCACTTAATACAGGGAAAAAGGAGCAGGAAGATTATAAACCTCGAGAACGCAGTCTCATTGTTAAATATTACATATGATAAAATTAATGATTAACGAATAGTATATGGAGTAAACATTGTAGTAATATAGAAAAATATCAAATAAACTTACCCTTACAACCATAAACTTCGATTCGCATGCAAATACCAAAGTTCCACATCCGTGGCAATACACGTAAATATCGCGCAGTAACAGCAGTATGGAATGTCGAGGTATTAACGGTGTTGGCATCCGAATTACCTATGAAAATCTAAACAGAATGTCATGGCCAAAACAAACTAATGATCACGGGGTTAACGTTACACAGTATTATCGTTCAACGGCATAAGCCGGCAACTGAACAGATTTAGTGATCTTCGCACTTCGCGCCAGGCCCAGGTTCATGTTCTGACCCATTGGACGTTTAACCTTTGACACAAAAATCAACAAAGGTATGGCTGGTCTATGAAGCCAGAATAATGGCTGCTGTCAGTCTACACCGGTGTAGTAACTGTCACTGTACGGTGTATGCTGGCACATTTGAATGTGTAAGTATAGTACATTATTATAGCTAACATCAAGCCAAAAATTCTCTTTTTTCATGAAAATCGATTATATACATCAAGTAAATATATGAATAGTAAAATTCTTTATAACTCATAGACGCAACATTCAAATTAAGAAATATTTTACTATTCATCTATTTACTTGATGTAGAATCGATATTAATCATTAAAAATGGGCTTATAGGCACTTTAAGCAAATGGTCAACAATTAAAACATGTATAGTCATTGAACTAACATGGTTCCTGCTAGCAGAAGTCTCTCTCTTTCTGTCTTGGTAAAACGGAAGGAGAGGGAGAGTGACCTCTGCCGACATCCGACGCATTCTCTGTCGCGCATGCGTTTAGTTTCCTTGGCAAGAAGTGACGTGTTCCCCCGTGACCTAACGCCTGTTCTTGCACTGTCAATCCCGTTTTCGCGCGTGCGAAGGCTATTTTGAAAGTCTTCGGTACCTCGTTGGAAGTATGCGTTTGGTACTCTCAGAACATCAATTTATAAAATTATACAATTTAATTTGGTACATAGACAATGATTTTGGCATTCTCTGTCAGTATTTTGGGATTTTGTCGTCCTAAAATGTTTGATTTTCGAGTGATTCGCAAACCCCCGTGCACTTTTCTCCTGTAGTAATTTATCACGCTTAGTAGTTTGGCCAATGAGAGGAAAGCAGTCCTACGGACATTAGTATGCAAGCGACATGCAAGCTAAAACTGATAACACAGTGGACTCAGCGAGATGCAACTTGAATCATGCGTACATCTCTTTTCTCCGGTAAAACCTGTTTTCGAAACTGGTTTGACTCGTCCATGATTGTGGACGGCGGTTGATCAAAGAAATAGTCGGATGTCGGCAGAGGTCTCTCTCCCTCGCCTTCCATTTTACCAAGACAGAGAGAGACCTCTGCTAGCAGGGAACTAACATGGTAGCTCTTTCTAAGTTGGATTATCTAGCTTTTTGCCAATTAAATTACAATGATTCAGTGTTCGAGAAAAGTATAAGCAGGCTAGAGAGAAGGCTGATTGTATAACAAGTGAACATGTTGCACAATACTCTTCAAAGTGTACCTAACGTTTATTTGTTTATCATAAATATTGATTCTACAATACCTTTATTACACCTCCTTCATGGATGTTTAACCATGACAAGCCGTGGACACTGTATGACACAGCATATCTGGTGACCCACGCAGGAGAAGGCTCCCGTATATCGACCAAGCAATGTGTTCCGTTCGTTGTATTCACGCTGACAACGTCGTAGTTGCCGCTAAATACAAATTCCGTTGCATCCATCGAACGTGTTGTGTTATTTCTGTCATAAGGAAATCAACGTTATATTCCTCCATCGTGGAACAGCTGGCCTCGTTTTGATGAGTTCATGAATAAAGTCAATGATGCGAATTAAAGTAACGATTCGTGTAAGAAGTACGGCACCGAACGGCATTCATATGGAGCAAGGTGTTAATTTTTTATTGTGAAAATTCCTAATTTCATTGGTTGAAACATTAAAATCGGCCTAAAATTTGAGAAGACGTCCAATATCCTCCAAATTTTCAAAATATTAAAACTACGATTTGCACTACGGTTCCAAATGTTGTTTATAAAGCAAATCGTATGTTCGGAACCTATCAATCGCGCCTGTTTCGTAGCTATCGTTTTTGGCTATTCCTATTGGTTGGAAGAGAATGTGTTCATAAAAATGGAATGAAACTAAGACTATTTACTACTTTTATTTCAGAATATTCATAATTGTCATCCAGTGTTTTTGTAGTCTAAAACACAGACAAATCCCATGTGAGGGAGGCTCGATGCCGCAGAACAATGGATTTTATTTTTTACAGGGATCATTACCACACTCTACTACTTGCCTGCAAGCGATCCATTTAGTTGTGATTGTCGAGGATGCGTTAGGATTAGGATTTCCCTGGGTGGAGATACGCTGTACCGAGCGTACAACACTCAAGTCAACCTGAAGGAATTCCGTTCTTATTTTGTTTCTTGCACACCATGAGCCTTTGCCCGCGTTAGAGTTGAGTCGCCCGTAAAAGGCCTCGTAGCCCGAGTTTTGGTGACTTGATGACGTCATAGAGGCGTCAGGAATGTTCCCTGTCCCCAAACCAAGTGGATCTTGGCAAAGAGCTAAATTTAAAGCAAGACGGGAAATAAAACAGCATTGCATACTTATTAAGTAGCAGCAGAACGTTTTCTAAGGGAGAGAGTGCCTTGAATAATAATGAAACGAGACTTTTCTAATTACGTTTTTGTGGGTTTAGTACAGATGCAGATCACGTGTACCGTTCCCGTGTGTATTATTTCCTTTATTTCATGTTAACGCACAAGAAGATACATTGATATGGAAATCTCTTGAAGAACTATCAGATAACGTGCACCGTGATCTTGTGTTTTGTTTCCTTTATTTCTTGTTAACTCATGAGAAGATACATTGATATGGAAATCTCTTGAAGAACTATCAGATAACGTGTACCATTCCCTTGTGTATTGTGTCCTTTATTTCTTGTTAACTCACGAGAAGATACATTGATATGGAAATCTCTTGAAGAACTATCAGATAACGTGTACCGTTCCCTTGTGTATTATTCCTTTATTTCTTGTTAACTCATGAGAAGATACATTGATATGGAAATCTCTTAAAGAACTATCAGATAACGTGTACCATTCCCTTGTGTATTGTGTCCTTTATTTCTTGTTAACTCACGAGAAGATACATTGATATGGAAATCTTTTAACAACAACAACAACAACAAATCCTTTTATTTCACACCTATTATTATATTTACAGTTCCTTGTTTGAAAGAAAAAAAGTAGCAAAATATGAAAAAGTCAATGACAAAGGTACAATATACGTATTAAAGGTGTCTAGGGGCTAAATAAACAAAGGTTTTCTAGTTAGCTCCTAGCCATGTAAAGATACATTATTAATGTAGTGACACAAATAAAACAAAATACGAACAAGAAAATACAGACACATACAATAACAAACATTGGCAGTTAAAGGTTTGATTTAAATTGCTTTTGAATTAGAAATTGTTTTACTTTTTTAGGAAATGTGAAATTGGTGAGATTTTTAAATGACTGGGAAGTTCTTGCCAGAGATCAACTGTTGCTGATGATACAGATTGTTTTCCAATGTTGGTTCTTGTGCGTGATTTATAGAAATTTTTGTTGGTGGCATATCGCGTACTATAAGAATGGACTTCACTAGCATACTGAAAATAGTTTTGAAATATATTAGGTAACTCATTTCTATGCCACTTATGAGCAAATTTGAGGGCTTGTAAATTGTAAATAGCATTAACGGAGAGAATATTTAACAGATTCATAAGGGGTAGAGCACTTTCTGTGTTAGGCCCATGGGTAACAGCAAAAAACATAACTCTTATCACCATATTTTGTTTCGTTTGAACTTTTTTAATTTGTGTTTTATAGGCACTTCCCCATGCGAGGATAGCATATGAAATGTAGGGGTAGATAAGGCTATAGTATAGTTGTTTTAGTTGGGCTAGAGACATGTAATGCCTTAATTTATAAAAGATGCCAATATTTCGGGCAATTCTGGAGCAAGTATAAGCTATATGGTATTTCCACGTGAGCTTGTCGTCAATTAACACTCCCAGATATTTAATATGGTCCTTTTTTTCTAGAGACTTATATGTTCCATCTTTATTTGTTAATTTGATATTTATGTTTTCAATTCCTTTTTTCCTGGGAGATTTAATTATCATAAAATTCGTTTTCTTAATGTTTATAGATAATTTATTTATATCGCACCATTTTTTTATGTTGGCAAGCTCTTCATTAACAAGTGTTTCAAGATCGCTGATGGAGGGAGACGATGCAAATACGTTGGTGTCGTCAGCAAATATTCGAAAGGATAATTTCTCCGAGCAGTTTGAAATGTCATTAATATAGATTAGGAATAAAAGCGGACCTAAAGAGCTTCCCTGTGGGATGCCACATACCATTGTTTGTTTTGGTGATTCCATATTATTGAAATATACATATTGTTGCCTATTTGAGAGGTAGCTAATAAACCATTGTAAAGGGGTTCCTCTTATACCGTACGCCTCTAATTTCTTCAGCAAGATTTTGTGGTTTACCGTATCAAATGCCTTTGAGAAGTCTAGAAATACCCCACACGTAAAAAGATTATTATCAATTGCTTTTTTAAGATTATCAGTTATTTCCACTATAGCCTGTTCCGTTGATCTACCCTTCCGAAAACCAAATTGGAATTTGCTTAGTATTTCATGCTTTTCCAAGTAATTTATAATTTGTGAGTAGACTAGCTTTTCAAAGATTTGTGTAAAGGAGGAGAGCGTAGAAATGGGGCGAAAGTTAGATGGATCCGTTATTTCGCCACCTTTGTCTACTGGGGTTACTCGGGATATTTTAAGGATATCTGGCATAATACCTTGTTCGAGAGAGAGATTAAAGACTGCTGTCAGGGCTTCGCTGATGTGGTCCACAGCCAATTTGATGCATTTTTGTGGAACACCAATAGTTGATTTATTGGTTTTTAGACCCTGAACTGCATCCCACACTTCATGAACATGTATAGCACGGAACATAAAACTATTTCTAAATGACCTTTTAATATATCGAGTAGGGTTAGAATTATCGTAAGTTGGTATTTGCGCAGCTAGGTTGGGACCAATATTAATAAAGTGAGAATTAAGTTGTTCGCAAACGTCTTTCTTATCAGTATAACACCTGTTATTATAGAACAATTTATTTATAGAAATGCAAGACTTCTTTTTCCTGTTGATTAGCATGCCTATCAAGCTCCAGGTTGCTTTTATATTTTCTTTATGTAGGTTAAATTGAGATGTGAAATATTTTTTTTTCGCTGATTCTTTAAGTTTGTTTAGTTTGTTATTATATATCTTATATTGTTTTACTTTGTCTAGATCCTTACTGAGGAAGTGAGATTTAAACATTTTTTGTCTTTTTTTTATTGAAATTAACAAGCACTTTGATATCCAGGGCTTTCTCAACAACCGTTGTTGTGCGTTAGAGGTTTTCTTTATGGGGGCATGTTTATCAGTAATTTCTTTTAAAGTATCAACAATCGTATTCATACTCTGATTAACATCTGAGCTAACAAGATTACTAAAATTTATGCTATTAAGATCATCAATAAATAGTTCATTGCTGAAACTGGAAAAATCTCTATAATATCTGCTCTCCTTTACTATCGGAAGTTTATTTGCTATAGTACAAAAAACAGGCAAGTGATCGGATATATCAGCAAGGCAAATTCCAGATTTCATGACTTTTTGCGGAAAGTTTGTATAGATATGGTCAATGAGCGTAGCAGTATGGTTAGTGACTCTGGTTGCTTTAGTAATCAATGGCAAATAACCTAGATTTAGTAGCATATCAAGGTAATCTGATGTTTGGTTGTCTGAGTTATATTTAAAAAAATCAATATTTATATCACCGGTTATATAAGCTTCACATCCTTCACTGTTTAACATTTCTAATTTACATTTAAGAGCTTCGTGGAAGCGCTCGCGATTTTGCGATGGGTGCCTATAAATACAGCCAATGACGATGTTCTTTTGTTTCGTTCTTGGAATTTCGATCCAACAAT
The DNA here is from genome assembly GCA_030867875.1 of Actinernus sp. WN-2022. Classification (NCBI taxonomy): domain Eukaryota; kingdom Metazoa; phylum Cnidaria; class Anthozoa; order Actiniaria; family Actinernidae; genus Actinernus; species Actinernus sp. WN-2022. The sequence goes on from JAOWCC010000577.1 coordinate 29,186,757, forward strand.
TTTCAAGACCCTCAGAAAGATCAAGGTCTAAGTCGTTTCTTCTTCTGAAATTAATGCCTTCCAATACATAGAACCCTACACCTCCCGCTAAGGTTTTAGAGTTCACTCCTAAGAAATTATAACCTGGAATCGAGATATTGTGTTGACTATTTTCAGTAAGCTTTGTTTCAGTAATAGCTATGATATTCGGTAACTCTTTTACTGTTAGCAAGACATCACTTAATAAAGTCAAATTTTTCGGTAAACTGCGGATATTGCAATGTAATATTGAGAATCCTTTATGCTTAATATTGGAAAACCTAGAGCCAGATTGCTTTATAGTATGATATTTAGATTCTGTGAAATCATGAACAAAATTTTCATTACAATCATTTGCCTTTTCTGGACTTTCGATAATGTTTTTGAACAGATCTCTAGAGTCAAGTATTAGATTAGCTGAATTGTGAACCCAGGCTCCTGTTTCTTTTACAAGTTCTTCACTAGTAAGATTGTAAAATGGAAGCTCACTAAACATCATAACAACAGCATTGTTCAAGGTTAACATGCAAATGTAATACAGTTAATAGAAAATGGGAGAATGTCTTAAAATACTCCGTAGCTTTTGCAATTCTGTTAGCATTATGTGCAGTAATGTAATTAGAAATTGAATACCTGGAGGCCATTTCGGGTCCGTTTTTATCCATTTGACTGGAAGGTCTCTTGGAACTTCGCGAGGTCGCTTTCGTTATCGAATGCATGGTGTTGTGTAGCGGTCTCATTCTTCTTTATGTAAATTCTTCCATTGTGTGACCAAATAAACTTCCACTTTAGCTTCTTCCTAAGCTTGTTGATGTCGCCATAGAGCTTTTTCCTTCGTGGAGTTAGTGATTCCGAGATATAGATATTGTCTCCGACAAGGAAGTTTCTGATATCAGGATCCTCCAAGAGATTTTTACCTGCGAGTGCTTTCCTTTTCGCGTAGAACTCGTTGCGAACATTCCGACGTGTGAATTTCACAATAATTTTAGGTAGAGCATCTTTGTTAAACGAGGGTAAGGGATGGGCGATAGAGATATCGCTTTCTTTCATATGGACGTTCAATGCCTTGCCAACGCTAGCCACGATGTCTTCGCTACTGTAATCGGGATTCGGTTTCACTCCTGAGATTTCCAGGCAGTCTCGTCGCATGTACTGCGCCAGTTCATCGGCTTCGTCTTTTGTTTCAAGAACCAAATTCCTGTTGGTTTTGATGTCCGCCTGGCTAGTTTTTGTTGATTTAGTTAGCCCAGTAATTTTCTCGTTAGCGGTTTTGGTCTGTTCAAGAAGCTGGTCATATCTTTTAGAGAGAAACTCAAACGAAGTTGTCAATTGCTTAAAGTTTCCTTCCAACGCATCGAGCTTGGCGTGGATGGGTGCCATTTCGTTCCTCAAAAGTTTTTTTATCTTATCCAGGTCTGCCATACTACAACTTAGGAACACAAGCAGGGCCACTACATAATAAATTCTAGCCAAATGGCCACACATAAAACTAGTCAGAGCAGGAGCTCAAGACCGAGCTCCTCACTCTACGACGTCCAGTCCACTCTTTTGAAGAACTATCAGATAACGTGTACCATTCCCTTGTGTATTGTGTCCTTTATTTCTTGTTAACTCACGAGAAGATACATTGATATGGAAATCTCTTGAAGAACTATCAGATAACGTGTACCGTTCCCTTGTGTTTTGTTTCCTTTATGTCTTGTTAACGCACGAGAAGATACATTGATATGGAAATATCTTAAAGAAATCACCTTTTATCCAAAGGATTTGGGATGGACACAACAAACAGGCACAGTAAAAGGGTCTATTGTTTCTCCATTTGAGGAGCCCAATTAAACTCACTTCATTTTGTTATGGATGGGAAATGATGTCCACATTGTCGTCGTCTAATTTAACAAACTGAAAAATACCATTAGTTATTTTCGTTTTGAGACCAATAGATTGCCATAATAAAGCATAAGCTGCAGGACTATCGTTCAAGACTATTATATATAATAACAGGTCCTATCATACGTACTGTATAATAAACTTGCAGCAGTGTCGCGTTTTTATATCTGATAAAACACGTGCTGCGAGTTTATTTTTAAACGGCTTCAAAAACTTATAATGGTACTTAATGAACCATTGAAATTTGTATTCACAACGCCATGCAAAACTTCGAGTAATCATCGCCTGCGATTACGAACATCTCAAGGGAATGACATGAAGAAATTACCATACTATGTTGTTTGTTTGGCTGGCTTCAAGCGGACGTTTCGCAAAGCTGAAAGCATTGTACATGTATGGCAAAGACCAAGCTAGGGCGAGAAGAACCTGCACTTGAAGGATTTGGTGTCGTGGTTGACATCGATAATATTCAAGACTTGGAAAGCGATGTGACTCCGGCACACAATATGAAGAGGATGTTTGTAAGTTTAATGCGCGTTTTTATTATTTAACGACTTTGAGTTTGGTTAAATAATTGGGACTAGACAGTGGCTCCGTAAACAAGTATATATTATCTGTGTATCTCGGTAGTCTGCTGATATTAGTAAATTTAGTGCAAAATTGATTATCTAGGTACGTTATGATCCGTGTACTTTTTGCTATCTTTGGGTCTTTATCAATGAATTCTTAATTAGGATGAACCTTTTATATAAAATTTCATGTTCATTAGTATTCCTTATATAAAACGTTCATCCTAATTAGCAATTCAATGAGAAAGCTGAAACATCAATAGAAATTCCAAGAGTTGCAAGGTGCTTATCCATTGTCAAAATCATTAACCCCGTTTCCCCCTGGGACAGAATTCAAATCCCTTCCCGGGCTTTTTATATTGACGATATATTATCAGGTATAAAGGAGCATGCACGTGAGTGATTTGCTTTTTCTGATTGGACAAAAATGCTCATTAATTATTCATGAGTTCCTGAAAGGTAGGTAAGCTGTATTGAGGCACTTTATCCTCATCAACAACAGCTGGTTTCCACAAGGGGCGTGTTTAAAATTAACAATTAATCCAAGTGTATTTTCCATTTTAGGATAGTTGTTAATTCAACGGGGAGGATGTGTTGCTTAGTCTGCCTTGTATCCATGGGTTTTTGGTGGGTTTGGGAGGTTGGGAAGGAGTATCTCTTGCACCCGGCCCAAGCTCCCACACCCCACCGTGGGCAAAAGCGACTGGGCACGAGGCAGTTGTTTCGTGCTGTCTGTTGAGTTTCTTATCTGCATAGAGCGGATTTCAATTGAGTGTCGGAAGTGTTTTGGTTTTGCGTTTACTAAGCTCTCCTATTGGCTCAGAAAGTAAACCAACCAATCAGAATCCAAAGTAAAACCAAACGCAAATTGGTTTTGCTTTTGCTTTGGTTTGTCATTGGCTCAGAGGGAAGTAAGTAGAATGAAGAATAACCAATACGACGTAGAATTATACGGATTTAATGTAGCACAATATTTCGACTAGCCATACTAGTCTTCATCAGGTGCTAAGGAACTTTTACAATGTGACTTGACAATATATAATGGTAAAACGGAAATGACGTAAAAAACATAATATGATAACGAAAGATAACTAACGGTGTGACTGATTAGTAGGTCTCGTCGCGTTTGTTAAGGCCATTGGGTTCAAGAGTGTTAGCACGTGTTATGAGATAAGCTTCTTTAGCTTTGCGAATAGCATCACGAGAAGAGAAAATATGTTCTAAAGGAATTAAAAGGATATTAGATGCAGAGTGGTCAGGGTTAGATAGAAAATGTTCAGATGCAGTGGTGGGTTTGGATTTACTGGAAGGTTTGTCAACTGTCCTACGATGTTCGTTGAAGCGGTCTTTAAGTCTACGTTTGGTTTCACCAATGTACTGTTTGTTACATTTAGTACATTGAATCATGTAGATGACGTTTTTAGTGTTGCAGTCCATGTGTGTGGTAATGGTTCTGGTTTCACCCGTAGAAGTAAAAGTATATTGGGTGCAGTTATCAGAAATGTAAGGGCAAGTTAAACAGTTTTGTCCACAACGAAAAGAACCTGGATTGCTGTTGGAAGCAGTGTTGGAGTTATCTGAAGGTAGTTTGGATTTGACTAGCAAATCACGTAGATTGGACGAACGTCGGAAGGCTACAAAAGGGCGTTGGGGGAAAATAGTTTTGCAACGCACGGAGGAATGTAGAAGATCAAAATGTTTCTCAAAGATAGGAAAGATAGATGGAAGTGACGGATTATAGGTGACTATAAAGGGAATACGGTGAGAGGAATTAGATTTCTGTTTAGGTTGTAGAGCAAGATTACGAGGGATATCGGCAGCGCGTTTAGTTTGTTTAGTGAGTAAATCACGGCTGTAACCTCGTTTAAGGAGATAGGAGATGAGTTCAGAGGTACGGTTTTTAAAAGCTTCATTAGTGGAACAAATTCGTCTGAGACGGAGAGCTAAGCTGAAAGGAATGGCTTTTTTAGTATGACTAGGATGACAAGATGAAAAAAGCAGATGCTGATGTTTATCGGTGGGTTTACAATAAAGGTCAGTTTCAATGACTCCATTATTAAGGGATACATTGACATCGAGAAACGGGACATTACTAGAAGAGTGAAAACTGGTAAATTTGATAGTAGGATGAATATTATTAAGATAATCGATGAAAGTTTTGAGGTTATCCGGACCTTCCGTCCAGACCATAAAAATATCATCGATATATCTAAGCCAAGAATAGGGAGTGAAAGGGGCTTTGTTCAAAGCATTGGCTTCAAAGTAACCAAGAAAGAGATTAGCGAAGGAAGGTGCCATTTTGGTTCCCATAGCAGTACCATGAATTTGTAGGTAGTTGTTATCATTAAAAGTGAAGTTATTCATGGTAAGAATCATACGGATAAGATCACATAAAGTACTAGTAGGGATAGTTTTATCAGAACGAGTGCTAAGAAAATGATAACATGCATTGATACCGTCATTATGGGGAATGTTGGTATAAAGAGAGGACACATCTAAAGTGACAAGAAGAGCATTGTCCGGAAGGTCACGGAGGAGGGAGAGTTTATGAAGGAAATCATTAGTGTCTTTGACATAAGACGGAAGTTTGCTAACTAGAGGTTGAAGGTAGTAATCAACAAATTCCGAAATACGTTCGGTAGGATGGCTGTTGGAAGAGACAATGGGACGACCAGGATTACCTGGTTTGTGAATCTTAGGCAGAATATAAAAGCGCCCTGGTTTAGTATCGCGTTGAATAAGATATTTACGGGTTTTATCGTCAATGTAATGGCTATGGAACATTCTGTCTATGTATTCGGTTACACGTAGTTGGATATGTGTGGTCTTGTCTTCGTCATGCAGTGGTCGGTAAAATTTGGTATCGTTAAGTTGTCGGTTGCATTCGTCAATGTACCATTGTAAGTTCATGACAACAGTCCCAGAACCTTTGTCGGCAGGTTTGATGACTATGTCAGGTCGTTGTTTCAGTCCTTGTAAAGCTTGTCGTTCAGAATTGGAAAGGTTATCAAGAGTTCGTTTAGGTTTGATATTAGATATGTCAAGTTTGACAGCGTCAAGAAAAGTGTTAAGAGATAGTTCTCTGTCGGTCGGGGGAGTCCAGGTACTTTTGTTGCGAAAACGAAGGTGATCGTCATTAGTCTTGTCTTTGTTAAAGTCATAAAAGTATTCAGTCAGGCGCATACGTCTAGAAAAATCATATAAGTCAGCTGAAATCTCAGTCCAGTTAATTTGTCGAGGTGTGGGACAGAAAGTGAGTCCACGAGAAAGAATAGAAATTTCGTCAGTGGTTAAAGGAGTGTCAGAAAGATTAATAACAGAATTAGCATCGGGGACAAAAGAGAAAGGTTTAGTTTTACGGCGTGTGCGTTTCTTTTTGATCTTATTAGCAGAAGACAAAGTGTTAATTGAGTTGATGTTAGGCGTGTCACTGGCAATGTTATCTATGTTAACATTAGTGTTGCGGTGAAAGGCAGAAACGGAAACGTGATTAGAGCCATTACGCAAGCAAGAAGATTTAGAAGCACGTCGGTTAGCAAGAACATTATCAAGCGATGAGGTCATGGAATTAAGCCTAGATTGGTAAAATAAAAAAACTTCTGGTGTACAAGATTTCTGAAGCAAATCAATATAAATATTCAGTTCAGAGGTTAAATAACAAATAGTGTTCTTACATTCTTTGATGAGCAGTCTGAGATAACGGCGGGCGGCAAAATGCGAGATGAATCTCCAGCGACGATGAAAAGTCTCATTTTGAGTGTTTATAGGTGGTATGCTTGTAAATAGCGATTTAGGGATAATGGAATGTTCTTGGTAATACTTGAAGTTCAGGAGGTGATGTTGATAGCGGATAAGTTTAAGTTGAATACGTTTGGTCTTGTTGAAAAGGCTGGAGAATCTGTATGTAGTAGGATCGGTAACGTTGGCAGCAACGTGCGCACACGCCGTAAAACTAAACCTTTCTCTTTTGTCCCCGATGCTAATTCTGTTATTAATCTTTCTGACACTCCTTTAACCACTGACGAAATTTCTATTCTTTCTCGTGGACTCACTTTCTGTCCCACACCTCGACAAATTAACTGGACTGAGATTTCAGCTGACTTATATGATTTTTCTAGACGTATGCGCCTGACTGAATACTTTTATGACTTTAACAAAGACAAGACTAATGACGATCACCTTCGTTTTCGCAACAAAAGTACCTGGACTCCCCCGACCGACAGAGAACTATCTCTTAACACTTTTCTTGACGCTGTCAAACTTGACATATCTAATATCAAACCTAAACGAACTCTTGATAACCTTTCCAATTCTGAACGACAAGCTTTACAAGGACTGAAACAACGACCTGACATAGTCATCAAACCTGCCGACAAAGGTTCTGGGACTGTTGTCATGAACTTACAATGGTACATTGACGAATGCAACCGACAACTTAACGATACCAAATTTTACCGACCACTGCATGACGAAGACAAGACCACACATATCCAACTACGTGTAACCGAATACATAGACAGAATGTTCCATAGCCATTACATTGACGATAAAACCCGTAAATATCTTATTCAACGCGATACTAAACCAGGGCGCTTTTATATTCTGCCTAAGATTCACAAACCAGGTAATCCTGGTCGTCCCATTGTCTCTTCCAACAGCCATCCTACCGAACGTATTTCGGAATTTGTTGATTACTACCTTCAACCTCTAGTTAGCAAACTTCCGTCTTATGTCAAAGACACTAATGATTTCCTTCATAAACTCTCCCTCCTCCGTGACCTTCCGGACAATGCTCTTCTTGTCACTTTAGATGTGTCCTCTCTTTATACCAACATTCCCCATAATGACGGTATCAATGCATGTTATCATTTTCTTAGCACTCGTTCTGATAAAACTATCCCTACTAGTACTTTATGTGATCTTATCCGTATGATTCTTACCATGAATAACTTCACTTTTAATGATAACAACTACCTACAAATTCATGGTACTGCTATGGGAACCAAAATGGCACCTTCCTTCGCTAATCTCTTTCTTGGTTACTTTGAAGCCAATGCTTTGAACAAAGCCCCTTTCACTCCCTATTCTTGGCTTAGATATATCGATGATATTTTTATGGTCTGGACGGAAGGTCCGGATAACCTCAAAACTTTCATCGATTATCTTAATAATATTCATCCTACTATCAAATTTACCAGTTTTCACTCTTCTAGTAATGTCCCGTTTCTCGATGTCAATGTATCCCTTAATAATGGAGTCATTGAAACTGACCTTTATTGTAAACCCACCGATAAACATCAGCATCTGCTTTTTTCATCTTGTCATCCTAGTCATACTAAAAAAGCCATTCCTTTCAGCTTAGCTCTCCGTCTCAGACGAATTTGTTCCACTAATGAAGCTTTTAAAAACCGTACCTCTGAACTCATCTCCTATCTCCTTAAACGAGGTTACAGCCGTGATTTACTCACTAAACAAACTAAACGCGCTGCCGATATCCCTCGTAATCTTGCTCTACAACCTAAACAGAAATCTAATTCCTCTCACCGTATTCCCTTTATAGTCACCTATAATCCGTCACTTCCATCTATCTTTCCTATCTTTGAGAAACATTTTGATCTTCTACATTCCTCCGTGCGTTGCAAAACTATTTTCCCCCAACGCCCTTTTGTAGCCTTCCGACGTTCGTCCAATCTACGTGATTTGCTAGTCAAATCCAAACTACCTTCAGATAACTCCAACACTGCTTCCAACAGCAATCCAGGTTCTTTTCGTTGTGGACAAAACTGTTTAACTTGCCCTTACATTTCTGATAACTGCACCCAATATACTTTTACTTCTACGGGTGAAACCAGAACCATTACCACACACATGGACTGCAACACTAAAAACGTCATCTACATGATTCAATGTACTAAATGTAACAAACAGTACATTGGTGAAACCAAACGTAGACTTAAAGACCGCTTCAACGAACATCGTAGGACAGTTGACAAACCTTCCAGTAAATCCAAACCCACCACTGCATCTGAACATTTTCTATCTAACCCTGACCACTCTGCATCTAATATCCTTTTAATTCCTTTAGAACATATTTTCTCTTCTCGTGATGCTATTCGCAAAGCTAAAGAAGCTTATCTCATAACACGTGCTAACACTCTTGAACCCAATGGCCTTAACAAACGCGACGAGACCTACTAATCAGTCACACCGTTAGTTATCTTTCGTTATCATATTATGTTTTTTACGTCATTTCCGTTTTACCATTATATATTGTCAAGTCACATTGTAAAAGTTCCTTAGCACCTGATGAAGACTAGTATGGCTAGTCGAAATATTGTGCTACATTAAATCCGTATAATTCTACGTCGTATTGGTTATTCTTCATTCTACTTATTTCTTAATCTGCGAACCATTTAGATCATTGTTTGATCCGACGTATACCAGTGGAGTGTTGTTCGTGGTCGCTCATTTATAAACTTTTTCAGAGGGAAGCCATTTATGAGTTGCTTGTGATTACTCGCTCCTATGATTGGTTGGCTGTGGGTAATTTGCGTTTGGTTTAACTACACTCAATTGAAAACCGCTCTATTATTGTGGTCAGCATATCAACTTACAGTCGCAGCCGTAGATCTCAACACGTAGACCCACGTCATTGTAAGAATGCTTGTTGTAGAAACGTATATACCTTGTACGTACCGGTACTGTCAGATTGTGGAAGACAGTGGCAGTTTGACTATAACCGCTCCGAGAAAATACCTGTAAAAACAATATTTATCCTTAGGACTTTATTGGTATTTAGGACGGGAGCCGGGTTGACTGACTAAGCCTATTCTTCCGTTGTCACGTCAGTAAAGCAATGATTTTAAATCAAAGAAGTGGCCGACCCATCATCTTATATGGCCCATTGCATAAATGGCGTCCAATGTAAATATGTATTGTCCTGGAGACCTTAGCCTCGTGTTCACGTTGCCACACAACAGCGTTTTACATGAATGCGAGGCTAAATATTCCTAAACAATAATGGTTATTAAAATTGGACGCCATTTATGTAATAGGTCTATTGAGCAGTATAGATGTTGTTATATACCTTTATTTGGCCATTTTCTTGATATTCATACCACCGTAAACCTTCAGGGCTGAGTCCCAAGGTGAACATCTGGACACCATAATTTGGACTGGTCTGAGAAGCTACAGCAGAAACCAGTTTTTCGTGGCCTAGATCAACCTGAAGGTATGCATCTGTGTTATACCTCGCTCTCCAGTACCTGAAAAGGATTAATCTATATATTTCAACCTAAACTAAGGAACTCGTGTTTCCGATTAGTAGACCGGCCCTTTCTATGGTCAGCTAGACAAACATATAATAGTATATAGGCGTTTATTATTTTGTTAATCATAGATCGAGATCAAATTTGAATTTAAATATTTTATTGGGGGAGGGGAGGGGATGGGATATATCAGACAACCATATACCAATACACCGATAAAATATACTGATCTGTCTGTCTGTCGTCTACCAATACTAGAGACCAGAGACCACAACCAAGACTAATAGAATAATGTCTGATGATCTCTTTCTCTTACAATTCTAGCTAGCTAATAGCTAAATACATCTTTGAATATATGCTTTCTCGGAAATGAAAAATATATTATAGCATCATACTGAAACATTTACGTTGTAGATTTTAAGTACAGCTCTCTATATTACACTATTTGGATTACAGTCAATGTACTTCATTTGTATACGACTCCAAATAAAATGCCTGTCTGTCTAACAATACACTCAACTCACCCAACATCTCTAGGCGTCATATATAGCCTGATTTTCAGACGGTACGAGGTCGTCCGCCAACTTCCTTCCCCTCCCCGTCTGATGGACTTTGGCAGAAACCATGTTCCTGACGTCATTTCATTTCGACCAATCAGAGCGAAGGTTTCATTTTCAGAGAACTGAGGTATGCATGGAATGTCTAGTGGAGCCTGCATGAAGGAGAAGCCAAATGGCGGACGATTCAAACGAACTTGATATGGCTTTGGAGGAAGCGTGCGAAACTTTCGGCATTTCTGAATTATTTCCCGAACAGAGAAAGGCAATATTATACTTCGTTTCCCGGGAGGACCTCGGCCATCACAGCTGCATCTATAGGCGACGACCAGGTCGAGAATCGAGAGAGGAGAAATTATGTAGCCTTCTACACTACCCGCGTACACTACAGCTCGCCAGAATCACGCACTTTCATGCACTGCAGAATATGTTCTACAGATTCAAACTTATGTCGATTTCTCAGAAATAACCCTAACCCTATCCTGTTTGAGCTGCTGTTTAAACAGGATTTTTCGTACAGTATTTCAAGCGCATAGTCACAACGTTACCGTCACAACACTGATATAACTACCGGATTTGTTATTTAAATTGTACTTACAATTTGCCAAATCAAGACTGTTCAAAATTTTGAAAAGAAACATATTTAGGCAAATGTAATCCAACGTTTACCATGACATATTTACTATATGTGTTCACTCCTGTAGAAATTTCATGCCATTCAATGAACGATTTAGTCTTCTAAAGGCGAAAAAGCTAATATATTTCACCTTTCGGACAGCAAAATTGTCAAAATAAAGTGTGTTAAAAATTCTGCAAACATAAATATTTGCCCAAATGTCGTGAAACTAATACCACCAGGGGCGTATCCAGGATTTTAAAATTTTAAGGCCTGGTCTGAGGCAGAATATTGTGATTGATGATATGTAAAAAGTACCACACTATGTTACTTCTTAAAAGCCCAGGTCGCCTTCGCTTCGGCCCTTGCTTTTGTTTCCTCAAATAAGAATACGCCGCCAAAAATATAATGGGAAAAATAATAGTAAAGCTACAATTTTCAACTGAATGAAACCAAAGCGCGCGCAAAGGACGAAGGGAAGGCGGCCTGGGCCTTTAAGTCAACGGTAAGTGGTCACTTTGTTATTCAGTTTACTTCTAATAATGTGGTTCAGCTTGCATTGATGGAAGCAGAAACGAATACTTGCTATAATACTTAATACTTAACTATAAATGGACACTAGCGAGTATAAACTATTTTGAGCTGCGTCGGTGTATAATGACAATTTAGAACTTAGACTTAACTTTACTGACGTTTCGGATTTTCGGGCCTTTAAAAACGCTTTAAGCAAGGGATCCTAGTCTCGTCTCATGGCTCCTCTTCTCTCGTCAGGGCGCACTTTTAATGAAGTGTCGTAATATCAGATAGGCGTGACATTTAGCTACTGAGAGCTGACGACCAGCCTGAGACGAGGGTAGAGTCCTAATACAGTATCCCTAAAACAGTAATTCGAGTCTTCTGTTTCCAGATGCAGCAAAATCATTTACAATATCATCAGTATTAATTAACATATCATGCTTGTGGATATGCATTAAGGAAAGTCCACTAAGACGCTCTTCTTTCTTCGTGCATGGATCTCATGTAGGTCTTCAGTTTTCGCATAGCACTAAATAAAAGGATCTCTCTGCTGTTGACGTCGTAATTGGCAAGGTTTGAATAGTCGTGAATGCCCTTCATAGGTTAGTGTACTCCTGGTGACGACAGTAGGAGAGAGTGTCAGCAATGTTTACTGGAGGATCCTCCACGTTCTCCCATCGTGCTCAGACACTTGCTTTCTTGAAATCCGCGGAGATCTTCTGGTATATCTCTGTCATATGCCTGCAGGCCTGATGTCCTTGACGGAATTCTCTTCTGATGACCACTTGTCAACTTTATTTGGCAGAGGACTTATCTTGGAGAGAGGACTAGGTTTGAAAATGCGAGATTCTATTTCTGCCATAATATGGTCTTGAAATGGAAAGTAAAGGGCTCTCTTGTAGTAATCACTCGCCAATTCAGATGGGACGTTATCGCGATGGGCTTGTCGTCCAGCTAGCCTAGGCTTAGAAACAGTCACATCGTATCTTGCAGCAATAGACACAGCCGTACAATTTGTTCCATGATGCATCGCTTCGCTCCTTTCCGAGTGACTGATGCACTACTTTGGCATGATCATAAGCTTGAAGCAGATCTATATTGATCAACGCTTTGCAGATAATTTGTCAAAGGGACGATAAACCGTGCAATAAGCCACAAGTGGCATGATAAACGAAAACTTAAGCATTGTATTGAAGCTTCGTGCTTTTGAGTCGTGTATGTAAAAATTATTCTTCTTCTTCTACCTGAAACTTTGTTCGCTTCGATTCCTCCTGCTGAACCTTGAAGCATTTCAATTCTGTGTAGTTATAGTTTTCATGTCTGATTGATTTTCCCGAAAAGGACCCGCTTTTCTTGATGTTAGTGTGGGTCATGTCATTACACATTTTTCCTTTTACAGTTGCTAAGTGTTCATTAAACAAGTACAAGAAGACTTAGTTCATTTTATTTTCATTAATAATTAAAAAAAATTGAGGGCCGAAAATGTTTGCAGGGCTATAGGCTTGATACGTCCCTGACCATGACATACTCAGTATGTGTGTTCACTGCTGTCAAAATGTCATTACATTTCATGAACGATTTGGTCTTCTAAATGCCAAAACTCTAGGAGACATTAGATTTTATATGGCATACAAAGCGGTCGAGGAAGATGATTTTCCAAAGCCCGTAGGTAGATTCACAAACATCGCGATATCGATAGCGAACATATAACTTATTCTGCAGTGCATGAAAGTGCGTTATTCTGGCGAGCTGTAGTGTATACGGGTAGTGTAGAAGGCTACATAATTTCTCCTCTCTCGATTCTCGACCTGGTCGTCGCCCGCTATAGATGCAGCTGTGATGGCCAAGGTCCGGCTTACGGGAAACGAAGGGTATAATATTGCCTTTCTCTGTTCGGGAAATAATTCAGAAATGCCGAAAGATTCGCACGCTTCCTCCCGAAAGCCATTAGATCAAGCCCGTTTGTATCGTCCGCGATTTGGCTTCACCTTCAGGCCACTAGACATTCCACGCATACCTCAGTTCTCTAAAAATAAAACCTTCGCTCTGATTGGTTAAAATGAAAACAATGGCTGGAACACGGTTTCTGCCAAAGTCCATCAGACGGGGAGGGGGAGGACTCCTTTAAGTGAGAGTGGAGGACCTTGTACCGTCTGAAACTCAGGCTATAGGCGTAAGAGCCATCGTCAGCTTAGTGACAGGGCAATGATCCCCCTTTCCCTCCCCATGCGGTAACCCTTTTTGCTTGATACTGAACATGGCTTTAACTGATATTAAAACAAATGAAAAACTAAATAAAATGCAAACAGTACCGACGTGGGTACTGCGGGTTATTCAGGCGTGCTTCTTTGCCTTTGCCATACGTTACTTGAGTGTTTGCTTTAATAGCGGCATCGGGAATAACGCCACTTTCCATGCCAAGAGGACTAGTGCAGGAAGCTGGAAAAAGATTGAAAACCCATAATTAAGTTGACATTAAAACGTATCATTTGACTGATAAAAACTGTAAAATTCATTCTGTGTGAAATTAACATTGTTATAAAAAAAGTAAATAAAATAAGTACTGTATAGGTTCTTAAAAATGTGACAAGGACTTTGTGGCAACGGTGTTCCTAGAAAGGGAAAGATGATATCGAAGTCGAAATGTTCTTTCGCTCATGACCATGACCGAGGGAAATACGTGACAACGAAAATGACGGTCATGCGGAACGTGTGTTAACTATAACTTCCAGAATCGGCCATCCCTTCATGTAGGACACGAATTGCTACCAAATGCTTTTCATTTATATTTCTTATTCAGATTTGTCAACTCGTCTGAGGATACCAAGACAATGGCCGGTCTAAATTAGAGAAACAAAACAAGCAACGCAAAGGATTCTGGTAGCTGTAGTATGTGACGTCATCATGCTAATCTCCTATAGAGTGACTGCACTTCTCCCGTGATATATTTGCCAAAAAATGCCAAATGGTATATTTTGCGTCGGAGATACATGGATCCGTTACCGGGTCTTCCAAGCCAGAGCCTTATGATTAAATATTCCGACGAACTCCAATTGGAATTTCGCAATTCTTTTGTTGCTAGAAGTTGTACTTGTGTCACGGGTTAAGTTCGATTAACCAGGCAGTCCAACATACCTTCTGTGTAGATGTTCCCTGTCTCCAGTAAAAGCTGTGGCAAAGATCATAGGAAATATGCGTATTTTAATTGCCATTAATTTTATTAGCAGTTTACTGAGCTTTAATAGAGCTGGGACAAACTACCAGGCACTGACTCCCGGCACTGACTACAGCACGGTTACTTGACATTGAAATGTGTTGGTTTTTTTTAATACAGGTTTTATTTCTACCTCATATTTGTACGGTTTTTCACATTATGCATGCGACAAGAAAAAGAACAGAAAAGTTTATAATAAATGGTTTATAATAATAATAATATGTTTCTTTACCCAGACGACCTACGTCACATAAAGTGATTTTCACTAGGGCTCTGTTCAGAAATTTTTTTCCATAAATACATCATAAAAGAAAGAAAAGAATACATAATCACACATATATATATAAATATATATATATATATACATGTATATATATATATATACATAAAAATAGGAATAGAAAATTATAATAAAATGTAATATGATAAAATGTAATATATATAAAAAAAAAATTAGGTACTATGGTGCACTCGACGCTAGCTCTAACGGCTGACACCGAGTCTAGTGGGTCAGTTTGGTTGAATATTAAAATCTTTACCAGAGAACCAAGCAAGGTTGGAGATTATGGTCTAATCTGATAAACATGGTTTACTTACAACAATTAAAGCCAGAAACAAGAATCTTGAGTGTATTTTTCTTCGCATTTCTTTCATCATCTCTATAATACTCCCAGCCAGTGTTAAAGGCTCTGACGTATCGCCATTGTTGTCACCAATGATTTATCCGTCTGGTACATACAGTAAACAGTCACATTATATTTTGTTTTCTGTATAGTAGCTATTCTATAATGCCCGGGGGAGGGACATTTCTATAATAAATGGTATAGGGATGTGCGGTGTTGGCTCCAGAAGCGGACTCGGTTTGACAAAAGAGTTGCTATATAAACCCCTTCCCTGGTTACCAGAGGCTCGAAAGTCGCGTGTTGCGAAGCGACGAATCTCCGATGAGGAGACGGATACGAGTCTCCGATGAGGAGACGTCCACTCGGTTACGTCGGAAACCGAGTGGATGTCTCCTCATCTGAGACTCGTATCCGTCTCCTCATCGGAGACTCGTCGCTTCGCAACACGCGACTCTGGAACCAGGGTAAAGTTTGCCAGAATCATCTGTTAAAAAATAATCCGCACTGCCAATAAAGCGGTTTTCGATTGAGTGACGTAAAAACAAAACCAGAGGCAACAACCTTATTGAGATGGATTATAATAAATAAATAAATAAATTGTTTATTTTCCGTCGAAGAAACAGGAAACCGTTACCGGGTATCTTAAGCCAGAGGCTTATATTTAAATATTCCGACGATCTCCAAGATCGAATTGGAATTTAGATTGGTTTTCGAGGAGGGAGGAAAACCGGAGAACCCGGCGAAAAAACTCCGGAGCAAGGGCGAGACTGACCAACAAACTCAACTCACATATGACCGCGGCCGGGAATCAAACCTGGGCCATAGAGGTGAGATGCAAAGCGCGCAGTGGTTATGCTATGGTTATTGCGGTTTTTTTTTCAAGTTGCCTATCATCAAGGCCTTCTGGAAAATATAGGTAGAGGTATCCCATAATGTTCGATATATTTGATAATATATTTATATATGGTGAGGGGAGTCAGAATTTATGACAATTGCTGTATATAACGTATTGCTGCACATCCCACTAATACGTCATAAACAATTCCCGGAATAGGTTTGTAATGATAAGGAGTGCAAATCTGAATAGATCGTTGTTGCCCCAACACAGATCACGTGATGTCTCCAGGGGATTTAGAGTTCGAGTAATTTATGCCTTTTTCCGTGGGATAAAAAAAAACACAATTCTCAACAGTTTGGTCATGCAGGTGATCTGTATTGGAGCAACATTGAGGGGAGCGAATTAGGTATATTACAATTAGCACCGTGGCACTACGTGACTGTTTTTATACGTTTGTTTCGAAGGTCTACAAGTACGAAGAATTAAAAACTCAATTTGATGATGAGGTAAAATCAAATAACGAGCTTGAAAACATTAGCACATTCAAGATCTAGATGTATTAATTTACACAACCTTTGCGTGCAAACAAAAGCTTCCAGTCATAACTGATGGCCGACGAATTAGGCCGTCAAGATATAAAACAAAATACTGCATGGTAAACAAAAAAGGATACATCGTTAGAGGTTGGAGTAAATTAAAATATGAATTATTATGAATAGCTCTTTGACTTTAATTTGAACAAAAATTGTCTCTACTAAAGCTGAAGTAATATTGTCTGTTAAGGGTCCTTTTAAGTCTTTCAAAAAAGACTTTATCAAGTAAGTACTGTGTACCATACAACGCATAGGATTTACTTGGTAAATTAGAAACATTATAATTGACGTTTTTGATAATTATTGGCACTGTTAGAGAAATTGAATTGCGTAGGCATTTATAAATTCGAAAGTTGTTTTATATCAGGATATAGCTAGGCTAGAGTTGACTCGAACTCAGGGGAAGCACCCGTAAAAAGCTGAAAATGTTGAAACAAGCTGAAATAATTAATAGGAGTAAATCGTGACATGTTTTCAAAATACAAAGAGGTAAGAAAGAAGATCCTCTTCAAAGAAGGAAAAGATAACAAAACTTAGAGCTGTCAACCAAAGTTACCGAAATAGTCCAGAAGTTCAATTTTGTGTAAAAACGCTTTAACGGTGGAACGTGAACAGAACGGTTTTAACTTTAAATGTTCGATGAACAAACTTACTTGGATCATTTTCAGTTGCTAACAGCTTTGTGTGACATTCGTTAGCCGTATAAAAGTGAAAGTTCAATCAAACATTAGCTAAGAATTATGATTCTAGGGAGCCGTGATTGAGGCTCAAAAATATAAACCATACCTTTTGATCCGGAATTATAGTCCATAGTTTATCACCAATTTACCTCTAAAATGCCAAGATGAATATTATGCATTATGTATTAGTTTAATTTTATATTGACAGCATGTAGTTAACTGTTTATTAACAAAAAAGGTTGCCATGAAACTTCTAATTGTTAGAAGCTATTGAAGAACTCTGCAGCTGTTTTATATGGTGATGTGGTTTAATTTTACCACTTTATTTCTGCGTGTCAGTCGGATCCCAGGTTAGATTTAGTTTGGTAAGGATCAGTGTAAGGCGGGTTGTTTTAAAAGTGTTCATCAAAATGTAAACCAAGACTAGAAATTTTTAAGCCACATCATAGATATTTACGTATATAGTAAGGCAAAAACTGCATAGACGAATACATTCACACACAAAAATATACATATTAAACATGACCCAGTGGCATGGTATGCAATTCTGAATCTGACGTCCCACAATAAAAAAATGAAAAGCTAGTAAAATTAATATATGCGAACACAATTCAGTTGAGGCTCATCTTTGAAATCTACCCTGATATAACAAATAATTGTTTAATTTGCACGACTAATTAAGTCTCTTTGATTCTTTAATTCCTCTGGGATGCGGGCTCAACTTTTAGTTACTATACATATTGACAAATCAGTAAACTAGTGCAGCACACATCCAGATACATGTTGTTTAATGTAGCACATATGTTCTCTCGTGCCTAAGTGCCCGCCGAGTCACTAATAACAGTTCTAACAATATTGTTGAAATGTTAGTAGAAAACCCCGATATATAACGAACGTTTTGGTGCTTTAGCTGGAAAGCGTTTGTAACCAGCGTTATAAACAGGAGTCGATATAATGAACCAAATTTCCGGTCCCTTGCGCTTCGAATTCGTTATAACGAATTATAACTATAATTACAATTTGAATCGGAGTGCTTTTACTGTTAACTGGATCGCTAAGACACTAAAACAGCGGCAGCTGCAACTTACCTGCTTAAAGTCAAACACACAACGGTTACTAAGTGACGTAATCAGGTTCGAGAACGTTAACAAACGATCTCGGAAAGTCGTCTATTGTTATTTCCTCTAACATGGCTGCCACTACGTTCCATGGGAATTTCTGGAGAGTGATCGATCACAACCGTTAAATAATATACAATAGCACTATAGGTGTACGGGCTTATAATCCATGGGCCAGAGGGTGAAACCCTCCCCCCCTCTTGGGGATTTTTGGAGACATGTACCGTTTTGAAGCTTGACCCGAGGGTGTTCAGAAATGGGATGTCTGCATTTGATCTGTTGGTGGGTGTAGCCGGTACGGCTGCATGCTTTATCTGAGCAAAAACCACAGGGTACCCAAGTCTTGTATTTTTGTTCAAAAATTTATAACAACTCTAAAAACGAACGCTATATGAAATAAACCTTGTGAAGTTACTCACCTGCATAGGCTTTTCACGACTCCATAGGTAAGTGACACAACTAAGCACAGGAAGTAGTAACTGCGCATGTCAGGTTTTCCATAAGTTCCACAGTTTCATACGTCTTTGTATCAGCTCCCGCTTATTTACAGAAAACATTTATAATACTGTATCGTATCGAGTTACTGGGTTCGTCTTATAACTATTTCCGCAGTTACTCTAGTCCTCTGACTGGAAAATTACATCAGTGAAGTCATCCAATTCAAAGTCATCAGACAGGTCATCATCACCTTGGCATGGGCTTCCGTGAGGATGTCAGCCAATTGCTGTAGCATGAGGGCACTATCAGTCGACTTAAACTGTAGCCCGCCGCTGTCGTTGGTCTGCCAGCCGTGGCCATCAGGTTCTGGAATGCATGGTGCTCGCTGTTTTGCTTTCTTCCATATCAGTGCTTGAAAGTTGGTTCTTTGAGCATGCATTCTTAAGCTTTCGCGGCAAAGGGGAAGAAGGCTCTTGTCCACACCGTTGTAACTGGTGAGGACCATTTCCGATTTGACGCTGAATCTCTCCAGAAATTTGTTGTACCGCACTTGGTTGATGGACGTCGTGGTGCTTCCGTACATCCCTCATCAGGCAGGTGAAGTGCTCGAGTGCATCAAAAACACAGTCGCTGTGCCAGGGCGTTGAAAGGTTGGTGTAAATTCCGGATGCCTCAAGAGTATAGTTTGAATGGCTTCAATTTTCCTTGGTGCACAAAGGCACTAGTGGTGTCACAGCCCGTGAACGCATGAAAGCCTGGCAGTGCTAAGCTGATCTCCTTCCCGATATCTTCTATTATGCCCTTGATGTCCAAGAGACGACGCTTATCGCCAGTCCCAGTGTTGAATAGCACGGTCTGCTGCACATCATGCACTGAACTGAGAAGCAGAATAAATACATCTGTGTCCGGCAATCTGATGACAATCGTACTCTCCTCTGGTGAGCTTGCTGCAATGTGGCTGCAGTGAAGGATTACTTTAGTGTCTGCCTCTTATTGGGTGGACTCGTGTTCCTCTAGTTCGCCTGAGAGTGTGGTCTCGCCATTCAGACTTGTCAAGCTCACACACTTGCTCTCGCTGACAACAACAACCGTTCTTCCAAGAAGTTTGGGGGCATACCTGTTGGTGCGCCACTCCCGCAAGAGAAAGTTGGCCAACCGTTGATTGTTCTCGTCATTTCGAAGGAACCTCTTCCAGTCTCTCGGCACCTTTGTCGAAGGCCCTCGCACTAGGTGTGTCTTTGATGAACCTCTCCTAGATCGTTCTATCCCTTTGATCGGCGACTGAGGATGGTATGAGTCTACTCGCTGCACCTTGGGTAACTGATCAAATACATTCTCGTCGCTCTGCAAGTTCTCCAAATGTACTGGGAAGAGCAACAAGCGCTTGCAGAACAGCATTGCCATCGATGATGTAGGCAGTATTTGACTGGTCTGGTTTCGAGACAGTGTGCGATGTACCTTCCAGGACATGCATCAGCTAGGTCTTGTACATCTTCGCAGGAATACCGTCTGCAGTGGCCAGAGCCCATGGAACTGGTCCCAAGGGGAAGCTCAGAACACTCTCCAAGTTGATCTCATACTCTAGTGCAAGAATGACAAGCTGGCCAAACACATTTCTTTCTGCAGTAATTTGCTTGGTGTTCGACTGGCCATTGATCACTGCTGACTTTGCCATGCTGGAGAACATCTTCAGCTTCTGCCTCTGTAGTGGAGAGTGAAAGCTTGTTTTCTTGTTAACGAGTCTGTCTGTAATAAATTCGTTGCATACTCTTCCTTACCTTGTCTGCATTCAGGAGATCTTGTGCGACGTCTTTGCTTACAGGGGCACCAGAGGAAACACAATATAGGACGCCTTTCTCTTCGACCTCAAATGGGTTTACAAAGTTCTGGATAGCATTCATGACGTTGGTGGTGTCTTCTTCGCTTTGTCGGATCTGCGACGTATATATAGTGTACCCTATGTTTTTAGGAAAATTTGACATGCGCAGTAGCTGCCTCCGATGTTTAATTGTGTCACTTACCTATGATGTCGTGGAAAGCCTATGCAGGTGAGTAACTTCACAAGGTTTATTTCATATATCGTTCGTTTTTAGAGTTTTTATCAATTTTTGAACAAAAATACAAGACTTGGGTACCCTGTGGTTTTTGCTATCTCGAACTCGGTTATCTCGAACTCCCCGCTATCTCGAACTGTTTGCGATTTTCCTTGGCCCAAATCGACCCTGGCTATCTCGAACTCTAATTGCTAAGACGATTGACAAACAACACAACACTAAAAATAACAAATCACAGCTGTTACAGTGCAAATCTTTATCATTTAAATTACATTTTAACAGGAAATTAATGCGGGTGGTTACAGCAGTCTGCTGACGAAGCTCAGTTCCGGTCACCATCAATACCGACAATAACTGTTCAACACAGCAGGACGTTACACTGAGCTTCGCATTAAGCACAGGACGATTGCATTCTCGCGATTCTTGTTGAGTTCTTTATTACCGCTTCTGTCTCTAGAAATTAAAAGAGCAATCAACTCGCAAGCAAGTCTTTATGCATGTTGCTTACGTGGATAAATAAACTACTACTACTACTACTTCTTTCAAAATATCCACAAATCTTCTCTGTCCACGAAACGTTAGTTTGCAGGGAACTTGCATCCCTTCTCCGTCTCCATTTACAGCCTTGCCTTTAATAGTAGCAGTGCAAGAACTGCGGGGATCTGCTCTTAAAAAGTAGACAATTGTTTTTGCGAAGCGTCCGTGTTTCCCTCTTTTCAAGAGGGTCGTACAGGGGTATTCTCGTGATGCGTGATTAGCTGATTTTATTTTCCGAGAAACGTGAATTTAATACTGATTATTCTTCGTGATCCGTGATCCAAAGGTTTCGCGTGACCCGTGAAAAACTTGAATTAATAACCGATATTCGTGATTTCACCACTTATTCCACGTGATTTTGAGTCGCGAGACCTCCGGAAGATTTATGAAGACTATGAAAACATCACAACCTCAATGCGCGCCTTACGCGACCACCGTACAATTCTCGTAACGTTTCGTAAGGCATCGGCAACTGCCAAATAACCGAGAGCTTTCATCGGTGATCCTCGGTTAATCTTCGTGGACGTCGTAAAGTAATCGATTGTGCAATTCACGTGCTTCGCATGCGTATCATGTGTCTTATGTCTATAATAATAATAATAATAATAATAATAAGTTTATTTATATAGCGCCATATCAACTAATTTTTCATGGCGCTTTACATTGAATATTATATAAAGAATTGAATAATTAAAACTAAAATGAAATAACCTATTTACAATATTTTTAAAAATAATCAACCTAAAAAATTTCCCTATGGACAATGACGTAAGAAATTAAAATCAAATCAAATTAAAATATTGTACATCAATTATAGGCTAGTTTAAAAAGATGTGTCTTTAGTGACTTTTTAAAAATATCTACATTTGGTGAGAGGCGGATTGATAACGGTAATGTATTCCAGACTTTTGGACCCACTACAGAAAAAGCTCTGTCACCATATGAGACTGTGCGTGACTTAGGAATGACTAATAATTTCTGGTCAGTAGAGCGCAGCGTGCGAACATTAGGGCGATATTTGAGTAGTTCTGTAATATATTGTGGCGATAGGCCATTAAGGGCCTTATAAACTAATAGTAAAACCTTAAAAATTATGCGCTGTGAGACTGGCAGCCAGTGCAATCTAATTAGAACTGGGGTTATGTGATCATATTTACGTGTAAGTGTAACGATGCGAGCAGCTGTATTTAATACTGACTGCATTCTATCTAATTGATGCTTAGTGAGTCCATGAAGAAGTGAATTACAATAATCTAGTTTTGCAGTAACGAACGCATGTATAAGAGTTTCAGTTGATTTTTCATCGAGGTATTTCCTAATTTTCCCTATATTCCTAAGGTGATAGTGTCCAGATTTACATATGCTACTGACATGATCTCCGTGGGACATGGACTCATCAAGTATAACGCCCAGGTCTACTCCTATGTGACTGGACTCTTCAGTGAGTCTATCAGAAACATGACAGAGCAAACGGAGACGATTTGTACGATTGACTCTGTTATATTTTACGTCAACCGAAAGTCCTTGGGTCCACTCAATTTCCTATAGGAAAGGAAATAATTCGATTTCCTGTGACAAGTGTATGAGCATTCGCCGTTGACGGCCTTTCAGAAGAAAGTTAGCAGAATTTGCGGGATTAAAGGCAGAGGCCGAAAAACGTGGCCTTGGTTCGTGCATTGAGCGAAAATTTTGTCGGCTCGAAAAGGGAAAGGACGGCAGTAAGGCCTTTGCAATAAGCATGCAAGAGCAATGGGAAGAGGAGAGGCCATTACTTTCAGGGGCTACATTGCAAGATCTATGAAGGTCTATGAACGATTCTGTGCTTGAAAAGGCCGAATAAATTGGAGATTAAAACTAAAGAGCCCGCCAAGACAAATATTAGTGCATTAAATATATATTGTTTATATTTATATTGTTTATGTTTATAGTAGTAGTAGTATAATCTTTATTTATGGAGGGTGACAAACATTATTACCGGTTTCCCGGTAGTTTACATAATGGCCCTCAAATGTTTATATTGAGAATGACTCCCAAATCTGCTCGAACTGAACGAGTTTGCAATTTTGTAACAGAATCAACTGTTTTTGTGCCAGTTTAATTAGTATTATAATTTTAATAGGGTAATTAAAATGTTTTTGTAACGGAATCAACTGTTTTTGTGGCAGTTTAATTATTATGATATTTTTAATAGGGTAATTAAAATGTTCTTTTTTTTATAACTGTCTTTTTATTATAATTTTTGAATTATTTTAACAGAATAAACTGTTTTTGTGTGGCATGATTTAATATTAAAACCTTAGGAAATTACTCCAAGCAATCGAGCTTCTGGAAGAACTTGACAGTTACTTGAAAACAACAACAGAAAAAGCATTGTCACATAGTAACGACGGCAGCACAGGTAAACCAAGGGGTCCTCAAGGAACTATTTCTAATCAGACAAAGCTTTCGGTCAATATGATCTTAAATGGGCTGAAAGATCTGGATGCATTAGTTAAAGAACTTAACTCAAGATACACCATTGATCTGCATTCTGCATGTACTCCTGTCTGACAGTTCAGGTTGAAAACCTACACGCAATGGGTCATTTCAAGGACCGACACCGCAATGAGGCAATAACTTTTTTAAGAGCCCCGTGATTTACATGGATTCTATTTGACATACATGGATCCAACAAGAAACCACAACACCGCAAACATATCGTTTCACCGAACACCGCAGGTTTGAAAACACAAACAACGCACACTGCAGGATTTGAGATCACGCAATACCGCAATATTGGATTTAATTCACCGAAATACCGCACTGACCCATACCGCAACACCACAAACCCCAATGTCCCCCTCCTTCTGCTACGACTGCTACGCCTTCTATGCCACACGAGGCCATTGAAGAGGGTCAAGCAGAAGAGGAAGCCGAGGTAGAAGACGAGGAAGAGTACGACACTGATTCAGATTCTAACCATTCTACGGCCGTCACTACACGTAGTGGACGAATGGTTAGAGTCGTCTATCGAGAATGATAAATGTATGTAATTTGCAATATGTAGCCTTTCTTTTGCCTTTCTCGATTTTGCTTTCTTCAAACATTCCTTCTTTGTCACTTTTCTTTGCGTAAGAGCAGGATAAAAGAGTACGTTACTTGCTTATTTTCGTGATTCGGGAAAATGAAATTTTGATATCCGTGATCCGTGATTCGTTATTTTTCCGCCCGTGAACCGTGCCAGAGACCCCCCTGAACTACCCTCTTTCAAGTGCCCTACACAAGGCGGCTTCTGTTCTTATTGTAGAGACGAATTTCAGTGGGGTTTATCGTACTTCTGATGTAATTGTTTTTAATAGCAATTGTATTGAGTTAATAATTAATAATAAATTTCTGATATTTGACACTACCCCGCTATCTCGAACCCCCGCTATCTCGAACTATTTCCCATTTCCCTTGAGAGTTCGAGATAGCGGGGTTCCACTGTAGTTTGGATACACCGGCTCAATGACAATTTTTAGCCCCTCCACTCTTTTTAGTAACCGAAAGCAGCTGAGAATTTTGCAAGCGCACGATCATTGTTGTCGCGTGCTAGCACACTTCCGGTTACTAAATATAGATTTGATTCCGCGCGCACCTCTCTTTATACTTATGCTTCACTTCACTTGCTTCACTTAAATCTACCATATACCTTCTTTCATCAGTTAAGCAATGGGCTCTTGGCCAGTCTAGCTTTGCTTTAATACCATCTTAACCCCGCAAACACCGATTACCAAAAAGGATGGGATCTCAGTCTAACGCAGTTCAAGATGGTGTCGAAATCTTGGAGGTTGGATGACTATAACTTTGGGCTCCCTGTGTATGCGTTTTCCGCCTGGCACCGCTGGCCGAAAAACGCGCGGGCTGTGGGAACGAGATTTTGACTTGTGTGCGGTTAACTGCGATTTCGTTTAATATCTGTAATGGCGTTTTTGCAAATCGGCGAACTGCTTCCATCATGGCGATCGAGTGTTGTTTATCTGCTCACGTTATTCCTCGCATGGATTATGTACAGAATCTTGCGAGAAAGATACTCCCCTCTAAGCAAGATCCCTGGTCCTCCTGGGTTACCCATCATAGGTAATATGTTGGTGTTCCTTCGCCGAAAAGATCACATCAATCTGATGAGAGAGTGGACAGAAAAATACGGCAATGTGTTCAAGCATAATCCAGGTTGGGGTAAGTACAGCAGCAACAACAGTAAATTATATGTACATTTTTATTTGTAAGGGAAATATATAACATATTTACATGTATTAAACTTCATGTACCAATATATAAGTTAAATTTATAAATATATACATTGTACAGTAATACTAGTATAACTAGTGTACTTGTAGGTCTGCATCGGTGGGGAAGATAAACACTGTGGCCCATATTAACTGGGCCAGGTCTGCATATCATAGTGTATTCCTTTATTTTGTTTGCTCAAATAGTATCCCATATCCTTGCATTGTATATGTTGTGGTTCAAATATTACCTCTGGTACAAATATATTTGAACCAGTACAATTTTCTTGAACCAGTACCATTTTTTTGAACCAGTACCATTTTTTTGAACTGGTTCATTTTTTCAAGATTCTAAAAAGAAAAAGAAAATCAACCCACCCCTCCCCTACAAAATAATTTTTGTCAACCCTCTCTTCCCTCTAATTTCTACCCTCCCTTCCCCAGTCCCATCCCCCTTTTCCCGTGTCCCCCCTGAGACACGTTACTATACCACTTACCTAGACGGTCATCCACTTACTAACCTCGCCCAGTCGGGCTTAACTTGAGACAGTATTACGAGGAACGCCTGGTAGATGATAGTCCAGTCGATTAACGCACTGCGCCACAGAAGCGCTTGTTGATTTTTACACCACCGTTTATTCTATAGGTGACTAATCGTCGAACACAGTCCCTCTACTTATGCTAATTTGTTTCCAGTCTCTTAATTTTATTCACACATGCGCACTGCTAACAAAATCGGACTTGGAAATAAAATTACATGGACGACAACACGGTCTGTATAATATTTAACAGCATTTGTATGGAATTTTTTAGTTTTCCATGTACAACGTAAATCTTGAATAAAACTCGACAAAAACCTATACAGTGTCTTCTTGTGTTCCTTAACTATGTCTGTGCCATGTTACAGCGAATTTCAGCTTGGGCTACTTGTGGGAAAATTATGCTGGGAATTTTAAACTAACTGAAAACGGCGCTTTCTCAGTGTAAGAATATTAATAATTCATTTTGTCGAATTTTCATACAAACCTTCTAAAACCTAACCCCCAAATTTGAAAAAAACCTAACCATTTTAAATCCCAAATCATTAATAGAACGAATCTAAATACACCTGAACTTAATGGAGAATTTAGCAAAGTTTTCAAGTGTTTTCAAGTGCACTTTTGCTTTAACAATTTCAGGACATGCTTACACTGAGAAACCCCCCTAAAACCCTACCCTGAACCATAAAAAAACCCTAACCGGTCAGTAAACAAGATCTTACCCACCTAGAGCTAGGGTTCTCAAGAAAAACTCGCAAACTCAACCTCCCTCTATGCCCGTGTGAAATCGTTTGCCGAAACTGAACAAACTGTGTCAACCGAGCCGACTTTTACAGAATAATCACAGCTGCGGCTGAGCTAAAAAAAAGCATTTGAACTGATTAAAAAAAAATGGTACTGGTTCAAAAAAATGGTACTGGTTCAAAAAAATGGTACTGGTTCAAAATTTTTGAACCAAAGATATAATTGAACCACAACATATATATCTATTAGACCCACAGCCCGAAATATGGACTACGAGTCGCGAGTCAATTGCAATAGCCCAGCCCTGAAGCGCAGTCGAATAGCCCATGAGGGCGAGAGGTCTTATTGTTTTAGTATAAACTAACTAGTCGGACAGTAGAAATTAATAGAAAGAAACAAGTTGAAGTTGAAAAACTGTTATTATTTCGTGAAAATGGTTGAGGATTTTCTCTACCATGGGCTATCACAAATAGAGTTATGGTAGCTACATGTAGGTAGCTAATCAGAATGCAGGATTTCTAATAGTCCACTTGTTGGTTTATACTAAAACTTGATGTTCAATATCCCAATATCTCTCGGAAAATATTATCCTATATTGCTTTTTTTTCAGTATCTTGAGTATCCCTATATAACTTTTTCTGAAATATCCCATATCCCAGTAACTCCTAATATAGGGCCTTAATAATAATTATTATTAACACTGATACATGTATAATCCACTAAATTAAAGTTGATTAAGGTATGTTAACCCTGTAAAGTGAGTAGCAGCTGACATGTCAAGCATTAGCCCTCTGACAAAGCTGCAGCTACATGTACTCCCCTTTCACAGTGGTTACCACACCTTATTGACTACTAGCTACATGTATAATAGGTACTGTGTATTGTATATACATGTAAAGTATGCACTAAATGCTATCTGTTTACAAAGTTTTTACTTTTGATTAAAATATCCTCTAGGACGGACAAGAATCAATGTCACTGGTCCAAACAACCTAAAACAAGTACTTGTCACCAATAGACACAAATATGACAAGTCAAGGACCATTAAACTTGTTGTCCCCAGCATTGGAGATGGTATTTTGTCATGCAGTGATAAAGATCATGTTCGCCAATTCAGGGTGGTCAGTCCAGCCTTTAGTTACTCTAATCTCAAAGGAATGGTAAGAGAATTTAAGGAGAAAGCAGATAACTTGGTTAAGGTAAGATAATGGATCAGTTAAATTACAAGAGCAGTTTTCGATTGAGTGTCATAAAACCAAGCAAGAAAGGAAGAAAAATGCAATGAGCCAATCACGAACTGAAGTATACTTCATGATTGGTTTTCAGGGCTTTCAAAACAGGCTGAGGACTGCTAGTGCTCTCCCTGGCTGATATTACAGTTGCATCTATGAATAGCAGTTTCAGCGATATTGACCCAAATGCCTCACTTTGATGTAATGAAGTGCCATTGAAATCATCATGCTTGTGTGACTCCAACACCCTCATAAACAAGCACATCTAATTTAGATAAACAGTTTGAACAGCACTTCATTACATTAATTGAAGTGAGGCATTTGGGTCAATACTGCTGACACTGCTATTCGTAGACTCAACACTGAGTCTGTAATATCTCCTACATGTATTGCTTCGAGGTACATCGCCGGTTATTTCTCTTTATCAACAGACAATGAAACTTTTTCTTGACTTTAAGCCTTTGTCATAGATGCCTTACTATATATATTCTATGTTGACCTTGTACTCAAAAACATTTTGAAAGCCCTGGGTTTTATTTCAACCAATCATGAGGAAAAGTATATGCAATCATGGATAAACTCGCTTTGGGTTTACTTTAGAACTTGCATGAATTTGGCTGAGTTACAAAACATTTTTTCACAGCCAAAATAGAAAAGCTAAGCAACCACAAAACCAAAGCAATCGCTTACTAGTCTTTTGACACTTCATCAAGAATCACTCTATAATGATGGCTTACATGTACATGTAGTTATACTTTCTAGTTTTGGAACAATAGTGCATTAACATACTGAACAGATATTATAGTTCTTATAAATTGAAATACTTATTCACAAAACATTAATTTGGTCACCTCAGTTTTGTCAGTCAACATCATTTACATACTTTGACCTTCCTGGTTACCTACAATGTATATCATGATTGATCTTCAACCTCTGTATAATATTAGTTTCCCTGCACTGAAACAGGTCTGGAAGAGGGTGCTCTCTAAATCAACAAATGATGATGTCTGTGTAGAAACTGATCTCAGCCATACAACCCTTGATATTATTGGACAGTGTGCCTTTGGCTATGACTTTGATACCATTCTCTCAGGAAAGAGTGAAATTTCTAAAGCATTCACTTCACTGATAGAAGGTTCTTCACTTAAGCAGTTGTTGCTGAGAGCATTTATTCCTCTGTACAAGTACTTTGACAAAGATCAAGACAAAGCACGGCACACTGCTGATGAGAAAGTGCTGGAGGTAATGAGTGCAGGTCATATATGGCAGCTCTTGAAATTATAGGCAGCTTGCCCATGTGCAAAATACGTGTATATAGTTTTAGAAATGCGAGCAAAATCTCATGACAACTCGCAACTATTGCCCGCATGCAATATCCATCGCAGGGTTGAATCGTGAAAGAGAGGTCAGTTATATAGTCGATCTGTTTTAATCTTCATCAAAATTTTAATTAGTGGCCAGAGGCTGCTTTTGACATAAGTTCCAAATCCCCCCAATTGTCATTCGTTTTAAGAAATGTTTCTAAACTTTAAAATGTTGGGTACATGCAGTATAAAAACGGGTAAATTTAGTATTGATAACTATCCTGGATGACTGACCTTGCTTTTATGATTCAACCCCAGGACCCTGCAATAGGTTTTGCATGTATTTCTTATTATGTACAATCTTGCTGAACTCTTTGTTGTTGCTACATTTAGCTAGCGGATCAGACCATGTTGCTAGTAAAAATTAGTGACAACTTGCAATTCTTGCTAGTACAATATATTGCTGAACTATTTGTTGTTGCTAGTGAACAAGACCTGATGTTGCTAGTAAATATTAGTGACAACTCAGAGATTCTGCTAATTCCTCTGCTGTCAGCCAGTACTCTACAATGTACCTGTATAACTTTTTTTGGCTATTAAGCCACGGCAATAACTCGGAGGCCCCAGTAAAAACAGCATATTCTGGTCTAGCAGAATCCAAGTGCAAAAACGTTTTTTTAAGTACACAAGTTCTGTCTTACAAACTTTCAGTTATAGCATTTTAGATTAATTTCACCACTGTCTTTTGAAAACCTATTGTTGATCTCATCGAATCCAAAGTTAAAACTGATCTATATGTACATGTACCTATCTTTACTGTTAATACAAATGTAACTCTTTGAGCCTTAAGCTACATGTACAATGTAGCTGGTAAAGCAGTCACAAGGGAAACATTATGAGAATCTATTTATCACTCTTTGTCACCTTGTTTATAGACCTTACAGTATGTAATAATGGAGTTTTCTTTTGAAATAAGATGTAGTGCAGTTGGTCACTAAGAATGCTTCCATGCTAGAGAGTATGCATGGCACGATTAGTGATACTGTGAAGTTTGGTTGCAAGAGTGTAAAATGTTACTAAGTTACTGAGTTACTGAGATTTCATTTCACCGAGTTTTATATGGCCAGAGATGTGGACTGACTAGCCTTGCTTTCATGATTCTTCTAGTTTTGAAAAGCTGGTATCTTTGTAACAGTTGAAGTTTCTCAGCATCCATGATTTTACCAAAATTAATAAGCTTAAAATGTGGACATACATGTAATAGCCTCGTTTCCTTGATCAAGGCAGCCATTTTTGCATAGGATCTACACAGTGTACTTAAAAATACACAAAGTCCACTGTGTTAATTAATATAAGATTTTGAAAATGTGGAATTGGAATGAGGCTTAGTTTATTTTTTTACAATATTTTAATCACGTACAAATTTAAAATAAAAGGTACATGCAGGGGGTGGCATACAGCAGCGCTAGACTAGACTAGACTAGGTATTCTTGGGTTGCAATCAATCCCTGGAGATTCAAAAGACAAAGACGCGGCAGCCATGTTGGAGGACGGAACGAAAGACACTAATGAGGAATATTTTGTTAATGTTCCTCCAACATGGCCGCCGTGACGTCATGTGCAAACCAAGAATACCGGGAAAATATCGCAAAAAGACCATTCGTCTCGATATAACCCGGCAAGAACGTGAAATTACCGCTTTTGGGGGAAAAAAACGAAAATACCGGTAAAGAGCTTTCCATGGTGCTGATGCTGCTCCCATTCAGCGGTAACACTTACCTTTGTTTGTCATTTTTTTCTGTTGTACATCAAGTACTAAATTAATATTGTCTTATGACCAGACCCTGTACAATACTCTTGTCGTGGTACAATGAATAATTATTTGCCATTAAATATGCATGCCTACTGAAATACAGCAATCAAGCAAAAAATTAGTCATTTTCAAGCAAAATGGTATATGGCATCACTCCAAAAGAAATCGAGGGTAGGTCTGCTACGGATGTTCCCCATCCAACATCACTGAATGCATTTTTTGTAACGTATACATGTAGGTGATCCACGAGAAGATGAAACATAAAGAACGAGGAATTGAGTCAACTGACCTCCTGGATCTCCTTCTGGAAAACTACAGCAAAGAAGATTCAAAGATCAACGAGGAGGAACTTCGGAGTCAAGTATTCACTATCCTTCTTGCTGGCCACGAGACAACCAGTGCTTCAATGGCTTGGACTTTATTAGAGCTTGCCAGGAACCCTGAGATACAAGAAAAAGTCAGACAAGAAGTAAACGGTACGCTCCAAAATGATTCCGACGTCAACTGGTCAAAGCTTAACGACCTAAAATACCTCGCAAGTGTCATCAAAGAATCGCTGCGCCTTCACTCTCCGGTTTATCATGTTTCCAGAGTTGTGATTGAAGATGATATTATTGGGGGCTACCATATTCCTAAAGGATCACTGGTTGTATTAGGGATACAGTCAACTCACATATTACCTCAGTATTGGAAAGACCCAGATGTCTTCAACCCTGACAGATTCCTAGATAAAGGTAGAGCTATCAGTTGTTGTTAAGCCTGTTTCCAATGTAATGCAAACATAAAAGCCGCATATATTTTTCTTGACGTACATACTAAGCGATGACCACTAGAAATCAGGAGAAGAGAGAGGCAATTCTATAAAAAATATCGTGCAGGGTAAAATTGGCGAAAAGATTGTCACGCCTCCTGTTTTATCGGTTTTGTTAAGAATCTCTGGCCGCTTTTAGTCACCCTCGTTGACTTAGTTTCCCATTAGAGATGCGGTTAGCTGTCACTCTTTTTAACCTATGTTGTAACCCATTCAGTGGACAAATAATTGCAATATGGCAATAAAGACGTAAGCATATTTATTAGACTTCCAGACTCTTGGCCGTGCTAACAACTTAGTGAGTGAGTGAGTGAGTGACAAACGTTTACCCATCCCAATCGAGCCGTTGATTTTACTTAACTAGTGAAATACTTCAGTATTAGATTAATAGACAATATTAGACCCTAATTCCTATATTTTCTTTTGTTTCTGTTGACTATTAGGAGTTAGATACTGACTATATTAAATTTTGTTTCACGGGTTATTAAGTAAAACCACTCTAACTCGTTTCTGCACATGCATGGACGTTTCCATCAGTTAAAAAACATGATTGTGTTACCCAGACATCCATTGATTGCGAAGTCAAAGTACGCTTCCCCTCCAATACTTTGCTCAATATTTGCATTTTGAATGATAAACTGCTGTATTTATAAACATTATATCCTACTGAACTCACCCAATTTCGACAGGTGATGGGGAGCCTGCTGTGGAGCCCTATACGTTCCTACCGTTCTCTCTTGGAACTCGTTCTTGTATAGGAAGCAAGTTTGCGATTGCAGAAATGAAGACTGTCCTCTCCTTGCTTTTAAAGAATTTCACATTCACCGAATGTCCAGGGTTTGAAGTGCAGCCACTCATAAGAATCACGGTTCGACCCAATCCTCCATTATGGCTGCGTATCAGTGACGCGAAAAAGTCTTCTTGATTGCGTTGAGGCGAAAAATAAGGATAAGCACAAAAAATTAAGTTCCATATGGGCCGACAAGCTCTCCATTTTGTTTTCTTCTCTTGAGAGGGAGTTTTCGCCTCGAATAGCACTGGCTAACTGCTGGTGCATGGTACATGTATATACACGTATGTATTCATATTATATATACTAATAAAGTTGAATGTGGTGACGAAAATTAGCCAGATATGTTTAATAATGTCGCTCGCTGCTGTCCTCACAGCTTGTCCAGCTTGTGCTTATGTCGCTATATAGTAAAAAACTAAGCTAAAATACGTTTAAACTATGTGATGGAGATTTTATCGACTATGAGGCACATAGCTACATGTATGTATTTTTATAAGTTTCGAAAATAAATAAGGGGTATCTGTTTAATTTATAATGTTCTAGGTTACATGTTCAAGGCTTCAGTTTATATTTTTGACTATATTACAATCTTTGATAAGCGCCGACTGGAAAGAAAAAAAGATTTTCGCCGTTTGCAATATGGAGGTGGCCGGTTCTAAGAAAAAAAAACCATCGTGCTAGATTTTAAAGGGTTTCCCCGACGTAAAGAGTAATTATAGCCGACTTAGGCCTACGGCAAACGTCGAACAAACCATGAACTTAATTCAGTCGAACCTATTAATTTTCAAATAGGCTCATGGATAGTACGACGTTTGCCGCAATTGAGATCGACCAATTCAATAGGTACGATCCAGCATAAGGTTCGAGTAGCCAAGTCGGGAAACAGACTCTGGTGCGACTTTACGGCAAACGTCGTTCTTAACACGCGCCGAACTAAATAAATAAATTATGTAAAATAATAAATAAATCATGCAAATAGTATGGTTGTGCCAAAACCGTGAAAACAACATCTCCCCCATCTCCCAAACACTGCTTAATTTTAGGGTAATATTTTTTTTACAAAGCTATAAATTTGCAAACAAAAATATCATTTGTACAGATAAATATTACAGAGAAAATTCCGGCCATATTTGTCTGTGAAGATTTGTCTAACCATAAATGATTAGCTCGTACCTTTGTTAGTCTGTTCAAAATCTTGCACAGTTGGTATCTATTTTCCAGCCATTACATTAGTTTTGGTCTCCGATGATTTTAATTTTAAAGAATTTCAAAGTTTAGGTGAAGTCTTACAACGATATTCAATGGGAAAAGATAGGTTTGGGATTCAGCTCGAGATTGACTATATTAAACGTGGTTTGCGGCAACGAATAGGCCAGTCCAAGATAATTTCCACCACTTTTTGTAGGAGCCGGGGAAACACGGCGCGAAATACAGTGTTTGTATGGGAATCAGATACCAAATAATTTCCGTAAAATCGAGTTTCTGAAATATTCACTGTCAGCAAACTTAAGATACCAGGTAAAAGATTAACTGATCAAAATTTGAGGGATGTAGCTGTGCTGGGAAGCGTGCAATCGTGTTTTCAGTTTTCTATACCTTTGTCTGTTAAATTTTCCTGCGGACTTTGACTCGTTGTTTTAAACAGCCGAAATGTATGGGAAACTGAAAACACGATTGCACGCTTCCCAGTACAACTACATCCCTCAAATGTTGATGAGTTAATCTCTTACCTGGTATCTAAAGTTTGCAGGCAGTGAATATTTCAGAAATTCGATTTTACGGAAATTATTTGGCATCGGATTCCCATACAAACACTGTATTTCGCGCCATCTTTGCACCCCCTGACGCGAAACTCGCTTGATAAGATCGCTGTTTGTCGCTTTGTTTCAACCCTCTGTATTTTAGCCAACGTTTAAGCTGTTCGACAGTACAATCATCAGGTTCTCTTTCGAAGTATAATGCAGGAAAGCCATCATTTCTGGTAGAATTATAGTCAGACGACGAACTGAAGTGCTAGTCAATTCTTGTAAGTTCTAACGCGAAAAGTGGTAAATTTGTCTGAGTCATGCGGGGGGGGTCTTAATTTTCGTGACGTCACTCACGCGCAGCGCTATTAGGTGCAAGGTAGGTTCGGTGCGACTTAAGTTCGACGTTTGCCGTAGGCCTTAGTGACTAGGAAAGTGCAAGGGGAATATATTGCAAGATTCAGCCCTCTGTCTTTGAAATTGAGCAGGGGCTCAGTATAGGAGATTCCCCCGAATCGAGCCATGTGAAAAATCTGAAGTCGAAATATTCCCCGGCCCAGGCTCCAAGCACCAGAATGCTTTCTTTTCAGAAAACGAAACAAACGTTTATTGACTTACAACTTCGTGCAATTGTATTTCTGACGGTCGATAATCCATAGGCAAAGAAAACTGGTATGAAAAAGGGCCGCTGTGACTAGCGGTGAGTTACATAACGTGAGTAGAGTTACACAATCTATGCTAGATAACGTTTGACGTAAACATTTCGTGGGACGTTGATATCTTCTATTAAGCCTGCTTTTCATATAGTTGTAGTTGTTTGTAATTTAATCGCAACTAATTCCGAACCATGTTTACCGCACATTCAATGTCGTGCCTAAACACTGGGTATTGAGTCAGGAACATAGAACTGTCTCGAATGAGGAGCTTCAGTAGTTTACCAGTGACAAAGAGGGAACTATGGAGTAAATGTACCAGCGAAGAGGATAAATCCTGTAAATCGGACAGCTGAAACAGAAGTCAGCGTTATAGCCGAGACGAAACCAGGACGGCGACGGCAGTGACAACGGGACGTAGAACATTGGTATTTTCTATATCCTTTATGCGCCTTTAATTACTTTTCACAAAAATATGCTAAGCATAGATTTCCTTCAAGCCGAACAAATGACGGAGACATTTTGCTGGCAACTCTAATTTCCAAGACATTTCCATCCCATGGACGAGGTCCAGTTACTTCCATCGCCCGGGGGACAATAAATGATCAGTTAATAATTAGTGACATACGTACATACCCGTCGATAGATTGGACTTCGTCTTTGATCATGCTTATCAGTTACTTTAATTGCGACTACTACAGTATTAAAATATGAAACTATAAAATAATATAAAAAAAATAATAAACTGAACAAATTAATAAACTGAAAAAATTAATATAAAACATCAGAGATCAAATGATCCATCACATGCATGGATGCTTGATTATTGACTATTATTGTTGACTAATATAAACAATCCGTCAACAGATTGAGCATTGTCTTCGATTATTAATGTACATCGCTATGTATACCATGCGACTGACTACAGTATAAAAAAATAGGTCCGCGATTGCGAACACAGGCGATCATTATATTTTCTTTATAACAAAAAAAAAAGATTAAGAAAAAAGTCATCTGTGCGCTTATCCGCGTGATCCAATCGATCCTTGGTCCGTATCCATCAGATCCGTATCCATCAGGGCCGGGTTGTTCAAAGCCCGATTAGCGTTAATCCTGGATTAACTCTGCACAGAACCTATTGGTTGTCATGGAAATTAACCCTGGATTAGCACTGATCGGGCTTTGAACAACCCGGCCCAGATCCGTTCCCTTTTCCAAGGCGCAGTATAACATTAGGCTGCATTGCGCATGCGTCAGTATTGGTCGCCTAAAAAGTATAAAATAAAATAGTAAAAAACGAATATAAATAACTTGATCACTACATGCTATATCATTGATCAAATGGCCCATAATTAATAATAAATGCTTTATTATTACTCGTCACCAGATTAAACATCTCTTCAATATGTATATCGGTGTTCATCACTATGTATCACTACAGAATATCCTCAGTATACTATGCGAC
Organism: Actinernus sp. WN-2022; assembly: GCA_030867875.1. Lineage (NCBI taxonomy): Eukaryota > Metazoa > Cnidaria > Anthozoa > Actiniaria > Actinernidae > Actinernus > Actinernus sp. WN-2022. The sequence continues at coordinate 29,223,629 of JAOWCC010000577.1, forward strand.
TGACACAATATTAAACTATGCAATAAAAATATTTTAAAAATTGGATCAAAGCCTAGATCACTACAAACTATATAATTGATTAAATATCCCATAATGTTCATTACTATATAGATGCGACTGACTACAATATAATGGTTTTAAAATATAAATGGTTTTAATATATATATTGATCGCCTAAAAAGTATAAAATAGTATAAAATGAATATAAAAAGTTAGATCAAAAACTAGATCACTACAAAATATCCTCAGTATACTATGCGACTGACAATGTAAAACAATATAAAATAAAATAGTATAAAATGAATATTAAAATATAGACCAAAAACTAGATTACTACAAACTATATCATTGATCAGATGTCCCATAATAATGTTCATCACTAGCAGTTTTAAAATATATATACACTGCAAATAAAAACGAATTTAAAATGTCACCAAAGCTAAATCACTACAAAATATGAAATTCAAGGTCAAAATGACTTGGTCCTTACAAATATGAATTCTATAGGGTAGACATACAATGTAGTTGGACCATAGGGGTGGATCTAGGATTCTCTAAGGGGGAGGGAGGAGGGGTTCGATCATGGCACTTCTTTGTTTTTCTTTATATAAGTAAGGGAGAGAAAGGGGGATTAGACAGAGAAAGGGGGTTCAATCGAACCCATTTACCTCTTGAATCTGCTCCAGGATCAGTGTTACTAGATGAAGGCCTTCCTCTAACTTTACATGTTATGTCAATTTATTCTACTCAATTTTGTTAGAAGTGTGTTGTTATTTTTCTCCCAGGGACGTGGTCCTTCCACTTGAAGCAAACCTCGCTGTAGAACAGGACGTGATGTCCGCTCCCCTTGCCAAAGGTCATTGGAGTGTCATCGGAAGCCTTCCAGCACTTCAAGGTGTAGTTTCTGCCACTGACACACCACCAATATCTTATTTCGCATATGTTGTGCTCAGGATCCGCCATAATCAGCTCTATAGCTTTGTCGCATGCCTCTCTTTGTTCCGTCAACTCTTCAGTAGTAATTGGGACGACTTCTCCGTTTGTGGGCCAGTGACCTTTCTTTCCTCTAGCGTTCTAAAACAATGAAAGGTCAATACATATATCATACCCGAAAGCATTAGATATATATATAGTCAACCATTCATAGTCAATGTATATAATTATATTAGTCACATCAGCCAGTATGATGGATCGAAGAAGAAAACAACATGTTTAGCATGCGTTCAATCAGGCAAATATCATGAGGCATTTAGCTAATAGGCCTTATGCATGATGATGTCATGATTTTGTGATCACCACCAAGCCTCACTTTGGCACAACCGTTTCCTCAACACAGAAGTGAGGCTTGGTAGTCGACATGACAAAAGCGTGACATGATCACGCATAAGGCCTATTAACAAGAAAAAATAATGATCATAATACTAACCCAAACGAAAATCTTTAGGATATTTCAAAATTTATCATTGAGATACGCATTTACATCGAATACTTTCCACCTCAAGGGTTTTAAAAGTTTTGTCACATGACCTTCATCCTGGATTCCTACAGAACAAAACATTCTTGGAGAGGGCAACATTCTTAGGAGAAAAACGGATATTTAGGCCAGATAAAAAAAATTACTTGTTTAGCGTCCACCCGTTTCAATTTTTCCAGGTAGGGAGGGAGGTTTTTTTTTTTTTTTTTTTTTCTATGTGAAGCTTATTTTGTCTTGACTAGACATTATTCACTCACCTCGTGTTCATGACCTCGTGTTGTAGAAACAAAATGGCGTCGATGTTAAAATATTTAATGCGCCGGCGCATATTTTAAGTTTTTTATGAAAAATAAAAAATAAAATAAATTAGAGGTCGGGGACATTTCTCAGGTCGGGCGGGGACGCTAAACAAGCAATTTTTTTTATCTGGCCTTATATATATTAATATATATACAAACCCTTTTCAAATGTGTTTCTTTCGTTTTTTTCCAGTTCTTCCCTTGCTGCCGTCCTTTCCTTTTGCTTTTTTTCGTCTTCTTTCCATGTCTGTTCAAGGACATCAGCGGCTGATACGAAATCGCTTCCCAGATCTCTTATCAACTCCCAGACTGGTATATAATCGTGTAGCGGTCCGCGGTCAATTACAGCCCAAGTCGAGTTGTAAGACAAGAGCTTTTGAAAGGTCTTAGGGTTGGAGGCCGATGGACCAATCGCTTTTACGGAATATGTGTAAGTATGTAGTGTAATTTTTCTCGCTCGTGACACTTTCTCCTATCCCGAAAACTCTACCAAGCAAGCCAGCAGAAATGTGGGCTTTTAATTTTTTCCCAGCTTTCTCCTTAAATTTTGTCCCAGCTTTCTCCTTAAAGTCTCCATGCTGCTTTGCCTCTTGGCGTCTACAATGCTAAACAATATGCCACCAAGGATGTGTACTCCGGTAGGAACATGGCTTCCGTACATTTGCATGAAGGAACGAGCAGCCTCCCAGCGGTTCTTAGTCTTGCCGATTGACATCGCTGATTCTCTCGCTGTCTTGGACAACTTCATCTTGTCTCGTTCAATTTGGAATGCTTTCTTTGCAGTTCGAGGATATTGCAGCGCTGACACACTGGTGGTAGAGAATTTGGTAGTTCGAGTAGATGTCTTTTCTCCTTTAGATCCATATGAAGCAGTAACACCAATAGTGGTGCTTGATGATCAGTTACCGCTGTGACGTAATTCGAGGCGGCTCCTTGTTTTGGAAATGTCATGTACTTTTCAGGCTCAATATCGTGACTGTGGTTAAAGATGGACACGCCTGTCGGTAGCAAGAGGATCGTCTGTCCTGCTGTTCTCGGGCACTCGTACTTAGAATGATAGATACCACGAAGTGCACGACCTCCACTGGCATTTACCACTACCTCAATGTCGCTGTCGTAAAATTCATTTGATCCTATGACGTTACTGCACTTTTGAATGGTTTCATCTAGCAATTGCTGCACTTGCATAATTTTATCTGATGATACGGCTCTAAATTCTCCGTACCATTCAAGTAGCATTTCAAGAGCTTGTGCGATTGCCTCCAATTTATCTTTCAGTTATTTTTTATTTTCCTTCGCTTGCGTTGTAGCCATGTTTGCTTCGTTCATCAGTTTCTTAGCTCTGTTCAGTTTCTCTTCATCAACTGACTTCCTTTCGGCATTCTTCTTGGCTAGTTTGGGATCGTGTGGAACACGAGACAACTGCCTTTCGTCAGAACCTATTTCTGCTGTTTCAAACCTAAAACATCATGGTAATAAATGGGCATCACTTAATGTAACACAGAAATATTGACAACCCCAAGCAGAAATGTGCAAATACCATGCCGTGTGTTAATAGACTAGGATAGAGACTGGAAACTTGGACGATTGTTGTCGACTGTGGCATTCATAAGGCTTATTAAACGTATTGTATAGTAACTGAGGTTTAGTTAAACTGGATGCAAGCCTTTATATAAATATACAATCAGGTACCATGTTTCCTTTTCAAGTTCATTTCTAGTTAAAATAAAATAATATCGAACGTGATAATTCTGCTCTAAAAATAAAGGATTGGCCACTCGTATTTTTCGTATAAGTGCAAAACAGGGTCACGTGACTGACCAAATGACATTCCTTGTCATCGTGACACAGATAGACCCGGTAAATGCGATCTAACTTCAAAAACTTTCTTAACGTTTAAACCTTGAGTTATGAAATTGTTTTGCCTCGAGTGGTGTAGTGTGTACTAATTTTTTTCCCTCTTTTTATTTCATCCTCCATTCTCACCCCTTTTCCTACAAATTCAACTTTAATCCCCCCTTAAACAAGCACGACTAATTTAGATACACAGTTTGAATAGTGCTTCATTAGATTGAAGTGAAGCGTTCTGGTCAATACCGCTGAAACTGCTTTTCGTAGACGCCACTGTAATATCAGCTATTCAGGGTCACGAAACAGAAAGGGAAAATCAAGGATATATAGATGTTTGCCGGGTGGCGAACTTTGGGGAAGGAATAAGTATACTGCTTACGGGAACTGGGTAACCTCACTTTGATGTTACCGACCTCGCTTTCATGTTTGTTCCAATTCTTGACTTGCAACCAATCCCGAGATTCAAATAACAAAGCCGTGTAACTAACAAGAGAATCTAACGAGGAATCTTTTGTTAACGTCCACCAACATGGCGGCGATGACGTAACGTTCAAGTCAGCAATAGCCTTTCCTCACATATAGCCGGGACAAACTGAAACTGTGGCATTGCCTGCTACTTATAATTTTAGGTTTCTCTGATGTAAGTTACGTTTAAGAATGTTGTGCAAGGAGGGATTTGATATTCAGTAGGGAAGTCAGCGGGGCTTAGTGATAAATTGAATTGAATTGCTTATTATCAATACAAGGGATGTATGAGGAAAGATTAAATTAGATTTATTCATAGAATTACTCAAAAGGGAGTACTTTTGGGTCAAACAGGGTCCGGTTTGAGTCTCTTGACCTCGCACACATACCCATTTTTCATGTAATTCCCCCCCCCCCCCCCCCCCCCCCGGGTACTTCTGTCACCTATAAAAACCACCAGGCTAAACAAGTCAGATAACATGTTCATATATATAAAGATAGGAATGTCAGGGAGGGAAGGCGAGGATACAGTCATTATATAATGATTCAGTTAAACGTAACGTTAAATGATTTTAACGTACAACATAGAGGGCAAATTTGCAGTATTATAATACAGTTCATAAAATTAGTGTGCCGAATCCCCGCGTGAATCGTATCTGAACTCAACTTCAGTTCCTCAATTTAAGAGAGCTCTTAAGTCTAAGTTACTAGATTCTTATTTCGACTGAATTCAATGTCATTTCAATTAATCTTAGATATGATAGTTTTACACAATTTTATCGATAAATATTTTAACAAATTTATAGTTTCTCTTAGTTTAACTTATTTTAATTTAATTGTAAATATATGTTGAAAAGCCCTTCTTATATTAAAGATATTTATGTAACTAGCTGTTCTGCTGATACAATATGCAGTGTTCGTACTATTTCGTTTGTAATGTTTCATGTAAGAACGATAGCAACAACGGCAAAGGAATGCAGCGAGGTGTTAAGTTTGTATTGTCAAAACTCTTGATTCTATTGATTTAAACATAAAAAATGTCCAAAAAATAAGAGAGAAGTTCATTTTCTCAGATTTTATTAAAGTTTGATGAAATCATAGTTAATACGTGAAATGATTTACACGGTGGTTCCATATGTCGTTCATAAAGGAAATCGTATGCGAGGAACCATGTCAAATGTTCCAGTTTCATAGCTTTTGTGTTCGACAATTCCTATTGGTTGGAAAAGGATTTCTCCTGCAAACTCTATTTCCGAATATTCATCCTTATCGCCCAGTGTATATATCTATATGCTAGCTAGTATAACACGAGAATCGGCCTATGTGAGGGAGGCTCATTGCTGCATAACAATGGATTCTGCAATAGTTCTCAGCTGAATCATTAACTTAATAAAGTGTATTGGTATTTGCTTTAATAAAGTGTACTGATACTTACTTATGCAGGAAAGCTTGAACGACTTATAGTGGTTATAAACTTTGCAATGTTGAAGACACAAAAGACGTACTCAGTTTACAATGCAATTTATTCAAAGCCGGTGCAGACTGAATCAGCACAAAGCCTGGTTCAACAAGGTTCAACATTTGTTGATCAACAAATGTTGCGAGTGAGTCTTGATCAATAAATGTTGAATCGTGTATCATACTAGGCTTTAAAAGTTTTGCTCTTCGGCCGGCTCGAGTTCCAGCCACCTCTTCTGCCTCGTATTCGGGTGCGTTTGGTGGGAAAGGAGAAAGGAAGGACGAAGAAAGCGCACAAAGACCAAGGGAAGGGAGAACTAGCAAACCATGTCAGTAACGTCGCGCCACATTTAATTTGTGCATATCAATTCCGTTGCAAATCCTTTGAGATTTTGAAGCCCAAACACTGTATCAATAAAATTATTAAGCAGCGCTGCCGTGACGGTCACTGTCATTGTGAAAACATTTTCCACAGTTCATGCCGCAGGCCTGCTCGAATCCAACAGGCGGATCACTGATTGGTCAAAACGAACAATAGCAAAGTCCACGCATCTTTTTACCCGACACGGCTGGAAATCTTTCTCTAGTGATACATGCATGGTCCAATATTTATTTATAATAGTCGCAGCATTTAATTTGTTGATGCGAACCAAGAGAGGATAACTATCCTCTCTTGTCCGAACTAAATGTTGAACCGCGTGATTATGATTAGCTTAAAGTGCCCCAAACCCCATTTTAGTTATATATTTTCAAAGACTAGAGGAAAATTTAGGACGAAAGAAAAATAAAATGTATAAATCGGTATAATTTCCTGACTGATTAAAATTGTGATTAAATTCCCGCGCATTTTGTTTCACGACCGCGCAGTTTGAGGTCTGGGTCGAGTGACGTAAGATCTGTAGCTAGTAGGTTCTATAGGACATCCTGGCGTCATTTTACTACAACTACCAGAATCCTTTTCAAATTCTCTTTTTCATTCAGATTTTTAAACTCCTTTGAGACTGATATGTGACGTCATCATGCAGATGTCCTATTCTTACGTCAGATACAATGTACGATGTACAAAGCTAATGCTTCTAATAGTGTAGAGTGGCTCAGTTGTGAAGAGAGCCTAGTTGCTTTTCGCCATTTTTAGCAAACTTCAACAGATTGTAGACAATCGGCAAGGATTCAATTGCAAGGAAACTGCGTCACTGCTGTTCATTGATCAGTCCAGGCCATATACAATTTTCGCAGCTAGCAGCTCTTACATGTATTTTTTCAAGGCTATCAAAACAGGAAATGTTACAATAGTCCAGTTTCGTATTCGAAAATTACCGCTGAATACAATGACTACAGATGCATGTACGCAGGGTTAGCCTCATTCTGAAGTTAAACATTCATAAATACCAGCGAGGTGGGCTATTCACAACTCTGTGTATTGTTGTAGTTTCGCGTTTTGCACCTTCTCGCTGGTATTCAAGAATGTTTAACTTCAGAATGAGGCTAACCCTGCGTACATGCGTCTTTAGTCATTGCATTCAGCGGTAATTTTCGAATACGAAACTGGACTATTACCCCAAGCGGTGATTGCGTATGTTACATAGGGTTGAACTTGCCAATTTTAAACGAATTTAGTGCAATACTATCCTTCCAAAGAGACACCAAACTCTTATAATATTCTGCGGGGGAAAAGGTGTATGTAGCTAATGCAGGATGGTATCCAGTCATTATGTGGACATATAAGTATAAAATAGCATGTCTCCTCCAGAGCATTTACCATAACAATGTACCAGAGCAAATCAGTAGTATCAATGTTTAAAAAGCGTAATATCAGCGCATATGTTCTACCAAAAACGGTTCGAGCTTTGTCAGTTTGCGTACAAGATATTTTCGCTTTGCAGCAAAAAATGGACGTGACTTTTCGAAGCCCTTATTCCAAAGGATATTGACTAGCCTTGGGGAATTTTCATCAGACAGGAATCTTTGGATACTATTTGAAACTGAAAGCCGGTGTTCCAGGCTCTTAAAGTCGTATACTTCGCCGCTAATTTTGGGAATGTCCGATGAAGTCTTGAAGAACTTGGATAACACGTGATGGAAGTCAGCTGGAGGTAAGGTTGCAAATATTACGTTTTCCTAAGCTTGTTTATCGACTCCAGGAACCGACAGAAGGTTTTTATGTCACTAGCTATTTTCTTCACGGAACGTTTCTGTTTATTTACGAACCTCTCGATTCCTTTCTGGCTGTTCGGAATCTCCACCGGCCTTTGCCGTTGGCCATGTCGTTTTTGTTCACTATAACGTTGCTTTCTATTTCAGTAGAATACATTTCACTTTCGGAATATTCTTCCTTGCTCATTTTGCACTTTCTCTACGTTTTTCTCATCACTTCTAGTCTCTAAAATTATGACAGTTCAGCTGTTTTAGGGCTATCAAAGTTTGCCGGGCAGTAACATATCTCATAATGCCTGTGCGGGGGCATTGCGGAGAAATCTCAACCGCTAAACAGCCAATCAGAACGCGCGCTTTTACCGGAAGTAGCTCTTGCCATATAATAAATGCCAATATATAGAAAGTATACCATACATGTAGGCAACTAGTTCCTGTAAAAACTAGTGTTGGTCTGCGTCGGCGGGGAAGATAAACACTAGTATGTAATCAACTAAAGTCGATTGAGGTATGCTAACCGCTGTGGAAAGCGAGTAGCAGCTGACGTTTCAAGCGTTAGCCCTTCGTCAGAGCGTCAGTGCGATCAGGACTGAAATACATTCTTCAGATGGTTCTTGGGTCAGGCTGATTGAAAACACGTCTTGGTAGATATCCCATAATGTTATGTATATTTTATTTGCATTATTTATCATTTCTACTTAATGACAATACAGTATAGAGGTTATTACACGGAAAGTTGTGTAATACGGTTTGGTATTTTTACGAGTCGGTTTTACTTTTTCGAGCCTGAAAGGCGAGAAAAAATAAAATTGACGAGTTAAAATTCCCAGGGGTATTACACAACTTTTCGTGTAATAAATTGTTTATTATACGACAACTAACACGAACAAAAAAGTGTTTGTTTTCGCTTATCTTACTGCTCTGTTTGAAGAAAATCTTGAGAGAAGAAACCTCTCAGCCTCAGTTGAAGTCCAATGTCGGGGGCGGGTGCGCGCTAAAAGCTGATTGGCTGTTACTGAAACAGCCCCATTTCGATTGGCACGCGCGCTTACAAAACCTTTTAAGTGTCGAATAAACCCGCGACCCGTGTAATACGTATCAGGTGCCCATAACCAGGAGCGTCCATATCTCATATACAGGTGTGATGTCTCATTATGGGCTCCTAACGTATACGGTCTCATATATTTGCACTCTTCAGTTTTAGCCCGTATTTGCATTCGAAAACGCCAAGTCGTATAATAAATATGTATATTTTTGGACATTTCCGAGATTGACTGTGTATATATTATATTTAATCGCATTTATTCATATTTTTTACTATACATATGTAGATACACGACCGCATCAGAAATTGTGCCGTTCATCTAAACTAATCGTGTATAAATAAAGGTTTTTGTATTGTATTGTATTGTTACCGTCGCTGTTCGACATATTTTGTCCTTGTTTGCATATCCAGTAGTTTTATGGCAGTTTTCCAATTGACTACTAACTGATAATACACTGAGAGTAGAGTCATGTTCAACTCCCAACGAGAAACGAAAAGAAAAGAAGGATCTGCTGCATTCGTGTTTCTTTTCGTCCAAGCTTCTGGACTTGACAAGCCTGTTAAAATCCGTTTATCAGCGCGCGGCTAATGTTTTGATTTAAGTTTTAGCTGACCCCCCGACTCCCTCCCCGAACTGCCTCCAAAAATAAGAGCCTCCCACAAATCTTCATACTCTCCTCGATCATTTCCACATTTTCACAGCACTCTAATTTTAGCAAACTGTTTTTCACTGTAAATTCCTATTTGTTAAAAGAGTGTGAATAAATTGTTGTTGTTGTTGTTGTTGTTGTTCACAGTCTGAACAACAACAGTACGATTCGTCACATTGCCACGTTTCCACACTCGGAACAACCATAGCGTGACCAACAATACATGTTGCCAGTTACATTTCCACATTGCCAGACTTCCAGTTGCCAGATTTCCACACTTCCACACTTCCACATTTTCACACTCAGAACAACAACAGGGTTATATCAAAAGGAAATCTACAGTCGGTGATTTCAGCCAATGTACATTAAATTCTATGGACTGAATATATAAAGCACTATATATTCATAAATTCCATTCTGATGACGCATTCTGCGCTCTTCAACCCGAAGAAAAAGCTGAAGTCCTATGTACACAAACATGTGCCAAATAGCTGATGCTGCAGTACTGGATCGTGGTTTTTCTTTGTTTCTTTCTTCAATCAGGTAAAGAAAATACGAAGTGGAATGTGTTTGTGGGATCAGTGTTCATCAGTCGTGTAATGACGCGTGATATGTTTGGAGGCGCAACAATGCTAGCCTGCGTGGAACTCGTGGAGACGTTCTCTCCCTGCAAAGATCGGGAAAGAAGTCAAACTCAAACAATATTTGTGGATAATGACTCTTTCCTGTGCTTTGTCGAGGTTCCTTCCGAATAAGGTTAAACTTATTTGAATTGCAAGTCATGTTCAGCCATGTTGAGGTTCCTTCCGAATAAGGTTAAACTTATTTGAATTGCAAGTCATGTTCAGCAGTGTTATACGAATTCAATATTCCAAATATTTGTGCACAGTATAAAATCGAAGTAGACCACAGAGTTAGGGACTGTTGTTAATTATAGCTAGTTCCTCGTTTCCCCAAACTTGTTCATATGGAAAATAGTCTGTGTTGTCCATGACTGGCGAGCCAACGAGTCCCTAAAATATACCATTAAAAACTTTGAACATTAGTTGTTCACTGATCGACAACTACTGAGTCAGCAATTAAAAAGACATTTAAGTGGAAAGCATCAAATACTCACTAGAGCACATTAAACAAACCAAAACGGCCTATTATATTCGTGCAGAAATTTCAACAGAATCACTGCCTTGACTGAGGTTCGAACCTGTGCTGATCTTTTCATAATCCTTATTTAGAAGTTTTCAGGGTTTTTTTCAGTTAAATATAGTGCCCATAATAATAAACTGTGACACAGGCCAGTAGTTACTACACACGGTCAAGGCAGTGATTCAGTTGAAATTTATGCATGAAGACTAATTAAGTGTTTGTTTAATATGTGCTCAGTAGTGAACAAATAGGCCTTCATAGGTAATCATAAGTGCATGAGTCCTGACGACCTGAGTTTAATAGCATAAAAATGTACAGTGCAAAAGAGTAATAATAAATCCACTTTTAGTTGATGCTTTCCACTTAAATGTATTTTTAATTGCTGACTCGTCTATCAGTAAACAATGTTTAGTGGCTCGTTGGGGACAACACAGACTATTTTCCATATGAACGTAATAATAGTAGCAAGCAGTCACAGTAGCAAATCAGTGGTTCAGCAGGTCACTGCCGAATCGCTTGTCTTTGTTCTTTACTCGGGCTGCCTGTGGCAGCAACGAGTCTTAAAATGCAAGTCGTTATTATTATTATTTTTATTCAGTGTAGCAAGCGTTCAGCGCATGCGTTAAAGGTCAAATTCACACCAATCAGATCGCACTGTGCTGGTCACGTAACACTCGCCAGGTTAATTTATTTACATAATTGAATACAGTAAATCAAAATGGTGGATCCGCGAGCAAATCTCTCTCAAATTTGGAGTCCCATCTCTCAAATGTAAGCAGTTTAATGTTTTATTTAACTTCACTCGTGCGAAAGCCTTCCAACAGGCTCAGGATATTGCAACTGGCGCTCTTGTCGGAGCCGAAGAACCGCGTTTTTTACCCAGATGGCCTGTGATTTTATATACGACACGACGCCGGACCTGAAGGACTCAAAGATCCACACATATCGAATTGGAATTTAGCGTTTTCCTTTCTGCTGAAACCAAGGCTTCTTCGATAGAAAGGGCAATATGTTGTGTTTTTCTAGGAGGACAAAATATTTCTCGTTTAAGCTTCTCTTTCGCCACGGCTTTGTTATTGGAATCTCTGTGGATTGGTATACTCAAATATACTGCACAATACCATACAACTGAATCCTACTGAATAAGAAGTCTTTAACAAAGCCGAACTCAAACTCAAGAGCAAAGCTGAGAGTGAAAGTGAAACTGAACAGTGTCTTGTCAGGTCATGAATTAAGGTACGGTGAGGTTGAAATCATTGCATGTTTATATAGATCTGCATTTCTTTGTCGATTTGTTGACCTCGTGGCGCTGATAGATTTTGCCATCGGACGGTATTCTTGTTTGAGGTACGTTTCATAGGTTTTATGCCTCTCGGTCATAATCATACCAGCGCAAACATCGTGATCTGTAGGCCAACATGCACTAAAATAATTTTGAGCGTGTTTTTGGCTGTCAGAAATACCCCGGAGAACAGAATAATTTATGATGAGCGAAACAATATCAACTTAAACAAGAATCCTCTCACGGCCGAGGTTTTGGTTCGAGAAATTAAAGGCTTCCAACAGTTCCCTTTATAGTTCTGTAATATAACAGGAACACCCAACGGTAAAACGTCATAAAAACAAACATTCTGATGTTTTTATAACAAATCAGATGTATTTAAACATATTTAAGGGAATTGTTTTTCAGCTGGCAGACGAACAGCTGTTCTGCAGCGCCAGCCAGCCTAAAGTTCATGAAGAATTTCTAAATTTCCCAGCTGAAATATTTAAGTGCAGAATTTGCCAGCAGCAAAAATATTTTTTTGAAATATAGAACGCTATTTATTTTAAGAATAAAAACCTGAGCTAACCTGCAGAATTCGGTATTTTGAAAAACCTGTGAAACAACAGGTACGTGCAGAATTTGCCAGCTGAGAAATATCGCTCTGTTATATTATTATTATGTAATTATATCGGACTGCAGAATTTACCAGCTGACAAATATCGCTCCGTTATATTATTATTCAGTATCAGACTGCAGAATTTGCCAGCCAAGAAATTCCAAAGTGCAGAATTTGCCAGCCGAGTGGCCCAGAAGAACAGTTATTTTGCAGAACAGTTCGTTGGGTGTTCCTGATATAATGAGCATATCAGTTTTGGGAAGGAGGGTATATAACCAACAGGCATTTCAGTTAATAAATACCTGATATGGACGCGAGCTGCGATAAAGAGCCGCAGGGTAGAATGAACAGTAGAGAAATATATCATTTGATAGCTCCATCATACAAAATGTAGGTGGACAGGATACAACTTATAATATGGGACAAATATAAACATATATTTGAGACACTCATCTATTAGTACTCTGAACCTGGAGAACAGCAGACTAAATTGTAAGCGTGCGGTACATGAATAAGTAGAGGTCAACTTCTTTAATTTGCATACACGAGAAATATATATACTAGGGGAGCAGAGAATGCATGTCACCGCGCTACCGGCCACTCCTAAAGACTGCTAAATTCAGCTAATAATTCTTCCCCTCGGTTATTACTAAAAGGATTTCAAATGAAAGTGTATTTCATCTTCAATCTCATGTGGCCCGAGTGAAAGCCCAGATGGGCTCTTGTTTCAAGTTACGTCGCGTGTGTGCCGCGGTTCGGTGCGGACACGATGTATTGTTTCTAGTGTCGCTCGCTCTGCCGACCAACTGGAGAACAAACGATTATTTCGTTATTTGTTTGTTTATTTACAAGTAACAAACAGGATTGTTAAGCTATTGGAGATTCTAGTAAACTTATCGAGTGATTACGGAGCGTTGAAAGTGCATGTTTTATATTGTGCAAGCGAGCCACAGACTTTGGAGTGATCGCCATTGGGGCAGCCAAATTTCAGTTGAAAAATCTCAACACCTAATCGGAAGGAAGTTCACAACCAACCAGAAGACCCTAGAATTATCCTGGAAGACAAAGAAGACATTTTATAAGCCCAGAACCTCGAAGAAGTACCAGATAGGTCGTTACTTATAAACATTGATTGTACTGTTATTGTCGCAAGCTATTTCTGTCTGATTGAATCGAAATGGCATCTGATCAGGCTCAAAGCAGTATTAAAGGAGCTCATTCAACCAAGATGTATTGCGAGTCACTGTTATTGTTTTCATACGGGAAACTACTTGAAATCGGACAGCTGCCAATCAGAAAATGTGATATCGGGGCTGAGGCTGTTTATAAATAGAGATCGGCGGGCAGATCGATTGTCTTTATACTTGAAGAAATAGCGAACCAACTTGTCCAACTTCTGGACCACGTTCCAGCGATGCAGATCGTGTGGCAAGGAAATTAATCAATTCTACGATAGCGTTATCATTTAGAGTTCTTTCCTTTCTACAACTGTTTCTAGGCATCTGATCATGTGCATGCCAGAACGTGTATGCCAGAACGTGCATGCCAGAACGTGTAGTCGAAAGAAAGGAGCTAGGTTGTCCCTGCCAAAATGCTGGTTTGAAATGTTGAAGTACTGTTTGCCACATTCTATTTGTGTTCAAGGTCCGTGCGTTCTCCACACCACATTTTGACTCGCCAATGCAATATGCAAATTTGAAATCAAATTTGAGGACTCGATATCAAACAAATATCATCGAAGATATTTTTCATTCAAGGTATTGCCACAAAATTATCGGATAATTTATTCCGTCTACATAATATCGGATAATATCAGATAAAGGTAAAGGGGGTCTATCTAATTAGGTATCTAATAGACATCTAACGTGATAATATCCGATAATATCCGATAATATCGAATATCAAGCACTTGGGTAAAGGTAAGGGGGTCTATCTAATTAGATATCTAATAGACATCTAACGTGATAATATCCGATAATATAATATCAAGCACTTGAGTAAAGGTAAGCCGGAGGTCTATCTAATTATATATCTAATAGACATCTAACGTGATAATATCCGATAATATCGGATAATATTGAATATCAAGCACTTGAGTAAAAAGGTAAAGGGGGCTTATCTAATTAGATATATAAATATAAATTGAGGGAGAAGTGGCGAACCCTAGCGTATGACCGTTCAGGATAGCAAACAACGCAGAGCTAATTTCAGTGATCTGACTCACTTCGTGAATAGACAGGCTAAGATAACAGCAGACCCAGTGTTTGGATCGATATCGATCGAACGGTGAGCACAACGAGAAATTCCCGCGCCATTCTAATGAAGGTAACAACAAGCGAGACAATTCTGTTACCAATGTCAACGCCGCGAAACCATGCGCTTACTGTTCGTGAGACCATACGATGGAAGAATGTCGTCGCCTTAAAGGCAAGAAGAACACTGAGAAGCTTAATTTTCTAAAATCTAACGGTCTTTGTTTTGGTTGTCTGAAACGTGGTCATACTTCACGCAAATGCACCCAGCGACATTAGCCGTCTGAGGATTGTGATCTGCTTCGTTTCCTCTGGTGGTCAGAGGGAGATCTCACCCAGGACATCATGCAGGAGTACAGAATGGTCGTGCAATTGTTTGGCTCGGTATCATCCCCAAGCTGCGCAAACCTGGCACTTAGGCAGACTACTGAAGACTGCAGAGACGAGTTCGGATCGAAATTGGATGTCGGACTTCGACAGGATTGAGAACTTTAAGGTTGATAGGTGTTTGAAACCAGCAGGATTCGACGAAATTAAGTCGGTCGAGCTACATCACTTTGCTGACGCTAGCGAGTCGGGTTACGGCACTGCGTCGTACATCAGAATGACGAGTGAGACTGGCAAAGTACACGTCGCCTTAGTCATGGGGAAGTCCCGTGTAGCGCCGCTAAAACAAGTAACAATTCCAAGGTTGGAGCTCACCGCAGCAACAGTCCTCGTTCGAATCGATAAGATGATGAGAAAGGAATTAGAGATGCCTATTGATAGGAGCGTGTTCTGGACCGATAGTACGTCGGTACTAAAGTACATCCAGAATGAAACGACCAGATTCCATACCTTCGTCGCCAATCGAGTTTCAGTTATCCGTGAAGGTTCGCAACCAAAGCAATGGAGATACGTAGAGTCAGCTTTGAACCCAGCCGATGAAGTGTCAAGGGGATTGGCTGCAGAAGCACTCCTAAACAATTATCGGTGGACTCACGGACCCTAGTTCCTTCTCAAGGAAGAGAACGATTGGCCGAGACTTAACGATACATTGAAGCTGACAGCAGAGGTAAAGAAAATCGCTGTGGTCAATGCAATAAATGTAGATGATGTGAACACGGTGAACCGGTTCACCACTCACTTTTCCAGGTGGACGGAACTCACGAGGTGCACAGCATGGATCCTCAAGGTGCGCGCTGTGCTCCCGACAGAGAAGTAACATGCTGAAGAAACACGTGAGCGCCTGCAAAGTCGGCGACGCAGTGGAATCTACTGGAAGGGACAAGAAACCCAGAGATGTCCAGGGGAAGCCCTACTTGACCGTCGAAGACATGAGATGCAGAGAAACAAATCCTCTCCTTCATTCAGCGGAAGAGATAGACGGCTTAACCAAGAAAAATGTGAAAGGAGAAGAGCAAGCCAATAGAGCCCAAGTTAAGAAATCGAGCCACATCGCCAAGTTAGCACCGTTGCTAGTCGGCGGCCTTCTTAGAGTTGGAGGCAGACTTAGTCAAGGGGACATGCCCGAAGAGTGCAAGCACCCCATTATCGTACCTCAGGGCACCCATGTATCGAAGCTAATATTGCGTCAAATCCATCAAGACGTGACGTAAACCACGAAGGGCGAAACCACATGCTATCTCGTCTACGTGAGAAGTTTTGGATTGTAAACGCGAATTCCGCCTCGAGGAAGATAATCAAGGAGTGCTTAAAATGCCAAAAACAGAGATCGTCCCATCACTCCAGTCTCCAGTTATCCTAAGCCTTGACGCCTAATTGCTTGTTGCTGTTAAAGACCAAGCCCAGTCTACCTCTCTATGTACGTTCGACGCAGATGGAGACAAGTCCAGTATATGGCAGATATGTTCTGGAAACGATGGCCCAGAGAGTACCATACCCAGCTCCAGGAGACACAGAAGTGGGTCAGACCTAGGAGTAATCTTTCTGAAGGAGATATCGTTCTTCTTGTGGATGACGCAGCACCTAGAAACTTATGGCAGATGGGCAGGGTAACGGAAACCATGCCGGATAGGAACGGGTTCGTGCGCCGTGTAAAGTAAATACCAAGACGAGCACGCTAGAGCGACCTATCACAAAGCTCTGTCTTCTGTTAGAATCTGAAAAAGGCGACTAGACGAGATCAAGACAATGTGTCTTACTCCAGGAACTAAGCATAACTTGTAATGCTATTCAATTTTAGACATTGGGAACTTACGAAGTCTAGGGAGCTTATTATATACTGTAAGACTTGTTTGCATGCTTATCAGCTGGCCATGTATATTCCAGCGAACAGCTACATCATATTAAGACGTTAATAATTTCGTCCGTTAATTAAGGTTTATCTTGTTAGTAATTGTTACGGGAACGGCCGAATCGCTTGTCTTTGTTCATTTTCGGTTCAGGTCACATTTTTACTTCCTTTTTTTTACTTTTTTTTTTACTTCCTTTTTACTTCCTTTTACTACATTTTTTACTGTCACGCGTGTGCCTCGGTTCGGTGCGGACACGAGGTGTTGTAAAATTCTAGTGTCGCTCGCTCTGCACCAACTGGGGAACAAACGATTTTTCAACCTCTTTCTTTCGTTATTTGTTCGTTTATTTACAAGTAACAAACAGAATTTCGCTTGTATGTACACGTTTACAGTGGTCGTTAAGCTATTGGAGCCACAGACTTTGGAGTGGTCGCCATTGGGGCAAGCCATTAACAAGGCTTTGTCAAAATACATGATATTAATCAACAATAAAGGTAATTGGCAAACGCTATTGCCACCCAATTCAGATCATGTTATGTAAACAGATGCTACTCTGGGGAATTATTCCTTTTTCATTCTAATCATAATGCAGTCATGCCTATCTGAATAAAATTAATTTCAGTCAATTCTCCAGAGTAATGTGTGTTTACATCACATGATCTGAATTGGGTGGCAACAGAGTTAGCCGATTACCTCTATTATACACTGTATGCCCAATACCAGGTACTTTGTTTTTTTACCAATGTGACTGCGTAAGTTTAACCACAATAAATTGTCTTTTCAGTAAACGCCTTACAGTGTTATCAGTGCTACTCCTCGAGATCTTGGTATGACTGTGACGAGAATAAGAAGACAGTAGATTGTCCAGCAACTGCCGACACCTGTGTCAAAATGACGCAGAAGTCTAAATTTCTAAGTAATGATGTGATACAGTATGACCGGAAGTGTTACATCGAGAATGCATGTGGAGATTTTTGTAAAAATTATAAAAAGAAGGGTCTTGGCGAATGTGAGCTAACCTGTTGTGACTCACCACTGTGCAACAAAGGATCAAGCTTTCAGTTAAGCTTTCATGTGGTTGTGCCATGTATAGCAGTACTGGTGGTGGAGTTCCTGTGGCTGTAGTTGTGAAGACAGGACCTTCAGAATGTGACTTTATTCATTTACGATCATGTACAAAGCCTTAATTGGCATTAATTATTTTACTGGGCATCCAGTACGTTTAAGTACCTGTGTTCCACCATGTCTTAGATTGCTTTCTTTTTACGTTTGACAAGTTCGTGCAATTACTGTAGGTGACTTTGTACCACATTGAAATACCATCTGCACATCTGTACACGTGTGAGGATTTTGTGCTATATGCAAAATCGTATAAATTCTAAACTCTCAAAGGAAAGCTGTATAGAGTAGCAAATGCAATGTTCACTGATTTCTCAAGTCAGGGCAGATTTCATTATGAATGCGAATGTTACACCATGTACCTATATATATATATACCAAGGATTGATGATAACTATTGTACATGTACCAGACACCCAGTGTTTTTCACTACATTGTACGGCTATATTTAGCCAGTACCTGTTCCGACTTATCTGGGGCTGATCTAGGATTCTCTGAGGGAGTTCGAAAAGGGGATTCAGTAGGTTCAAAAGGGGGTTTCGATCATGACAACTTCTTTGTTCAATCAAATCACTCCCTTTTCCCCTGGATCTGCCGCAGCTTATGTCTTTTTTTTATTTTTATATATATTTGACAAAAAGATGGCGGCTGTACATTTGACCACAATCCCTTGCGAACCTAACACCGTCAAACTAATACGTAGAAATCATCTATTCTCTTCAATAACAGTGGATTGGCAGCAGCATTCGTACTTGCTTGTTTTTAAGGTTCAAAACCTGCTACGATTTCATAACGATTTAAAGTTTTTTTGCATGCAAAGGATTGTGGGTATACAAGCTGTCATATTTTTCGGTACGGTGGATTAGGTCACTATGTACCATATTGAAATACCATGTAAGTGTGTGTGTCGTTTTTGTGCTATACATAAAATCCTGTATTTAAACTATAAATTCTAAACTCAAAGGAAAGCTTTCAAACTCTCAGTCAAACTCTGTATTTACACATTCCCGTAAGCGGACATTCTCATAAGCAGACGCGGACACTTTTCAGGGTTATAACTTGGATGTTTCTTTTGTTTTTAAGGTCCCGTAAGTGGACACCCCGGCAGAATAATTCCCTTACTAGAACGATTATGAGTATTATGTTGCAATCAATCAACTTCACACCGCAATTATTCGCTTTATCGGTTTATTATACAGTTCTAGAGCAATTTCAGTATTGTAAACATTGGCTGTAAAGTAAACTGTCATCTAAATAAGCTGATGCATTGTATGAAGAGACGATCGAGGACTTGGACCAGCCGCTGAAAGTTCCAGACGTTAATTATGTGCAAGGTGCGATGGAACTTGCTAAGGGACGGACCATTTGAAAATTGATGGGGGTGGCTACCACAAATACCACCCAAAAAATCGAGCAATCCGAATTTGCACAGAAAAAAAATATCGAGCGAGCCAAAATCACCCAGAAAAAAAATCAAGCAAGGGTGAAACTTTGTTCATTAGCTGAAACGTGCTTGTCAAGTAAAATGTAGTGAAATTTGTTGTTGTAATGCCAAGCCAATGTTTAGTTACCCTGGTTACCAGAGCTTCTAATCTCTCTCTCGCTTTCCGAGAGAGAGAGATTAGAAGCTCTGGTAACCAGGCAGCCTAGTCTCGGATTAATGGGATCCCTGTGGTTTGTAATGGTTGATCAACTAAAATATGGCTGCGACGACCACTCTATTCATTTCACAGCCAATATTGCAGCTAAAACATCTCATAGCCGAGAAATGCTTTATATATACTACTTTATATATACTACTTCCACTTGGAAGGTTTTAAATCGATGCATGTCTCGTTGTAAATCTACTAAACGACCAAGTACTACGGAACATCACAAGACTGGCTAATAAATTCAATAAATATTTTACATCAGTAGGAAATCTAACTGCTATTAAAGCGAATCTGATAGCAAAAGACCATGGACTGGATACAGAATGTACTTCGAGCGAAGAAGTAGAACTCAGTTTACCTACTGAAACAGAACGATTTGGTTTTCAGAATGTTAAGGAGAAAGATGTTGAGTCTGTTATTAAAAGCTTATCTAGCAATAAAGCACCGGGTTTCGATAAAATTTTAACAAAAGTTTTGAAAGACAGTTGTTCAACTACAGTACCAGTGATTACCAGACTGATCAACAACTCTTTCCAAATGTCCATCTTTCCTAGAGCATGGAAGATTGCAGAAGTTGTTCCCGTCCCTAAGGAAGGAGATCCAGAAGAACCGGCCAATAATAGGCCCAATCTCATTGTTACCTATTTTATCTAAGGTAAATGAGAGACTTGAACACAGGCAATTCGTGGATTTCTTAACTACGAACAATAAACTATCAATACATCAAAGTGGCAACAGGAAACAACACTCAACAGAAACTGCCCTCACATATGTCACTGATGAACTCCTGAAGGCAATCGATGAAAAAACAGTCTCATTACTTGTATTATTAGATATGTCTAAAGCATTCGATAGTCTTAATCATAATTTATTGTTAAATAAGTTACATAATCTTGGCCTTAAGCCATCTGCAATTTCGTGGTTTCGTAGCTACTTATCAGATAGATATCAAAGGGTACGTTATGAAGATTCTGTTTCGGAAGTGCTACCATTAAAACATGGTGTCCCTCAGGATCGATATTAGGTCCAGTACTTTTTACAATATATGTTAATAATCTAATTAACAAGGTTAGTCATAGCCAAGTTACTGCGTATGTTGACGATTGTCAACTGTATTTCAAATTTCCAGTATCGAATTCATTAAATGCTATTTCAGCTGTAAATAATGACCTCATGAATATCAGTAATTGGTGTGCAAAAAACTCTTTACTCATAAATCCTGATAAGACAAAATTACTAGTTGTTGGTTTGCCGCAACTTACTAAGCAGTTACCTGCCATTTCTCTTTCATTACTAGGTAAGACTATTTCACCTGTTCCAGTTGTTAAGGATCTTGGCATCTTTATAGACCAAGGCCTTACCGTTATAATGTACATATTACTAAAACAGCTTCTGGGTGTATGAATCAGTTAGTACAGATAAATAGAATCAAGCACCTTTTAGATAAGAAAACACTTTTATTGCTCATAAATAGTTTTGTATTTACTAAATTGTTTTACTGCTCCTCAGTATGGGGGAATACTACTAAATCTAATTTACATAAGCTGCAGTTAGTGCAGAATTTTGCAGCCAGAATAGTCTTAGGATTAAGAAAGTTTGATCATATTTCTGAGGGCCGAAGCTTTTAAATGCATGAATGGATTAGCTCCAAAATATTTATCTAAATACTTTGTTAAGCGTTCTGCCATTCATGGTAGAAATACTAGGGGATCTGGAAATTTGAATATTCCACGCTGCAGATTGTCTACGGGACAAAGAGCTTTTTATTTCCGGGGTGTCAGTGCATGGAATAGTCTTACAAAAGATCTACAAAATATCAAAGATATTCAGAATTTTAAGAGAAGTGTTTTTAATAGTTTATTTAATAAAGATAACGTTTATTAAATTAACCTATAATTGTAAATTATATTATATTTTTACTGTAAATTAGATTATATATATTTTTATATTGTATTGTGACTGAAAAGCCCTGTTAAGGGAGTCTCAAATAAAGTATGTAAGACCTATATTCTATTTTAAAATTATATTATATAGTACTTATTACGATCTTTTTAATCTTTTAACTTGTATATATTTCTCGACTGATAGTCTTTTAAATTTTTAATCTCTAAAATATATATTATGTTTCTTTTTTTAATTTATTTGTGGAACATCTGTTAATTAGCTTATAGCTAAGTATGTCCTCCACGTTAAATAAAGTATTGTATTGTATTGTGCTGCATATGCATACTAACCGCTGATCTGACTGTGTACGTACTAATATATAGCGATGTGACTGTGTGTGTGTACTTTCGCAAACAGATATGATGTGTTCGTGTGCTCTAACAAAATATTTTGTCACAATGGGGCACTATGGAAATCTGACTGATTGAGGATCTGGGCAGCTTTAGCCTGCTGCATCGTGCGGCCGTTGATAAACAAACTGATCAAAGCATTGCGTGCAAGATTAATTCATGGCTCGCACACACAATCGGCTGTTTTTGCAGGCTATAGGCAGTGGCGTTTAGCCTACTCGGTACGAAAAAAGTTTCCTGTCGCTACAGACTTTGCATAGCAGTAGGTTCGCTCCTATACAAGTTAATTATAACCCCCTAAATTGACATTCTTACTAATTTTATTGTGCTGTTCCCAGAAAACCGTAAGAAGGTATATTTCAACATTTTGTCTGTTGGACTTCCATATGTAGCAACGAGATGTTATTAAGATTGCAGTCGGCTTGTTCTTCAATCGGTTCTTTTTTTATCTGAAATCTCTCTTGCCCAATACCACAACAATTACATCGATCTCCAATTACGCTGATTATAACTTTAGTGTACTGTCAAGTGTCATCTACAGTATAGCTATTACACCATTCCCCCCTCATTAAAGATATCGTCCCTGATATCCAGCCCACTTCATCTAACACAAAGTCGGTATACCGCTGTGGCGGCCGTCTCGTACGGTGGGGTCATCCGGTGTCTGCTACTGTAGAGTTGTGCCGACACTGTGTCGTTTCTGGTAACTCCAGGAGTACAATGGTCACGTGCTGGGCTTCTTCTGGCTGGGGAGTTCTTACTGCACCATGCAGTACCGGTCACAGCCTCACACAATTTCAACCGGTTTCGATGTACCAGTTTCTCTCCACCCCTTCCTTCAGTCTGGCGGACCAAATAGTTGACTGGTCCAACTCGACGTTGCACTTGGTTTGGTCCAAGCCACTGGCGGTGGAGTTTAGGACTGTTGCCGATGGTTACAACCGTACTACGTAGTCGGACTATATCACCAACTTTGCAGGGGTCGCAGTCTTCCTTTTCGAGGTGGTTAATTACTTCACTTAGTGCTGCGTCATCCCTCTGAAGTTTACATAAGTCGTTCATGGACCACCATGGATCGATTGTGGTAGCTGCTACGCCAGTTGTTAAAGCCGACCCTGGCTCCCAATCATCCACTTCAGCTGCTAATCCCATATGATATCTAGACAAAATATCCGCATCTACATTCTGACGCCCGGGCCTGTGGATGAACCGAAGTCATACTCTTGTAAGCTAATAATCCACCGAGCTACACGTCCCGTTGGCTCTTTCAAACCCTGTAGCCAGGTTAGAGGCTGGTGGTCCGTTTGCACACGGTAAACTTCTTTCCTAACAGATAAGGCCTCCAGTGGTTGATAGCCCAGATAATGGCCAAACACTCTTTCTCGGTTCTGGACGGTGTAGTTCGCTTCCGCGGAGGTCAGAGTACGGCTTGCGTAGGATATAACACGTTCACGGTCATCCCATGGCATCAGTGGCAACCAACCCCTTGTCGCTAGACTCCGTGTGTAGTGAGAAGAGAAGACTGAAGTTTGGCAGCGTCATTACTGGGCGTGAACATAGAAAGTCCTTTAATAGGTTGAAAGCCTTGTCAGAAGGCTCACCCCAAGCGAATTGCTGTGATTTGTCAGCCTTAGTTAGATCGTACAAAGGTGCAGCTATGTCAGCGAACTTGTTCACGAACCGGCGGCAATAACGTGTGAGCCCCCTAGATGAGCTAATAGAGCTCTTGGGATGAACTCGTAATCTGAAAATATATTTAAATAAAAATAAAAAGAAGTTAACCACTGAGGATGTTCTTCGGCTTGTTAGGAAACGTAATTCCCTCAGGAAAAGCAAATGGTCTTGATGGCATTCCTGCTCGCCTTCTCAAAGCAGCTATGCCACTTACTGCTCGGATTTAACAGAGTTATTACCACTGACACTATTCCCAGTGATTGCATGGACATGTGCTGTGTAACCCCAATTCACAAACTATTAAGGGATTCAAAATTTGACCCAGGTAACTATATAGGCCTAGATGAGTGTTATCAGTAGTCAGAAGGACTATAGCAAAGCTGAAACAACGTGTATAGTTTTAAACGTAGTATATTTCGGCTAGCCAAACTAGCCTTCTTCAGGTACTAGATGTTGTAAGTAGAGAGTTCTAAAATAGGGGGTTACAATATATAGGATTTCACAATATGTGAATAGGAAGTGACGCAATGGAATGATACTGGTAAAAAATGATGAAATAATAAAGTGATGTAGATAAGGTAAATAAAGGAAGGTAACAAATTACGATAAACTAGTGGAATGCAAAAAACTAATACAAAATTTATATATAAAAATAATGATGATAATAAAACATACCGGTATGTGAATAGATGTGTAGGAAATAAGGTGAAAAGTGTTTTGACCTTGTCTATAAGGTACTAGGATTCTCTGGCTTTACGAATCGAGTCTCGTGAGGAATGCATGAGTTCTAAGGGAATGAGTTGCATGTTACTGTTAAGATAAAGGATCTTACGATTTTAGACAAAATTCTACTTTAGGAGAAACATATAATAAATTAACAAGTTCTAGCTTAGCCCCAAAGCTGAGTTACTTTAATTAAATCGTTCTTTTGTTAAACTCGTTTGGTCACGAGCCTGTATTTACTAAGGTCGTTTTCGACCCATTGACAACATTGAATAGAACTCATTTACCAACAACCTGTGTTGTTACAGGGAACTAATTAAGTATTGATTATATCTTAAGCTATCGGTACCAAGCGATCCCGACAACAAGCCACTGTCCCAGGACAACGGGACAACAAAATTGTATGCATACTAATGAGTATAGCTGAGAGGCTGGGACAACGGGACAACCACTTTGACGAAATAATTATAAGTCTCAAATCGTTGTCCCAACAACGGGACAACAAAATCGTATGCATACTAATGAGTATAGCTGAGAGGCCGGGACAACGGGACAACCACTTCGTCGAAATAATTCTAAGTCTCAAGTCGTTGTCCCACTGTCCCAGGACAACGGAACAACAAAATTGTTTGCATACTAATGAGTATAGCTGAGAGACCGGGACAACGGAACAACCACTTCGTTGAAATAATTCTAAGTCTCAAGTCGTTGTCCCACTGTCCCGGGACAACGGGACAACAAAATTGTATGTATACTAATGATATAGCTGAGAGGCCGGGACAACGGGACAATCACTTTGACGAAATAAGTCTCTTGCCGTAGGGGGGCGCTTAATATAAAAAAACGTGATTTGAACTCGGAAATATTTTCGTTGCGCGATAACAAGTATTTGAAATGAAACAATTGAAGTTATAAACAATTAACAGTAACGTTTTTCACAGTCTGGATTGCTGCAATACGGTAACTACTTATACGTATAGGGACATGCCGTAACTTTTCAATAAAACGCAAGTAATGTCATCTTCTGTTAATCTTTTACTGTACCGTACGGTACCGGGAAGGGGGGGGCTAAATCGAGGGGTGCCCTTATTTCGAATATCGTGCACAAGGGGGACGCTTAATCGAGGGGGGCGCTTATTTGAGGGAGGGCGCTCTACACGGTGTAGCACATACATATATCGCGGAACTCTTAGAGTTCTATCAGCCTAATCGTGTCCTTACAGATCACGTACTTGTAAATATGGTGACAGAGCGTTTTCAGTTGTGGCTCCTAGGCTCTGGCCAGGGAACTTACTTTCAGAACACATTAGGCGACTTAACTCATTAGCACAATTCAAATCCAAACTATCAAAATATATTTTTCTAAGTGACATTTCCTGCTGTAATTGATTATTTTATGTACCATAGAAACTCTATTTTATGTATAATTTATCCACATTCTCAAGTTGATGTACATAGTTGTAATATTTTTTATAGTTATCTGTAACTGAAAGCATTGAGTCGCAGTCAAGAGACCAGTTGTCTCTTGGTCGCAGTATAATGCTCCTAATGGTATCCTAAGGATACCATTCTGAGAAATCGACAGAAGTTTGAAGCTGTAGAATGTTTTTTTCAGTGCATGAAAGCTAATAGATCCAACTAGTAAAAGCCGCCACTGCACGACTGTTCTACACTTCACGCTTCAATTCTTACGCGTGTTCGTATTGGCTTATTGTAAAAACAAAGGTTGATGACGTCAAGAACATGAAAGTCTATGAAGTCCATCAGACGGGGAGGGGGAGGAAGTGAGCGGACGACCTCGTACCGTCTGAAAATCAGGCTATGCACATGGCGGCGGCGTGGAAATGGCAAAATCTCTCCACTCTTTCTCATAGGTATTTTGCCGGAATGTCATCTAAGTTCACGAATAATTCAGTGCTTAATATATCCCGTGTAATTGTGTAATTGGAAAACAATTAACAAAACCTCGCGATCGAGTATAGTATATAGTAGGAGGCAGCTGAACAGGTTTAAGCTTATATAAACTTTCACGTGCTTTATTAAGAAAACTTTGGTAACGACAAACCTGTAAAATAGCGAATGAGTTGAATTGAGTGCAAAGTTTACGTTGTAGACGTGAAGCAAGCGAAATCCAGAACTATTAAAGTGCGTGAATGCATCATCATATATAAAGCACTAGGCTCGATTACCAGCCGTTTGTGTGAGCCTGCGTTCCAACTCCACACCACACCACACCACACCAATTCCGGTTTTCCAGCTAGAGCAGATTTCGTACTTAGAATTATTTCGTCAAAGTGGTTGTCCCGTTATCCCATTGTCCCTGTCTCTCAGCTATACTCATTAGTATGCATAAAGAATGGTTGTCCCGTTGTCCTGGAACAGTGGGACAACGACTTGAGACTTAGAATTATTTCGACGAAGTGGTTGTCCCGTTGTCCTGGAACAGTGGGACAACGATTTGAGACTTATAATTATTTCGTCAAAGTGGTTGTCCCGTTGTCCCGACCTCTCAGCTATACTCATTAGTATGCATACAATTTTGTTGTCTCGCCTGTTGTCCTGGGACAGTGGGACAACGACTTGAGACTTAGAATTATTGGGAAAGGTCTTCCTCTTGTGCTGGTGTATCACTATGCTCAGCACACCTGATGTCATTTGGCGCTTTTCAATGAATATTCAAGAGAGGGAAAGAATGACGTCATGTGGTGCCTTGCTACACCAAGAAACCCCCGATGTATGGCTTCAAAGTCAGAGCTATAACAGGGATCGCTAGACTCTTTCACTATGGAGAAAAGCCCATTTTCACGAATTTTGAGGAGCTGAAAATCGGCTCAAAAAAACCTTCCCATTCGCACTTGAAATCAAGAGCAAATACAAAATAACCACTCAGTCGTTACAGTACCTTGTTTAATCTTTCCAACCAGCAGGTTTGTTTTCACAAAACACACCAAGCGACGGTGAACCACGCCGATGTTTGCACTGCATTTCACTCGACCACATTTTCCTGCTCCCACCTCCAATTGCATGCTGGGTAATGGACAAAAATTCCACAAGGGGTCCTCCCCTCTGGGACCCAGTAGGGTAGCCCCCACAACCAAGAGCGGTGATTTGAGTGCAATTCAAGTACTAGGGGCCGGAAGTGAATAGTGTTTGACTGCCAATGAATACATTGTGTCTCCCTGGCCCCAAAACGACCCTTACTGTCACAAAACGAGTTCTCAAGTATTGAGAACTAGGATTCACAAGTAAACGATGAAATAGTACTGAATAATTGCAGTATTTTTGTTATTACAACCTGACACGTGACGTCCGGCCCCGAGTATTTGAATCAAGCTAGAAAGGAATATTAAATAACAACAATGTAATCTGGTATTAAAGTAAATGTGTATTTTACTTACAAACGTAATTTCACCACGTGCGTTGAGGTGCGCCAGATAATGGTCGTTAATCCATAATCCTTTCGTAAAATGTGAGAAATTTCTATCCAAAGTCCTCCTAGAAAAACACAACATCTTGCCATTTCTATCGAAGAAACCTTTGGTTTCTGCAGCAAATCAACATTCGATCTGTGGATTAGCCGGGAGGCTTTGATCAGCTCAGGTCGTCGTCTCTGGCCATCTGGGTAAAAAACGCGGACCTTCGGCTCCGACAAGAGTGCCAGTTGAAATATCCTGATCCTGAGCCTGTTGGAGGGCTTTCCCACGAGTGAAGTTAAATAAAACATTAAACTGCTTACATTTGAGAGAATTGGGACTCCAAATTTGAGAGAAATTTCCTCGCGGTTCCGCCATCTTGATTTTACTGTGTTTAAAAGTTGGCTGGCGATTGTTCACGTGACCATCACAGGAAGGTGCAATCTGATTGGTTGACGGCGCCAAATCTCGACACAAATAAAATAAATAAATAAATAAACACTTGCGATTTCTGACTCGCGCCAGCCGAAGGCCTGGCCCGAGTAATTAGAGCACATTTCATTGGAAACCCTACAGAAGTTGCAATACCTACCGTCGGCCAGTTCGTAGAATTCACCCGAATGGCATTGTTGAGAAATTTTGAGCCCTCGGCTTAAAAAGTCAGCAGTATTTAACTACCCCGTGCTAGCCAAACTTGAACTGAGGGGGGAGGGTTAAGTTAGCACTCAGGATTTCACCACGGAGTGAGCTCACACACGATCGGACGACAATGAGTTAAACGGGTTTCATCTGTGGAATGGAAAGTGTATTGTTTAAGACCGTTGACGATGTAGGGGCAAGTGGCACAATTTTGCCCGCAACGGAATGAGCCAAGTGGGAGTGTGCGTGTGGAATGATTAGTAGTGTTATTGGGTAACTGATTGTGATTTAACTAGAAGGTCACGAAGGTTAGGACAACGTCGGTGGGAAACGAGAGGAAAGCTAACAAAAACGTTTTTGCAACGATCGGATGAAAGTAGTATATTAAGATGTTTGTGAATTATACGAGAAATGTTAGGAAGTGCTCGGTTATAAGTGGTAATGAATGGTATACGTTGTGAGTTTTGCGAACGTTTAGTATGTAACGCGTCGTTACGAGCAATGTCAGCAGCGCGCTTTATTTGTCTGTTAAGAAATGTGCGGTTACTGAACCTCGTTGAAGGAGATAAGTTTTCAATTCGTTAGTGCGGAGCGGTTTAAAAGCGTTGTCGTTAGAGCAAATGCGCCGGAGACGGAGAGCTAAACTAAAAGGGATAACTTGTTTAGTGTGCAAGGGATGGCAAGAGGAATTAAGAAGATATTGGTGTTTATCAGTGGGTTTAGTGTAAAGGTCAGTTTCAATGTACCCGTCACGCAAGGAAACGGTTACGTCAAGAAATGGTACATGAGTAAATGAATGTAATGAGATGAACTTGATAGTGGGATGAAGATTATTAAGAAAATCAATGAAAGTGTATAAATGATCTTGACCCTCGGTCCAGATCATGAAAATGTCATCAATGTATCTTAACCAAGTGTGTGGTGCGTAAGGAGCCTGAGAAAGGGCGTTATTTTCAAATTTACCGAGGAATAAATTAGCAAAAGAAGGAGCCATTCTAGTACCCATGGCTGTGCCATGAATCTGGAGGTAATGTGTGTTGTTAAAAGAGAAATTATTCATAGAGAGGTTCATGCGTATTAAGTCACAAAGTGTATTAGTAGGAATATCTTTGTTAATACGAGTTTGTAGGAAATGATGACATGCATCAATACCATCAATACCTATATATTGTGAAATCCTATATAGAACTCTCTACTTTATACAACATCTAGTACCTGAAGAAGGCTAGTTTGGCTAGCCGAAATATAGTACATTTAAAACTATACACGTTGTTTCAGCTTTGCTATAGTCCTTCGACTTCTCGTTTCTATTTATTATTATTTGGCTGTTTAGATCTTCATACAGATCCATCGTTCAATAAGCAGGATATTCGTCCACGGTATTCGCGAGTCATTCAGTCAGTAGTCGCATTTTTTTTAAAGCAATTTTCAACCAGGCATATCAGTATATATATCAGGAGCCCATTATCTGTTATGCATTCGTGAGTCAGCTCGCCATTTTCAAAAAGTAAGTATTTTATCGGCCTACCGCTCGGGGGTATGGGATCAGTGATTTACACCTTGGCGCAGTTCTAAAAATAACCTGATCTGGGAATGTGCTATCGACTCACAGACCAAGTCTGGGAGATGGACGCTCCTCGTAATGCGCTCCTGTATATATCTAGCTTGTAGAAATATCCTTGCTACCATTACACTCTACTCTGCTCTGATGGCACTCCTTGGTGCATCAAATAATGTGATATATTAACATGGACAATGGTTTGACAAATGCAATTTTGTTATTGATCTGAAAAAGGCTTTTCACACCATTGTCATTGATAGGTTTAAAGATAAAGCAATTAATTTATTCAGAAATTACCTCTCAGCGAGAACTCAAACTCAGTGCCTTTTATACATTATAGTCGTACATCCATGTAGTTGTATATAGTTCACCATTGCGTATGGTTACCAAAGTTTCCAGTGTTTCCTTTCTTTTTCTTTATAGTAATATAACGGTTATAGCTAAGGCCAGATAAAAAAAAAAACTTGTTTAGCGTCCACCCATTTCAATTTTTCCAGGTAGGGAGTTTTTTTTTTTTTCTATGTGAAGCTTATTTTGTCTTGACTAGACATTATTCACTCACCTCGTGTTGCAGAAACAAAATAGCGTCGATGTTAAAATATTTAATGCGCCGGCGCTTATTTTAAGTCAGTACATGTCGGGGTCTGGGTACAAGAATTGGTGTTCGCGGGCGCATTTACACTTTCTAAAGTTTTTTATGAAAAATAAAAATAAATGAAAAAAATTGAGGTCGGGGACATTTCTCAGGTCGGGCGGGGACGCTAAACAAGCATTTTTTTAAATCTGGCCTAATACTAATAATACCAGGAGCCCATTATTTTTCTCTTGCCTTTTATATATAATAGTTGTACATAGTCGTTTATATATATCATTCACCATAGTTTCCATAGTCCTTTTTTTCTTTTTCTTATGTAATATAAAGTTATAGCAGTTGCAGTAGTTAGTAATATGTTTTATATTGATCTCACAGATGTAAAGCTACTTAGTAGAGATGCTGTGATTAAGTCATTATTATTTATAGTTGCACATTAAACGTATATGTACAAAAATTAAGATAAAGAATGCCAATTTGGAGGGTTATATCTCATGTATATCTTGTACTGCTATGTAAATGAGTTTGGTTTGCAGTATAATGCAGATATAAACACAAATTAATAATTTGGTTCGCAGTAGAGAGGTCTTCGAAATGCGTGCAACGACAGCCTCGCATACATTTATACAACGGTCACTCTGTGTTGTGCGCGACGCGTGACTAAATTATGATCAAGCTAAGACCGCACACCACCCGTGCTGGGAGAAATTTGTCAATGTAACATGGCGTCGAGTGTGGCGCACCATGATCGTAGCCAGCCGGAGGTAGCTTCCCGAGCAAAGAAGACTCCTACCCCGTCGACTCCAGGACCCAGAACGCCAGGTAACCCAATAAGTGACTCTCAGAAGCGTTTGAACAGTTCAAATGGCGCTTCAAAGAGATATACATCATCTGC
This sequence comes from Actinernus sp. WN-2022, assembly GCA_030867875.1. Taxonomy (NCBI): domain Eukaryota; kingdom Metazoa; phylum Cnidaria; class Anthozoa; order Actiniaria; family Actinernidae; genus Actinernus; species Actinernus sp. WN-2022. Next base: position 29,255,099 of record JAOWCC010000577.1, read on the forward strand.
GAAGACTTCACGTTCGGGGAACTTGTTGGCAAAAAGTGCGACTGGACGGCCATCAGACAGATTAAATCCGAAGACTGTTGACCCGGTGAGTCTGATTCCTTATTCTTTTTTAGCCTTATAATCGTATTATACGAAGTCTGATGGCCTTCGTGAAGATGTGTTTCTCAGTACTATAAACGCGACACGGTCGAATTACTCGTGATTTTTAAATGGTGTCAGTTTCCTGTTGTGGGTCGACTCTGTCATCACTAGTGTCATACAAACGGTCGGTCCTACTTCTCTTGCAGTTTAACGACAAGACGCCCAAATCGTCATTTGCTGCTGTGTACGCAAACGGCGGAGTTCCTTGCAGGTAAAACTCTACATGTAGCATTTGACGAATTAGATAATCCCATGCATAGCAGAAGGTGATCTTTCTAATATTAATTTAGGAGCTAGGCCAGTTCAAAAATTACCGACACGTTTACATACAAAATAATGTTATTAGCTTAGTAATTCAATCTTATTAACTGCATAGTGTGGGATATATTTTGTTTAGGCTGGTATATTTGGTACATATATGCACAAATGTATGTAGCTCTTTATTTGTTGTGTATGCTGTTTGAGGTATATTTATGCAAATTAATTTATAATATTAAATAATAATTGTCATCCATTGTCATTAATGTGGCAACCAGAGATCCATTGATTCCTGACACAAAGCAGCCTTTTGAAATTATGGTTGGCACATTAGCATAACAATAATATTGTAATGTTTATCAACATAAAGTATCAGTATAGCGCCATATCACCACATCCCATCAGTAATTTTTTTGGACTGCTTACAGTGCTAATAGCTGCCATGCAGTTTACACTGTTGAGTGTGTGGTTAGTGCAATGGCCAGGCTGCTGTACCACAGGTCGCCCAGGATCACTGATAGTAACAGTGTTTTTTATGGAAATTACATCTGACAGTAACGGTGTTTGTATGGGAAATTTTCAGATGGATTAATTCATTGTGAGTTTAAGCCAACAAATCAAAACCAGTCACTTTTCCGGAGCTGTCAGCCTCCATGAAACTATGAAGAAACCTCTCTGCTAGCTGCCCTTTTAGCCATTACAACCAAGACTGGGAGCAGTAACGAAAGAGTGCCAAAGAAATCCAACACCTTGTTTATTTTGTGATTGGTTGTTTGAGCACAATGACTTCGTTTTCCAAATCTCCGCAAAAAAATGGTGCACCCCACAAATATTGGTAAAAAAATTATACTTTACAGGACTGATCGAATCTTTACTCCTATACAATATATAACTGTCAACTACAATAACGATGTAGATATCGAAATGTTGAAAAATCTTGGAAGGTCTATTTTTATTTTATTTCCAGATTGGTTCATGGCTCAGTGAAACACAAGTTACAGTGGGACACACCACCAGAAAACCTTCCCTTTGACCCAGTACTGATCACTTTGGCAGAGGTAAAGTTGTATATTACACTGTATGTACAATGTATATAAGGGCTCAAAATTGTGACCATGCGACTAAAACATCAGGGAATTAGCCAGGCTGCGCCATTGCACCATTCCCGCATTAAAAACATTTGTCCCTTGAAAAGATATGATAATGGTCAAATTGACCCGCTTTGTCCGCTTCCAAAGGAAATTAAATGCCAGATCAATTGCAAAAGGACCAAATGGTCCCTTCTACCTCAATTTCTGGCACAATCCCTGAAGCATTACATGTATGTTTCAATGGCAACTAAAACTTAATGAATACTGCAGTCACTAACTTGGCTACCAACATTAATTTTGTTAGCTACATGTAGGTGGCTAAGCATCACTGAGATACGGCTGTGTATTTTTACGAGTGATGGCTCGGTTCCAGCCGTGGGGGTTTTGGTGAGCCCGTGATCCTCTCCCCACTCATGGCTGGGCGCGCGAGCTGAGGCATTGTCGGTTTTTAGCCAATCAAAAACTTGCCACTAAAATCCTGTCACTGAATGTATTAGCATAATTTATATTGTAAACTTTTCAAAGCCGGACCAGAAGCTTTGGACTGCTGTTCCAAAATGTGTTTAAATTTGCTTTGGAAAAGTTTCCTGTCAGTATGCACCAGGTTTGGAAAGTCACTTTGGAAACCGTTACTGTACCAAGCTCGAAGGTCACAAGAGTCATTTCTTTGCCTATGCAAGACCAGGTAGCCATTCTTACTTAAAAGAAAATTAGTGCTGCCTTTATCGTAGAAGAAAAGATGGATGACTCAATATTAAAAGAGTTATAAGAGAGGAAATCACGTCTGACTGAGGCCACCTGCACGTTTACGCGTTTAACTCTGCGATCACAATTCACTTGAAAATTGCTGCATCAAACAAGTTTTACAATTCTACATGTATAAGTCCTATGTACTAAGTTTGTGCATTTTTTAAGGTCTCCAAAACATTCTCTACACAAGTACTGAGCGGGAATACTCGACTCTAGCTCAGAATAGTTCTGAGATAATATCTGAACTTTATCCCCGTATTTCGGCTTTTAATTTCTGTCAGCGAGGTGTCTTGAGCGGGACTAGTATTACAGAGTAACAAATAATGCAGCCTAGTTTCTCAATAATTTTAAATGCCGTTTGTTCTTGAGAATTCATTTCACACTTAGAGTTTTAGTGTTAAGTCAGAGTTCTAGTGTATTTTGAAAGTTTAGAGCCTATACGCTACAGTCATGAAAGGGTAAACAGCTTTTCTTGTCAAAACACGCAAATTGAATAATATTGGATTTTAATCAGCTGACGTCACGGACACGGTGTGTTGACCACGTGCCCAGCCGTTAGTGGGGGGAGGCTTTGGAGAAATGACACCCCAACGGCTGAAACCGAGCCTACATGTATATCAGAGGTTTATTTATAGCCAACTAAATAATTTGTTTATTATATAAATTCTGCTAAGAAACAAAATTTGTTTTTTTACATACATGTAATAAACAAAAACCCTGCATTCTTGGTCAAGAACTAGGATTTACCATGGCGATGGGAAGCCAATTGACTGACAGTCTTATATTTGGTGACATGTATTCTTGTGCACATTTTGTGTGTTCTTGGCAGAGTTATAAATACATGTATAATAAATGTATAAACTGTGCATGTTATGGATGTAACAAAATGTGTGTGGACATGTACAGTTTATCTCCATAGCAACAGCAAACTGTTAATCCCCCCCCCCCCAAAAAAAAATGCTCTTAACAGTTAGAGACTTGTAACCCAGCTACATTATTTTGTATTCTTCTGTCAGTAAAAGTAAATGTTAATCTTACAGAGATCAGCAAGGAACTATGATACATGACATACAATAACATATACATTGTATACATGTATATTGTATACATAATATAACATTTTTGTACAATGTACATGTATCCTTTCTGGCAGGGCCTAAGAGAAATCAAACACCCTTACACCTTTGTGGCACGAGAAGGGTTTAAGGAAATGCTTGAAGTTGACGATTCTCCATCAAGAACTGTACCAATGCTCCCAAAACTCATATTACCATTGCGAGCTGCTCTAGTAAGATAAGATCATCTGACATTATGATTATAATCATCAGCAATAAAGAGGTACACTCAACTGTGATCCCTAGTGCACCTCTGTGATTGTGTATGTTACAGGTCAAATTTAACATCAGGTCATTTTTTTCAACCTGTCATTTTTTTTACCTACTAGGTAAAAAATTGTTAAACCTGGGTACCTATCAATCATTATAAAAAGGGATTTTTTAATGTTTGGGGATTCATAAAAAAGGGGGTTTATTTTTTTGTGGGGGGGGGGGGATTTAACAAGAAAAAATCCACACCCACCCCTCCCTCCCCTGCAAAATATGACCAGTCTCCCCTCTCTCTACGGTACTCAACGTTCCCCCTCCCTAACCCCTTTTCCCTTCTCTACCTCCCACAACCAACTTAGTAAATCACTCATTGATGACACCTCAATTACTACTTTTATTTCACTTTTTCGTTCACCTGCAACCCTGCCTTGGAAGACCAGAGCTTTACCAATGCGCCACAGAGACTTGCATTGGAAATCAAGTCACGTTTTTTTTGGAATAATATAGCTTTCCTTAATATGGAAATTAGTTACTAGTTCACTCTCGGCCACTTAATTATATTCAATGCATGCGCACTACTAACAAAGTTGGACTTGGAAAACATCGCCGAGTTGCATGATTAGAAGTTATAAGCGAACTAAAAGAAAGCCATAGAGTAGGATTTCACCTCTCGCTTTATATTTAGAAGAAAGTTTCTATGGGAGATTGAAACAATATCTGTAAAAAGCGATGAAAGAAGATAATCTCTGACACTCTCTTTATAGATCGAGTTGGAACAAAATACTTTGTTTGACAAGAAAATCATGGAAGTAAACCAGCTTCTCTTAAACCTGACATCAAAGAAGTTATGCACAAAAGGACTGATTTTCAAACTGGAAGCAACTATAGAATACCCGGCCATTTGGGTCATTAATAACTCAATTTCTCACATTTTCATACAAACCTTCTAAAGATGTAAATGAGATTTAATAATCATAGTTAACTGGGAGATTGACCAGCACATTGTTCTCATAATTGCATGCTTAATGGGGTCGTCTTGTATGATGAATTTGCCCCCATGGTGAGTTATTTTGGGATTGCTTGCAAATAGCTATTGGCCAGTGGACAGTGCTCATTTGGCGCATGCGCAACAGGGTCATCAAATGTGATGAGTTTGCCCCCGTACTCAATAACTTCTAGCTTGCTTGCTTGCTTTGCATTTGCTTGCCAGGTAAAGGCAATTTAAAAAACCCTAACAGAGACTGTAATCCATCTTCAATGGTCCTGCATGAGATCCAACTAATACAAATCCTAACCTTACATTTTTAAAATAGCCTGACCATCAGTAAACATAAGTTCCCGGGTAAACCAAACCACGCAATGCCATCCTCAACCTATATTGTAAACACAAGGAACTATGAAAAAGTCATGCTTGTTTAGGAATTTTGAAAGGTTGAGTTTGATTTGACCTAAGTTGATTCAATTTGACCTAGGTTGAAAAAAGTGACCTAGGTTGAAAAAATGATCTAGGTTAATATAAATTTGACCTGTAACATGTACATCTGTGATTTCGTTATGCCGCTATTTTGTGGGTCTGTCATTATGCTGCCAGTGTTCTGTGTGACTGCTAGCTATTCAAAATGCTTTAATCTAAAAAGTATATTTTTCACCCTGAAGGCAAAATTGGCATAAAGGATCATTGTTGATAGTGGCTCTTTAAAGTGTATAATGTACTAATTTTTTCTTTTCAAATTACTTTGAAAAAGGTCTTACGCATTTGTACATTTTTTGGTATCTGTACATGTAGCTGAATATCACAGTCATAATAAAGTGAAGGAAAGCAATATTATGAAAGTAATAACAAACAAGAGGCCCTGAGCGGCCTTAACTCGGGCCACTTTTAATTAATACATGGAGTTCTAGCATATTTTTGTGTCATATATGGTTTGTGCTAGGGGAGCAGGATAATTGATTCACTACTCATGCTTGTGATAATTTACATTGCAATCACATGGTTGTACTAGATAGCAAACAAATCTTAATTCATATATTTGTACAAAAATTGTATGAGATTGGTAGTGTTATTAACAAAACCTGTTTGTAAATGCTATTTTCCACCTTTTTCCAATTCTTTAAAACCACCAAAGGTGGTCACAGTCCCTTACGGGAGCTTCTAATTACAAAGTTTTACTGATAATTAAATCGGGGTTTCATGAGGGTTGTCGCTGAAGGGACTGGTCAAAAATTAGCAGGGGGAGGAGGTTGAGATGAAGGGTCATATTTTTTTTAATCCCCAAAAATCATAGGGAACTGAAAAGGGGGTGGTTATAGGGGAGAAAGGGTCAAAATATTTCATACTCATTGTCCAGGGAGAGTTATATATTTTTAGACTTTTTGATTTCATGCTCTACCCCACCCCCCCTTCCCCTCCCCTCCCCCATGCATCCCCCTTGCAAAATTTTTTACTAGTCCCCGATGTTTAATAAAATATTGTGTGCGTTGATTTCATGCATGTACACTACTTGGAAAATAACTATTTAAAGAGGGTAACACTAACTAGTATACACAGAGAAATGTGTGGCCCTCCTACCCTGCGAGCAGGTTTCTCATCTCTTTGCCTTTCCTCCGAGTAGCATGGAACCTCTTGAGACCTGTATTCTGATTGCACCCATAATACTATACTTCTATGTTTTTTGTACTGCACTTTCTAATGGGTGAGGGTGTTTTCTATTATTGCGTAAGCCAATACTATCGCTCGTTTCGAGAAGTTCCACCCGAACCCTTTCCTGCCGCCGAGAGAAACCTCTGCCCACGAAACGATTACATGCGCCACGGTATCTCGATTGCCATTGGCCGAGAAAAACGAGACGGTAGACATTGTAGATTTCAGATTGTCCATTTCCTATTGTTAACGGCAAGGGAAGGCGAAGTGGTGAAAATTAAATGCATTTCCTTCTTCGAGGGTATAAATCAAAGCTTTCTTTAGTATAAACTAAGGTAGATTTATTGAACGGTTATTTCAAGGTCTTCTGTGCAGTTCAGCAAAATAAGAAAACAAAGCCGGAGTTTGAAGCCCGTTCATATCAATCGTCGGCAAAAATATAAATGGCGCGCGGCTGCGACCGATACTGTGGCAGAGCCATAACTTAGTTCTAGTTTTATGACAGTTCGGTTTTCCACGACAAATCCTGCTATTCTTTTTACAGATTCAATTCAATTTTAATATGGTATTCTCGGTTTGTAAGACATATCCAGTTCTGTTTATGGGTATAATTCGTGGTAAATTCTATCTAATCTTCCGAGTTCTGTTATTCTTTTGACGATTTTAACTTTTTTCTTCTTGGTCTCTATAAAGTCACATACAGTTCAATTTACGGACGATTCAGTCATTTCCAGTTCGAATTACAATCACCACTACACTTAATAAAATTAAAAAAATAGGGACAAGTAAGATTTGTGTGCGTATATAAACACAATTTCAACCTCACCAGTTCTGATTTCCGTTCGCGTTCGAAGACAAGGGTCAATCACTGTTCACTTCCAGCTTTTGCGGCTCTTGAGTTGAAGTCTTAGTAAAGCTCGCATATGCATTGGATTGACTTGTTTAGTCAAGACATCCCTGTTGTATAATCTCAAAAGTATTTCAGGAGGAATTGGTGGTAAGCAGCCAACATTGCAAACAATCAAGAAGACCATTTCAACAATATCAACAACGCAACACTGCAATCCTATGGCACTTAGATGCAGTAGTACAGGCATTTTCTTACAGTTTCCGTGGATTGCCTTTGTTAACTTTTATAGGACCAAAGCCTTCACTCCTCCGACCGTCCTTACAAGGCTGAAAAAATATTCACCGTGAGGCATGTCACATGACATGGCGGCCACATGTAGAATATGCAATATGATTGGTTGATGGCGCGATAGCTCGACACAGAAAATAATAAAAATAAAAATAAACACTTGCGAAACTTGACTCGGGCCCAGCCATACACCATACATACTAAAATGTACCAAAACTGATAATATACTTTTAAGCTAATTCCATTGAAAAAGAAGCTGAAATTAACTTTTTTTTAACTTTGCCCAGTTGTTACCCTGGGGTACTCCTGTTTGTGACGTATTGTGTATGTACTGCAGGTGTGGGTCAGGGTTTTGAGCTCAGATTGGGCAGGTAGGGTAAGGGTTTTGACCTGATTTGGGCAGATCAGGGTCAGGATTTCGTTGTGCTTTTTGATGTTTCAGCCATTGCATGTATACTAAGCATTAAAAAGTATTTTATAACAATTTATAATTAGTTTTTAATTCCTTTTTGAACAGGCGAACAATTTATATCACAGGGCCTATTTGTTTTTATTTAAAGAAGGGGACAATCAGGTTTTTTTTTCCAAAAAGCTCAGATTTTGGGTCAAACAGGGTCAGGTTTGAGCCTCTTGGCCTCACATACATACCCATACATACCCCCCCCCCCCCCCCCTGGGGTTGTTACCCCATGCAAGGTGTCTCTAAAAATGCAATAAAAATAGGGGTTACCTTTAACAACATATTAAAATATTAAAGCAAGGTCTCTAAAAATGCAATAAAAATAGGGGGTCACCTTTATAATTGACAACATACAGTGTATTAAATGCTTTCAATATTTCTAACAAATATCTATATTTTTAATTTCCTTTTCTAGTCATCATCTGACCTTCAAGTATTTCAGACCACTCTTGATGCTCTGGTTCAGTTAAGTTCAGTTGTTGGAGAAGCTCTTAATACTCATTTGAAGACACTGTTACCTCACGTATCTAGGAGATTTATGGATAAATCACTCAAAGAAAGAATAATATATGCCTTACAAAACATTGAGAGAAACTGTGGAAGGGTGAGTAATGAGTGTGTCGAGCTGCTTGCATATTTTACCCTTTAGCTGCAAACCACTGTGTATTGTTTGTATTAAAGCTACAGTAGCAATGAACCAAATATTTGTGGGATGTGGCTGAATATGAAATATAAAAAATCATATGGAATACAAATAGGTTATTATACAGAAAGTTGTGTAATACAGCTGGGTATTTTTACAAGTCAGTTTTATTTTTTTGAGCCTGAAAAAATTTAATTGACAAGTAAAATATTCCCAGCCGTATTACCCAACACACTGTGTATGAGAAAGCTACACAAAACCACTAGGGCACAAAGCCAAATTGACAGTAGACATAACCCAGCTGTGTCTGTCTACTATTAAAATGTCTGAGCAATCAGCAGTCATGACCAGCTGGTTTTTCCTCTTTGAACCCTGTCAGCATGGCATAGCTATTGCTCAGGTTAGGTTCCTAGGGTTAATGTACATACATTGTACATGTAAACTATGTGAATGCACATGAGCATCTTTGTGTTAAATATTAACTTTTACTAAACATGACTCTTCTTATTCACAGGAGAGTTTACCCATCATCAAGTTAAAGATACCAACATACCAGTCTGTATGTCTATAGCAAACAGCTAAAGTAGTATCAAATATTGCTAGTCTAAAGTGGGCTACATAATGTAGATGTAATGCAATATTTATTAATATTATCGAAAGGGGTGGACCACACATGTAACAATGTATGGCAGTCGTTTTATTCGTGAAGGCTTATTTTTCCACTAAGAGTATGCGTACACTTAGGGAAAAGACTCAGGATTCAGATTGTTTTACATTCTCCTGGGAAGAGAGAACAATAAAAATCTGCCTTGGATACTTTTCCCTTAGTGTAAACATAGTCTTTTTAAAGGTCCAGTCAGTTGTTTTCTCAGGGAAGGGGTATTGGGACACCATGGTTTTCATAGGGAAGGGTACTAAGTGGGAACGCCAGGCATTAGCAGGAATTTATTTTTTCACTACCTACATTTTTGACTTTTATAATCCACCCCTAATAGCTAGGGCATTGCAAATGATTTATCCATGTTTGTGCTCATCCGACAGAATTGCAGTCAAACTGCATAGGTATAGTACAGTTCCTGTGACCCTCGTGTGTTTTTTCAATTTCTTTCCTGCTTTTCCTTAGTGGTATCATCATTTGTTTAATTTCTAACTAAAATTTTGGGTCATCACAGTGATGAAAAAGACAAGCGAGCAATTGAGTCCTGGAAATCAAACAATTCAATTATTATAGCCAAAAGAAATGGATTTAAGGGAGCTAGGTATGTCATGGTATTGCACATGTACAATCTACATGTTTCTCTTGAACACTACGTTTGTAACTAGTAATTTTGGTTTGATTCTAAAGTGCCTATCAGTCCTACCAGTTATCTTTGATTTAAAAGTCAAACCGGAAACCAAATTAACATCTGCCATTTTCTTTCATTAAGGAATCAAATTGCAATGACATCATTTAAGTCAGAACCTAATTCTAGTTCTTTTCCACTGTTTTTATGTCAGCTCCGTGTTTTAAAAGATATCTCTCTCAGATTGTAAGTATCGAATGTCTGACACCTTACAAACAACTGTATAAATGAATAAATTAAATGTTATTACTCAATTCATTTTCAACTCATTAATAATAAAATAAAAATAATGTACTTTGTTATCTGGTGCATTTAAAAGTCTCAAAGCACTTACATAATAATTATAATAATAAAAAGATAGATTCTCCTCTTAACCTATAAGTCTTTAAATAATCTAGCACCGTCATACATTAGTGATCTTCTTCATATTTACTCTCCGAGAAGGAATCTTAGGTCATGTAGTCAGCACTTTCTTATAGTACCAAAATCGAGCTTGAAGAGTTATGGCGATAGGATGTTTTCGGTGGCCGCCCCAAAACTTTGGAACAATCTTCCTTTTGAAATAAGACTAAGTGACTCGGTTTCTGTTTTTAAATCTTGTTTAAAGACATACCTTTTTAAGAAAACTTATTTTTAATCACATGGTTGTATATTTCTTAGTAATGTGTTTTTAACTTTTTAGCATTTTAACTTTTTAGTAGTTTTTAATATATAGGAATTGTAAAGCGCCATAGGGCAGTTAGTGTATATGGCGCTATATAAATGTGTTATTATTATTATTATATTATTATATATATATATATACATATACTATTTACTCGTAAAATATACAAAACCTTTCCGTGGATCTACATGTATCAAGAAAAAAACGAAGAAGAAAAGGAAAAGAAATACAAAAATCTAAAATCTAAAAATCTCTATCAAAATGTTTACTGCTTAGCAATTGTAGATATTCTTAAAAAAGTAAGTTTTCAAAGAGGACTTGAATAGCGATAATGAATCAACTGATTTAATGTGTTCAGGTAGAGAGTTCCAGAGTTTAGCCACAGCGTACGAGTAGGCACGTTTGCCATAAGCAGCAGAATTTATATCTGTTGGAGTACATAACAATGAACGGTGTGAAGAGCGAAGCACTCGGGTAGGTCGATATGGAAGAGTTAAATACCGAGAACCGAGGCCCCGAGGGATGTATCTGGTTAAAAGCTGAGGTTCGAGGTATTTAACTGACTTATTTCATACTTGACGAGGTTTTCGCAAAATTTTCATTGCTGTAGCTCTTTTTAGGTAGATTTTGGGCAAGTACCAAGACGGAGAAAAGGTTCTAAATCATTATAGGGAGATTTAGTAAGTTTGGCTGAAGCCAAGGTGAATGAATTCCTTGGAGAAAATAATAAGCTAGAAACAACAAAATATCGTTGAATTGTATTGAATTGCTCATTATAAATGCAAGGATGTATGAGAAAAGTTCCCGGGGTGTATCTGGATACAACCCGGGAACTTTTCTCATACATCCCTTGCATTTATAATAAGGTATGTATGGAAATAAAGCGTCATGAAGAACAAAGAAAACCGTGTCAAGTATGAAATAATCTGTAATAAGGTCGGATAGGTAATCAGGAGACAGACCATGTAATGATTTATATAGCATCAGTAGAATCTTAACGTTTATCCGTGCCTCGGCTGGTAACCAATGAAGTTCCTTTAACGCCGGCTTAATATGGCATAATGTCCCTTAAATGATGTCATTTCAAGGATTTATAATGCATTTTAAAGCAATAGTAGGACCATAAATCGCCCAAAAATAGTTGAACAAGATTTTTAAAACCACTTTACTGCACCCAAATCAATGATTTCTGGGGTTATATAGGCACTTTAACCCACATGTGTGCATCGGGTTCATCAGTTAATATGAAAATCAATGATTTCTGGCTAGGGCTTGTATAGGCACTTTAACCATCCCACATATTGCACTTAGTGATATTTTGAAAGTTTTGATAATTGCACGAGCCTTTAGGGGAGTGCAATTTTGAGAACTTTCAAAATATCACTCAGTGCCTATAAATCAAGTATAGCACGAGCAGTTCATGCGATTTGTTTTTATAATATATCGAGCAAGCATTTGCTGAGAGCGTGCGACTGTACACTCCATACCTTTAAATGCACTCGTTTTTGACCAATCAGAATGCAGATAGTTTGCGGAGTATATTGTAAGAAGGGTTAATTTAATAGACCAATACTGCTAAAAAGAGCTCAAAATTAGTCGAAACCCAAATTTGAGATCTTTTATGGGAGCAAAGATACGTGCACAGTCCCTCAAAGGAAGACGATTTTACAGACATTTGTGTGAAGGGGTGCGAATTGTTTCACCACCACCTACAAACGTCTAAAAATAACGCGCTTTACTATATCTATCTTGACTATATCTATATATATCTTGACTATATCTATATATATCTTGGCTTCTAGGTAGGTATAACTCAAATTTGAGATTTTGCGGACTAATTTTGAGGTGCTCTTCAGCAGGACCGGTGCTATCGCTAATATAAGTAGATATCGTAATGGTATATGGCGACCTTGGATTGGTCTATAGTATAGTGTATAATCATTAGATTTGAACATGGCACATTGCTGAGGCACCATACAAACTTCTCTCAACTTCATCCATATGCATTGAAGACAAAACATTGTACGATGTATATTTTAAAGCGTGTGTTACATGGGGATTGCAAATGGAAAAACTTAAACAAATATTTAACTAAAACTAAGGCATTGACTGTACTATATTAGGTGACTGGCGTGTGTATAAAAATATTTGTAAATAAAGTGTTTATATATTATATTTGCAAAGGAAAGTTTCCTATGCAAATATGCCTCTATGTCATCGTGTTGTGGGTCTGTCTGTGGGTCAGATTGGATCATGTGGATGGTATTCACATAGCCGACTGAGGACTGGGGTTAGAGCTGAGGCCGCGATGGAGTGGGGCGAGCAATTCTGCAAATAGCCTCCTGTACGTTTTACGTACCTATGTTGTCATGGAGTAAGCGTTCGATTGGTGGGTTAAAACAGATTGAAAGTATTTTCATTATTTTACTTGAATCAATTTACAGTTTATTAGTCATATTTGAATATTTGCTCTGATTTTTACCAACCCACATGTGCGCGAGGTTCGTCAGTTCATATGAGAATCGCTGATAATGACAATGTCCGGCCCGGACACGTAATGTAATGATCTCTCACCATGACACAGCCGTTTAACATGCAAAATTATCTGCTTGCGCCACAATCAAAGAATGAATTGCTAAATGTGAATTAATGCAACAACTTGCTATATTTGAGGAAGAAAAGATATATACGTACGCATACTTGCGAACTGTCCTGGTTTGTGCTGGACATATTTTGGCCGATTGTCCCAAAATGTACCGCACGTGTCCCGCGTTATCGAAATTTTCTCCAAATGTTCTGCATTTCTTAGAATATTCATATTCCAAGTTAAAACGTTTTGCCGAGCGGTGCCGGGAGGACGTATTTTCTCTTTGGACTGCCCGCATTGGAAATCCGCAATATTGGTAAGTATGCGTATGAAACCACGTAAAGCACACGAGTGTGACCACAACAATCCAGGAGGCCTTCACCTCTCAAAACCTTGCATTTTATTGGACTGTATGATAAAGAATCCATTGTTTTAGGGTTAGGGTTTGTATTGTTTCAGGGTTAGGCATTGTTTGGATAACCAGTACTATTCCAGGTTCCGAGGAGGCGAAGGCCGCCCCCTACAATCCAGTGGCCATGTTGGCTTGAAACAATAGATTTCCCACATGTAGCCTCGTACTGAGCAGTTTCAGAACGAGTTCACGCGGGCAAGACAGGTTTTTATACTCCTGGGATTAAACATGGCCGCCGTGTGAATACTCTGAAGGTCCATGTGGACCGAACGCATCAGTCTTAATTACAACGGACAAAAGCTCTTCAAGTTTCGGTGGGCCTAAGGAAATTCCGTGCTTATAAAAGTATTGATCAAAAATCTAGATATGAAAAGCAATATTAAATTAAAGGCGAATAAAAGAGACGCCTAATCTCGTAAGCCAAAACACTCCGTCATGGGTGCCGTCCGGCTTTGGAGCGTACATTGGGTATCTTAAGCGGCAACGTTAGGACGACGCCAAAAAAAAGTCTATTACAAATTGATACGATAACTGTACATGAAAAATAAATGCACGCATATTTCGACCGTTCTCTGCAGAAAACGTGAAAACCAGTACACGAGAACGCGAACGAAAGAAAGTAAATATCTCCATTTTAGGTCCGGCATGAACTCTGTTTATTATATTTTTCGAAGATATGGACGTGTAAAGTATTTAAAAGAGAATAAAGAAACTACATGTTGTAAACCAAATTTCTTCAGAAAACACTTTTCTACCTCCCGTCGTCAATGCCGACCCCGTCGATGCTGCAATAGGTATGTTACACGGGACGATTTTTAGCGCAACATTTGCAACATCAAGCGCCCGCCAGGCTCCTACTCGGGCACTCGTTAGAAAATGGTGGTCGAGTGCCCGTGTTTGTTTGTCGACGTAGCCTCGTTTCCATGGGCGTTTTGCATGAAAAGTCACTGGCGAGGGTTTTAAACGAACCAACTCCAACAAAATTCGAGCAACATTGCAATAGATTTTCGAAGGTAAATAATTCAAAGACTTGCAACACGTTGCATCGGTCCAAGAGCATCCAAAGAGTTTACACATTTTGGCTGCTCTTGGTATCCATGTTCTAGCACCAATATTTTTTTGATTGACAAGCTAGAGGTCACGTGACCATGTCCTGCAAAGGAAAAATCGGTGTTACAAATTGTCGCGTGTAACATTACATTAATAATAATCATAATAATAATACCACCACGTTATTTGGGTAAAAACACAATTACTGGTGACTCAGTAGTTTACATTGTGGCCCTTAAGAATTGTTATTAAAATAGCTATTAACTTAAATTATTTACAATTATAAATCCTTAAGAACTATCTTCACTGAACTACATAAAACGAAACTTAAAAGGTCCTTAAATGTCTTAAAAGGTTCTCTTAACCTTAAAATGCTTAGTCTTAGAGTTCTTTTACTGTAGTTATAATGTACCTAGTTAAGTATTTCTTAAAATTAGTTAATCATCCTTACCCAATGAGTTCCATTGGCGAATGCCACTATATCGTGAAATGTTCGAAGTCCCGAATTCGTACGATATTATGTAATTTCTGACGTTTGAGCGACGCAGGAGCGATATAGTCCGAAATTGAAATTCTGCCAGCACCGAAAAGAGGTTTGGGGAGGAGACTATAGCATTATGGGTAATGCTTCTAGCATATATAATGTTTCGAGCGGGAAAAGTAGTCATTCTAGGCCAGTCAGCTCCACGTTTGTTTCGAATTTATTTTATTTATCTTATAGATTATAGTACGGTTACTTTGTATTGACTTAGTAAGTCGATTGTTAGTTCTCTAGCCCTCGGAGAATTCGGGTTGCTGCATAGGTCGAGGAGTACGTTTCCGTATTTCCACGTTTTTTGGCCACAACCCCAGGGTGGTTTTTTCGTGGTTTAAGCGGTTTTTCATACATGGCAGTTGCCATTAGTTAGGAATACAATTTATGGCTAGATTGCAGAATACCCCACCACTTCGAAGGAGCACTTGAAAAGCCCTTACAAATTGTGCAAAATTATCCATGTAGCTCAGGTGTATTTAGACTCGTTCTATGAATGATTTGGGGTTGAAAATGGGTAGGATTATATTGAATTTCAGGGTTAGGTTTTTAGAAGGTTTGTATGAGAATTTGAGAAAATGCATTATTAATGAACCAAGTGGTGGGGTATTCTGCAATCGTTCCTTCGTGTCAGGCCTAGCTATAGCCGTAGTGCTTTGTGTTAGAATTTTACGTTGTACATCAGCTTTGCTGTATAGTCTTCGGACTTTTCATTCTTAATCGTTTATCTTTTGGCTGTATAGGTCCTCACTTCGGATCCAGCGTCATATTTTTGGCAGGATATTTGTTCACGGTATTTGCTTATATATTTTCTATTCTATACTTATGAAGTCTCTTGTCAGTGTAGTCAGAATTAGGTAAAACTGAAGTGAGTTGTGGAAGCTCAGGTATTATAATTGTGACAATCCTACACATAACATAGTTTCTGAAATACTGGGGACACTTTCATTAATAATTTTATACATCATACATGACTTCCTTGGACGTATGAAATCACCGATAAGAACCACTGCAACCACTAGAAGTTAGCATCTAAAATTAGCCTACGCTGCCACGTTTCTGTACCCATGCAGTGTTCTCAACAATTGTTCTTTAGAGGAATTGCCCCACGCCGTACAGCAGTATTCGAATATACATATCGGCTTAATAAGTGCGTAATAAATAAATAAATTCTGCAAGAGTGCTCTTTTTCAGTAAGCAGATTCTACAGTTCAGCTTATTAATAAGAGTCAAATGATTGTTCCAACAAAGGTGTTTGTCAAGCTTAACACCCAAGAGGTTTTCGTCCTTGGCTTCCTCAATCAAGTAGTCATTGAGGTAATGATCTAGAGGATTTTTCTGTATGTAGTAGTTTCCGTCTCGTGACAATTAGTATGTACTTTATGTTGGGGACCATTTTATTTAACGCAAACCAGCTGCTTGCACTATCAAGACTGTCTTGTAGATCACGTTGGACATTTTCACTACCTTCATCAGCCGCCTAGTGTCGTGTCGGCATCAGCGTAGATTTCACCATTAGTACTGGGCATTAGTACTGATTCAGATTTCAAAAAATTGCTTTTTGCACCAATTTATTTTGATCGACAAGGTCACGTGACCACATCCTTCAAAGAGCCTATTACCTAATTAAACTGAAATATTTGGTACTCAAAAATTATGCCTTTGGCACAGAAAAGGTGGTGATGAAATTCCAAAAGGATTCCTTAATAATTACATGGCTAGTTCCAAACCTAACATATTGAAATCATCCAGGCAGTGAATGTGTGTACAGAATATTTGTAAGAATCTATATTTTAATGATTTTCTTGTAGTTATGGTTTAGCTTGGTTTCAAACTGTATTAATATAATTGTATTAATTACATTGCGATACATACACGTTGATTCATAGCAAATATACTTTATTATCCAACGGACACGTTTCGGCCAACTGTTGGGAAACATGGACTATAAATTAAGATATATACTGTAAAATACCAGTATTTATTTATTTTAAAATAAAAACTTATTTTAGGAGTATAATATTGTAGGTCACATATGACAGAAATATTTAAACCCGAAGTTCTGGTATAAAAGAGTTAGCTCCCTCTTTTCAGGCATTTGAAACTCTCGTGACAACTGAACGTGACCGAAACCTTTATACCGGAACTTTGTGTTTAAAGACCCTCTGCCGACCGTTATGCTTTGCAAGGGTGTAGCTAGTGTTACATACCTTATGGAGATACGAAAAACAAAAACACTATTCACTTGAGTGGTATATACTGATGCTGAATATTCTGAGTTTGAGTAGCCAATCAGAGCGCGCGGAAAGCACTATTCACTTGTGTGGTATATTATATCTCGATCTTTTTTTACGTTTTCATGCTCTGAATTTCATGTCATACGAAATTCCCTTGAGTCGCGCGCAAACGGCGTAAAAATGGCGGTCGACATAGGGTCTTAACCCAACCTGACAATATCACCTATTAACCTAGAATTAACATTTAGCTGTGAATTCGCCTCTTGCTAACCTAAAAATATGCTCTGTTTCCGCAATAATTTAATAGTGCAATAAAAATAAGCCGATATTAAAAGTAAATAGTCACTTAGACAACATCCTTAAAGGTAGAAACGGAGAAGACTCTTTGATAAAACTCTACGAAAAATGAAATTTCTGGAGGTGATCAAGCATGGCTGTATCACGGTGATAGGTCGGGCCGGACAGTTATTATCAGTGATTTTCATATGAACCGCCGAACCCCGCGCACACATGTGGGATGGTTAAAATCAAACATGCAAAAACGACGAACAAACTGTTTATAGACATGGTCTCTTTAACAAATAAAGAAGCCTTAGCCATGTTTTATACTATCATAAAACACGATGGGCATTTGAGAACATGAGAGAAATGTAAAAGCACAAGCCGAAGGTGCGTGCTTTCAACATTTCTCGAGTGTTCTCAAATGACCAGAGTGTTTTATGATAGTATAAAACATGGATTTAAGGCTTCTTTATCTGTTTTCTAATATAGATTTACGTGCGCGATGAAAGGAAACCGCCAATTGAAAACAATAAAACACGGCAAACCATGTTATATACTCTGACAAAACATGGCTTTTAAGCCAATCAAAGCGCGCGTACTATCGTATCTATATTATAAAAGGAAAATATTGCATATGATTTCAATCAAGTATCGATGGAGGGGTATTTAGTTGTTTGTAGCAGCCACCAATCGAACATCGACTAAACGCACGCACAACACCATGACATAGCCCCTTTAAAACAGGGTTTCCAGCTCGTGAATGCGTTCTGTAATTTTCCAGTAGTAATTTTCATAATCTGAAGCACGTGGGTGCTTTCTCATATCCCAGTGCTTCAGTCACAACGTTAGTAGATAATCCCTTTAGGAACAACCTCGCTCGAGAATCTTCATCTTTCCGTGTGTACAACACGCATAAAATCTGCTGCAGTTTCTGCCCAACGGTGAATCTATCCATGAAATCCAACTTGTGCTTGAACTCTCCACCAGTACCTTCCTCGTCGCTCATAAAGCTGTAGAACACGTGTGGGTTGTTGTAGAATTCAGTTGATTCAGACTGGCTGGTTTGGAATATGATCCCATCCATGGTGTCTACCAGTCCACGAGAGTCGCATTCCTCAGCACCGTCATTCACTTCAGGACTCAGAGTGTCAGTTCGTGAAGCAGAACGAGAAGAACTTGGATGAGAACTACTGCCATGGGTAGCTTGAAAAACATGGAGACAAAGAACATTAGGCAAGAGCAATAAGGACAGACAATGAAGCACTCTCAACCGTGATCCCTAGCGCGCCTGTTATTGTGTACATCTGCATGTGATTTCGTTACCCCGCCCGGCATTGTTCCGTGGCCCTACTCGTTACCCCACCATTGTTCTGTGAACCTAATCGTTACCCCACCATTGTTCTATGGACCTAATCGTTACCCTGCCATTGTTATGTGGATCTAATCGTTACGCCGCCATTGTTCTGTGGCCCAGCTCGTTAACCCCTCCCATTGTTCTGTGCCCCTAATCATTACCCTGCCATTGATCTGTGTACCTAACCGTTACGCCGCCATTGTTCTGTGGACCTAATTGTTACCCCGCCATTGTTCTGTGGACCTAATCGTTACGCCGCCATTGTTCTGTCGGTGGAACGGACCTAAGCATTATCCTACCATTGTTCTGTAGCCCTGCTCATTAGCCCGCAATTATTCTGTGGACAAAATCGTTACCCTGCCATTGTTCTGTGCAGGAAAAGTGAAAATGGAGTACTAGGCGCCCGAAAGAACAAGGTTGAGAGTGCCTCTTTATTAATAGAACAAACATTTTTACAGTATCCTCCGCCATTTTTTTAATGGAGCAAATATAGCAAATGTATGGGAAATGCCTCTCGTAAATGACAGGTCAAATTCATCGGATGACCAAAATGCAATTTCATCAACTGATACTTGCTCTGCGATTAATCAGTCTAAAATCATACTTGAATGCGAACCACAACTTCAGTCAAGAATCTCAAATTCTTAACTCGTTTCTTAATCGAGTCGAAATCCGAGACACAAGTCAGCAAAATTTTTAATTTTCGTTTACTGACTTTTTTGTCAAAAGTATGTAAGAGCTAGCATCGGTTCAAACAAGTTTAGAATTTTGCTCTCTGAGGAGTTGATCAATTTCCATACATTTGCTGTAATTCTCGTCAAGTTTGCCCCATTTTCAAAATGGCGGAAGAAACCGTGAAAAGGTCTATTCAGTACTACTTGTGGCAGCAACATCATGGTCGGTTGTTCAAAGGGTGAATAGCGCTATTACGCTGGATAGGGGTTTATCCAGTGGATCAAATACGCTAGCTTCGTTAATTCTTATCCACTGGATTGGAATTTATCCAGTGGATAGCGTTATCCACCCTTTGAACAAGCTTTTTAGAAACTCACTGTTTGGGCTCTGTTTGCAGACGGCAATCTCGTTGATGCTCATCGTTCCTTGTTGTTGTTGATCACAGACCAGCACACTACCCCTGCCACGCCCCTCATACTCGTCCAGGTCCTCCTCCTGATCCTCTACCAATGTGCTTGAGTATCTTTTCCGATGACTGCAAATGCATACCAGGAGATTTCTTTCCAATAAATAGTGACCTGATGAAAACAATAACGAAAAGATTACAACCCATAGTATTATCTAATGGACCCCTCCTTTTTGTCATATTAAAAATAAAAAAGGAAAACGTTGCCTCTGTTTCTACCCCTCAGTGCTCGAACTTAACGGTCGCCCACTCGTCTAAAACGAGTAAAAATCGAGTAAAAAGGAGTAAATTATTCCTCCACTCATCCCCTGGACGAGTAGATATTATTTCTCTAAATATGAATTTGATTTAGAACAAGAACATGACACAAACGATTAAAATAGTGATGATAATTTACCTACCATCGCCGACACGAACGAAAGCAAACAAAAAAATGCCAGGCCCACTAGATTTTGGCAACTACAGGTCTGGGCTCGACTGATCACGAATTGAATCATGGAAAACAATATGGCACCGTGTTCGTAATTTTCTGCATGCGGCAGTAAAATTAGGCGAGTCGTGACGTGTGTGCAATTCGTAAACAGAGTCACAGATTATCAGCTTATTTTATTGTCTAAAGAAAAGGAACAAAAAATAAAAAGTTGGGACCAGTGACGTTCCATTTTGGACTAGTGTATTTTTCGCTCACTGAACCCATGGACCACCAGAGCAAAAAGTTAAGTTCGAGCATTGCCCTTGTAAGCATGCGCAATCTGTATTGGTATTTGGCATATCACTAATATAAAAAAAACTAAAAGAAAATATCCTGCTTATCCACATGCTACAATGGGTATGTATAGGAGTCACGTTACGAGCACCAGATGCGTTAGTTATCGTGCTTATCCACATGCTACAATGGATATGTATAGGAGTCACGTTACGAGCACCAGATGCGTTAGTTATCGTGCTTATCCACATGCTACAATGGATATGTATAAGAGTCACGTTACGAGCACCAAATGCGTTAGTTATCGTGCTTATCCACATGCTACAATGGGTATGTATAGGTGTTTAGTCACGTGACGAGCACCAGATGCGTTAGTTATCGTGCTCAGCAGAGCCATGGGTGCGATAACTCGCAGAATCGCAATACCAGGAAACGAAGTGAAAAACAAGGGAAAAAGAGGCAGATTTAAGGGAAAATCAGTGTAAAAGGCGGCTTAACAGAACTTTAACATTGACAAAAAAAAACTCAATTCCAAGAGGATTTTACTCTTTTTGTCTTCTTTCTCAATTTTATAGTTCTTTTAAGCTTTGCCGCCTTTTACACTGATGTCCCTTCCCTTAAATCTGCCATTGTTTTTCTCTTCGTTTTCTGGTATTGCGATTCTACCAGTTATCGAACGTATATATTGCTCTGTTGAGTTCTTTTAATATCACATTTTCATGCATGCTTGGCGTCGGGGTTATGTGCCTGGTGCCATGCGACAAGCAAGATGCAAGCAAGAATAAGCACATATTTGCTCTCTTCCTATATATATGGCGCTTCGCTTGCGCGGGCCGTAGGAGATCCGCTAATAATCAAAACGTTATCCTACCTAGCTCAAGGCCAGTCTCAGTCTCCGAGCTGCCAATACACACACCAAGACTATCGTATCCATGTTGCTTCACGTATTGTTTAACCCAGTCCACAAACTGAGCACCAGAGAAACACTTCCTAGTGGCGTGGAGTTCAGTACGGAGGGCCTGGATCAGGTAGTCTGCAGGTTCGTGAGCTCTACTGTAATGGGAGCTGGTGCTGATTGATGAGGTGAACTCATCCGGTGGATGCTCCCGTTGCATTAGGAACATCTAGTAAAAATTGAGAGAAATGACACACGAAAACCAGAAGAGTAGGTGAACTTAACACAGACTAAGGGCCTGATTACATGAAGGGAGGTTGACCCTAATGCTAGGACCAGCAGCATTGTTGCCCAGGGATTACGAAACAATGGAGATAGCCCTACCACTAGGGTCAACCTCCCTTCATGTACACAGGCCCTAACAACTTTGGAGGATCCAATGTGTAATGAAGTGCCTGGAAAAATATCTCTATCAACTTTTCAAATACTATTTCCAATGAAGGCCCTGTAAGTTTGTCGTCTTTTGTGTGCCTGGTACCTACGATCCGAGACACAAGTGTTGGACACTTTCACCTCAGTTTTGCCTCACCAATGTTGGGTAGAGATTGTAGGCAGGGAGATAAAAGGAACAAACAAGAAAGTATCGTATAGCGTTGAAAATTATACTTTAAAAAATGTTTTGGTAGACTTACCTGCCTAGCGAACCACCCATACATACGAATCAGTCTCAGGGTGAGGCTGGTGTACAGCTCAAGATGCTTGGAGACATGTTCCTATATAGAGCACCAAACAAAACAAAAATCAGTTGGAAGACAGACACGCTGCAACATTGCGCACATGGCCGGTAATTGATTTGAGAAGACACACGCTGCAACATATCATGTATCATTGTGTGTAACATTACCAGCAATTGATTTGAGGAGTTGACACACGCTGCAACACACGCTGCAACATATCATGCAACATTGCGCACAACATTGCCGGCAATTGATTTGAGAAGGGGTTGACACACGCTGCAACACGCTGCAACATGTCATGCAACATTGCGCACAACATTGCCGGCAATTGATTTGAGAAGGGGTTGACACACGCTGCAACATATCATGCAACATTGGGACAACAAATGTACAAGCTAAATCAGTCAATTGATTTGAGAAGGGGTTGACACATGCATGCAGCAACATTGCCTGCAATTGATTTGAAAAGGGTTGACACATGCATGCAGCAACATTGGCTGCAATTGATTTGAAAAGGGTTGACACACGCTGCAACATATCATGCAACATTGGGACAACAAATGTACAAACTAAATCAGTCAACTGATTTGAGAAGGGGTTGACACATGCATGCAGCAACATTGCCTGCAATTGATTGGAAAAGGGGTTACCACACGCTGCAACATTGCACGCAACAGAGAAGGCACGGCTACCACGTCACAGTATTTTGGGCAGCGGTGGGCATAAAAGGTGGTATTTCATTGGCTTTTAACGTCACGCCATTGCCAGCATTGTTCACACAGAGCAATGTTTTTGCATGGAATGTTGCAGAAGTAGAACTCGATCCTACTACTGCATACAAGTCGACCAAAAAGGAACTGCGAACTGATGATACTTACAGTGGACTTAGAGAGTGTATCCAGACTCAGGCCGTGACCCTGACCGTGGAAGAACTGCATTAGGTACTGGAACGGGAAAATGTTCTGTTATCAAAAGTTGAGTTGAAATAGAGTATAGTCGCATTCTGCGCATTGATACTTTTCATTTCTATATTCATAAGACTGAGAAAAAATAACTGGTGAAGATTGTAAAAATGCTACCTTTTACATCACTCTACTCTTGTCGATATTGAGATTTTTTTAGAAACTAGGACAGCGAAGTTTAGAACGGTTAAAAAAATAGTAGCGTGATTACACAGCACAATAACTGCCACGTCAGTATGCATGCAGGCAGTTGTCTGCAACCACATAACTGAAGTGAAATCCTACGTTTTACGTTGAACAAAGGACGTGAACCACAGATACTTCTTTAGAACTGGTGGAAATTAGAAAGAACGTCAAACCGCTCAAACTCTTTCAATTTCAGGCGAAATGGCTTCAAATTTTCTCCAGAGATAAAGAACAACACAAAGAACAAGTGAGTGAAGTTTCAAGATCGATTCTATTTTATTTCTTTATTACGAAAAATCCTATACTTTCATTACAATTTCTAAACCACTCACAGTGCTCTTGGGATACATACGCGTGGACATACAAAAGTAATTCATTCGGTTTTTCGCTCGACCTGAACGGAACTCTGTAATCATTCAATTTTTCATAAACCTGGCTAAAGCAATAACATACGAAAAACGAAACGATAATCGCATGCAATATTTAACGAGAGAATACTGTAATTTTTAACGTCGCTTCCGTCGCCACAGCCGTCAGCGTCCTGCATTTCCGAACTAGTCCCTAATAATGCAGTGGAAACCGATAGATTTTTTTAGAATTAACGAATATTTATCGTGGTTTTGCGACCATGCGATGATACAAATCGTGATAAACTATCGTAAATTTGTTTTCTTACAACAAACTAAAAATAGTCAAGCGGGAGCCTTGAAGACGAGGGAAAGTGTGTGTTGGGGGGGGGGGGGGGGGGGGGGGGGGGTGAGGATTCTAGCGCGCGAGAGGTGACGCATTCTACCGTGTTATGTCCTCTTATTTCCAATCGTAATCAGCCAATCAGACAGACAACGAGAAACTGTCCAGTTGTTGTAAAAAATGAAATGAAGCAACTTGGACTTAACGGTAAGATAAATTGCA
Organism: Actinernus sp. WN-2022; assembly: GCA_030867875.1. Taxonomy (NCBI): domain Eukaryota; kingdom Metazoa; phylum Cnidaria; class Anthozoa; order Actiniaria; family Actinernidae; genus Actinernus; species Actinernus sp. WN-2022. Next base: position 29,279,546 of record JAOWCC010000577.1, read on the forward strand.
AGGAAAACCGCGATATGGGAAACGTGTACATTTTCAGGGAGTTAAACACATTGTCCAGGCCGCAGTATTCTACAGATTGTCACTCACCGCAATGGCTTGAAGCAGAAGTTTGGAGTGTTCAGCTGCACCAGGTCGCTTTGTCTTCAACTGCTGCGCTTCTTCGCTAAAATCCTACGATAAAAGATATTCTAATTCCTCAGAAATGAAATTTAACTGAACGAGCTCATTGGCGGGTTTAGTTGATTGGACTTAGAATATAAACCTCACACTGCCCATGGTTCGTATAGCTGCACACCGCGGCAAAACGTTATGCTCCGCTGGCCAAAAGAACGAAGGCTCTGCTATCAAATACAAATTACCGAGGGTTTCAACTTTTTAGTAAATAATTTTATAACTTAGTAAACTCACAATGAATTACAAATTAAGAAAACTTCAACCTGTTAAAGTCTTAGGCTTAGCTTTTAAGTAGTTTTCTTAGTTTTTGACAAAACATTTCACAAATGAATACTTTTAAGCAGAAACGTTAAAATCACGGCATGTGCCTGTTGTTTTATTTCAGTTTTCGCGGGAAACTGGGGGCGGCCGCACACCGACAAGAAATAGCAAATACGCATGCGCGTGACGTTTTGCCGCGGTATGGTATAGCTGTAGCCTACACAAATGTAAGGTCTTTTCAATGGCTTTTAATTCAAAGACACATTTTAATGGCCTTGTGCAGGATACGATCACGTGGTTGTACTGGGTGGCAAACAATATGACTTCATTTATTTAAAGATACTTGTACGAGATCAGTAGTGTTATCAACAAAACATGTTTGTAAATGCTATTTTCCACCTCCAATTGATTGTCGATCTTTCTGAATCACCGTTTTGAAGTTTGTTTGCCATCCAGTAAAGCCTTTCCCATGGGATCACGAGCTCAATTCATTGGTTATTGAAGTGATATATCAGCACGTGACTGTTTCCAGTAAAGCCTTTCCCATGGGATCACGAGCTCAATTCATTGGTTATTGAAGTGATATATCAGCACGTGACTGTTTCCAGTAAAGCCTTTCCCATGGGATCACGAGCGCAATTCATTGGTTATTGAAGTGATATATCAGCACGTGACTGTTTCCTGCAAAAGTCCTATTTCCAGTACCATTACTTTATTTCAGTGTGTAGGACGCTGCTAGAGGCCATTACGTTTCATTGTCAACTACCATGAAACCACCCAATTAATTTTCTATCAAATATTATTCATAATTATATTTCTACATCGGGGACTGTGAATCCCCCGTGGCTCAGATGACGACGTAAATTGGCGGTCCCGTATCTGGAAATGGGACGGCAAAAGAATCGCTAAATACGCAAACAAATCTCTGGCGGTGACCATCCTCTGTGTCGGCAAATGAGGTCAACTTGGCGTGATATTCTAGGATTGACTAGCGAATGAGACTGTGCGGCATGACCAAGTGCCAAAATCAATGAAAATGAAATTTTAAAGAAGTGCTTACACTGTCCTAACATGTTCAAGAACTTTTCAATACCTTTTCCATAATTCAAGTGCTTTTCAAGAACATTTTGGTTTCAAGGAGTTTTCAATAAAAGCAAGCTGTACGAATCATGCAGTCATGTTCTTCAGTTAATTGTTGATTCTACTGGCCTTGCCGTGTGCTTATCAAGGGTAACAAGTAAAGTCTTGTGGAATTTAGAGGGAAAAGGATGAAAATTAAGGATGGCATAAAAGAGGGGGAAAAGGGAATTAATATGCACCAAATTTCTTGGATATTCACTTGAAAGCACATGTTGATAGCAGACACATTTCATACCATCTATTATTTATTAACTAACTAAAAAATCAAAATTTAATTCATCATAAATCTTGATTTTACCCCAACCCAAACTCTCCAAAAAATTCTGAGGACCTTGGGCTACAGGAATAATGATACATTTTTGGATTGTATATTAAAATCTCGTAGAAATAGAGTATGAAAACTACTCAAACATATAAAAAAGTAGCATTTAACTGTAATTCCCCCTTAAAGGCGACTGACCTGTGCTATATATCCCCAGAAGTGTCTGAGGAAGACATAGAAGCAGTCCGGGAACATAACGCGGTGAAGAGCGGTCAGTTTTCTCGTTAGGAACTCAACAGCGGGCTGCAAGCGCCGTTTGAGTTCAAACGATGGTAAAGAGAGTTGAAGCAGGGTATGAAGCAGCTGCTTGAAGTATACATTAGCCTGAAGAATGTAAGAAGAATTACACAGATTTTAGTTTGATACCAAAATCACAATATTACAGTAAAACCTGTTTATGTTAATATGACCGTCACCAGGAAACGGTCAGCTAAGGTTCGTGTAATTGGCCGGCCACTACGAAATTGAAAAAAAGGACTGGGGCCGAGTTTGTGAAGTTAACTGAATAACAAGTTTTCAAAATCGCAAAATAAGAGATTTGTATACAAAGGTCTCTTATTTCTGCGACAATTGAAAGCTCACCACATGGCAAATATCCAATGAAATGTCTCCAAATTTGGTAAACCAACTAATGCCGGATGTGTTCTTTCTTGCAACGGAGCTCACTTCTCAATTAGATTAACTTTTGAAACTCTGCGCCAGTCCTTTTTTCATTTGTTAGTGGCCAATTCACTAAACAGGGCTTGGTACGAGCTTAACAAAGCTGCATGACGTATTGATATTGCACTCAACAGTAAATTATGTCAGATTTACCCGATAGGCTAGCAGTTTAGTCTGCGCCATCTCGATTCTTTCCAGTTCAGTAACACACTGATCTACCAGTACCAGGTCACCCAGTGAGTTTGCGTCTCCTACTCGAACACAGTCCTCCTGCCGATCACCTGCGAGACAGACATAACGGTTTGATCCATACGGACAGGTCTGCAAAATACTACGCATGTCCAATCAGCGGTAGAAATCGGGGGAGCTGCTCTAAATACTCTTGAATAGAATATATCGCAAACCCTCCGTCGCAGTGCACTCTGGGTTGGATATCTGAGTACCATTGTTAAATTCAAGATGGCCGCCATTAACAACAATGGAAAACTGAGATATCCATCCCAGAGTGTACTGCGACGGCGGGGTTGCGATATAGTCTATGGTTTCTCATTAGAAACTCGACACATCGCAGAAAAAGACCGGGGGTTACGAGGAAATCGCAAGAGTTAAGAGTTTCATTAGTCGAGACGTCAAACTAATTAAATTTGGGACTGTATCATGATAAGTACTTAAAAATCAAAGCTTGTGCTTTTCTGTAACAATGGCTTGCAGTCCACATTTCGAGCGAAATTTCAAGCAAAATGACGTGCGCGTGTGATATACCAGGTGAAATTCACGTATGCGCTTTGCAGACCTGTCTATGTTTCGTATTTAAAATAGAATCCCATAGCCGGACGCAAACTCGCACGCTGATTAGCTAACGAAGCGTTGCATTCATAAAGGATATTACATGGCCGTGCGGAGATACGACATTCACCACTCGACATTCAAGATAAGAATCGTAATATTACGACAAATACAACACAAAAAGATAAACCCATATCTCCCAGCTGTCATGTTATATACTGTTTATTATTCGGCAAGCTATAACTGAATTACCAGATTTTTACGCGCGGCGTGAACGTGTGATGTCACAGCCATGTAATAATTTTGAAATATCACTTTTACGTCGCGCATAAACATCCGGTATTTTATGGCTTGGTGAATAATAAAGAATACCACAGGAGACTATAAACCCCAAAGAGTTTACGCGTCGACGACGACAACGGCCGGAGTTTGAGCCTGCGATCTCTCGCACAACAGACCGGCGCTTAACCACTGAGCTTACCGAGAGGCGGCAATCAGCCTTTGTCAAGCGAACATGTTCAAAGTGAACTCGGTTCTAAAACACTGTTGACAGTCATAACTGAGCAACTAGCTTCCTGCTGTTTACCTTTTCTTGGCTTATTTTAATTTTAGCTTTAGCAATTTAGTATTCTAACAGAAGACTGGTTACTTGCTTGACTGTTGTGAATTTGAAATTCAAATTTAGAATCACAAAGGCGAGAAGGGGTATTTTCCCTTTTATTGTGCGGGTCCTTGTTTGTGACCCTTTTGCACTGTTTTTTTTTGCTGCGATTTCAAGGACGACGCCACAAAACAGTAGTCGTAATTACGAAAACATTCCATGCTGGAAGAGTTTGCTTCCTTCCGAAAGCGAAGGGAGGGATGGAGAGGGAAATGCGTGATGCGCACGGGAAAAAATAACACGTCGCTTATACTATTGGAGCCCAAGTTATAGTTGATGGGATCGGGTTTCAAAGACATGTAGAGAATTATGACAAGGCTGCTACCCTAACGCATGCGCGACAATGAAAGTTTCCTAAACCGGCAGAGTTCACTTTCTTCACTCTCTCTTCCTTCGTTCTGGGAAGAAAGCGAACACTGCCAACAGAAAACAAAATACAATAACAGACCTTTACTAAGTCATTACTATACTGCTGGCAGAGTTCGCTTTACCTTGGGTGTGGCCATCTAGGCTGGGTCCAAACTGGCAGTACGTCTCGCTCTTAATAGATAACTCAACATCTGTACCGTTACCAAGAAAACCTGACGTCATCAAGTCGGAACTGCTTATGGCTGACGTCACTCGACCATGTATCCATACCAACAGGCTTCTGAGAATAGCTATGTCATTGACTCGAACACCCATCTATAAGCAAGAAACGACATTCCCCAAAGGTTTAGGAACTTAAACTATGATTTCTCCAAGTACTTTTTCATACAGTCAAACGTTTCAAACAACTCTGGAAGCGTATGGCGTTTTTCAACAGTGTTCACCCTTTCAATTGTCTTTTATTATTAACAACTAATGCACTTCTAACTATTGTGACTGAGATCTGTTAGGATGTATTTTTCATATGTAGTCCGTGATGAAGACTTGGATCGCTTGCTATTTGCACCGAAATCCGATATTTCCAGTTGGGAAGTCAATTGGAACGGTTCATTCCACTGGAAAGTTTTCGGTAAGGAAGGAACACCTTCGGAGGTATTCCTCTTATTCCATTTCAACCGAAATGACTGAAACATCGCGTACCATTTGCACTAATGTACTCGTTCCATGTCCCGTCTGCAGTCAGGTTTCCAGCGCGTTTTTATTGACTTAAAACAAAATGGTGGTGATATACCACCGGTTTTTCTGTAACGGTCTTGGTGTTCAGTTGGGGTTTTGGATGACATCAATCACACGTGCCTTTTTGCCCTATCTTGATTCTCATTAGCTAAAATTGACAAGACGAGACAAGCTGTAGAGTTTCAGCATTTGAATGGTTTAGGTGCCATTTTAAAATTCTTAAAGAATGCCAATCAGTATTAATGCTTTGCGATCCCGTGTTTACATTCGAACAATAGAAAACCGTTACATTGTTCAAGCTCGCAAAGCATTCATCCTGATTGGCATTCTTTAAACCGAATCGTCACAGCATCATGCTGAATGCGTGACGCAATAACAACAAGGCTCTGGGGTTCAACTACAATATATATTTATTAGCTTTACAACCAGTAAAATATAGCAAAACATACAGAAATCAAGAAGAAACACAAAAAGCAACGACGAAATACGAACTACAATGAGAAAATCCTGGCACATATTGACACGGGGAGAGGACGACAGGACATGAGTCCCATACTAAGTCCAACCCGAAACTTAGTAAACTAATAGTGAAACACTTAAACCTGTTAAAGGCTTAGCTTTAATGTAGTTTTGTTGTTTTTGACGAAAGAAGATGTTTGCCTTGTTTTCTTTCAGTTTCGGCGGGAAACTGGTGTGACGCGCGCGCGTTAAATGATCAAATGCACATCACGGGTCGTGTCAATATATGAAAAGTGTTGTAAGGGAGATGAATTCTTACACAGTTTTATGAACTGGTAGACTGGAACATGAACTTCGTATTTTGAATAAGACGAAATACGCCTGTATTAAATTACGGCGATTATAAAAAAATATGCATGGGTTTATAAATGATGCGTTTACCTCGTGTGTAATACACTCACATCCACCGCGACCCTGTGACACACTGCGGATAGCGTGACAAGGCAAGACTTCCCTGCCTGAAACCAAACCAAAGGGCTGAAGTTAATACACAAAATAGTATTTATTCCTTTGGTTATTTCAACTGTAACATTAAAGAATGTGTTCACGACCCTAGCATGAAGCGTTAGAACAAAACAAAACAAATTACTACAAATACCAATTTGAAATAAATAAAAATAACCTAAAGTCTACATGGTAACTGATTGGCACCCTCATCAAGAGAAAGACAAAAGGTCAGTCTTACCCTACACAACTTATACATAATAATATAATTTTCACTGGCAAACATGCTATAGCGGAACAGTTTAACCAACACTTCATCAACGTAGGTCGTAACTTGGAAAACAATGCTGCATGCGCAGTATTTTCTTTGCACACAGTAGGGAAAACGCCAATCCTTATTTTAATCTGGTAGGAGCGTTAACTCTTGATAATATTTATAAATTAAAAATCTCCATATTTGGTCATAAAATCTCTATTGACAAATCTAATACTCCAAATATTCTTTCTAGATAGGTTATACATGCATCTGAAATCCATCCTTACAATAGGCGAATCCTTGTTTACGTTTTTTCCTCATTAGCATACATCAAACTTCAAGCGACGTACATACAAACAAACAGAGTACATAAATCGAAAGAGATTGTCACACTTGATAATCACCGAAAATTTGAGAGTGATATGATAAATATATTTTGAGGAATGAGCGTTTAAAAAGCTCAAAATTTACAATGAATGTATGGCTGTCAGCAACTCTTGCCCCCGAACCCATTTTATAGTTTTGAAAAGTCAATTTCTCCGTAAATATTTAACATATCAATCTCAAATTTTCGGTGGTTACTCAGTTTAAAATTATCTTTAAACTGATATAGTCTGTTTGTTCGTAGCTTGAAGTTTAATTTATGCTAATGAGGCAAAAATGTAAACAATGACGTCAGCAAGGATTCGCCTATACCAGGTATGCAAAAAATAATAATTTCTTTCGACCCCTTGCAAAAACGAACTATGGCTTATGTACTTTCAACTTCTCCTTATCAAAAATTTGGCAAACTATTCCAACTGAGATAAAAAGCTTAAGACACTCACAGTTTAGAAAACACTATAAGAAACATCTTCTTAAATTTCAGCTATAACCAAAGATGACATACAGTATCTATTATCATTCCAGCCTGTATTTACACAGTTTTTATATATTGTATTTATAATTTATTTTTGGACTTAGTCTTTACTTCCTATGTGGCAGTGGTTACCTCGAAAGCTTAGCTCCTTTAACCACTGCACACCCTTCCTCTATACATAACTTATATAATCAAATAATATAATAGTAATCTTTATTTAATTTCTGTGTATACATTGTCTTAAATAGTGTTTAATAAAGAAATCTGAAATCTGTCCGTTAGATATACTTCACGACTACATTCTGATTATCGCAACACAATAAGAGACATACGTTCGCAGACACTCAATTCACATCTCAGTGCGTTACAGATTTATTTTGTGCAGTGTCATTGTGATGTTGTATGACACCATCATGTTCCCGCACTCGCAAGAATGCGCGATTTTTAGAAATGCGAGTAAAATCTCATGACAACTCGCAACTGTTGCTAGTAGAATGTTGCTGAACTATTTGCAGTTTTATGGCTGTTGCTAGTGGATAACACCATGTTTCTAACTATACAAATTAGTGATAACTCGCAACTGTTGCTAGTAGAATGTTGCTGAACTATTTGCAGTTTTATGGCTGTTGCTAGTGGATAACAACATGTTTCTAACTATACAAATTAGTGACAACTCACAACTGTTGCTAGTAGAATGTTGCTGAACTATTTGCAGTTTTATGGCTGTTGCTAGTGGATAACAACATGTTTCTAACTATACAAATTAGTGACAACTCACAACTGTTGCTAGTAGAATGTTGCTGAACTATTTGCAGTTTTATGGCTGTTGCTAGTGGATAACAACATGTTTCTAACTATACAAATTAGTGACAACTCACAACTGTTGCTAGTAGAATGTTGCTGAACTATTTGCAGTTTTATGGCTGTTGCTAGTGGATAACACCATGTTTCTAACTATACAAATTAGTGAGAACTCGCAACTGTTGCTAGTAGAATCTTGCTGAACTATTTGTAGTTTTATGGCTTCACTAATAATGGCTGGAATAGCTAAAATATAAAATTCACAATTGCAAATTGTTGAAGGTTACGCAATTTTGTTTAATATTTTCTTCAACTGCAAAGTAATAAAAATTGAGTTATTGTTCAAAAATTACGGCCGTCCCTTCATGTAGGACAACACGAATTGCTACCAAATTGTATTCTATTGTATTGTATTGTGTTGCGTTCTATTGTTGTATTGAATTGTATTGTGTTGTATTCTATTGTATTTTTGGTAAAAATTCGTGTCGTCCTACATAAAGGGATTGCCAAAATTACCCTCTTCCCCACCTTTTCTTGTTGCTAGTGGATCAGACCGTGTTGCTAGTGGATCAGACCGTGTTGCTAGTGGATCAGACCGTGTTGCTAGTGGATCAGACCGTGTTGCTAGTGGATCAGACCGTGTTGCTAGTAAAACTTTATGACAATAAACCTTTCTCGCTTGGCTCAATGTTGTCCCATTTCATATCACGTGACCAACCCTTGTGTATTTCTTTTATTTCTGGTTAACGCATAAAGATATACATTGATATGGAAGTACTTCGGACAAAGAATATTATTCCCGAAGGATTTGAAATGAGACAACATTGAGCCAAGCGAATAAGGTCTATTAGCAACGGTTGCTAGTTGTATATTCCTCTAACTTCAAGTCCTGCTCACGGCCAGACCGACATTGTAATAAACCCCATCCCCTTCCCCCGCAAAATAACACTTACCCCGCTACACTGGTTGGTTGGGATCGGTGTGGTTTGATGTAAATAGTCTACACTAGAATACAGACGCTGTTGTCACGCGGCGGCTATGCTGAGTCCCAGGAGAATAATAATACAATAACCTATTTGAGGCGCCGAAATATACCCTGATATTTCGTCCGCGGACATTATCTGTTCCGAGAACAATTCCAGAGAGAGAAGCTCGAGGTAAACTGTGAGCTTCGAGGATCAGATGTTCAAGTTAATGTTCAAGAACAAATATCAGGGCATATTTCGACGGTACAATATAGGTTGTTGTTGTTATCATCCTTCAAATATTTTCTTTGACGCGCGCTTATACGCCCACAGGGGGTGTATTCGCTGATATTTCCCGCTCGCGGACAGAAAATATCGGGTCACGTGATACATTCAACCAATCACGAGCGAGAGAAAATATTTGATGGGTTATAATCGCTGATATTTCCCGGCTCACGGCCGGGAGAGAAAATATCAGGTCATGTGACGCATTCAACCAATCACGCGCGAGGGAAATATTTTTTTTATTCTGAAACTGCTCAGTGCGAGGCTACACGTGGGAAATCTATTATTTCTAGCCAACATGGTCGCCGCGTGATAAAAGCGAATACACCAAGCGCCTTCCAACGAGTTAACGCCTCTTGTGTCTGACCTGTTACAGTGGTAGTGTTACACCTCTGTGTTGCGTTAGGATCAAGGCGACACCCAGTCAGTCTGCCAGCCCAGTACTCCTCTCTCAAGCGTCTGCACATCCTCTCCCTCAGCACGCTGATCAGCTCATCATCTCTCATCCCACACGTCTCCATACCAATGACATTATCTGCATACAGCTGGACGACGGAGACTAGGATCTAGAACGCATATCAAAAGTTACGAATGACACCTTCGTATATGCCATTATAAAGGAAAGGAGAAGACACCGGTAAGACAACACCTCACAGACTCCTCCATGACACATGGGTTAAGTCTTACTCTTTTGTTTGCTTTGAGTTAGACGGTAAAAAGAGTGTTTGGAGGAGCCAACCTGTCTGTGACAGCCACAGAGCAGGCTGGAACGCAAGTTATGTAGCCTTTCGATCAACTGCACATAAGACATTCCCCGACCGAACTGGAGTGTGGATATAACTGTGTATAACGGACAAACTACGGTGTGATTCCAATATAATAATATTTGTCTTTCATTTTCAAACCTCAAAAACAAACGATTTATCATCATACAAAATGCTACAACCACAATACAGGCATCAGGAGTTCCGGACTTCCGGTTGGATCACACTGCATTCTGGGTAGGTGGGCTCAGAAAAGTGGGCATCAAACTTCAAAAGCGGCTAAATACAGGAATGGCTCACTTAATTAATTCATGGAATGACCATATAAACTAACTAAAATTAGCAGTAGTTTTAAAATGTACAAATTTGACAGCATTTGAGCGACGATGGTTGTTTAGTGTAGTGGTTGCGACGTTTGCCAAATGAGTCGGGAGGAGCGGGGTTCGAGTTCCAGTAAATGTCTCATTTTTTTTTACCCTAGCTCTAGGTGGGTAAGATCTTGTTTACTGACCGGTTAGGGTTTTTTTATGGTTCAGGGTAGGATTTTAGTTAGTTTATATTGTCATTTCATGAATTAATTAAGTGAGCGATTCCTGTATTTAGGAGCTCGTTCAAACTTCTAGATCGGCCATATTGGATTTGAGTGCAGTCAATTTTTGCTCCTTTGCAAGTTCAAAAACTTACTACCTAATACACGGAATATCTTACCTTTACAGATTCTTCAGTTGGGAGTTCTAAGTCGATGTTTAAGCTTTAGAACGGGATTAATAAAGTTTCCAAGTTGACTGCGCTCAAATCCAATATGGCCGCTCTGGAAGTTGATGCCCACTTTTCTGAGCCCACCTACCCAGAATGCAGTGTGATCCAACCGGAAGTCCGGAACTCCTGATGCATGTATACATACGGTCACAGAGCTGAATAACTAGGGCGCATGCGCAAACTGATGCGAAAATCGGCGGTATTTTTGCCGTACAGTACGTACGTTGCCCAGTATTCGGCCGGTACCAGTATCCGGGCAATAAAAGTTTGACTTCAATTTGTACTTCGGAATCATTAAATATAGTCGGAAGAGATACTCTAAAAGAATCCGAATGTTCAAGCTATCGATTGATAGTTTAGGCGGCTTTTTAGTTCAAGACAGACTCGAAGAACAACAAGTTTTATTCAGGCAAGTGAAACTTCAAAGGTGAAAATTTAAGCGCTTCACTGCGCAGTGAAACTACCGTAGATCAACTAATGGCCTGTTTCATAAGAATTTTCCAAACTTTGAAAAACTTCGCGATATTTGGAGAGATAATAGGTCGGAACCTCAATCAACACCAGCTAGAATTGAATTATTATTGAATAATATTTATGTACATTGTACATCTGCACTAAGATTTCGCCTTCAGTGTGCCAGTATTGGGCCAGTTGAACACACACATTAGTCAAAAGTCTATTGTATGAGTATATATAGCTAAACAACTTATTTTCTCGAATTGTAGACGAACTATAGGTCAACCACAAAAACACGCGGCCCGTGTAGTTGTCTTCGCTCCCACCGCTACAGTTAGTGTCGCTTTATATTCTCCGTCCTCGGTCGCTAAGCCAATTTCTGTTCACGAAACGACTACCAACTGTGCAGATCAATGTCTCGTGTTCGTAGTGAATTTTAGCCCAAACCTTAAACAACACTGTTCAAAACAACATTTTTCTTAGTTTCTAAAGGAAATGGCCTGAGTACTTCGTACTTAACGGTTTGCCACAAAACTCTCTGTTTCTTCGCAGAAAACATGCATTTTGAATTCAGGTACTCGTAAAATATTAAAATTGCCGCCATTTTAAACTTGTGGATGCGCGCAAGCGCAGGAACGAGTTATCGGGATGGTTGGGGTGTCACTCACTCGCTCACTCAGTAAGATGTTAGCAGAATGGAATGCTTGAAATGTAAATTGATAAGATAATAGTAATCGATATTTGATTTAATTAAGCGTGGTTTTCACTTACGTTGGAAGAATAAGCACAAGCATAAGAACGTTATGCGCGAGTGAAAATCAACGCAACGGAAGCACAAGCATAAGGACGTTACGCGCGAGTGAAAACTGCTCGACATAAGCACAAGGAAAAGGAAAAGTTTCCTTTTTCTTCTGCTTCTGCTTACGTTGCGCGGTTTCCAGTGAAAACTACCTCCGCATAAGCACAAGCAGTTAGCCAATCATAATGCTAGTCCCAGGCCACCGAAATGCGGGAAGCGTGAGAGAAAAATGGCGACCGTCTTTGACTTTGATGAAAAAATATCGGAAGCGGTCCGACAGTTTCTAGTCTTGTATGACAAGGACTTTAAAGACCAAACAAAGAAAAAATGGCTTGGGAAGATGTGGCCAAAACAATGGGACTTAACTCCGGTAAGTTTGTTTTATAACTTAACTTATCAAGAGTGAGCACGCAAAACTTTATTCTTTCACAAGGTTTTCATACTCCCTTTGACTCTTACGTCTCAACAAAATCGCTCTAACCCAAAATCGTTTCTCTTTTCGACAAAGATTCTGCTTAGCACATCGTCTTTCGCGTACTGAAAAACGAGTCCGCCATGATGAAATAATTGGATCGTGTCACAATGCAAATAGTAGCATGGAAGCAAGGCTTATGCTTGTTCTTCCGCCGCGCTGATTTTCACTCGCGCATAACGTTCTTATGCTTTTGCTTCCAACGTAAGTGAAAACGACGCTTTAATAATTGAAGATCTATGTGGAACATTAATTGCTGTTGGAATTGACGTTGCTCAAGGCAGCGGCTTCAAATGATAGCACATGCGCATGTTTGAATCGAAAAGGAAAGAATCCCGTTTGTCGAGACAACAGATTTGCCTCCAGTAGTAGCGAGCTGAATGCTCATTAATACGCAATGAAGAAGTTATTAAACTGTCCTTCCGTTATATGAACTCCATATTACAAACACATTGAGATATAGGTTGGAATCTGCTTTGTCACATTGAAGTAAGGCGTACGACTGCTAAAACTGCTATAAGTAGTCCCAGAATAATAACAGCTGTGCATTGAGCTAGTTTTGCATAGATTACAGAGAACTTAACGCACCAAGCCGTGACGCTACCGGTGACAGCTCTGATACACCCACAAAGTCAACTACAACAAGACAGTGCATAAAGCTAGATCTTTGAGCAGCTATAACATAAGGTTTGAACAAGCACGACATCGCACTAGATTAACAAGTCCACGTCCACTTACACAAACACTCCACGCACTACGAGCAGTTTCACAACCTAAGTCTACACACACGCTGGGATGGCTATCACATGAACAAAAATAACATAAGGTAGTTTGGGGCGAGAAAAATAAAACGGTAGGAGAATTAGTAGCCAAGTTAGTTCTGTATAATCCGCTGAATGGCGTGAGCTCAGGAAAACAACTTATCCACACGTTTCTACACTAATTTTTACAGAAACTAGTTACCCATTCTATTGGATAAGCCCTTTATTATAGTGACTAGCAGGTCCTTAGTACTCCACTACAGCCAGTGACACGTTGGTAATATGGTAGAATGGCAAATACCTTAGAATGGCAGTCTAAATTTTAGAATTTAGAATGATCAACTACATGCCACAACGTTTCGTCTCCGTAGACCTCAGGCGTCTCTCACAACACGAGGTGAGCTGTTTTGCTCTTATCACTCCGTGTGTCTACTTGATTAATATACCAAAGCTTACGACCTCACAGAGCATTCTTTGTGACGTGTGGGTGGTGGACTGTGACAAAACTGATCCCGAGGGATTTTGCGAATGTGTTAATATATATTTTGTCTTGTTGAACATCGAGCTTGTTCAATCTGTACCTTGGAGAAGTGGTTAAAAGGCAGTTCCAACTTGGAAGCGAAGAGAAACAAGATTAGCGAAAACCTTTATGGAAATTCCGTTACTAAAATAGTAACGGCGTCACTGCTGACCTTAAAGTTTGTGATCAATGAAGCAAGATGAACACGTTTGAACGACGCTTGGCATGGTTTTTCACCATTAACGCTCTGTTTGTGCGGTTGTCAAAATCAGAACGCCCCAGTAGCGACTCTCTGTACTCTTTCGGGGTGTTTGTGGTTATCTATGGAGTGTTTATGGTACTTTTGGGTTGCTTTGTGTTTTTCATGATATGGCGTCGTCGTAAAGCTGCGGACCAAGAAGCCCAGGAGAAACAAATCGAAAAGGTAACTCCGAGTAACCCCGAGGAACCAAGCTTCAACTTCTACTCGGCTGGCGAAGTAACTCATGAACTGCACAGTGAAAAACCACTGCATCGGAAAAATCCAGATTTCGCTAGCCCACCCTTGTTAAGAGCCACTTCCAATGACTATAATGTAACAGAATGGCTCTGAAACAGCTAGCTCAATGCTTCTTCAGAACCTCAATAACTTGAGCTGGGTGTGTATACCAACTAGATTACCATCGTAGAGGAAACTTGTCTTTTCCTGGAGTGAAATTAACTTGATCATTCTTAAAACACATTATGTCTGATTTTTCTATTTAAAACGTGTGAACATTTCGTTTTCGTAACCCTTCAATGAATGTTTAAATGAGACGTCGATTTGTGGAATTAATAAGTAACATTCACAGCCACTTAGTGATAAGTTTGAGAAAAAGATGCAGAAGTGAAATATTTCCTTCATCAAGCAATTCGAGAAATGATATGATAGCAAGTACAACAATACAACTGCCACATGAAGCACCAGCAGCTAAATAGTCCTCTATTTAATAATATAACGGGACAGATGGTATTGTAACTCTGTGGAACAGTCTTGACAAATCATTGAAATTAAGTAAAACAATTAAACTGAATAAATTAAGGTCACCTTCAAAACAAGTTCTTAGCATGATTTTTAGTATATTACATGTATATCTATACCTCTCGATTGTTTGCTACCACTATTTCATAATGCTGGTTATACTATTTCACCATTTTACTATATTACACACATTTAATTATCTCTATGGTAGTGGTAGTAGTAGTAGCTGCAGCAGTATAGTAATATTATTATCATTGTTATTTTTGCAATTGTTACTGAAAAGCCCTTTTAATTAAGCAATAAACACGCTTGCCATGTCTTTGTTCTCATATTTTAACACGCGGGATATGTTGGGAGAACAAGGCGAGTGATTTTCAAGTTTTTCTGCGTTCTCCCACATCACGCAGAATGACCTTTGTTTCATGGACATATTCAAATGAGCTGCCCTTACACAATAGACCGTGGAAAACGATTTTTGATTGGTCCAAGCAGTCACGTGAAGTTATTTACGACACTTCAGCGCAAAGCCAAACCTGTCAATCTCACGTTGATTGATAGGTAAAACTTGTACACAAATTCTCCAGAGAGTTATCAATAAAAGTAACATGCAGAAGCATTAATTAGAACCAACTCTAAGTATCATTACTTAATCCACATAAAAGCTTATCGACTGTGAGTTTCATTTTGATCAGAACTTTCAATCTTAAAGCATGTGGAATCTGTGTTCAAACTTGTTTGTGATACGATTTGAACGTAATCGTTTGAAAGGGGCATAGCAGCTTTGATAACCGTCGCGGTTTTATGTTATCATTTTGTTTCACAAAACTGACTCGGCCAAGAGCTTCGAGTTCAATTAAAAAAAATATTTACCGTCTACTTCGGTAAGAACGCTAAGTTAAACAATCGGCGCTCAATTCAAAACTCTTGGTGTAAGAATAAGTTTCGGGAAGAACGCTAACAGAACGCTAAGTTAAACAATCGGCTCTCAATTCAAAACTCTTGGTGTAAGAATCAGTTTCGGGAAGAACGTTAACAGAACGCTTAGTTAAACTATCGGCGCTCAATTCAAAACTCTTGGTGAAAGAATAAGTTTCGGTAAAGAACGCTAACAGTACGCTAAGTTAAACAATCGGCGCTCAATTCAAAACTCTTGGTGTAAGAATCAGTTTCGGGAAGAACGCTAACAGAACGCTGAGTTAAACTATCGGCGCTCGATTCAAAACTCTTGGTGAAAGAATAAGTTTCGGTAAAGAACGCTAACAATACGCTAAGTTAAACAATCGGCGCTCAATTCAAAACTCTTGGTGTAAGAATCAGTTTCGGGAAGAACGCCAACAGAACGCTTAGTTAAACAATCGGCGCTCAATTCAAAACTCTTGGTGTAAGAATCAGTTTCGGTAAGAACGCTAACAGAACGCTAAGTTAAACAATCGGCGCTCAATTCAAAACTCTTGGTTTAAGAATAAGTTTCGGTCAGAACGCTAACAGAACGGTAAGTTAAACAATTGGCGCTCAATTCAAATCTCTTGGTGTAAGAATCAGTTTCGGGAAGAACGCTTATAGAACCCTAGCGCTCAATTCAAAACTCTTGGTGTAAGAATCAATTTCGGGAAGAACGCTAAAAGAGCGCTTAGTTAAACTATCGGCGCTCAATTCAAAACTCTTGGTGTAAGAATCAGTTTCGGTAAGAACGCTAAGAGAACGCTAAGTTAAACAATCGGCGCTCAATTCAAAACTCTTGGTGTAAGAATAAGTTTCGGGAAGAAATCTAACAGAACGCCGCTAAGTTAAACAATCGGCTCTCAATTCAAAACTCTTGGTGTTAGAATCAGTTTCGGTAAGAACGCTAACAGAACGCTAAGTTAAACAATCGGCGCTCAATTCAAAACTCTTGGTGTAAGAATCAGTTTCGGGAAGAACGCTAACAGAGCGCTTAGTTAAACTATCGGCGCTCAATTCAAAACTCTTGGTGAAAGAATAAGAGTTCGGTAAAGAACGCTAACAGTACGCTAAGTTAAACAATCGGCGCTCAATTCAAAACTCTTGGTGTAAGAATCAGTTTCGGGAAGAACGCTAACAGAACGCTTGGTTAAACTATCGGCGCTCAATTCAAAACTCTTGGTGAAAGAATAAGTTTCGGTAAAGAACGCTAACAATACGCTAAGTTAAACAATCGGCGCTCAATTCAAAACTCTTGGTGTAAGAATCAGTTTCGGGAAGAACGCTAACAGAACGCTTAGTTAAACAATCGGCGCTCAATTCAAAATTCTTGGTGTAAGAATAAGTTTCGGTAAGAACGCTAACAGAACGCTAAGTTAAACAATCGGCGCTCAATTCAAAACTCTTGGTGAAAGAATAAGTTTCGGGAAGAACAGAACGCTAAGTTAAACAATCGGCGCTCAATTCAAAACTCTTGGTGAAAGAATCAGTTTCGGTAAGAACGCTAACAGAACGCTAAGTTAAGCAGTCGGCGCTCAATTCAAAACTCTTGGTTTAAGAATAAGTTTCGGTCAGAACGCTTATAGAACCCTAAGTTAAACAATCGGCGCTCAATTCAAAACTCTTGGTGTAAGAATCAGTTTCGGTAAGAACGCTAACAGAACGCTAAGTTAAACAATCGGCGCTCAATTCAAAACTCTTGGTGTAAGAATCAGTTTCGGTAAGAACGCTAACAGAACGCTAAGTTAAACGCTTCATTCGACTTTACTTACTTGCATGGTTGTCCTGCTAGTGCTCGGCAAAACTTTACTTTGATTTCACACATTGATAATACCGTCTGTCTGCATCATTTTATTACGACTTTCAAGAACTGTCGTTTGTGTTAAAATTGACTTTAAAACCAGAAGTGCCGTTTAATAATAAAAACTTTTCAAGAGCCGTCCCGCTAATGCTCGGCAAAACTTTACTTTGACATCACAGACATCGATCAATACAACCAGATACAACGTGCAAAGGTATTTACGTCACAGGCTTAATTTACATGCTTCTGACCGAGCGAAATTTTGCCATGTTCCACTGAGCTTTTGCAGTTTTGGAGGATAGGATTTCAGTTCCAACAACAGAAGCCGATAACTTAAACCTTGTTTCATAAAATATGTGAAAATAATTTTTGTTTCATTGACACTTTAAGATGTCGGTGATAAGCAGTTTGCGATAGCTTGATAATGTTAGCGCAGGGAGCTGTTTAGCGCTAGCGAATGGTCTATCAAAATGTCCAAGTACTCGTCATTTTTAGCCTCAGATTGGATACTCGCAAAAAATAACAAAATGCTTCCTATTTCTCGGTGCTCTCAAGGATCCCAAACCATATCTGCTTGTGCTCGCCATAAAAATGCCAACTGCTCGCCAGTGCTCGAATTCACTATTCCTAACGTTTTCCTACGTAACTTGAAACAAGAACACAAATGTGATAAGAGCGACGCAACTTAAAATAATCGATCGCGCTAAAAGCACATGTTGACATTAATACATTTTGGTGCTTTCCAATTTGAATTTCCCGCTTGGCTGATTAGGCCAGGCCTGACAATCGTACATTTGAGGTCCACTGGGAGTACGGAAGGCCGGAGGAGGCGGAGCTTAGCACTGAGTGCTCGAGATTTTCACCATTGTGTAAAGGGACATGTTTGGCTAGATCCTCATTACGGGAAAAAGTCAAAACCGATACAACTTGGAATGCAAAGTTCAAGTCATTATTTTTACTTAGACTGATTATTGACTTATACCTTTCATTTGCCGAGTGAAACTTGAAACATTTTCCAACACAGACCGAGAAAAAGCCATTCAAAACCGGTCCAAAACTTCGCTTCAGTCAAATTTTGGTCAAATTTACCCAATATTTGACTGCAAAGCGATACTACTTAGCGAGCTTCAACCTTCGTAATACTTTTCAAAAAGCTTCGTTAGCCCTTAATCTCACATAAGTCCAGTGAAACTTTAATACTTTCCAAATCTGAGAAACTAAAAAAGTGATAAAATGAGGGAGACCTCGCTCAAATTTGGCCCATTCTTCTGTAAATCTGATCAAAATTTTGAAATACCCGCGCGCTTGAGTGATCACTTCATATGTAAATTAGCCCTCGTTAACGAGATATGTCCATTCATTCTGCGCGATGATATATCCCGAGTGTTTATATAAGAGAACAAAGACATGGAAAGCGTGTTATATTGCTTTTATAAAATAACGAACAGGAAAAATTCGAGAGATAAATCTTACGCACGCAGGATCAAAAGATCAATTCTCCTAACTGTAACATTCGTCAGAAATCGACCGACGGTGAGTTTGCACTGCAGTGCGGGAAATTCCCCAAGACAGAACTGAGAGAAACGAAGGCATGCTCGATTTGTGTCAGTGCATGTGTGGCTCTATTTTGAAAACATTTGCTTCAACATTCCCCGAAATGAGAATAACTCGGAATTCAAGACATTTTCCACCGGAAATTTAAGGTATAAAGGCATTCAAGGAGTAGAGGACTTGAACTGGGTGTTTTTGTCGCTGAATGTACACGAGGAAACATGATTCCCGATCCCCTGTTCAGCTGTTGAACGTTTTGATGAATCAATGACTGAACTTTTATTTTTGCCAAACTCAATGGAAAGATCTAGCTGTTGGAACCTTCCTTCCAATGAGGTGAGGCTAAGAGTGCAAGGTAAGAGGAAAAGCTCATTTTGTTCTGTAAAAATCAATTGGTTGTTATATCAACCTGAACTGTTGCACGTGAGTTTGCAAAATTCATGTAATTGTTCAAAAAACGGCAAGGTAAAAGTTAAAAACCTTATTTGAATGATCTAAGACCAAGCAGAATGAATGATAACAAGTGGCCTTTAGCTTATATGAAGGCTTATTATTTCGTGACTTCGTCGCCGACGAAATGTACTTTTACGGTTTGGGATTAAAAAAAGACAGAACAAAAAATGAAAATGTTGCCTCTCTTGTACTCTAGCTCGATTCCTCACTATTGTTTAAAAACGAGACTTGTTAAGCCGTTTATGTCTTTAGTTTTACCGTACAAAATAAGTTAAACGAAAAGTGGTTTTGACTTTTGTTTGTTGGACCGCGAATAAAATTATCTCGGCCGGGATGGTTAGCAATTTTATCTTTGATAACTTCGTCGGTTGGTTGTATTTTTGTTAAATATATCTGTCGGTTTTGCTGATTAAAATCAAATTGAAAGTCAACATTTGGTGAAGACATTCTTCCTTGTCGTTTGCCATTTTGATTTCATTCACAATCGGCAATCGCGTGCCAGCGAATTTCCATGACTATGGACTCTCATATAAACACGGCTTTCAGCCAATCAGCGCGCGGGTTTCCTCTGGGTTATTTTATAATAAATAATATACAATAAATGATATCACGTCATGTATGTTATTTACTCCCCGAACAAATAAAGAAGCCTTAGCCATGTTTTATACTCTGATAAAACATGGCTTGTTAGCGAATCAGAGCGCGCGTACTATCGTATCTATATTATAATCATCTCATGCCCGCGCGGTAAGAAGTCTGGTAACAATGGTATCAGAGCGAGGCCAGTTGTCCCAAAGATGGCAAAATTGGAATCGATCAGAAATGTCTTAGCTTCTGTCGAACGGAATTAACGATACTTTCTGCCATCGACTGTAGATTTTTCTCTTTCTGTGACAAGTTGTTATGAATAAGCGTTTACGAATAAAGTCAGTAGAATAGCCTGGGCAGCGATAAGAGTCGGCTGTCTTCTCAGGCTAGTCATAGAACAGAATGTGACGAGCGTTTAAGTAGCACAAGTGCACACTCAAAAGTGACGCTGTCAACCCCCAATATAGGACACAAATGATAAACGTTTTCATAACGAAAGACAAAAATAACCACTCAGATTAGCAGAGTATGTATTCCAGGGGTATTGAAGAAAATTTGAGACAATTTTCACGAAGGATGGCAAAGATTCGAGTGGATGAAAAATACTGCTTTTAAGAGAAATTTAGAGCAACTTGAAATCGGTTCAATGTAACCGAAACCAAGTTTCTAGAATAAGCTTTTATAATCCACTTTAATCTTTGCCATCCTCACTCGAAAAAGTTTGAAAAGCATATCGGGACATTCACATGGTTGAGTCTGATAATCAAGGTTATACATTCTCGCTTCCTGTTTGCTGTGCTCAATCAGTAAACTAATTTGCGTCAAAAAGGTTGTCTGATGAAAAGCAAAAGGCCAAGACCGAAACGGATGCTAGGTAAAAGCCAAATAGCGCGCTTTGATTATGAAATGAGGAGCCTTTTCGGTTGTGGCTTGTTAATGTTAATTGGACAACCTTTTTAAAATAGCTGTATACTGAACACTTATAAGTGCGCGAAGCATCAGGGGAAGACAACTCAAACCCAAGCTACAGGCGTAACACTAGAGTGAGTGAGTGTGGAGCTTAATGCAGGGATTTGGTTAATTTTCATTACTGATTGATTAGCACGAATAGATGGTTGGTAATCTTACATTACTGAAAGACGCAGAGATTGCAGATGCCATGTGTAGTCGAATAATTTCGATGTCAACAAATCCAGCCATCCATTTAGGAACAAACGGTTTCATGTTTGTAGTGGTATTGACACTTTTACACCACTTTGACAAGGTAGAGGGACAGAGACTTCAAACCGTAGGGCCTGGAGGAGAAATCATCGGTATCTTTATATTGATTGGCACCATACTATATTGTTGTATCGCTGGTTGCAAATATGTAGCGAGAAAGAGAGAGAAAGAGCAGCAGGAACGGCCCAGAGCGATACCGTCTCGCGGAGAACCGATGAACAGAAGCGATTCCTCGCACGATATGGAAGATTCAAGTCCAATTTAGCGACGCAGCATAATATTTATAATTTCCCCCTAAGAGAAACATCTCTTAGAGCAACTTTAAATTCAAGAAGCTGAAAAGACATTAGCTGTTGTGGATGGTTCTTGAACATTCAGTCAAGCGAGTACTTTTATGAGGGTGACAGCATCAGTGCCATTTTAAAGTGGCACTGTTAACCGAATTGAACTTCAGTTTATTTAAAACAAAACTACAAAAATAACACCCTGAGATGGAAGAGAAATACCATGTGAATGTCCTGATATACTTTCCAAACTTTTTCGATAGAAGATTGCAAATATTAAAGTGAATTACAAAAGTTTATCAGTTTTAGAAACTGCATGTATGTCGGTTTATTTGCAATGAACCGAGTTGCTCTACATTTCTCTTAAAAGCAGTATTTTTCATCCACTCGAATCTTTGCCATCCTAATCAGAGTACTTCGTATTTTTTTGTATTTCGTCATGACAAAGCTTATCGTTTGGGGGTTGCTTCCGTGAAACCATTTCATCACGCAACTCAGTAATAAATGTAGCCACAGAGGAGGGGGGAGGCTCAGTAGAACAGGAGTGAAACGCTGCATGGGTAGGGTAAGTCAGTTGGACACTTTTCCACTCAAATCGTTTTCAAGTCTTCACAGATAAACAATGAGAAAACCGATGGCATAACGACTCCCAGAAATCGGATTTGCCTGATATTGCAATGTCTGCAATTTACGAGATATGTCCGCGGAAAAAAAAGATATTCAATGTATTACTGATGCTGACGCAACTAGAACAGAGTAAAACATATCTCACCGAGACATTTGGTTATGAAAAACTTTGCAAATATTAAAGAAGAAATCTCATGTTACTCGGCAAAATGACAAAACGTCGAAGTTTTCTTACATTGCCGGTGCTGAAGGGGCTGTTTCACGGTGTCACGTCTTTACATTCGCGGTCGGGGCCGGACAGTTATTAGCAGCGATTTTCATAGGAAATGACGAACCTCACGCACATATGGGATGGTTAAAATCAAAGTAAATATGCAAAAATGACCAACAAATTGTGTATAGACATAAAGGAAAATATTGCGTAACATTTAAACCAAGTATTGAGTGAGATGACCATACATATATGTGCAACACCATTACACTTGAGCATGCAAACAGGCTTTTAGAGAGGTGGACTAAAACTTCAATTGTATATTAAAATTAAATATATCTACCATGTTTTCACAAAAGGGGGCCTTAGGTTCAAGGCTCCTTTTGTGAAAACATGGTAGATCTTGTGTGCCTTTAAAGTGCCCCTCAACCCTTTTGCAATTTTTATATATATGAAACTTTGAAAGGTTTTGAGTACTTCTGCGAATAAAATTTTGGCTTACAGAGGATACTCTGTGTTCTAGGCTTGTTTGAAATGGTGAAAATGTGACCTCTCCTGACCCATTACCGTGTAAGAAAAAGCCTGGGTCGATTCCCTATCTTACGTCATCCAATTCATTCGACTTTGCAATAACTTGAACAAATATTTAGCATTTTGTCTAAAATAGCTGTTTTCTTTACTAAAATCTCACAGACTGTGTATATTCTCTATATATCGATGTTGTTGTGATAGAAAGGCGTCATGGACAATAATGCATTAATTAAGTGACGTAAGATAGGGAATCGACCCAGGCTTTTTCTTACACGGTAATGGGTCAGGAGAGGTCACATTTTCACCATTTCAAACAAACCTAGAACATAGAGTATCCTCTGTAAGCCAAAAATTTCTTCGTAGAAGTACTCAAAACCTTTCAAAGTTTCATATATATATAAATTGCAAAAGGGTTGAGGGCACTTTAAGCTTTAAAAGCCAGTAACTCGTGGTTTTGCCGTTTTCTTGAAAGGGCAAATGGCAGTTTAAGACTTTTCTGGCCTTTCTATCCCATAATTGATCTCCATTTTTGCGGATAACTCGAACTTTTAACTCTTTGACGACGGACCATATTTTAGCTCAATTGGTGAAATCCTGAGTGCTAACTCAACCCTCCTCCTCAGTTCCAGTTTGGCTAGTCCGGGGTACTTAAATACTGCTGACTTGTTAAGCCAAGGGCTCAAACTTTCCCCACAATGCCACTCGGGAGAATTCTACGAAATCGTCGACGGTAGGGTTTCCAATGAAATGTGCTCTAATTTTGGAGGAAAATGCCACTGTCAGAGAGCTTGAGGACATCATTAAGTCTGACGACGGCTGAAAAGTACTTGGTTTGCTTTTAGTAGGCCTTGTGAGGGGATTTCACAGGGTTTTTCCGTTGTGTTTCTGCTTTCAGACACATGAAATAATTCTTCAATGAAATCCTTGAAATCCTGCAGTTGGTTGTCTTTTACCCCTGCTCAACCTATTAGGATGTGTTTTTTGTCACTTTAAAGCAACGGCTCGAGTCCAAATCACCGCTCTTGGTTGTAGGGGTAAAAGACTTATAATAATAAAAGAAAAACTACCGGAGTCCCAGAGGGGGGGGGGGGGGGGTTCCCTTGTGATTTTTTGTTGATTACCCAGCATGCAATTGGAGGTGGGTACAGGAGTACGTGATGAAGAGAAATGCAGTGACAAGAATAGCGCGGTTCACAGTCGCTTGGTGTGTTTTGTGCCAACGAAATCTGGTGGTTGGAAAGATTAAAGAAGGTACTGTAACGACTGAGTGGTGATTTTGTTTGCTTTTGATTTCAAGTGCGAATGGGAAGGGTGTTTTGAGCCGATTTTTAGCTTCTTAAAATTCGTGAAAATCGAAGAAACAATACGATCGCCAAAACAAAGGAGCTTTTCACCATAGTGAAAGAGTCGAGTGACCATGTTATAGCTCTGACTTTGAAGCCATTTATCCCTTCGCATAATATCGCAACATCGTCTTTCCAGCATGTCTAGATGTGATGCAATAATTTTTCTAGTATCGGACTAATGCGTCTTATATTTACAGGCTCGGACGGTTAAGAGTTAAAGCCACATAAAACACCTAGAGATCAAGTATGAGATAGAAAGGCCAGGAAACTCTTAAAATGTCATTTGCCCTTTCAAGAACGGCAAAAATACGAGTTACTGGCTTTTAAAGCTTAAAGGCACACAAGATCTACCATGTTTTCACAAAAGGGGGTCTTAGGTTCTAAGGCTCCTTTTGTGAAAACATGGTAGATATGTATAATGTTATTCCATGGGTAAGGGGGTAGACCATTTGGACCGGGCAAAGTAAATGTTTACCGAAAAGCCATCGGATGTTCCTGCAACGAAACATCGGAGCATCTAGTACCTGAAGAAGGCTGGCCGAAATATCTTATTCAATTAATGGTGTGTTATCAATCCGAAGAGACTCAAATAACAAAGGCGTGACCGCCATGTTGGATGAAACAAGAGAAGCTAACGAGGAACCTTTGTTATAAAGGGAACCAAGATGGCGGCGATGACGTAACATGCACCCCAGCAATATAATAGCCCACTTCCGCGATATGCTTTACTTGTCACACACAAAGGTTTCAATACGAGGTTCCGTGCTAAATTAAAGTAATTATTTTCTCTGTGAAAAGACTAAATTTAATTTAGCAAGGAGCCTCGTATTCGGCTATTAAAGTTGTATCAGCTTTGCCGTAGTCCTAGGACTTCTATTTTATATTCAAACAACCGTCAATTTGACTCGAGCGACTGGACCGAAAGGGAATACGACAGCAGATTTAAATATAAACCCTGTCATCTGTTCTTGGTTGCTTGATTTAAAATGCACAAA
Organism: Actinernus sp. WN-2022; assembly: GCA_030867875.1. Classification (NCBI taxonomy): domain Eukaryota; kingdom Metazoa; phylum Cnidaria; class Anthozoa; order Actiniaria; family Actinernidae; genus Actinernus; species Actinernus sp. WN-2022. The sequence continues at coordinate 29,304,861 of JAOWCC010000577.1, forward strand.
TGTTTTATCAATTACCGCTACATTAGATGGAAAAATTGACCTTCGTGGCGCAAATGCATGACCATCGTTAATGTTTCGCATACTTTCGTGGAGATCATTTTCCAATTACATACAAAATCGTCCCATGTAATAAACGAATACCACAAATGAGAGTGAAACAGGGACATCCACAGCCACAATTTATAAAAGCTCCAGTTTCACTTTCTTAGCTTTCCTCAAAGATGATTTTTTACGTCATCAAAGGGGGAGCCTACGCTATACACCTATTGGATTAATCCTCGCTCAATATGGCAAAATATTTAAAAAGTCGAGACTTCAATATAGGGCGAGCCCGAAGGTGGGGTCTAATATTAAAGTCGAGATTGAAATATTTTCCATATTGGGCGAGGATGACTCCAGATCTATACGTGTTTTATTATACCCAACAAATAATCTTCCACTCACTCGCTCGTGCGAACTGTCCATCGGGCCTTGTGCACGATACGATCACGTGGTTGTACTGGATGGCAAAAATATGACTTCATCTATTTAAATGCACTTGTACGAGATCGGTAGTGTTATTAGCAAAACCTGTTTGTAAATGCTCTTTTCCACCTCCAGTCGATTGTCGATCTTTCTAAAACAGCGTTTGGAGTGTTTGCCGTCCAGTAAAGCCTTTCACATGGGAACGCGAGCGGAACTCATTGGTTATTGAAGTGATATATCAGCACGTGACTGTTTCCAGTAAAGCCTTTCACATGGGATCACAAGCTCAATTCATTGGTTATTGAAGTGATATATCAGCACGTGACTGTTTCCAGTAAAGCCTTTCACATGGGATCACAAGCTCAATTCATTGGTTATTGAAGTGATATATCAGCACGTGACTGTTTCCAGTAAAGCATTTCCAATGGGATCACGAGCGCAACTCATTGGTTATTGAAGTGATATATCAGCACGTGACTGATTCCAGTAAAGCCTTTCCCATGGGATCACGAGCGCAATTCATTGGTTATTGAAGTGATATATCAGCACGTGGAAAAGGCCTATTAACCGATTTAGTTTGTACATTTGTTGTCCCAATTCAGGTCATCTGACTTTTCCTTTTAGTAATGTTTTCTTTTTTTTCTCTGTATCACATGAGTGAGGAAATGCATAAATTCGTAGAACCCGAAAACAAAGCACTGAGGCTCTGGAGAGCTGTCATGATCTGAATTGGGACAACAAATCGGGAGAAACAACGAGGAAGGAAGGAAGATAATAAGGTGATTTTCCCACCATTTTCTGTTCTTTTTGGAAAAGTTTGGGGCCCTTTAAGTAGCCTGGAACATTAATTGTATCGGGGGTGGAAGCGGAATCAGGAATCAGGAATCCCTTGTGTTTGAAAGTTAGGAATCGTTTATCCACTGAAAAGCCATATTAAACTCCGCAGGCGCATCTCTAATTTTTGAGGAAATCAGATTATGGGCTCCCTGTGGCAGGTGAAGAAAAGAGAAGTCACAGGTAACCCAATTCACGATTTTTTTAATCTGATAGAGATGCCTGCGGAGGAGGCTAAGATTAAACTGGATATAAAATTTACATTTATGCATGGCACAGATAAACACTAAATTTCAAATTTTCTGATTGACGACTACAAATTGCGAAACTGTGTCTGTACAACGCGAAAAAAATGTAATATTAGTATTAGAAACTGTTCTTATTTTTTTATTTCGGAACAATTATAGAATACCCGGCCATTTGGGTCATTAATAATTCATTATCTCAAATTTTCATGCAAACCTTCTAAAAACCTAAACCTGAAATAAATAAAAAACCTAACCATTTTCGACTCCAAATCATTCATAGAACAACCCTACATACACCTGCACTATAATGGCGAATTTAGCATAGTTTAGTACCTTTTCCAAAACTCCACACAAATCCTCGTTTTGTTTTTGCGGGATCATTTTGCGGTCGCCTTAACCTGGATCAGAGGTTGGAAATCCGCTTCTCCTAGCTCACAATATCGACAACGTAGCTCACAATATATTTACTTTCAGCTTAAGAGAGGTCTCGCTTCGAGCCTCTGGCATCCAGGGTACGGTCGCCTTTGTAGCCTGTTATGTTCCAGTCTATCCCCTTTTGAGATCTTACAGTTCGCGTTAGACTTTCTCCAAGTCCGTTTATAAGATACGTTGATTTGTTACTTCAGAGCGCGACTTTGTCGCTCGCTGTCCCAGTTTTCGCCGAAAACTGTAGTCGACTTGTGGCAAGTCTAAATTCGTGTCGAAATTAGCTAGAAACCAATATACAATTACATCATCGCACACGCAACGTTTTCGCAGCACAGACAGCGAAAAATTACCGTAACGCAGGTTCAGTAAATAGCGTTTGCTATTCTATTTTGCATTGATAATAAACAAATGTTGTAGTTTCCTTACTCGGTCTCCCCTCTAGACAGTCTGGTAATAGGTCGGCCTGGCCGGACACGAGTTATCTTAGCGCCGCAAGGCTATCTGGTAACTCAAGAGTTTTGTTTCCGGTTGACAACAAACAAAACGAAACCACATCGACCAACGCGAGCTGTCGGTTGTACTCAGAACAACTGCTAAGCTGAATGAAAGGGTCTCTGTCTATCGAGAAGCCGAGGTTTATTTTTACATGGCCACATACCGAGCAATCCGGCTTAAACTGCAGTGGAACATCCAGTTCTCTCATAAATCATTAAAACGATGCCGCTGATCTAGGCATAACAACATTCAAACTAGTTGAGTCTTCCGTTGAGTCTACAGAGCCTATAAATTAATCAACTTTGAGTTTAATGGACTTCAAGATCATGTAGAATATTTTTATACATGTACAGTATGTACACTAGAAGCTAACAGAGGCCAATTGATATAGTTTGGGAAATACTACATACTTACACTGTACGATTCCAGCGTATGTCTCACTGGGGCATGTTCACGACATTTACAAGTAACATTTGTCCACCGTCAAGTTTTAAGACTTGTTTGAAAATCCTCTAACTTTCTGCCACCTTTGACAGAGGTAGAGTTGATTGATTAACAAGGGTTGCAACAGACGTAAGCCAGTACGATCGCTTTTTGCATCGCTAATTTACCTACATATTACAATCTCCTCCGCTATACCGATTGACAGCCGATCTCATTGCCGCACTATTTGCCTTCAATTGAATGTTTTGTTTAGCTCCATTGGTTTCTTATAATGTCATAAAAAGTTTTATTAAAATAAACGGGTTCAGTATTTTGGGTCAAGAGTACAGTACGAGGCGGCTCTACAACTGAACGTTCTATTTTAGTCACAGACAAGAACAGGTTTGCCACAAGAAAATACTTTCTTTTGAGCACAAATAAATCAGTTCAGTTAACATTTCGTTAGCCGATAATATTCATGTCACATCAACCGGACCCGGCTAATTACACTGAATACAGGGGCTCAAATCGTATTAAAATATATTTAAAACATCCCTGTTATAGTTAATGTCTAAATTCAACTTTTAATGTCAGAATTTGAACAGTCGAGGTCTAAATCACAGTATGGCTTGAAGAAATCAACAAATCAACAACTAGATGTTATCGTCTTAATTCCACAATCAATAAAGATGCAACTGAGTGATCAAAATTCCAAGCTTCGGATTATCAGGGATGCTTTTAAGATATTTAATATAATTCGAGACCTCAACATTTCGATTTTAGAGTTCAAATACTTGAATCAAGACCTCGAATCCTTGAAATTAAACCTCAAATATTCGAATCTAAAAACATGCAGTAGACGTGACCATTCAAGGAAGTTTTAGCGGTGCCTGTGTACAGCCGTCGCAGTCTAACGACACTGTTATCTGCTTTGATTGACACGACTCATTAGAGTCATTGGAATCGTTTTCTTACAGCACATCAGAGATACAGATATTAACGAACTTTTATAAACACAAAGTAGCGAGAACTGATAAAAGTAAGTCTTCGAAAATATTTACTGAACTATTAGTTCATTTTCTGTTAAGTTAGAAATCATTGCGGGATCTTTGGGAAACTACTCAATGGGAAAGACTATTGGCCACAATTTTTCGGCAGTGAACACAGAATCACTGAGCCTGACGGGGTTATTATCGCTTACAAATCCAGCCTACTGAGAAAGCTCTTCTATGCGTGTTCATCACCGTATCCAATATTAATGGTCTCAACTCGTAAGAAAGAAGTGCAAGTAAGCTCTTTTGATTTGAATCACAAATATGAAACTGAACATGTTTAAAACTTATGATAACTGGCCGAGAGCAGTTATTAATCAGTAAAACTATTAACACGTTGACCCCTTTCATTTTAATTTCATCCAGACCAAACGCTAATCCAACGTGCAATTTCACGATCTGAATACCAAATTTGCTCAGTGACCCCGCTAGCCCTCTGCAAATACTTGACATGCCAGCCAAGCACTACTTCTGTTTGTTTTGCTTGTTCAGTCGGAGTCAAGTTCTCGGGAAAAGTACGATAACGATTTGCGGTGCGGATATTCAGTTTATTTTCCATCCGTCAGGAAATTTCCGTAACAATTGTTGGCAATTAATCCACTTAAATCACGGTGGGAAAACGCACAACCTTCACTGCCAACTCATCTCTCAACGCATCCTAACACTTCCTTCGAAGCGCAGCAGGATTCGTTAGCAAGATCCTAAAGAACTTTGGACCAAGTGGAATTTACGCCGCTAGCTTTAACTGCTTCCTATCGGTAGGAAACTAAAGCTAGGAACTTGGGATAGGTTTGGTGGATTTCAAAGGGAGACCAAAGCTCGAACAAAACAGTGTTGCATTTTTTTGGATTTATTAGAGGAGAACAACGCTCGTCATCCATGAATTTGTAGCTCGTATTAAAACATTGATGCTAATAACGCTACCGAGTACAGCAAGTGTACTATCCGATATCAAACAAACACGGACTGAAGTGTCGCGTCGAAAGAGGAAAGAGAAGAAAAAGCTTCGGAAGAACTCCACAACAGCAACAACGGTGATAAAGAAGAGTTAACATGGTTACAGGATTTACCCCTGGAGTTATCGCAACCATTGTAGTGGTCGTGGTTATAGCATTGGTTTTAATTCTGTTTTACTTCGTGTGCCGTTCAGATGACCCCGCTAAGGATCATACATGTGTAGCACTACTGCATCCGCGAACCCGAAAAGAACTAAAGCAACTTAGCATCCCCTTGGACCCCGGACAGCCTAAAGATATTCACGTCAATCCTGCCTTCGAGGGAGAAGACGAAGTGCCGAGCGCCAGAGACGAGCAGCGGCACTCGGTACAAGTTCATGTGACCCCTCCAAAAGAGAGTACCGCAACTACACAGACCACAGAAACAGCGTCACTGTCGCAGTGTGTTGTGACAGTACGAGATCCTGCGAACGAAAAACCTCCAACTCACCCACCAACTGGTATCGATCCATACACAGGCAGTTACTCCAAAGTCCGGAGAATCCTCGAGTCCTGAACCACCAATGCAAACAGACCTACCACAAGAATCACGGTGCCGAGTGGAAGAAGCTAAAGAGTGATGGCGGACTTGTAAAGCCCGTGTTTCTCCGGGCCCTACAACGAATTTGACTTATCAAGACTAACGAATAAGTTTTCTTCCGTTTTTTTCTACATTTCCACTTTACCAAGAACTTTATCACCAAGGAACGTTTAACTTGTTGTTAACTGTACGGTATCACTGCTTTAACATTAATTAACAATTCCGATATCTAATGGTTTGCACCAAGACGCAAGACTAAACTACAGGGTTTTTAGACTAACTGGTCTGGTCTCTAGAAATCAGTAGGTTTGTTTTTGAGGTAAGACGAAAATATCTCGAGTCCTATTTACTAACAATGGATTAATAAAACATGTTGATTTTCAGGTGCTAATTAAATGCACTTTATTCAGAGAGTAACAAAAGGCGCACATTTGTACAAATCAATTATTATTGAAGCTTCGGAAAAGAAACAAAAATGAGACTAACATAATAACACACAATGCAGCCGTGAAGATTGTTTTGTCAGCGAAACCCAGAAAGTTACGTCTACACCGGCTGAAGGTGCTAAAACTGGACTAAACCCAATCGGGTGAAATCATGCAACAGTATTATTTCAATACGATCTGGATTATTTTTACACGCCGACTATTCACGGTTCTTAAGTTTTTCGGTAAGGAATATCAATATTAATTATTCCTTCGTATAGCTTTGTAAGTGACGAAAACAAGCCAAATTCCACGTGTATAAATAAAACTAATCTTATAACGACTCTGAATGTTGATCAGAGAAATAGAATTTTCCGCAGAAACTGAGACTGGCGGCTTAAAAAGCCTTAAAAATGTATCGAGGGAAGATTATACCCAACTTGTAATACCGAGATTAGGGACGACCTTCAATTGCTAGCTCTCGAGCTCAGGTGTAGCAATAGATTCGAAATTTGAAGCACGTAATGTTTCTGACTGTTCGAGTAATAAGCTCTTATCCAGTGATATCTGGAACGCCGTTATTTTTTTTTTGCTGACAACCAGTTTATTTGTTATTGGATAAATGTAGATATGTTCAATCTTTGTACAGAGCACCAATAAACACATATCGGTGTATGTCCGTGTGTTTTGATCTGACAGGAAATGACGATAGTATCGTCGGATTGTTTCACAAATCAAGTCTAGATCTTTCTAAAGATGCAAATACGTGATACTACGATGGCCGAGGAGGGCCATCACAATTCGGAGTTTTTTTAAACTCCAGACTACAGAGTTTTTTTTACCCCTGACTTCAGAATTTTTATTTACACCAGCCTTCCGGTGCCATAGCGTTTTGTGTTGCCAGCAATGTGTGTTCATAGGGGAGGGGTGGGTGTACACAAATCGCAAGCGTTTTGTGTTCCTTCCATTCCAAAATGAAAATTAAACTAGATGACGGTAAATTAACATCATATAATATATTTTAAAATTAAAATTGGAGCTTTTCTTCAGATTTTTTGTGTAACAGTTTTTTTTGGAACGAGAAACTTTGCCGTGAGCGTTTATAATACAGTGACTGACTGATACTGACTCGCTTCATGATTATTTAAGGCCTAAATAAAAACCTATCTATATTTACATCAATATATTCTTTAATTTTTATACTTTTTAGGTTTGTAACTTGTTTAATGATACATTTAAGTTTGAAAATTGTTTTATCATGCATTTGAGTATTTTGTAAATAGTAACAAATGCCAAACGGCGCAGAGTAACGGTACTCGAGGTTTTCGCGATTCTACTGACATCCTAACCCGAACCACAAAACAAACCCTAACCATCGGACAAGTTCACGGGTAAACGACGGGTTCTCACTCACCTAGAGCTAGGGTTCACAGGTGAACAAGAAGAGAACGTGAAGAGAAAAAGTTTTTTTCAAGCGATCCTACGGGAGTTCGAACTCATAACTCTTTGCGTGTAGTGCAGTGTAGCCCAGAGGTCATCAGGATGTCACAAATGCTTATCTTTATCCTTGACTGGTCACGAGAATTATGATTATCGTAATTTCAGCGGACAATAACAATTTATGATAATCGTAATTTCAAACTCGAGATCATCTTGCTGAAACGGGGGGAGGGGAGCTAATTTTGTTCAACTCAATTTGACCGAAATTGTAGCTACCGCGCTTAGTGTAGTAAAGCTGACGTTTCAATCTTAAACCATGTATGACGGCTTCAAATTAGAGGAAAATACCACAATCAACTGTTGTAGTTGTCATGAGATTTTACTCGCATTTCTAAAATTTTACTCGAATTTGCGAGTGCGCGAGACTACTCTACCGTAAATAAAAATTAAAGATGGCGGCTGTACGTTAGACCACAATCCCTTGCGAACTTAACACAGTAACAGAAACACGTACTCAAGTCTCTTCAATGACAGTGTATAAGCAACAGCACTCGTACTGGCTTGTTATTAAGATAACACGTATAAATACTCAAGTCTCTTCAATGGCAGTGTATTAGCAACAGCACTCGTACTGGCTTGTTATTAAGATAACACGTAGAAATACTCAAGTCTCTTCAATGACAGTGTATAAGCAACAGCACTCGTAGTGGCTTGTTATTAAGATAACACGTATCAATACTAAAGTCTCTTCAATGACAGTGTATAAGCAACAGCACTCGTACTGGCTTGTTATTAAGATAACACGTAGAAATACTCTAGTCTTTTCAATGACAGTGTATTAGCAGCAGCACTTGTACTGGCTTGTTATTAAGATAACACGTATCAATACTCTAGTCTCTTCAATGACAGTGGATTGGCAACAGCACTTGTACTGGCTTGTTATTAAGATAAAACGTATAAATACTCTAGTCTTTTCAATGACAGTGTATTAGCAACAGCACTCGTACTGGCTTGTTATTAAGATAACACGTAGAAATACTCTAGTCTTTTCAATGACAGTGTATTGGCAACAGCACTCGTACTGGCTTGTTATTAAGATAACACGTATAAATACTCAAGTCTTTTCAATGACAGTGTATTAGCAACAGCACTCGTACTGGCTTGTTATTAAGATAACACGTAGAAATACTCTAGTCTTTTCAATGACAGTGTATTAGCAGCAGCACTTGTACTGGCTTGTTATTAAGATAACACGTATCAATACTCTAGTCTCTTCAATGACAGTGGATTGGCAACAGCACTTGTACTGGCTTGTTATTAAGATAAAACGTATAAATACTCTAGTCTTTTCAATGACAGTGTATTAGCAACAGCACTCGTACTGGCTTGTTATTAAGATAACACGTAGAAATACTCTAGTCTTTTCAATGACAGTGTATTAGCAGCAGCACTTGTAATGGCTTGTTATTAAGATAACACGTATCAATACTCTAGTCTCTTCAATGACAGTGGATTGGCAACAGCACTTGTACTGGCTTGTTATTAAGATAAAACGTATCAATACTCTAGTCTTTTCAATGACAGTGTATTGGCAACAGCATTCGTACTTTCTTGTTTTTAAGATTTAAAACCTCTCTACCGCGATTTTATAACGTATTTAAAGGTTTTCGCGCGCAAAGGATTGTGGGTGAAAGTAAATAAGAAGTCCAAGGACTACGGCAAAGCTGACACAACGTAGGATTTTATATTGAATATTACAATATTTCGGCTGGCCAAACCAGCCTTCTTCAGAGCTCTAAGGTAAGAAGATCTATAAATGTGGTAATTTCGAAATGGCAATTGCGGAAACGGGAAGTGACCAAAACTTGAAGTAGCAAAATAGTATAAGAGATAAGCACTCTGTTTCATCACGTATATTCATACCATATAAGGTGCAAAACAAGTACAAGGCGCCATCTTTCTCGGTACGATGGATTGCAAGCCGTCCTGCGCATGACAATGAGATGAATGTGTACAAATACAAATGTCTCATGAAAACTGAAAAGTGTTATCTGAGATGCGCGCGCGGTGATAAGATGGAATGTGCTTGAACCCGAGAGGTATATTTCTATTTACTGGATCGACTACTTCGCGACATGGTTAATGACAGTTGTACTCTTCTCGGAATTTTTAACGAGACCTGAAACAACCATGGGGGCTGATCAAAGCCAGGTCCCGGCTAATCCACAGATCGAATTGGAATTTAGCGTGTTGGTTTTTGCGGAGGGAGGAAAACCGGAGAACCCGGAGAAAAACCCTCGAAGCAATGGCGAGGTACCAACAAACTCAACGTATATATGGCGCCACGTCCTGGGCCACAGAGGTGAGAGGCGAAGCGCTTAACCACTGCGCCACCCTGGCTCCCCTGCTTCTCGACTCAGCTCCAAGATGATGTATGTTGTTTACATTTACATGGGCCATCAGGTTAGCCTGAGTTCGTGTAAATGGAACGCAGTCATTTCCCGATTGGAATAAAATTTTAATTTATACAGACACCATCTAGCTAGCTATAGCAAGACGATGAATAGCCTCAGTAACCACGCAAAAGCTCAGCATAAGGCCTGGAACTTGTGGGTCGTTCCGGTTGGGAATTTTGAACTACATCTGAAGACGATCTGTTGATTTCGAGAATTTTCCATGGGACGATTACCATTTACATTCCAACCGAAATGACCGAAATTTTGGTGTAAATGGTAAACCACCATACTTACAAACGTGATATTAACTGCATGCTAGGCTAGAGCTGGCGCACGCTAGGCTACAGCTGGCGCACGCTAGGCTAGAGCTGGCGCACGCTAGGCTAGAGCTGGCGCACGCTAGGCTACAGATGGCGCACGCTAGGCTACAGATGGCGCACGCTAGGCTACAGATGGCGCACGCTAGGCTACAGATGGCGCACGCTAGGCTACAGATGGCGCACGCTAGGCTAGAGATGGCGCACGCTAGGCTAGAGCTGGCGCACGCTAGGCTACAGATGGCGCACGCTAGGCTACAGATGGCGCACGCTAGGCTAGAGATGGCGCACGCTAGGCTAGAGATGGCGCACGCTAGGCTACAGATGGCGCACGCTAGGCTACAGATGGCGCACGCTAGGCTACAGATGGTGCACGCTAGGCTACAGATGGCGCATGCTAGGCT